>OV743720.1:75752607-76394244 GCA_928272305.1 Volucella inflata
CAAGAAGCTGCATTTATGGTTTACATGTGAACTCGGTGAGCGGAATATGAGCTCATTTTTGAGTTTCAAAACATCGTGGGCATACAATTTTCCGGGCGGTGGAGTATCTTTAATTGGTGGATCTGTACACTTCTTTTTCCCCTATTGGACTCTTGTTCGCTGGTTTTACAATCATATTGACAAACTGATCCTTTTCATCACTAAGTTAAGAAAATTCCCTTCGACACTTGAATCGGCTCTGCAGAACTTCTAAGGTTCCGTGAATATTCGTGACTCCCAAATATCACTCAACTTGTCACGAAAGATAGTTTGCAAAAAACCGACGGATAGATTAGCCATCGCTGTTAATATCTTTACATATACTTATTTTTCTATCGTGCAGGACAAATTTTTTCAAATTTCCACATTCTACCGAACCGTTTGAGCGAGGTTCGTTTTCAATGAAGAGTGACAATGAAAGCGCACCGTTTATGAATTTTGTAAACACCCATCGTCCTTTGTCTTGAAGAGAATTTAATAACCTGTATTTTATCTTGAAATGTTCGATTATAAATTGCTTCAAATTCTACGATCATTCTTTTCCAACAGAAGGTTCGCCTTCTTCAACCTTAACAATATTCTGCCTTGCCTTTGCCTTTGCACAGTGCTCAAAGCCATCCTATTGCTCCATTACGAAACATCAAGCTGAGGTTTTAACACCTTCCTCAGACCAAAAAGGACGCAATTTATTGTTCTTGAATTCGTTCTCTTGGGCTTGCTTTTTGTTTTCGATACAGAAATATTTGATGATACCGAAATTTTTAGGTCTTCACTCCGTCTGCGTATCACTTAAAGAAAAACCTTTATTCTACAGACAAACTGTAACAGAAACATGCCCGTGTTCAAACCAAAGTGTAAACATTCGCTGCGGTTACTCAATTTCGTTATCAGCTCTGTCGTTCGTGTGCATTTTTAGACATTGATTTTGAATAATCGTAAACTTATACCATCTTTGTACCATGTTGCTCCAACGAAAAGTCTTCAAATCCACCCCCGAGGGACAATGCAGTACTAAAAGACCGCGACTCAAGTAGCGCACATAAGTGGAAGGTGACTTTAGCCAACTAAGCGTGCGAAACTGGAGGCAGCTGGGTGGAGATACTTTTTGGTTGAGGTCCAGCTCCACACACTACTGAAGCGACACCTAAAGAACCTTCATATCTTACAGATTCGGCAGTTTCAGGAAAAGTGCGACTTTTTCGTTTAGCAAGACTGTTCTACCCCAACGTAAGCTGTGCAGCTTAATGTTTTACGAGGGCGGGTCAATAAGTCCGTGACTTTTGGATTAAAACACAGATTTTTTGATAACAAAATAATTTTATTTTTCAACGTAGTCTCCTTTGAGCTCTATACACTTTGTCCAACGCTTCTCCAATTTTTTTATCCCTTCCAAAAAAAATGATTTGTCGAGGTCCTCAAAATAGGCCTTTGTTTGCGAGATGAGATTCAGGTTTGGGAACAAGAAGTAGTCGCTCGTAGCCAAATCAATTCATAGCCCAATTCATGGATTTTTGCCATGGCAACTGCACATGTGTGCACCCTTGCATTGTCTTGGTGGAAAAGAACTTTTTTCTTGGCCAAATGAGGTCGTTTTTTTTTCAAATCGTCATTGAATCGGTCCAATAAGTTGGCATAATATTCCCCATTGATTGTTCTTCCCAAGCTTAGCCTTGGTCTCGGTAATGGTTTTTTTTCGCAAGAAATAATACTTAATAAGCACACGAAATTCACTTTTTTCCATTTTCTCCTCAAATTAGTGAGTATGATAAAAATAGCTGTCAAACACAAACTAACTGACGCAGCAAGTTTAAATTTTGACAGGAGTCAACTGACAGATGCCTGTTGACAGGAGCAGTGTTGCTGTTTCAGTAAAGAGGTCAGAAATTCAAAAAGTCACGGACTTATTGACCCGCCCTCGTATTTGGAAAATCCTGCGCGTACACAGGAACTGATCCTGATAAAACTTTTATGTTTCGTTCTTTTTTTAGCCACTGCAACACATTATTCGTCTGGAATGCCTGTAGTTTTGAGTTGAATAAACAACAGCCGCGAAAATGTTTTGGATGTGGTGATAAGTTTTTGAGTTGTTAGAAGATGATCTAAGAGAGGTTCGTTCTTCTATTTTCATTATGTATGAGAATGTTGAATGTGAATGCTGTGCCTTCTAATCCTTGAGCCACAGTTAAAATGTGGTCTGATATTGATACAGCTAGTCCGCCCGGGATTTTGTTTGAGGTTTTTGTTTGAGCGCTTATAAATCAGTTTCTGTGATCATAATACTCGCACTGGGATCTTGCACCGGGCGACTTTTTTCTGTTCCCTAAGTCATAAAAGGAGAGCGCTTGGGAGACGTGCATATTATTGACGAGGGTGCTGGGTAGCACTTCAAATAAAAATTTCTTTTAGGAGATCTACGTCCGGTCAAACTGATGAAAACGGTTTGTACTGTTTCCCATTAGGGTCGCGTCAAACGACTTGTTAGTATGTTAGTACTATTGTCTGCGAAAAATCAACGAAAAATGTTATTTTGTATTTTGCTTTCAATAGCGAAACTGGACACTGATGCTCTGATGCTCCGTACTGTCGGGTCGTAGAAACATACTTTAAAGGCTCATTGGTTTTATTAATTTGTTGAAATCTCTCATTTTATACTTCTCCCGTATATATAGTACTTCTATTTGACTTCACTCTTATCCCATCTGTCGTTTGCAGATGTGGTACTGATAGTTTCCATAGATGTTTTTGCATCTCAGTTTTATGTGCGATCTTGAAGCTTAATTATCAAAAGTAAATTTTGTTTTAAACGTTACGACATAGCTTTGGGTCAACGAGGTAAGTGGAAAGTCTTAGTTTAGTTTTGGTTTTGGGCTATGTGTTTATTTATAAAGAATATATATTTACACTAACACGTAACTGCAAGGTAATGCTTATTCTTGGCTTTCTATAGATTCAATTTAAGATGGTTCTCTTCCCTTTTTTTGTTATCAACAATTAACCATACACAATTTCTACAAAATGTAGAAACAGTTTTCTAAAATCCTTATTTATCTGTACTTTCTTTTTTTTGTAATTGCAGTAAACTGTCTGAGGAGGAAGCATCTGATCGTTTTGAAGAAATCGATACCAACGCTGATGACAAGATCACATGGAAAGAATATATGCTGGACGTGTACTCCATGGAAGATGAGAACTTTAGAAAGGATCTCATCGAATTCGACAGCTACGAAGAGGAACAAAAAATGATAAAAGACGATAAGGAAATGTTTAGTGCCGCCGATATCGACAATGACGGAATGCTGACATTAGAAGAATTTATTCTGTTCCAAAATCCAGAAGAACATCCACGAATGTTACCAATTGTCATGGAACAAACAATGCGTGATAAGGACAAGAATAAAGATGGACAAATTGATTTCATGGAATTCCTTGGTGATACAGCTAAGAGTAATGATCAAGAATGGTTGCTTTCAGAAAAAGAGCGATTTGATAAAGATTTCGACAGAAACAATGATGGCTTACTTACTGGCAATGAAGTACTCAGCTGGATTGTACCTAGCAATCAAGATGTAGCTACTGATGAAGTAGATCATCTGTTTGCAGCTGCTGATGAAGATCACGACGATAGACTGTCATATGAGGAGATTATTCATAATCATGAAACATTTGTGGGCAGTGAAGCAACAGACTATGGTGATCATTTACAAAATATACATCGATTGGAAGATGAATTGTAAACCCTAGGGGCGACAATGCAGGATTTACCTTTGAACAAATAACTTAAGATTTTATTTTTTCTTTTTCATATAATCTCAGTCAGAAGAAAAATTGATTTTTTTTTTTTAAATTCGTTTTACTACTTCTGAAGCCATGTTTTATTTATTTTATCGTAACTAAATTGCCTGTAAAATTTGTATTCTACTTTTTATTTACAAGTAAACAAATAGTATTAAATAGGAATTTGATTTTCGTTTCAATTTTTAAAGCCGACTGGGGAGTTTTTTTTAAGGGAGAGATATTTGATATATTTCCTTCCTTAAACTCTAGACATTAACTACCTTAACAGAAGATGATGAAGCTGTTATTCTGACTTAGAAAAACCGCTTATTCAAGGCGTAAGTGTTCATTTTACATTATTTATTTCGATTATTTTAGATACGCTTGTTAATCACAATAACCTTGATGAAATTCAAGTCTAAATTGACACATGAGTGTTCTTTCCATTTGTTTATCACTTTGTGTGATGTTTTTATGGTGCTCGCTTTCCAACTTCAATACCAATACCGATATATTGACCTAAATAAATAAAAAAGTAGAGTCAACTTCCGTGATTCTGGGGCCAACATCAACCGATTGTTAGGAAAACAATTTTCAACAAATGATTTCAGCGTTTTGAAATACTTCTTAAAATGCGTCAATATGCGCTGTAACATTTTTCTTCTGTAGTGACTTGTTGGCACAAAAAGCTCGTGAAGTGTTTTTGCTTTCAAATCTGACGGTTCGGCGTTTAGGAATCAGGCAATTAAAATCGAGTAAAATGAGTGACAGGCCAGGACAACAATTAGACAGCAAGTCTAATATAACTAATGTTGGATCCTACCCTCTCTGTCCAGTTTTTTAAAAAAAACTTAAAAGTGGTGTCAGTGCTAACCTCTTTAAAGTAAAATTAGAACTGCTTTTGGCTGTCCTGCAATGTGCTAAGATGGAACCTAAAGGTGGATTCTACACTCTGCTCAAGCTTTTAGATCTTTAGATCCCATTGGATCTATCTGTGCTTAATTTTTGCGTTTCCCTTCTTTTTTCTTTGGAGTAGGGTGTGCACTGAGAAGCTATCTAAAGCATCTTCATATCAGCTTGCCATCTCTCCGTTTAAATTTTAAACGAATGAATCACTGCTTCCGATCTACATAGATCGACGAGGTGTCTGTTTCACCCTGCTATTCAGCTACATATTAATAAACACCAGCCGTCTTACCCATAGAGATCATGGGTTGCCGGAAAAACATTTCCGGATAACTCATCAATGGGGTTTTGCTTTTACCTTGATGCATCATACCGATGCATCAAAGATCACCAGGAATTCAACTGCGAGATCAATAGTAGGAAGAAGTTCGATTTTGCTAAAGTATATAGATCAGGAAGGGAGCAGGGCTGGCCGTGGTTTCTGTTAAACATCTCTACTGCAATATTATCCTCGAGGCTAAACAGGTCTACTACACAAATATCGAGTAATCTTATGATATATCGCTACTTTGCAAGAAGACTGGCCAGTTTTACTAGTTTTACTCAGCAACGCACTAGGAACTGTTCCAAGTTTTTTTTTTAAAGATTCACTAGTGTTTTACTTTAAGGTCTCAAAAAAACAGTTATCCCCGTTAATAGTTATTAACATACTGATAATTTGGCATCACTTATATTACTTTACTTACAACGCATTAGTCGTGTATTTTTGCGAATCCGCTATCCGCTTAAAAAGCAATTTGCATGTTAATTACAATAATAACATAACGATCAACGCTAAGTCAATTTATCCCTGCTAACTATTAAGCGGATATAAAACAGTGCTCCCAAATCATATTATCTTCGTTTCAGATGAATTTTTCCGATAAATTAGCAAAAATGTCAACCGTTCGCCTACAAATTTTTGTCAAAACAATTTAAGTTTGTTCACCAACCGACAAATGAGCCACCACTAAGTGCCATAGAGATGTCTGTGCTGCGGCTGCTATCCGGATCTGCTGCTATTCGACACACGTATACAACTGACCGGCACGACTCAACATACTATAAACTGTCTACGCACGATCGTATATGACAGTGACCATTGCGGTCTTAGTACCGAAATAACTGTTCCAAACGAAATTGCGGAATTGGAAGAGTTTGTTCAAAGGTATTCTTTCAACTACAGTAGGGTCTGTTGGACTCACTTCTCAAGAACATTGACGAGAGCACTCTCTCCTCGAACTCGCTACACCCGCCGTCCAATAGGAATTTGTCAAATGAGGAGATTGACAAGTACCTAAAACAAATGGACCATAAAACGAACAATGGACAGTACGATACCTCGGTATCAACATTTCGAAAACGAAGACACATTCCGCAAATGCAACAATGCAACGCACTGCACGAACACAAAAGCAGACTACTATCTAGACTAAAAAAACTTGTATAGACAGTTTACTGACAGACATAACCCTGAAATCATGAAACTGAAGTCGTTGATCAAAACCCTCCAAACATTAATAAAAGAAAATTACAGGGCGTCTGTAAGTTTGTATTGGAACAATAAAATTCGGGCTGTAAACACTAGCAACCCGAATATTTTTCCGCAAATAAATAAAATATTTCGGAGGAAAGATCAAAACGATCTCCCATGTCTAAAGATCCCTCGAACAACAGACAATGAACAAATACTGATAACTGCAGGCGTAGATCCAGGAGAAGCGGTAGACGACGACAACTTCTTCGTGGTCGAAGATCCGCAGGAGAAGGTTGAGACCATAGGAGCGATTTTCCAGGAAGTATACAAGGCAAATGTTGTCATTGGTTGTAACCACGACCTGGAAAATCAGGTTCTTTTGTACAATTCCTACATTCGAAATGATATAGAGCACTGGCGATTCGAGAGCTCAGGGTTCACTGAGTTCAATGACGAAAATATGGCAAATATGGCCATCGCCGACGAAAGGGATCTTCCCCCGTTCATTTCGAAGGAAGAGCTCCAAACTATCTTCGTATCACTAAGAAGTAAGAAATCAGTGGGAAACGATGGAATACCGATCATTCTGCTTCGACATCTCCCAACAGAAGTGGTGGACATTTATACCATCCTGTTTAATAATGCTTTGAATAATGCCTATTATCCAATGCATTGGAAAACAGCGGTGGTGCATCCCATTCCCAAACGGGATAAAGACATGTCCAATCCGGCGAATCTTCGGTCGATAAGTCTCCTTTTGAATATCAGCAAAGTTTTCGAAAAAGTGATCAATAGAGTCCTTGAGGACAAAACAAAAATAAGTACGTATTTAATTACGTATCGTAGTTTAAGATAATCTAAGTAGTCTAAGAATTATTTTGTAAGTGGTTTTAAATTTTATGTAAACGAAATGTCCTTTCACTAAGTTTTTGCTAAAACAATTTAAATTTTCTTAGTTCTAAGTATAATGTACATGAAATAAAAAAAATATATATAAAAAAAAACAGTTAGGTTACGTCGAAAGACATAGTTAAGTTTTAAGTTTAGCTTAGAGCGCTCTTGTAGGGCCAGTAAGTAAAAATAAGAAGAATTAAAGTAAATTAAGCTAGTGTTTAAGCGTTTTTTTGTTTAGCACTTAAGTATTAACAAATGAATTTAAATAAAAATGCATGAAAAAAAAAAAAAAGAAAGATGTCTGTACTACCAAGTTTTTATGATGAACTCTTAAGCGGGGATGGATCGTTTTTTTGCGAACTTATGTAGCTAACATGCGTGCAAAAAAACGTAGCTACTGTTGCTATCCGCGTTAACTCCGATAAATATTTTGCATTAAGTTAGCGCTTAAAGTTTAAGTTGTTGGTGTAATTTACATGGCTCGAAAACAGAGGATGGAACAGGTTCACGTATCTTCTCAGAAGACCCAGAGCTAGGAGTGTGTATAAGACTACCGGCCACAAGCAGTCTCTTCCAATCAGAGATTCTGGCTGTCCTCAGGGCGGCTGAGCTAATGCAGATGAGATCGGTATCCGGAAGAGATATGGGTATCTACATCGACAGGCAGGTCGCTCCTAAGGCATTGGAATCGACAAACATCAAATCTGATACAGTCAAGGTCTTTCGCACAATGCTCAAGGCATTATGCATTCAGAATTGGGTGAGAATGTGCTGGGTTCCAGGACACTGCGGTTTAGAGGGAAATGAACAAGTGGATGAGCTTGCAAGAAGAGGAGAACTACTCGATAATAGAGGGGTTGCCAGTATCAAATCACCCCTCTTCATAGTAAGGGCACTATCGAGGAAAAGACCATAAAGACTGCCAACCTAAGGTGGTTGAATCTAGAAGGAGATAGGGTATCCAAGGCTATGGCCAGGGAGTTGATAAAATTAAACGGGGATAAGCTTAGTACAATAATAGGAATCCTGACAGGACACTGTCTCGTGCTGATGAAACACGCAAATAGACTCAAATTGTTAGATACGGACATTTACAGATTCTGCGGCGATCTGCAAGCTGTTGAGGACATAATACACATACTGTGTGAATGCGAGCTAATATCGCGTAGTTGATGGAAACTCTTAAGAAAATACTTTCTTGAAAATCTAGGGGAAATAGACGACACGGATTTCAAAGGTTTTTTTAGCTTTTGTAAATAAACTAGACGTTTCACCAGGGAGATTGTTTAGGTTTTCGCCCTTTGAAGAAAATTTCAACTGATTCCGCAGGGATCGCGATGGGCCCGTTTTGGTGCCTAGTGTTTGAGTGACTACACACCCCTGTTTTAACCTATAACATAGTGTAATTTACACGTACCTAGTCAAGTCATAAATACTGGTACACAGAAAAATCAGCGCCAAATGAAAACGAATTAATATTTGAACAATTTGTTTTTTGTTTTTATTGAGTTATTCAATGGCTACAAATCTTAGAACAACTTATTCGAAATGACTTCTATTTGCCTTTCAGTACGACTTAAGACGATGTGGCCACTTATCGATTGCGAGACGCAATTATGCCCTCTAATTCGAGTTGAGCTCTGGACTACCAGCTGGCCAATCATCCGTTGACATGAAGTCCGGAACGTTGTTTTTGAGCCACAGTTGAGTCATTTTTGTGAGCTGGATCAGAGTCTTGCTGGAAAGTCCATGGCTTGTTGTTGAATATTGATTCGTTGAGAGACTTCACAATGGGTTCCAAGACGGTCGATTCATATACTTTGGCCGATTTTTTCACTCCTTTCTCGCAAAAATGGAGCTCGGTAACGCCATCGTAGCACACTCCCCACCATGCCACAACAGACGCAGGATGGTGGCCTCTTTGTACCCTCGGGATGAGTTGGGATGCTTCTCATGATGACCGAGCATACACACGATCATTCTGCTTATCGAACGATTCTTCTACGGTAAAGATTTTCTCGTCATTAAACAGAATTTGTCTGTGAGCGTTCTTCGCGTACCGTCTGAGTAACGCTTTCGGTCACTTTCGTTTTTCCTTCAATGCGGCCGTGAGCAGGTGTCCAGTGTGTCGCTTGTACGCGCTGAGTCCTAAGTCTTCTTTGATAATGCGAGACATGGATTTTTGTGAAATTTTCCCGCGACAAGATTTTCTTTTTTGGTTGATTCGTTTCTTCAAGTCTTTGATCGCTTTCGGAGTTCTCACATTGCGCGGACGGCCGGATCTTTGACGGCCTCGTACTCCACCAGTATCCGCAAACAACTTCACAGCACGATACACAAAATTGCGAGTGATTCCAAGCGGTCGCAACGTCCTAAAGATATCGCCTTTTTTCATGTTGCATTTGAGTAGGCCAACTACAACAATACGATTTTCGATGTCGCCCCATTCCATGATTGTAAGCAATTAATGTCAAAAACTTTTTACGTCACAATGAAGCATAAATATCAACTGTCAAATCGCAATCAATACGAAATGGATGCGCCCAGTGTTGCATTCGTAATTAGTGAGTTTCGTTGTGTATCAGTATTTAGGACTTGACTAGGTACATTGGAAGTAAGCGCTGATACCGATGTACAAAAAACATACTTAATGACAGAAGTTGAACTACGTATCTGCATGTAGTTTTGTTTTAAGCTTGGGGACTATTAAGTGGAAACAGAACGTTGTTTGTGTTTTACGTAAACATCTGTCGAGGAAACTCAAGTTCACAGGGCGCCCATACGTCCATTAGGCTGGTCAGCAACTTTGCAACTCCACATCCGCTCAACCAACGTGTGGGAGACCGTGCGTGCGACTTAAGCTATAAACTCATTTCAAATGAGAACTACTCAATCCTATTACATCTCCCAATACCGATATCAGAAAAATTATTCCCAATAACTAACTTTTAAGGATATTTGCCTTTCTGTCCTTTTGCTTGCGTTCAAATAAATGAAAGTCCTTGCGTACATGCAAATTTGTATACGCATTAAGGGTGATAGATAACTTCATTTCTCAGACTTGTAGATTAAAGACATTTTAGAGTGCTCCCTTAAGAGGATGGCTATGAGTACGAGTACCTCACCCACGCCCCTATGAATCACTATTTTCTTTTTAGACGCCTAGACACATATTTTTCTCCTACTCTTGTCATCTATGAGAAAAATAGTTTAATGTGAGCAATACATACTTTTACGTTGCGAAACACAGAAACCACATATTTATTTACTTATGACAAAGTACGTAACATGCCAATAAATTAATTATCCTTCCACTCTGTAGCTTGCTTATGTGTTAAACGAGTTTATGTTCTTGTATATTCAGGTATCCTTTTACTCGTATTTGTTTTTGTTTTATTTTTCAACCTGTTGCAAGACAGTAGACGCCAAGGTATAACAGGAATAGTTGACAAATAAAATGAAACCACAAAACAACTTAAGGTTAGGGCTCCTAATGAGTAAAATTTAATTAACGACTGAAAAGCTCCCGACCTGTAACAATGAGCTTTTGCATTTTTTTTTACATATTTTCCTTTACAATGAAAGTATAATGACGTTAATGAATTTGCGGTATACTCCCATGACTCTTATATAATTAATCTTAACTCTAGTTTTGATGCAAGTACTCGTATAAAGTAGATATGCTTAGGTGGTGCTATAATTTCAGAACAGAAAGTTGGGTCGGGGAATGCTTGCGCCGTTGATGACTCTATCTAAGTGGCTGTGGGTGTCACTGCATTGGTCCTCTGAATTGGAATCAAGGATTGTGCGGGATATACACATTCCATTAACAAGGTTTGGTATACTTGAAAACCTATAAGAGCATCTTACGTATTTGGGATAGCGTATTTTTTACATAATAGCCGTCTTAACCCGAAGAAAGTGTCATACTTGGTTTCAAAGTCCTTTATTGCGTTATATGTATATGCAAATATTTCTTTTATATACCTATACAAATGCAGAGATAGTTAGTTCTATTCTCGAGTTGCACATTCCAATCCGATTCCATTTGTTCGAAATCCAAGGCACGTTCTTTTTCTGCCACGTCATTTCTCGGGGTAGAATTCGAAAACTCTTCAAGCTGTAGCATTCATTCGTACAACATGTCACCTTATGTCTATTTTTCGGATTCAGTCATTGCCGATATAGAGTTTGGTGTTATTGAAACGTCCGTACGTTGTTCCAGGAGCACCAACCCTTAATATCTTCGGTGGCGCGCTGCTCATAAAGAAGTCGATATTCTTTCCGTCTCTTGCTCGTAGAGTTCACGCGCTACTCTCTTCCTTTGTTGAAGCGCCGCTTTGTGCGCTTCTTGTTTAGTTCCATGGGCTTGTCTCTGATGGTACGCTGGCAGAGGTACTTTATGCTGGAGGAATATGAATTGTCAAGAGATTTCCGAAAAAAAAATGCTGTTTTGTTGTTGCTGTTGAGAGAACCGCATTCGCACCTTGACTGTAACAAGGTAGTGATCCGATCCAGTGTTGGCTGCGCAAAAGGTTCGGACACCCAAAATACTGAAGGCATGGCTTACGACTTTTGACAAATGACCAATTTGATTAAGTGTTTTACTGCCATGTTCCCTTATGTATATTTCTTCGAAAATCGCCTAATTCGAATTTTTGGATAATTGGGACATTGCACATCGGTTTTGTTGAGAAACTCTTCACTGGTGGCTTCGTCATATGCCTCCTGTGGAGGCATGGGCACATACTATATTAGCCTAATGTTAGCGAGTTAATGGCAACGATTAGTATAAGGCCTCGTAGAAGTAGCATCTTCCGGCAGGTGCTGGTTCCTTAAATGACGAGAATGAGCCTCTGCAGCCTAACATCTTGCAGCTCTGCTAATAAGTCCTACTTCACGCCTCCCCGTGGCGCCATCTGGGAATCTCACTAGAGGTTGCGAAGTGAAGGGGGCAAATGGCGAGTTTCCTGCGCCATTAACCAGGATTAGTGTCGGAAAAACAAAACAAGACCTTATCCGGGCTACTCCGACATATTTGGAGCTCAGGCCGGAAAGGATTTCCAGGACTTAGTCAGGGTCCGAGATGGTGGCGGACGAGCCCTATAAGGGCCAACGGCAGCGCTCACATCCCGGAACGGGTTATTGGCTTCGGTGTAACCGACCCCTCGTCCTAGGGGCACTCAAAGTGGAACTGGTCCTCCAGTTTGGGGGTTGTGCCGCCGGGGTAACTGCCCGGCCATTTAAAAAAGATTAAGTTACGTAGCATCAACAAGCCTCGGATATGGACGGATCTACTGTTGACAACCCACGCAAACGATTTAAGGACAATGAGCTTCGGATATGCACGTAGAATGTTAGATCTCTTAATAGACCACGTGCAGCCGAGCAACTAGCAGAGGCCCTAGACTGCTGCAAAGCAGAGATAACCGCCATCCAAGAAATGCGATGGGATGGGCCGGACAAAAAGAAGATGAAAAACTGCGACATCTACTACGGCAATTGCTATCGACGGCAAAATCAGCGCTTATTTGGATGCGGATTTGTTGTCGGAGGCAGACTAAGACGAGAAGTCCTCAGCTTCCGGCATGTGAGCGAGTGCCTCGTAGCAATCCGCATCAAGGCTAAATTCGCCAACATAAGCCTCATATGCGCCCATGACTCCACAGAGGAGAAAGATGACGACACCAAGGATGCCTTCTACGAGCTCCTCAACAAGACCTACGAGCAATGCCCTAGCTATGACATTAAAATTGTCCCCGGTGATTTTAATGCAAAGCTAGGAAGAGAAGGTATCTTTGGTGGAGCAATCGGAAAATATAGCCTGCACAACACCACCTCCGATAACGGATTCAGGCTAATCGACTTTGCGGCGGGGCGAAACATTGTCGTGGCTAGCACGCGGTTCCCACATCTCGACATACACAAGGGGACTTGGAGAACTCCTGATCAATCAACAACCAGATTGATCACATTGCGATCGACGCAAGACACTCCTCCAGCATTATGGATGTCCATACGTTCCGAGGAGCCAACATCGACTCGGACCATTACCTTGTTGTAGCCAAGGTACGGTTGCGGATATCCCAAACTACGCCAAGACAAACTAATGCTGTGAGAAAATTCGACTTCAGACGGCTACAATCGCAAGAGATCGCCAAGTCCTTCTCCGATCGAGTGTCTCTTAATCTCTTAAGAGGTCCAATGCCGCCAGCATCAAGCATCGAAGACCATTGGAAATACTGCCAAAACGCCATCAGAGATGCCGCTTCTGATGTGCTGGGTTTCACTCGTCCACCACAACGAAACCCCTGGTTCGATGATGAATGCCGGCAAGCACAAGGTAAAAATAACATGCCGCGGAAACAAACCCCGAACCGAAGCCTGTAGAGATGAACAAGGGAACATCGTAGTAGAATCGCAGTCGATGCTGAGGATTTGGAAAGATCATTTCTGCAGACTGTATAACGGCGATGACGGTCCAAATACCGCTGTCAGGCAGAATCAACCTTTCAACCTGGACGATGATGACCAACAATTCCGTCCACCCGACCTGGATGAAGTGAAGATAGCCATATCGAAGCTTAAGTCCAACATAGCTGCTGGAGCGGATAGCCTGCCTGCGGGGTCTTCAAAGCGGCAGGCGATGTCTTGGTAAGGAGCATACACCAACTCATCTGTAAAATATGGTCGGACGAAAGTATGCCCGATGAATGGAACCTCAGCATTGTTTGTCCAATTCTCAATAAAGGAGACCCTCTGAACGCTGCTCCATCAAGGCCGGTAGAGATCTCACCGAGACCTTTGATGTCCAGAAAGGATTTAGACAAGGCGATGCGCTGTCATGCGATTTTTTCAACATCGTACTTGAAAGAATAGTGCAAAACTCACGAGCAAACACAAGAGGCACTATCTTTCAAAAGTCTGTCCAACTACTCGCATACGCCGACGATATTGACATAATCGGGAGAAAGCAGCGTGATGTCAGTGGCGCTTTCGCGAGTATTGAGACGGAAGCGGCGAAAATGGGCTTAGCGGTCAATGAGGGCAAGACCAAGTATATGCTGTCAAGTAAAAAGGACAACCAACACCGACGTCTCGGACAGAACGTCACCCTCGACTGATATAACTTTGAGGTAGTTAAGGACTTTGTCTACCTAGGCTTCGCTATAAATACAGACAACGACACCAGCGCTGAGATCAAGCGAAGAATAACTCTTGCCAACCGCTGTTTCTTTGGGGTAAGAAGGCAATTGAGTAGCAAAGTCCTCTCTCGGACAACAAAAGTCACCCTTTATAAGACCTTAATAATCCCGGTCCTGCTCTATTGCGCAGAGGCATGGACATTATCAAAAATGGATGAGGGTGTTCTTGGTTGCTTCGAGAGAAAAATTCTTCGGGCGATCTTCGGTCCCGTCTGCATTGACGGTGAGTGGAGGAGGAGATACAACGACGAACTGTATGGACTGTACAGCGACATGGACCTAGCCAGAAGAGTGAAGATCCAAAGACTGAGATGGCTGGGTCATGTAGAGCGCATGGAGACCAATGCTCCGGTCCGAAAAGTCTTCGAATCCGCCCCCGAGGGACAGCGCAGTAGAGGAAGGCCAAGACTCAGGTGGCGCACGCAAGTGGAAGAGGACCTCAGCCAACTTAGCGTGCGAAACTGGAGACAGCTAGCCAGGGATCGAGCTGGCTGGAGAAGCTTGTTGACTGAGGCCCAGGTCCACCCCGGACTGTAGCGCCACCTAAAGAAGAAGAAGAAGTAAGCGAGTTAAGCCTTGATGAGGATTGTTATAAGTTTGTGTCAATCATTACAGAAGATGCCACATGTTTTTATTATTCCTATTCTCGGGCCACCGCATTGCATTGCTTGAATATCAGTGATATGTGCATAATTGCAGTCAATGGCTTCTGTTAAGTTCTCGATTGTGAGTCCTTTGATGGGGTAAGCCAGTATTACGCCACAGGTCGTGGACACCCTTGCCATTTAAACATGTATGGCTAAGGACAAACTAGTGACGGGTTATTTTGTTGCCGATCGCTTCAAGCCATAGTGACTAAAGTTCGCACCAGTGCGAACAGAGGAAAATATTGCTGCTGTATCCGCCAGTATTAATGCAGACCGTGATTTATTGTTTCGTCGTATTCGCAGCATTTGGGATTGTGTGGAAAATTTTACGCAAGAATCTTTGTCTACAACCTTACGAAGTACGCTCGTGAAAGAACTGAACTCAAACAACCTGTCACAGCGTCGAGTTTTTGGAAAGTGGGCTGTTTGTGTTTGCTATGATGAGAAACCTCAGGTAATATTGGCTGAAAATACACCCGGAAAAATGCAGTGTTTTCCGCGGTTTATAGTCCATTGAAATCATTGGCCAATAAGCCAGCATCAATTGCAGCCCCGGAAGACAACATTACAAGTGTTATAAAAGTCACATGGCAGCGAGCCACTTTGTCTTAAAACTTTTTTGACATCAAAGCATGGATCTTGATCTTGACGAAACAGCAAGCACATTCTGTATCGTTTTTCCCGGATGTGTCGGAGTGGGCGATTATGGATTTTCCTGGTTTGACCATACTGATAGGAGCTGATAGGAGTTGTGGGCGAAGGGTCGTTTATAGATAAAAACTGGCAAGATCCAATACGCAATATTGAGAATTAATTGGCCCAGTTAAGAGAGTGTCCTCAAGCCCACTTTCGGACGTACCCTGAAATATCGTGATTCTTTCCTAGGCCGAACAATTCGCTATTGGAATGCCCTGCCGAGCTCTTCATTTCCTAGTCATTATAACCTCCAAACATTCAAGACCAACGTACATCGGTACCTCTCTTTCTTTCCTCCCTAACTTTCCATCACCCGCGCTGTGTGCAATCATTTTAAGGGTACTAAAAACCCCTTAAGCACGCGCTAATTAAAACAAAAAAAAAATATTAGCACCGCCTGTGATTCTACTCTAAGATTTTCTTCTTGATCTCTTGACACGTCCTTTTTATCTGTTAAATATTCCTGGAGTACAACTTTTCAATATCTATGATCGTGCGCTTTTCGTGGGGTCTTTTCTTTCGGGGGATGCCGATGTTCTTCCCATATATTTTACTTGTAGAGGTTACGAGCGGGTCTCGTCCTTCGTTACAGCGCCCTATTGTACGGTTGTTTTCTTGCATGTGCTTGCTGGCATTACTCATTAAACCGGGAATGGAGGTGGTCGGGTGAAATCCAGCACATCAGTTGCGGCTTCTTAGGCAGCGTTATCAGTATTTTTCTGCATTGAAAATCCGTACCTGATTAAGAGATGTTTCGATTTCAAATGCAATCACCATAGTCGATTTCACAGTTACTCACCCTCTTTTTGCTCGGTTTACGATGATATCTGTGTAATGTAAGTCGAGGGACTCTGATAATTCTTTGGCTGCATTATACGTGCAAATCCAAGGGCAAATATCGTTTAGTTGTTTGCGATTCCATTTTTTTATGACTTCCGTTTACGACGGCGTAGACCAGTATTATACTTCTGATCAGGGCACGTCGACGACAACCGGACTGTAGGGCAATCAATACGTACAAACTTGACTGTTGCGCTGCTGCCCAAATCCAAGTTATTATGTAACCATCAGCAGTTCCTCGAACATTTCTATTAAACATCTTTGCATTGAGGGAGGCTTTGTGTGAGGCAAATTGACATACAGGATGATTCAATCTCTCCAGATGATGATATTGTCAGTACATCGCGACCGCGACGGGTTGTAAAATCTGCATCGACTTTCATCGTAAATGGACGGCGCTAAAAACAAAAATTATTTCCTAGATATGCAAGATAGTAGAACAGCTTTTCAAATCCCCAAATTCAACTGCTGATGCCAATTTCGAAGGAGAGTTACAGTGCCGAGAAGTCAAATGCAATTTTGCCTACCAAATACAAAGTTGTGTGAACGATTAAATATCTGGTTGTTCTAGTTCCAGCTTCTTTGTTAGACTCGATATTTTTTCGTATATACCATAGTCTGCTCAAAAGGTATCCGAATTTTATTTATTAAATCTTCATCTATTTAGATACAATTATACAACACTAATCCACTTTGAAGTACTCCTCTTGAGCTTCTATACACTTTTTTCAAAGGTTTTGCCACTGCTGGAAGCAACGCTGAAAATCCTGTTCTGGTTCGACGCGCAGGTGCTCCATCGCAATCGGTATGATGGCTCTCCTGCTCTCGAATCTGGTCTCTTCCAAAGACATTATCAACTTGGTGAAAGGCCAGAATTCACAGAGACCAAGTTCGGGAGAGTAAGAAGGTTGGCGATGAAATTGCCAATTGCCATTTGGCCACAAGTCCGAACTCTCAGGAAACTCTTCGGTGATAGCAGTTTCATGTGAAGCTTTCTCATGATGAACCACGCCACTGGAGTGAAAAACGACACCCAGAATGACTTTCACATTGCCGCGGACTTGCCTTGCTTTTCTACGCCTGGGAGATGTCGGTTGCTTTCATTATGAAGACTTGAGCTTATTTTCTTGGTCGTGCTCATAACTAAGAACCTATGACTCTATTGTATTCAGAAAGTTGGAATCACAGTAAACAGTCTCCAGCATGTCATGGGTTTATATTTAATTGTCAGCAACTTTGGCACAAGTTTTGCTGGGGCTTCTCTGAGGGTCGAAATTCTTTGACGTTTCTGCATCACCAGGCTCCTTACTTGATCGAAGAGCCTGAGGATGTTGTTGAGGGACTAAAAGAGCATTTTTTACTGTTGACTACTGAGCTCCTTTAGTTTTCATCTCTAAAGTGGCTGTGTTGCTCCTTTACCGTTGTGGAGTTTGTTTGTTTTCCAAATAAAGATTCTTGTCAGATACTTTTTAAACAGACCTCGTTTGTAGGTACTAGGCCCAGCATTATGTTCAAATCTAACGAGCTTCAAAGTCTGCTTTCTAGTTACTTGGGAAAATATAGTCTCCTAGACTACTTACAAAACTGCCGACACTTATGTATGAGAACATAGACCGCAATGTAAAGTCAGAGTTACATAACATAGATTTGAAGATTTAGATGTTCATCCATATGGCTATGGAAATCTGAGTTCATATTCTTGTAGTCTAGTTGTCAGTGGCTCTAAATAAATAGCAAGGTGTCTACTCTTGTCTTGTCTACTCTAACTTTGATGAAGTTAAGGACTTTGTCTACTTAGGCTCCGCTATAAATACAGACAACGACACCAGCGCTGAGATCAAGCGAGGAATAACTCTTGCCAACTGCTGTTTCTTTGGGTTAAGAAGGCAATTGAGTAGCAAAGCCCTCTCTCGGACAACAAAAGTCACCCTTTATAAGACTTTAATAATCCCGGTTCTGCTCTATTGCGCAGAGGCATGGACATTATCAAAAATGGATGAGGGTGTTCTTGGTTGCTTCGAGAGAAAAATTCTTCGGGCGATCTTCGGTCCCGTCTGCATTGACGAAGAACTGTATGGACTGTACAGCGACATGGACCTAGCCAGAAGAGTGAAGATCCAAAGACTGAGATGGCTGGGCCATGTAGAGCGCATGGACACCAATGCTCCGGTCTGAAGAGTCTTCGAACCCAATCCCGAGGGACAGCGCAGTAGAGGAAGGCCAAGACTCAGGTGGCAAAGAGGACCTCAGCCAACTTAGCGTGCGAAACTGGAGGCAGCTAGCCAGGGATCGAGCTGGCTGGAGAAGCTTGCTGACTGAGGCCCAGGTCTACCCCGGACTGTAGCGCCACCTAAAGTAAGTAAGTAAGTCTACTCTTGTCTCTTAGCACGTTCTACTTAAAACGTACCTACACTCGATCATACCGAAGAACAAGTTAGAAGTTTCTTTTGGCAAATCCTTCTCGGGAAGTTTGTGCATCTTATGGCTTGCTATCCACTTAAAGAAGCCTTTAGTAGTTAGTTGTATATGAAAGTCATCATTCACCTTTGGATTCAAAGTTGAATTATATGAAATTTAGACAGATATTTCCAAAAAACGTACGTGTACGTCAACACTGTCAACAATGCGTCAATGTTTTTCATAAAATTTATTGATTTCTGTCCAGGACAGGAAATTACATTGAATTTGTATGTGCTACTCCATGACAACACCAATCAAAGTGCCTCCCGGGTATTTGAATCCAGAGGGTGGCAGCACCCACCAGAAGATATTTGTCAAGCATAGAATGGATTTGATGAGATACATCCTCCTTCGTCCTCAACTGTTGAATGTGCTATGACGCACCTATGGATGCATGAGTATGTATACATATCGTTGAACGTACATAATGCATCACCAATCTATAGGAATTTGAAGTGAAAAAGCTTTGCCTAGCTGAAATATAAGTACATACATACATGCACTAATAGGAGTATATCTGTATCTAATTCGCATATACGAGTATCATTTCATTTACCTATGTCAAATGCACCTACTCATTGACTGCTGTGCAGAAGCGAATACATGCATATGAAGTACAATACAACCTTTCAATTTTCAGACAATCCTGTCCATATGCATAAATCAATTAAAAAGCTCTTTAAATTGAGTTTGCATATATGTATACTTAAATATGTATGAGTATATGATAAGCAAAAACATCACTCTAAGATATAGGGATAGGTTGAATCTAAGGGTCACCACGGAGATTTTTAATGCATAACAACCGAACACAGTACAATAGGCCCTAAGTAGGCGCTTGAATTTGGGATGAGAACTGAAGTCAATGGTATGGGGGAAGTTGTGTTTTATCTACCAAACATTACGTCTAATTGAATAGTATTTCTACTTACATAAATGTGTATGGTTGTATGGCTAACAAAAGATACTTAGGTACTTAGCAATTTTTAAACAAAGTACATGCTTGAATTGAATCTTAAATTTACTCTGCTAATTAGATGGAGTGATTTGGTGATTGTCATCCTCTATGTTGGGTAGAGTGCAGCGGATGTGCTAAGCATTAACTGGGAGTTGACAAGTAGATGTTCATTGCTGCACCGGCAAGTTTCCATTCTGCCATTAAATCAGGTAGCGTTTTTGAAAAACATTCTTTAATGCCTTCGTTTTGGCGTGGACAAGAAGCGCCTCCGTGCACTAAAAAAAGACAACAGATAAATTATTTACTTACTGTAGGTGACGGTACAGCCCGGGATGGACCTGGGCCCCAATCAACAAGCGTATCCGGCTAGCTCTATCTTTTGCTAGATGCCTCCACTTGCGTGCGCCACCAGAAAATCAGTCTTCCTCTAGTACGCTGTCCCTCGGGGGCGGATTCGAAGACTTTTCAGACCGGAGCGTCGGTGTCCATCCGCTCTACATGACCCAGTCATCTCAGTCTTTGGATCTTCACTCTTCTGGCTAGGTCGATGTCGCTGTTCAGTCCGTACAGTTCGTTGTATTGCCTGACAGCATATATGGTACTTGGTCTCTAGTTAACCGTTAAACCCATTTTCACCGCTTCCGTCTCAATACTCTCGAAAGCGCCACTGACATCACGATGCTTTCTTCCGGTTATGTCAATATCATCGGCGCTTGCGAGTAATTGGACGGATTTTTGAAAGATTGTGCTTCTTGTGTTCACGCGTTATCTTTGCAATATTTTTGTTGAAGAAGTGGCATAACAGCGCATGGCCTAGCTTAAATTTTTTTTAGACATCAAAGCCCTCGATTAGATCTTTACTGACCTTGATGTATGCATTACCTTCCTGCACAGATGGAAAAGTCTGGCAGAGATGCCAAAACTATTCATTGCTCTATATAGATAGTGTCATACCGCGGTCTTAAAATTGATAAATAGGTGGTGTGTATCGATCTGAAGTTCATGGGTTTTCTTCAAGATCTACCTTAGTGTGAATATTTAACCGATGGTGGACTTTCCTGGCCTGAAGCCACACTGATATGGAGATCAGGTTGTTGTCGAACGGCTTCAGGCGTTCACATAATACGGCAGAGAAGATATTGTACGAAATGTTCAGAAGGCAGATGCCTCTGTAGTTGGAGCAGTTCAGAGGGTCTCCTTTCTTGAGGATCGGACAAACAATGCTGAGGTTCCATTCATCGGGCATACTTTCATCCTATCATATTTAAGAGGTGAGTTGGTGTATGCTCCTTACAAAGTCATCGCCTGCCGCTCGTGCAGCTTTGTTAGACTTCAGCTAAGACATTGCTATCTTCTCTTCATTTAGTTCAGGTTGGGTGGAAAAAATGTGTGGTCTACATTGTTCAGGTTGAAAGGCTAATTCTGCCTGACAACTGTATTTGGTTCATTATCGCCGTTATACAGTCTATAGGACTGATCTTTCCAAATCCTCAGCATCGGCTGCGACTGTACTACGGTGTTTTTTTTGTACTCTACAGGTCTCTGTTCAGGGCTTGTGTCCGTGTCATGTCTTTTGTACCTTTTGGTAAAACTTGCGAATCTCATTCCAGGAGTATGACCGCGCGCCTCTCATGCTCTTTCTTTTTCCTCCTGAGAAGCCGATGCTCTGCTTATAGAGCTCATGAGTAGCTCTAGCCTTTCTTTGCAGCGCCGGATGGCGTGCGTCCTGCTAAGCTGCATATGCTTGCTGGCATTCATCATCAAACCAGGGGTTTCGTTGTGGTAGTCGAGTGAAACCTAGCACATCAGTAGCGGAATCCCTGATGTCTTTTTGGCAGTGTTGCTTGATGCTGGCGGCAGTGGACCACTTAGGAGATTAAGAAAGATTTGATCGGAAAAGGATTTGGCGATTTCTTGCAATTGTAGCCGTTTGACGTCGAAATTCCTTACAGTATTAGCTTATCTTAACAATGTTTGGGATATCCCCATCCGTACCATGGCTAAAACAAGGTAATGGTCCGAGTCGATGTTGGCTCCTCGGAACGTACGGACATCCATAATAATGGAGGAGTGTCTTGCGTCGATCGCAGTGTGATCAGTCTGGTTGACTGTTGATTGATCAGGAGTTCTCCAAGTCTCCTTGTGTATGTCGAGATGTGGGAACAGCGTGCTAGCCACGACAATGTTTCGCCCCGCCGCAAAGTCGATTAGCCTGAATCCGTTATCGGAGGTGGTGTTGTGCAGGCTATATTTTCCGATTGTTCCACCAAAGATACCCTCTCTTCCTAGCTTTGCATTAAAATCACAGAGGACAATTTTAATGTCATAGTTAGGACATTGCTCGAAGGTCTTGTTAAAGAGCTCATAGAAGGCATCCTTGGTGTCGTCATCTTTCCCCTCTGTGAGGGCGTGCGCACATATCAGGCTAATGTTGGCAAATTTAGCCTTGATGCTGATTGCTACGAGGCGCTCGTTCACATGCTTGAAACTAAAAACATCTTGCCTAAGTCTGCCTCTATCAGCAAATCCGCACCCAAATGGACGCTTCTTTTGCCGTCGATAACAATCGCCGTAGTAGGTGTCGCTATTTTTCATCCTCTTTTTGTCCAGCCCAACCCATCGCATTTCGTGGATGGGTGTAATGTTTGCTTTGCACACAGTCTAGAGTCTCCGCTGGTTTTTCGGCTGCACGTGGCCTAAATTGCCTGAGGTTGCTCATCGGAGCAGATATGACAATTTTGTTTATTTACATACCCATTCAACTTGAATTGAGCTTCGTCGTTGAAGACAATTTTTCCTTAAAAAGGCGGATCTTTCTCCAGCTATTCTAAGGCCTACTCACTTAAAATTCGACACTGTAGCAGGTCGTTCGACTTCAGTACTTTCACTAGCTCTGCTTCGTAAGGTTTTAGACAAAGATCCTTGCATAAAACCTTCCACGTAGTCTACTAACACAATCCCAAATGATGCGAACGGCGACGAATGGGCAAATCACGGTCTTTATTGGCGGATACAAAAAAAAGAAACACTGTGTCGCTGGCATTTTACTTTCTGGAGTTTGCCATTGCCCGCCGAAAGGGTGATGGCGATTTGAAAAACATGTGGCTTGATGAATTTGGTGCAAAATTTAGTCACTATGGCTTGAATTACTACTACTACTGAGCGGTCGATTATGATGACATTTTTCACAGAGCACGCATTTTGATAATAAAATTCAATAATTTGAAAGCGTTGTCCGGGTGTAAGTCTTTCCATGATGAAATGACAATGCTACTCGTAACTGAGCATGTTACACATGTCACAAAACTTGCGTGAGCTGTCAAAAATATTGTAGAAGACGGAAAAGCAATCAGGATACAAATCACCCGGCAAATTTCGACGTCGTAAGGGTTCTTGTCCACCTTGGCTCTGCCTTAAATTCTGCCAACAATACCTCAGGACGAAGAATCACTCTTGCCAATCGATGTTTCTTATAAAGGGTTTTCTAATAAGGACTTGATAACTTTTTTTTAAAATATAACGCAAACCATTTGAGATATTTCAAAAACTTTATTATCGGCTTGAAGTACAATCAAAACATCTATGAATGGAACTCGACTTCGTTCATATGGCCAGCGCGGGTACGTTTGCAGCGGTCGATTCGTTGGACCCAATTTTCAACGACTCGGCCACAAATTTCGGCCGAAACGGCCGCTATTTCGCGTTTAATGTTGGCTCTGAGCTCTTCCAACGTCGTCGGCTTGTTGGCATAAACCAATGACTTAACGTCGCCCCACAGAAAATAGTCAAGCGGCGTTAAATCGCACGAACGAGGCGGCCAATCAACTGGCCCATTTCTTGAGATAACACACTCGCCATACTTACTCTTCAATAAATCGATTGTTACGTGTGCTGTGTGGCTTGTGGCACCATCCTGTTGAAACCACATGTCGTCCAAGTCCATATCTTCCCGTTCGAGCCAAGATCCTTACGCAAAATATGCCATAATGTGGTCTGAGCGGTGCCCAATTCTTGAGAACGCCGTGGAATTGACTGATTTGGATCCTTTGCTACGGACGCCTGAACGGCAGCGATATTTTCGACACTTCAACCAATATGTAGACTCAAATTATTGCCTGTCTACTAGGGCGAGAATTACGACCGAAAATTGGAATTAACGCTCTTAAAGTTGCAGTCACCGACTCTGAATTTCGGTAGAAAATTTTTATAATTTGCAGACGTTGCTCGTTCGTGTACTTTACCATGATGAAAATGTTGAATTTACTGAATAAATTGACATAGACAATTTGATGATTAGTGAAAGAGTGGGTTCACAAATTAAATTCAAAGTTGTCAAGTCCCTATTGGAAAACCCAATACTTAAAAGAAAATTGACTAGTAAAGGCAGTAAGAAGATTCAACTTGATCATTCCAGTCCCGCTCTATCGCGCATATGCGTAGACTCGACCAAAAGCTGTTGAAGATATCCTCATTCCTCAGCGGTTTTAGAAGAAAAATATTCGGTCCCGTTTGCGTTGGGTTGTAGTAGTAGTAACAGAATTTGAATGTTGAATTTTGATCTAAGTAAGTATCATAGTGTGGTGCGGTTGTCTTTTGACATCACTCGTTCGAAAATAAAGTGATTAAACGAACATTTTTATCAAATTACCGAATTGATTAATCTTCCCTGATTTCCAGTTAACGAAATATATAAACACATTCTAAATAAAGGATTACATTTACATTTATTTATATGTTTGCTGCTCCAAGTCAGTAAACTCAATTTCAATATTTTTATTTTACACATATAGACATATTTGTATAAATTATTTATCACAATATTGCACAATTATACAATGTATAAAAATAAACAGTACATAATATATAGATACCAATTTTCTAAGTAATTGTTAGCATAAGCTACTAAAAATGCAAAAAATCAACTCTTTTACTTTGTATGGTAAAAACAGTTATTTTCTTTGCATTTTAACTCCTTTTAGGCGGGTACATATCTTGAATCTGTTTTAAACAGAATCTTCATTGAGGGATAAAATCGATGTCATATAATTTTATCCCAGAAAAATACAAATTTTATTATTTTTTTTAACAAAACGTAGTTTAGACTCTCTTCCCTTACCATTTCGTTTAAATTTTCAGGTGGTCCATCCACTAGAAGCAAACGTTAAGCTAAAGAACTAGAGTCTTTGGAAACTAAAAACTGAACTGAAATTTTGAAAGTAGTTTATTGCAAAGGTAAAAGAGGGTCAGGTAAACAGTTGAACTAGGCCTATAAGCCTGCAAATTATATCAAAAATTAATTATATGAAATGATGTATTTGAATGTATCCATGTTTTTAACAGCTATTTCTAAGAGCTGTGTAGCTTATGTCAATATTACTTATACATACCAATATTGTTTAAGAAAACCGTTTTTCTTAAGTTTGCTCTTCAATTATGTATATTGAAACTCAAGAAAAGGAATTTTCTTTTTAAGAAGAGTTTTTAGTATTCCATGATCTGTCTTAAGTTTGTTTCTAGAACAGGACAACGAACTGAGTTCTTTTTATTAAGGATGATGATGAGGATGATATGAAATAAAGTTGATCATATTCCCAATCTTAAGATCGACACATGTGTCAACAAATTCCACTGTATTTGTTGTCAAGTCAACTTGACTTTGGTAAAAACCAAATTTTGTTTAAGAAAAACAAAAACAGCCAATTAGAAAGAAAGAATAAAAGAAATATGGGACATAACATCAAACCCTGCGGCACACTAAGCATTTCAATCGCAAGTAATCGATTTTGTTTTAAATGTTTGGATATGTAGCACAATGCTTGATTCTGTCAAATGCTTATTTAAATATCTACAGCAATAGCCTTCATTTCGGCAAAGTGATGAAAGTTCCAATTTAGAGTTATATATACAGTTAGAATCACCAGTTCGCCTACATCACCGAACGGTTAGTTCGGTTAGTTTCTAAAGCTCCAGATATTTTTTATCAAATGACAGTAACTAAGCATAGCCCTTAAAGGATGTAAGTGGAATTAGCACTAAACGGTTAAAGCAAAAAACAAACAGGTCCAATGGATGAAGGACATGCTACAAAATGGTTTGGCCTGCTACGAGTATACTCGTTTGGAAAGGTGAACTTAAGACAGATCAGATTGATTTTAAATCAGTTGCAGCTATCGTATATTAAAATAGATTATAACATCCAAGATAATATAATATAATACAAATATACACATTTAATTTGAAATAGTTTTTAAGTGTATTTAAGAAATTAATTTGAAAATTCTGCTTTTTGTTTTGTTTTTTGTAGAAAAAGAAAAAAACAATTATATATACAATTTAAAAAAAATAAATATCATCTATAGGTATTATTAATGACGATTAGTATTTTCTGATTAAGGCTAATTGCAGTAAAACCTATTTTTAGAATAATTAAATTCTAAAAATCGATAAATGCATCGTAATTATCGACTTGACGCCAAGGTATCCTGCCGTTATATACTTCGCTTAGGTACGCTGTGATAGATGGCGGAAGATTTAATTTCGCCAATTCACGACGATACTTGACATGTTTGACGATCTCAGCACGACAACGATCTTGAAGGTTGACAAAATCGCGACGGGTGCATTTAAGAGTCATTTCAGTCTTAGCAGCTGTTGAGCAGACAATCGGATAGAGAGGTTCTTTTATCTGAAATTAAAAAAAAAATTAGAAAGTTTTGGTTAGATTTTTGTAAATTTTAAATAAATTCGTTTTGATTTTTTTCCTAAACCAATCAATACTGTTCATTCAAAAGGTAAATGGGAAAAGAGTAAAAAACTTGATTTATAACCAAGTTGAAGCAGCCTGCGTTTGATGGGTTTTTGACTGATCAATACTGGGAATTGTTTTTGAGTATGTAACATTCGATGTTTAGAAGATGTTAATCCTCTTATGAAGGCTACGGAATATTACACTCCCAGGTAATGTGAATGTGTGTCCGCTGCCGATCTCCACTGACTATAAAGTGAGCTCTGATTTTAGCCTGCCTGATTGACCTTTGATACCGTATGGTTAGAGGAACTCTTCTATAAGCTAAACAGGGTAGGTATAGCCTGTATACTCGTATTCTTTTCAATATGCTCACCGATTTCGACAGTTCATCGTGAAGAATGGCGATGTGACTTCTACTGGTATATTCAACATTAAAAACGGTCTGCGACAAGGTGCGGTCAATTCGCCGATACTTTTCAACATTTACACAAGTGATCTGATAGGTTCACTTCACCATGCCATAGCGAACGCAGAGGACTTAATCGCGTACAGATCAGGTCCAAAAATTGAGGTTATAAACATTCTTTTGCAATGTGACTTCGATAAAATTAAACAGTATTGCGACGACTGGAAGTTGAAGATCAACTTTCAGAAGTCGGAAACTATTCTTTTTAGGACGCCTTTGTCTGGGCCTCTGCGGTAAGAATTAGAGAAAGTTTCAGATCGTTGGGCAACACGGGCAGCCACTTGCTTGTCGAAATGTAGTCAGATACCTTGGGATCTGGCTATATCAATATCTGTAGTTTAACAAACATATAGATGTTGCTCTGGCCAGAGCCAGGGGTACCTTTGCCCTCACAAAGAGACTGTTTTATAGCAGGCAACTCGATGCGAGGTTAAAGGTGATCTGTTACACTGCCCTAATTCGGCCTATGCTTACATTTGGTTGTCCCGTATAATTCAACGTGAGAGCAAGTCTTTTGGAAAAGATTCGGGTGTTTGAGAGGGCTTGCCTTAGGGCTTATCTTCGCTTATACAGAACACCAGAGTCTGAGTACATTACATTCTGTCCTAATGAGGTCTTGTACAATAGGGCCAACCTAATAAGAGTGGACAATTTTGTTGCAAGAGCAATGTCCTCGTCGAACAACCTGATCTCGGGGGCTTACTACGCCAATTATCTGTATCACCAGAGAGTTCGCTTTGACGGCTTTATTCCTCCAAAAGCGTTCCTCTACCTAGACAAAAAGGTTTGATCCAGGATAGATAAGCGGTGCCGTTAATCTTCCATGTCGCTCGAACAGCTGCGGACGGGCGACTCAACTAAGACAGAGACGTCGAACACGCAGTGCGGAGCGTCTCCGGTTTAGTAGGGCGGAACGGAGTCGCTACATTAGGGACGTTGCTCGGAAACACCAACAATTTTGGCGGCTTGCAGAAGAAGGGGAGGCTCCTTTGTCGAATTCCTCCAATACTAGCTAGGCATAGATTAAGTGTTATGTTTAACCTAGAGTGCCCGCATGAGGCCAGTAAGTCAGTATCAATGTGGCTTCAGGCCAGGAAAGTCCACCATCGACCAAAAATTTACACTACGGCAGATCTTGAAGAAAACTTATGTGCTGCAGATCGATACACACAACCTATTTATCGATTTTAAGACCGCATATGACAGCATCTATAGAGACGAGCGATACAGAGCAATGTCTAGTTTCAGCACCCCTGGTTTCGGCAGGATGACGATGAAGAATGCGTGCTGCAAGACAAGTATATGCTGTCAAGCAAATAGGACACTCAATACCGGCATCTTGGACAGAACGCCACCTTTGATAGATATAATTTTGAGGAAGTTAGGAACTTTGTCTACCTAGGCTCCACTATAAATTCAGACACGACACCAGCGCTGAGATCAAACGAAGAGTTACTCTTACTCACCGCTGCTTCTTTGGGACAAGAAGGCAATTGACTACCAAGGCCTTCTCTTGAACAACGAAAGTTACTCCATACAAGACCTTAATAATCCCGGTTCCGATCTATGGCGCAGAGATAGAGAAAATCAAGTGATTTTCGGTCCCATCCCTACAAGAAACCCTCATAAAGCTACGAGATCGACTTATTTGTACCGGTATGGCTGTCCCATACAACAGTCTGAGCAACACTGTGTTGATCAACAGTGCGAGCTACAATGCACAAATCAAAATATGTTTGCAACTTGGCAATTCTCAGAGCTGTAACTACGATTAATCGATTGAATATTTGAAATGCCATCGGACATCAGTTTTCCAGTGAAAATGGAAGGGGCACCTAAAGCGAGCAATCGAGAAAATGCAGATATGTAACTTTTGGAAAATGTCAAGGCAACAAGAAGAGGATTCGTTCCAATAGAGATGAACAAGAAGGCTTATAAGAAGACCCATACCAAAAATATGAGGTCCAGTCCGGTTCGTGGTCCGGATTTGACATTCCTCTTTTACTCACAAATGTTAAACTGATCTCTCATCAGAGACAGTATATGTTTGGCTTACGATTTGCAATTTTATAATACGCATTACTTAACAATCGCTGTTTACAAAAATAGTGATTTTTTAGCAGGTAAATATCGCGCATTACGAGCAAATTTTGGGCGACATAATCGTCTATCTGAACGTACTATAGCATAATTTAAAGAGACCGGCTCTGCTTCAGATGTCGTACGACCTATCCATCATCGAAATGGACTCTATACAGAAAATATTGCTGCCGGTAGTGATAGTGTTGAAGAAGACGCAAACCTACCGATTTCATGGCGATCACAGCATTTGGGCTTGTCTAATGGTATTTTGCATTTGAATTTGCACCCTCACTTTTATAAAGTTCAACTCACTCCAGAATTGAAGCCAGCTGACAACAAAATGCGTAAAACATACGCCGATTGCGTGCTTGAACATCATTTCTTCACAAGCACAACATGAGGCTCATTTTTCACTCGGTGGATACGTTAGCACTCAAAACTATCGCATAAGCTTAGAAAAATAAATCATCGTCGGAAAATGGTGCTAAGATACTTTAAAAATTACAAATTTCTCCAGATACATGGTAAATATTTCATGCTCTATTCAAAGTAAAAAAGAAAGAAAAAAAACAAAAACAAACAAGCAAGCGACTTACCTTATCCAGACCCCTAAATGCCACTCCCAAGCAATCGCCATCCTTGTAATATGTCAGTGTTCCTTCGATACCATCAAACAGAATGCCAATAACAGTCGCTTGATTCTCTCGAAATCGCTTTGTATACAACAACGCAACACCTTTATGCCATAGTACTCCCTTGTGCGATAGACCCCAACCATGTTCATTCTCTCCTAGCATATTTCGAAAGGAATTCGCATGCAACCTGGCATACTTTGTTCCAATTCCAAACATAATACTTGTCCCAAAAACCCTCTGTGACACATGCAACTCCCAATAGAAACGTCCATTATTGAGTGGACGTTTTCCTTGAACGCCGGCAGTTCCTTTACTCCAATTGGGATGAAAATGTACCGTCCTATCGTTTAAACCACTCAAGACGACCTCTTTCGAGCGATGACGTTTTGACCATGTCCAATTGTCATCACAGCCATGTTTAAGCGGATGACTATCATCTTGTGTAATCGATGTGGAACATGAGGAACTTTTCAACCGAGATGAGGAAGTTGTTGTTGTTGCTGTTGGTCTAGATGTAAACTGCCTGGATGTTCTTATTGTTGCCGTTGCTATTGTTGGAGTTGATGGAGCTGGTGACGATTCTGGTGTTTCATATTCGTCGCTTGACATTTTATAGATTTTTAGAACTTTACGATTTTTGTTTGTGCTGAAACTTTCTGTCAGATTATTCCAATCTTGCATGGAAGCATTGATCAAGGCTGGGTAATAGCACCGAGGTTTCTTTCAAACAACAGGCCTTTTCAAAACGGTCACTTGTCTAAGCTTGATGTAATTTCTCGTTAAGACGAGCACGTCGACCTGTGGCAACTACTCTGCTTTCTTTATTATTGCAGATTAGTAAGTCCTGACCGTTATTGTTAGTGGTTAACAGTCTTCCACCACAGTATGCATTGCCGCTACGGGTGCCCCATGATGTGCGATTTCGACGACCAGATGATGATGACGCATTTCGACTAGCACCGTGAGTACAACTTAAGCAAGTACACAACTTGGCCGGATTCGGACGATTTCGATCACCAAGATAACTCACGATTGAGTTAGCCTTCCCAGTGGTGGATAGAGATGTTGAACTACCACTCACTTGTGTTTCCCCTTCAATACCGCCGGTGCCGCCAACTGCAGTTTTGCCACCCCTGGCAATCAATCGATTTTTCAAGTACCTTAGTGTCGGTTGATTTGGATTGTGGTGTCGACAGTATCCCAATGGGCTATTTGAACAGAAGCTGCATCCAGGAACTGGATGTTTTGCCTTCAAAGCTAGAAGTTGTTGTCTCTGCTGTTCTTTATCAATATAGAGTCTAGCGTGTTTGGGATTGAGCCATTTATCGTGAACTGTGAGGACTATATTTTGTAGGTACAGACAGAATGATTGAAAGAATAGTAACACAACGATAATCATATAGACCGGGAAGAATTTCTAACTGTGGATGGGGGTGGTTTTACTTGATTCTGATTTAGAGGTTGGAACACAGCGGTGATTAAACGAAGAAATCACAAAGAAAATGAAAAAAAAAAAAACAACTTCAAAACATATTCACAGAAGGTCACAGTTTTTATTGTTAACACTAATTTTAAATAAAATCACAACGGTAATTGAGGAGTGGAAAATAAAAAAATCTGTGTATCTACACTTTAATGATGTTTGCTGATGATGGTCTTAGCTTTGTTGAGAACTCTCACTGGGTAACTGCGAAGAGAAATGTTTGCTCGTGTCCTCGTAACCTCGGTATCTACTCGTAGATATTCTTTGAAATTTTTTTTTTTAGCGCATGGCAATCACGATGCATGTGATTGTAGTTGTCTCTTCGGAAAGAAGGATGAAAAATAATCGATAGAAAGTGCTTACACTACTGCCATCGATGCATCATCCCCTTGGTTAAGGGAAAGTAGCAATTTCACCATTTCGTTATCATATCAGGAAGTTTCACCACACCCCTGGCACTAAAAGTGCAGTACATGTTAAGAACCCCTTTGTCTATATAATCTCCAGCAGTTTATGGTATACATACACACATATGAGTACATACATACGAGTATTATGATGTTGGGGGTTGTTATCTTTATCAGTAATCAGTCAGAGCTTGAGTGGTGTGGTGAAATTTTTTTTTTGTACAAATGTCCGTGTTTGGCTGTGTGTTGCGCAGACGTTAGACTTTTAGAGGGTTGATAAACAGTTCTTTTTGTTGATTCAGTTATTTTTGGAGGACAATTGATCGTAGCAGAAGTAGGAGGATATGCGTGAGGTGACCGAGAATATGGTAAATAAATATGACTTTCCGGAGCTTAGGCAAGGTGGAAGATGAAAACAACTAATTGGAGTACTCGAATGTTCTACTAACCCAGAGGAAGGTTTGTGACGGCTATGGATTGGCAATGAATCTAGCTTTACTCCGTTGTGGGTAATAATTGTCGGTTGTCTGTGATAATTTGGACGTGTGGCGCAATTTGGATTTTTTTTTTCTTTTTGAAAATATGGAGATAAAAATTGTTACGTACTCGTACTTGTATGATAAGGAAATGGCAGATGGTTACAGTGACGTTTCTGGTGGATATAACCCTTTCGCTGATAGGCATTGAGGAGTGAAAATTAGGGATGGCGCAAAAAAAGTAAATAAAATAGCATGCCGGGGATAGCTATAATACCTTTAGGCTGTGCAACTTCAATGTGCTGACACTTGTTGATAAATCTGCTGGTTTTCTCATCCAAAACGGATCACCTTTAAGTCTGAAATTATTCATAACTTGTAGGTACTAAGGTTTCGATATAATTCCAGCCCATAACCTTATGCAGTTTTTACGGCCGTTAGCTAACCGGTGTAAGGCGGTGCACTACAAGTTGGTTGGTCTATTTCTACTTTGTGGTATACATATGTTCATGTGCGCCATCCAATGTTGTCTTTTACTGCGTTAATCTTTAGGTTGAACTCGAAGATTTTTTGTCTCTAAACGTGAATGAATGTCCCGTTTATACAAATAGTTTACCCACTCTACAAAGAACATACACTAAACGTAAAAAACACATTCTACCTATACAATAGAAGTCCTTAAGTAGGGTCCATATGTCCCTGCTATTGAGGTGAACTATTACGTCAAGGTCTTCAAAGAAAAGGTGGCTGTGGAAATTAGGCCTCTATAATCTTCAAGAGGCCTGCTTAGGCGGCTGAATTTAGATCTTTGTATTGCAAATTCCATCTATAGACTCAGAGAATCGGCCGAATATTCACTCACTCAATTTTCGCGAACGCTTTCTTTTTCTTGACTGCCTTATTGTGGCAGATAGGTTTAAGGTGTTGAAAAGAAAAAAACATGTGAGCCGTAGGCTTAATCTTTGAAAGTAAGAGCTTAAAGTTAAGTGATTAAACAATATAGAGGCCCGCAGGATTATATCCTAATTGGTACTCGCGTTAGCAATGATAAACCCGTGATTTTCACGCTGTGATCGATAAGAATTTTTGAGGCGCTGACGATAACTCCAGCGATTCTTTGTTTGACATGTTTGGTAGAAGGCAGACTGGCAATGACAACATTGGGAACGACGCAGAGTCCAAGCACTGTGTTGATCAGCTGTGCTTTATAGAAGTAGAGAATTTTTGTATTCAATAATAATAAGAGGGCTGTGATAGGGTAGAAGAAAGTAAGAGTGTACTAAACTTCTGGCGAACAGTAAAAGCCGACTAGCCTGATATTGAAGAACTCTCAACACTGTGACTGTATTAGTATTTTTTGCTATACTGTGGTTGCTGTGTATACCATAGGAGTGAAGGGTGTTTTTATAAGCCAGTACTAACTTTAATTTCGAAGAAAACTATATTCAATCAAGAAAATATGTTCTGCAATCAATTTTTAAATACAACTTCGGGCATATCCCGGCTTGGTCTTACAAATGTCATTTGTGGCCGTATGCCCTCAATAACACGAATTATGTTGGCTTTAATTGTGCCGATTGGTTTTTGTATGTCAGCGTAGATTCGCATCGCCAAATAAAATAATTTGGTACTGGTCTATTGCCGAAATTTTGCGTTCATCGAATGTTTTCTTCAATTAGTTGATTGCTTCGTTTCGTGTATGGCACGTAGACCCATCCTGCTGAAACGAAATCCAACAATCGAACAAAAAAAATATCATTCATCGTGGCCTTATAGCAATTACCCTTTGCCGTAACACGCTGAACAGCTACAATTTTGGAAAAGTATGATCCGATGACTTATTCGATGATAATCTTCGGTCCAAATGCGACATTTTGTTTATTGACATACCCATTGAACCGAAAATGAACCTCATCGTTGGACACAATTTTTCGGTAAAACAGCGGATCCAATGCCTGTTAATTTTGGGCCCACTCATCGAAATTTCGATGCAAACGATGGCTTTCGGCTTTAATTCTTTAATTCTTGCACGAGCTGGATCTTCTAAGCCTTCAAATGAGATCATTGACTAAAAAATTTCCATTCTTCTTTGATCTTTGATCTTCTTCTTTAACACTCTCCTGAACGGATGCAATATTCTCTTAAGTACACACTCATCGTATGCGTCTCGGCACCACTGCATCTTCCAAAGAAATTTTTGTACGAAACCGGGTAACAATACGGCTAATAGCGGTCTCAGGTGGTCTAACTTTTGGTAAAGTTTTTGAAGCGCGTATTTCATTACGATGTTTTGCTAACAGCCTCCAGTTTCGTATGTTGAGTTGGCTGCGGTCTCCTTCAACTTGCGTCCATCGGGGGAAAATTTGAAGACTTTTCGGACGGGAGCGTTGCATTGGTGTCAATCCGTTCTACATGCTCTAGTCATCTCAGTCATTGGATCTTCACTCTTCTGGATAGGTCGATGTCGCTGTACTGTCCGTGGAGTTCATTGTTGTATCTCCTCTCCCATTCACCGTCAATGCAGACGGGACCGAAAATCGCCCGAAGAATATTTCTCTCGAAGCAACCAAGAACACCTTCATCCAGTTTTGATAATGTCCTTGCATCTGCGCCATAGAGCAGGACCGGGATTATTGAGGTCTTATAAAGCGTGACTTTGTTGTCCGAGGGAGGGCTTTGCTACTCAATTGCCTTCTTAACCCAAAGAAACAGCGGTTGGCAAGAGTTATTCTTCGCTTGATCTCAGCGCTGGTGTCGTTGTCTGTATTTATAGCAGAGCCTAGGTAGACAAAGTCCTTAACTACCTCAAAGTTATACTATATCTGTCGAGGGTGACGTTCTGCCCGAGACATCGGTGTTGGTTGTCCTTTTTGCTTGACAGCATATACTTGGTCTTGGCCTCTTTGACCGCCATTACCAACACTCTGCGTTCTACTGATTAAATATCATTGGCAAAACTCATATTGTGCTGGCGCGTGAGTTTTGCAACATTTTTTCAAGTATGATTTTGAAGAAATCGCATAAATGTGCATCGCCTTAGTTTCGATTCATCGGACATACTTTCGTTCGACCATATTTTAGAGCTGAGGTTTATGCTCCATATTAAGTTATCGCCTGCCGCTTTGAAGAGCTCGGCATTCAGGCCATCTGCTCCAGCAGGTTTTTTTGGATCGGGTGGACGGAGATGTTGGTCTACATCGTCCAAGTTGAAAGGTAAATTCTGCCTGACAGCGGTATTTGGTTCGCCGTTATACAGTCTACAGAAATGCTCTTTCCAGATCCTCAGCATCGACTGCGACTCTACTAAGATGTTGCCTTGTTCGTATCTACAGGCTTCGGTTCGGGGTTTGTGTCCGTGGCATGTTTTTTTCACCTTTTGACAAAACTTCCCAATCACATTCCTGGAGTAGTATTTCTCGGACTTCCATAATACTGGAGGAGTGTCTTGCGTCGATCGCTAAGTGGTCAACCTGGTTGATCTTCACCGAGTCATTGGTTAAACATCACTTGAGATGCTCGAATGTGTCATCGAAAATTGGACCATGCCAGTCGCATGGTTTGAAAGAAATAATCTTCAAAAAATGAATGTAAAGAATGGATCGTTTGAACTATACTATAAATCATAAGGATTACCTGTCTGATAAAATTGATTTTTTTCATTTGACACAATTAGCGATTTTTAAGCGTTAAATATAAACTTTGAAGCATTGTGTGCTTCAGCGAAATGTCACCGCCATGTTTGTAGTTAATTTTATCTATTTCAATGCAATGTGGAAGCATGTATCGTTTTATTTTTACGAATGACGTTGCTTTTACTTACCATCTGTCATGTGTGCTGTTTTTACTGACAGGTGGCAAAATTACTGCCTACTCAAAATGAAACTTTTTATTGACAAACGCAGTTCGTCAAAGGGAATTTTTTGCACAAAATTCACCTTTTATCGTCAATTTTGTATTTACGATAAAATATTATGTGCACAAACCAAAAGTCCTTACGATATAAATTTAGGTGTGAAGATCCGATAAAATATTCATATACAAGGGAATGTGTATTTGCTAAAATGATTCCAGGGTTGTTTCTTTAAAATTACGTCGTGGCACCCTTGTAGTTTGAAAGCAGAACATTTTTCATTTCGTGTTAAAGGAGTTCCTTGCGATGGTTTTCACAATTTTTAAATGTGGGATAGTTTGCGATACACCATTTTTAAATGTAAACAGCTGTTTTATTACAAAATGCATACGATTTTTGAAAATTTAATTTGTCTACTCGTATGCTGGATGAAAATGAAATTGTTTATTCGAAAGAGCTTCACCGATTCACTGCATGTATTCAGACGAGTTTAACTAAATTTTCACTACTGATGTACATACTCCAAAGAAATACGAATGCAATTTTATGACAAATTTATGCAATTGTTTTACGCAGTGGTGTGATTCTTCTTTGCTATATTATGATATGTGTAAATTCCATATTTATCGTTAAGTTCTCTATTTGATAATTATTGCATTTCTTCGTTTTATATTAGACACAACATCGAAGAGGTATTTCGTGCTAAGCATGAATATATCACGCTCATCCTTCAATTTGCCCTAGTTTTCACATCCTATGATGTGGTCATCGGGAAACTGCTGCCTATTCCTGTGACTTGTGTTGGGCGAAGTTCTTGCCTTACTTCTACGTGGTGGTCCCAGTCAACTGCATGAGTAAAGCCTACTCAATCAGGCTAAAATTGCAAAAGCATTTAAATGATACTTGGCGATTTTATGGCTAGAAAATGAGGAAATCTTTGGTGAGACAGTTAATAAACATAGCCTACAAGAAGCCGGGTGTGGCAATGGAATTAGGCTTATTGACTTTGCGGAGAGATGAAATATCACTATAGCAAACACACGGTTTTCTCATTACAATACACACAATGAGACATTGTGGTCTCCGGATCATGAAACGCTTACTCTAATTGTTCAGGGAAGACAGGCAGTCGAATCACTACCTTGCTGTGGCCAAGGTGTGTTTGCGGACTTCCCAAGCCTCACAACAAAGAAGAATAACCGTGAGAAAGTAAAGCGTAGAATAGCTGAAATCACAAGAGTCCTCCAGAATCTTCGCCGAACGCGGATCTTGACCTCAGACCTCATTTAAGTGGCGCGCACAAGTAGAAGGGGACTTAAACCGCCTTGGATGGCGAAAGTCGAGGCATTTAGCTGAGGACCGGGCAAACTGGAGAGGCTTGTTGAGGCCCCGAGCTGTAGCTCGAACTAACTAAATACTGTCCTTGCCCAAACACTTATCAGCTAGGTCTAGAACAATTTGCGTGAAGTACTTGCTATTGACCTACCTCTCCGATTTCCCTGATCACATTTTGCGGCATAAATAAAGTGTATTTTTGTGACTTCCCAGAATCATGGATGGAATTGAAGCCTTCCCCACCAAAGAGTCACACTTTCCACAACAGCTAAGGTTGAGGAATTTGAGCATTTACGAACTTATTTTCTAGCACTTAGTGTAAATGGCCTACCCTCGATTGGCAAAATAGATAGACAATCGAAAACTAATTACGTGACATAACTTCGAAGATAAAATTATATTTATAAGCCGAACATGTGGTGTTTACAGCACATCGTCTTATTTTTTTGAGACATCATTGGACCGCCAGGTGTTAGTATACAATAATCTGGAATATTAAGAGTTAAGCCAATTTAAATCGATTGAAATCCTAAAACACCAATATAGGTTGAGTTCAAGTTGAGCCCAGCAGACGCTGCTGATAATCTGCAGACGATGATGATGAAAGCCACCCGACCATCAGGATGGTCAACCTTTACAAAGACAGATAACATATTTCCGTCCACTCTTAGGGGACGAAGTCAGGACAGCCATTTCCAAGTTTCAGTCCAAAATAGGTGCTGAGCTCGATGGATTACCTGCTTAAAACATCAGGTGATGATTGGATACAGAAAATACAGCTCATCTTGAAAATTTGGGTCGAAAAAAGTATGCCCGTTGAACGAATAAACGTTGAAGAAAAATCCCGCAAGAAGTGGGACCTTACCCGGGCTACTCCGACATTTTTGGAACTCAGGCCGTTAAGGATTTCCAAGACTAAGTTAGTGTCTGGAGATGGTGACGGATGAGCTCTTTATGAGACAACGGCACCGCCGAGCTCTTCATAGCGGCAGGCTATGAATATTGTCAGACGAAAGGATGCCCGATGAAAAGAAACACAGCATTGTTTGTCGGATTTTCAAGAAAGAAGACCCTCCGAACTGGGCCAACTACAGAGGCATCAGTCTCCTTAACATCGCATACAAGATCTTTTCTGCCGCATTACGTGAACGCCTGAACGCCCTATCAGTGTGGCTTCTGACCGGGAAAGTCCATCATCGACAAAATATTCGCACTATGCTAGATCTTGGAGAAAATCCATGAGCTTCAGATCGATACACACAACATATTTATCGATTTTAAGGCCGCGTATGACAGCATCCAAAAAGACGACCTATTCAGGGCAATGTCTAGTTTTGACATCCCTTCCAAACTCGTGCGTCTGTGCAGGATGACGATGGAGAATGGACGCTGCTCCATCAAGGTACGAGTAGGTAAAGATCTTACCGACACCTTTGATGTCAAAAAAGGATTTAAACAAGGCGATGCGCTGTCATGCGATTTTTTCAACATCATACGTGAAAGAATAGTGCAAAATCCACACGCAAACACAAGAGACATAAAGTCTGTTCAATTACAGTCATACGCCAATGATACTGACATAATCGGAAGAAAGCAGCTTGGTGTTAGTGGCGCCTTTGCAAGTATTGAGACGGAAGCGGCGAAAATGCGTTTAGCGCTCAACGAGGGCAAGACCAAGTATGTGCTGGCAAGCAAAAAGGACACTGAACACTGACGTCTCGTCGTCACCTTCAACTGGTAAAAGGTGGAACCTTAGGATTTTGTGTACCTAATCTCTGCCAAAAATTCAGACAACGAGACCAGAGCTGAGATCAAATGAAGAACAACTCTTGCCAATCGCCGCTTCTTTGGGATAAGAAGGCAATTGACTAGCAAAGCCCTCTCTCGAACAACAAAAGTAACCCTGTAATCCCGCTTTCTGCTCTATGACAAAAATGGATGAGGTGGTCTTGGTGCACCACGGACCTAAAGCAATGTAAATTCAATTACTCGCGTATCCAGCGAGCTGTAATGGAGCCTTAGCGACTGCTAAAGCAGAAGCGACAAATATGTCAAACAAGGTATACCTATAAACATCATACTTCACGATGGGCAGTTATAGTAACTTTGAGGTATTAAAGGACTTTATTTAACTCGGTTTAGTTATCAATTTCGACAACGACACCGCATAGGAATCACTCTAAGTATTCGTTGCTTTTTGGGCTTGGAAAGCAATCGAGTGGTTAAGCCTTCTCTGGAGCAACCGGCAGATATTGTGACAAGTCGAGTTTTACGACTTAAAAGCGTAAAGACTGACGAAAGTGGATCAAAATGTTGTCGTGCTCTTCGAGAGAAACGTCCTTCGGATAACTTTCAGCCCCGTTTGCTTCATTTAAAACGGAGGAGATGTTTCAACAGCATACAGCTTGGCCTATACAGCAGTAAAGCTCAGATAATTCGACTTAGATGGCTAGGTCACACACCAGTGTCAGAGAACCTTAGTCAACTTCGTGTGTGCAACTGGGGGCAGCTGCTAAAACACCACACCATTCTGAGAGGTATGTTAGCTAAGGCCCAGGTTAAAGCGCATTAGATCGCAATCTAAGTAAGCAAGCAAGAATATGTAAAGTCGCTATTTTAAGCCAATAACACACGGCTGCTACCGTGTTATAGCCATTATGTGGCCCTATTTGGCTTGCTTAGGCCATAGATTGCAAATTAATAAAAGAATCTTTAAAGCTGTGTTAAATGCATGTTTTGTTCGACTTTGAGACTCAATAAGAAACAGAGAAATAAAGAAACACAGAAACACCTTATAGATTTCATGGACTCCGTAACTATTCCTTTGACCAGTCAGTGTTAAATCAGCAAACGATTCAGGATGAGTGCTAAAATTATAGTTTCGCAACGCCTGACTGCACGTAGCAAGTATGTAGGTATACATTTTGTCAAACTTTTAACACTATTAAAAAAAAATCCGTCTTTTGCCTTAAGCGCCAAACAAACTTCCAAATAATTTGTTACGAAATTATGAAAATTTTGCACGACTCGGAAGCACTCAGTTTGTTCCAACTGAATCTCTTAAGTATCGTTCATGAAAATAGTTTCCACTTTTCGTCTGATAACAGCAAAACTACGAGGCTCTGTTTATAAATTTATCCTTGATTCCGGCTACAACTCTAAACACAGATACTCCGAATGTATACGTTATAAGCACAGATAAACTAAACTTCCCCAGGGTATTCGAGGCCATATCAATATCATTAAACTGATTACACTAAAAGGCAATTAAAATTAAAACGTTTCTAACCCCCTACACTCCCAGTGATATACGAGGGTAGTCGTATAACCCATCCTTAACTATCAAACCTTCTTTCAGAACTTGCTAACCTCTTGCTTATCTCATATTCGCTTCATAGTTTTTCACTTTTAATTTGAAACGAGCGCGCGTATCCTTCAAAAAGTTAACTTCCCTTTGCAAGATTTAGATATGAATATCAGGTGCTATCATGCGTTGTGGCCCCATTACAACCTTAGGCCATCTATTCTGTGGTGGGAACCTCAAAGTATTCGTAGTAAAACGGAGCAAAGTAATGCCTCATCATGCACGGTAAGAGGAGATACCAACATTTACTTGAAAGTCGTTATTCTCAAATGATGAGACGGCAGTAACCTGATCAGAACTCATTTTAGGTGCAAATTTAAGAAGGGCCATGCCATCATCTTCCACGTGCTTCTTCCAAAGTTTTAATATCTTTTTTTGTCGAAAATTTCCAACACCTGCCAACACGACAAGGAAGTTGAGGTTACAGAGTGTATCAGGTTCACTAGTCTGTCCTAGTTTACCGATGTCATTATTAGTTACATGAAAAGTTACAGATAAGTACTCGTACTTTCCCATCGAAAAGGCGAAAAAGAGGAGCGAATTCACCAACAAGTGGGCATGCCAAAGGGAGAGGGAAGATCCTACGGAAGTAATGTGTACATCCCACAAAGATGCAGGTATTTTTCATTTAGTTTCAAGGGTCCTTTTGCTTAAATTACGTTTCAGTAATTTTCAATTTAACTTATCTATCGAACCAGGGCCGGTTCAAAGTAATTAGGCGCCTAGTGAGAAAGAGGGTTTACAGTCTCGTAATCACCCTTACAAAAGGCATCCCAGAATATATGACGTCAACAATGCAAATTTTTTTTAGATGTCAAGGATCACTCGCTGGGTTTATTTGCATTACATTGAATCATGCATTACAGTTGTGGTCAAGAAAAAACAATATTTTAACGTTTTTCAAAGCAGGCCTAAGTTCTGAGAAGTATCTTTCAGAGCTTTGTTGGACGAGAGTACCGAACCGACGAGTACATATTTTTCGTTTCGATTATTATTCAAACTGGATCGGAACTCAACAGTTTGCTGCATTATCTGACTCGAAGGAATCGAATCCTTCTATTCTTATACTGAAATCGTTGTTGTGGGCGATTTCAGGAAACACACACCTGGGTGGCTTCAACATTCTGGACAGACAAGACCCAAGGCACGATGTGTTTAAATCTTCTTTCCTAAAAATATCTTCACCCAATAAAACGCATATCGCGAATGAGGCCACGCGAATACCTTATGTTGGTATTCATGCCACCAACACCCTGGACTTGTTTTTAGCTTTTCTCTGTGCCAAGTACATTGTCCGTGTGTTGTCTAGTGTTGGCTCGCTGGAGCACTGTGTCATACCAGCTTATTTCTTGTTAACCGACCCCCGCATTAAACAAAAAAAAAAAAACACTGTGGCGCTGACAGCCCGGTATGGGCCATGGCCTAGTTTCTTGACACTCATTTGTGTTGCTCATGTTGTCATTTTTGTCACATCTGAGCGGGGCCTACGGTTTATCGCCGAGTCCGAACGGCACTCCTTAGAAGCTTTTTCGTAGGCAATTTTTTTACTTTCGGGAGTTTGCCATTACCCGCCGAAAGGGTGATGGCGATTTGAAAAATTGTTGGTGACCCAGCCAAGAATCGAACCCAGACTCTCTGCGTCATAGTCCAATGAACTAACTATCGCGCCATCGCCAACCACACATTTAGAGAAGGAAATTAAAGCGGACTTATCAGGTTCTTCTGAAATTTTTTGTGGATGTTATGCACAAGTAAAACACCTCCATGAATATATAGATGTCACTGCTAATACGATTACAGACACTTTTCTCCTTGGAATGAGATCCTTTACCTTTAGCGGATGAAGATAAGTCGTAATATGACTCGAAATGTGAAGAGGCTATGAGTTCGGGAAAATTGTTTTGGGAAAACGGTACACAACAGAGTAAAACCAGAAAAAGATGCCCGGATGGGCCTTAAGAAAGCTCTTCGTTCGGAAACTTCATTCCTTATACTATTCCTACATTAAGCTTTGAAGACAAGGTAAATCTACTTGCTTGAGCTAACTTAATGCTTCAAGATTGTGCCATGTTTCCAACTACTTTTGAGTCTGCCGAATCTTCAGCCGAATCCACTTTCGGACTTGCGTTTTAGCGAGAGATCTCAACATTTTAAATAAGCCTTAATCCGCCGATCCATGTCTCCTTAGTGAGTAAGCTTTTCCAATAGATGGAAATAAAGCCAATCTATGTCTCATCGAAAATCACAACCATAGTCAACACTTATCTAGCGAAAGCAAGATAGTTCCACTTTATGCCCTCTTCAATAGATTTTCTAATCTTTTCCGGAACGCCCAATTCAATTTGTCTTAAGCTGCTTGAATTCTGCTGGTGTACCCCAGGGCTCCGTTCTTTTACCGATGCTATTTATTTTTAATAATGATATCTTGTCTGCTACTCCTAACCAAGTGTGTTTTATTTCGTTGCCTACTGAATGAATCTGTCGTCAATTCTGGACGCATGTCCTTATTCTACGACTATAGATCGGGTTTGAAAGGATATGTAAAGCTCATTTAATTTCTATGAGCTATGTTGAAATCAGTACTTATAAGAAGACAATAACTTCAGCAGCGTTTATGGAAAATTTAAACGCTCAGCCATTATCTACGAATGATTACCCTTTTGTCCTCCAAATCCAAACAAGCAATAGTAGGTGCACTAAACAACGATGTAATAGCAAGCTTTACGAAATTTTATGAAAGTGACAAGGGATGGAACATACCATAGGGTTTTGTTTAAAAACTTACAGCAGATGGCGAACAATTTTATAGTTATATGTTCTATAAAGTTCGGATGGGTAAAAATTGGATCATGTGAGCACATTACAACTACAAGAGGTTTCAAACGCCTTTTATATGATCACATCACTAGGTTCAACAAGAACGATAGAGACTTTATAGTGAAATGCCGAAGTGACCGAAGTGTTCCCTATGTGACCCGAAAATCACGCCTTTCTTCTTTGTATTTATACAAGGTGGCACAAAATGAATCATCCTATCGGAAGATGTTATAATTTTTGCAAATGGCGTCGTACGTCAATCACATTTGACATTTGTGAGCTAGACATCTGCAGTATAAGCAATGGGGCGCTCTATTCCGCTGTCTAGCTATCCGCCATCTCAACAAAGAAGAGGACGATTTTGTGTCGAAAATTATCATGAGCGCCGAGGCGCATTTCCTCTTAAGTGGTTACGTCAATAAGCAAAATCTTGGTTTCTGGGGCACTGAAAATCCGCGTGTGATGCACGAAGAGCCATTGCATCTACTCAAAGCCACTGCGTGGTGCGGCGTTCACGCGGGAGGAGTGATTGGGCCATATTTTTTCGAGGACGCTATCGGCAATACGGTCACTGTTACGGGTGAATGCTACAGGGCCATGATAAACGAATTCTTTCTGCCGGAATCGGATGAGCGGGGCTTGGTGAACATGTGGTTTCAACAAGACAGTGCAACCGCACTCACAGCACGAGTCACAATGGATATTGTGAAGGAAGCATTTACTGGCCACGTAAACTCCCTTTTTAGCGGTTTGGCGTGGCCAACAAGACCGCCCAATTTAACCATCACAGACTTCTTTCGGCTACTTGAAGTCGCAGGTTTATGCCAACAAGCCTTAGATAATCGCAGCCCTTAAGGAGAATATTCGACAGGAATACAAACAGTTATCACCGGAACTCTTACAGAGAGCCATGGAAAAAGCGACAAAACGGGCACAAATGTAGCGGCAGCCATTTTGCGGATATCATCTTTTCCACTTAACAGAAAAAAAATTTAAAGGTCCAAATAAAGATTTCCATAACTCAAAGTCATTTTTTTTAATTTAGTAAAAAAGTAATTCAAAAACAAAATTGGATGATAAATGTTGCGCCACTTTGTATTGGACGAAGACAAAGGAGAACATCAATGAAAATAGAGGACTCGACCATAGTAAACAAGATTGGAAGTCCTGATAGCAGTAACTAGCAAAAATTAACTATGCTTCTGAAAAGGAAACCTAAAGGAAGTTATTCTTACATAAAAAGAATCGATAAAGGACCTTCACACAACATAGCTGACGAAAAGAAGATTGCCACAACAATCGAAAAAATCGGTCTTTTACTCAGCCAAAGAAAGTATCAAGCTCCCAGAGGAATTAATGTGTCCAATACACCCAAATGTGCGCAACCAAATGGCAAACCTTTCACATTTCGGCGGCTTCAAAAATCATCTTCCGCTGATTGTCTTTTTTCGTGCGATCCTGTTTGTGAATTGCAAGCAATGTGAAAGATCCTCACACTAACGTGATGTCTAACAAATTTTAGCAGGCCTGTACCAGTATTGGTAATTTACTTTCAGCGTATTTGAGAGAAAGTCGGTAGCAAAAAATAGCACTGCACACCTCTAATGCGCGCTATTAAAAATAGAATAAGTATATTAAATAAGCATAGATACCGGGGTCAGTTTTGTGGAACATACCAAAAGGAGTGACCTCGGAGTGGTATTCAGCCAAAATCATAGAGAAAGTGATACAACCCTGCAACGAGACCACAAGGACCGTTTTCATAAACGTTTCCATACAAGTTGAAGGAGGCAGCATCGAGTTCATGTGGCTGTAAGTTCATCGACTAAATTTCACAAACAATCAATTAGGCCAATCAATCAATGCGGCTTTAGACCTTATAAGTCGTCAATTGTTATTCGAATTAATTATGACTGATCATGGAAAAACCTAAAATAGAAAAATGACTAGAAGAAGATCCCGAAGAACTCTGCGATACGAATACTCGTACTATTCGGATGTTTTTAAGAAGACCTAAGCTAGATGCAGTTGGGCTTAAGCCTGTAGCGCAGGTACCAAAGGCACAGCAAAGATCGTGATAGGGCAAGAAGGGGAAAGGGCAGTGAAAAATTGCTGAAAATTTCCTCTTTCAGTGGCTTAGCTATTAAAAATCGAAAGAACAACAAAGCCGTCTACGGTTATGTTTTGGCGAAAAATCATTAACTAGGGTGATGGATGAAAGCGTGCCATATTTCTACATTATCAGCCATCTAAGTTTTGTTAGTACTATCGAGGCATATTCTTTCTTAATACCACGTATTTGAATCGGCATATCGAGGGTTGACCTGGCTTCGAAGACTTCAAAGTCATATATGATAAAGTTCATAGTCTGAGGCTCTAAAAAGCGTGTTTGCCGAAATCAGTATTCCGGTAAAAGTAATCCATCTAGTGGGGATTCGGATAGCAATTTTGAGAAATAAATTATTCGTCGAATAATTGGCCCCGTGCGCGAGGAAACCGAGCAGAGAAGAAGATACAACTTCGAAGTCCATAAGGTTAATGAAGATGTGGATGCAGTCCAGAAAGCCAAAACATATCGGCTTCATTGAATAAAATGCAATGATCCAGCAAAGAAGTTCTTCGAATAGCAGCCCCCAGTTTCGGAATAACAAGAAAAACCGAACCTTCTGAGTTTATAGTTTGACCATATTACGTAGTGTCTGACTCAAAGAATTCTCGACTTCAATTCGAAGGGAAAGTGCAGTGAAGGAACACCTCGTCATATAGTACACATATGTATGTATGTAATTTGGCAAAGACTGTGGTAACTAGATGGCGTACACGTCGGGGTCCAATTCCACCCTAGATGGTAGCTTCACCTAATTAAGTAAGTAAGAAGGAGCATGAAAGTGATCCTTAACAGAAATTGATAAGACACAAGTTGTTCGGAAGGAAAAAAAGGACTTAATTGTATTTTTATCACAACAAACTTCACATTTAAGCCGCATAATCATTATATATTTTGACAGCTGATATTGAAAGGCTTGCTTACGAAAAAGCCTGATTGATTCTACACAGTTAAAGCAGCATTTTCGGCAGATTCTACTTTTTTACTATCGAAAAGGTAAAAATACTTTTCAAGCAGGAAAAAAATTATCCGATTTGTATGAAGAAGATATCAGGGCTATCGTGCATAAATGTTTCCCATTTTCGAAAAATAGGTATCGGCAATGAATTTCGAACGAGGGAAAAAATTGCTATCGTGAACAAAATTTCCATCGGAATTCGCGATTTCCCCCGTAATTTTTCTTTCATTCAATTGTTGGAGAAATTCAAAACAAAGGCAGCAATGTATAGATAAGAGATACATAAGTTTATACAAGTTTTGTTGAGCTCTCTTAAGTGCTATTTTAAAAGTAAAAAATTAAAATACAATCGAGAATTGAACATCTATGTGAAATTTCCTTAAAGTTATTTTTTACTAAAATTACCCAACTAAACACAATTTTCTATTTTCAAACAAATATTTTCAAAAATCTGTATTGACAACTGAAGAAAACCACGATTGAAAACTGTCAAAACATTCGAACATAAACTTCGAAAATAATTTGCAGATTCCGGGGGAAATAAATTTCGATGGAAATTCACGATAGGAGGTATAATTTCCAGGGAACAAAAATATTCGGGTGAATCGGAATTGCCGATAGTCCTGAATATATTGATAGATTGCCAGTGCCAAAACTGACTTGCAAAATTTCGATCTGGCAATTGAAGATGTTGAAGATGCACCACGTTCTGGCGTTCTGGAAAGCCAGTTGAAGCTGATGATGACACAATAAAGACATTTATTGATGCGAAACTGCGGATAACAACTAGAGAGATCGCTGAGAGATGAAATTGATCAAATTCGACCGGTTATGATCATTTGAGACGCGTAGGGTTAATTTCAAAGCTCGACATATGGTTTCCTCATGACAACACAGACGTCTTGGACAGAAAGGTGACGTTTTTTGACAGGAAGAGCATTGAGATAGTTAAGCACTTTGTCTACCTAGGCTCCTCTATAAATTTAGACAACGACTTCAGCGCTGGGATCAAACGACGAATAATTCTTGCCAATCGGTGCTTTTTTGCACTCAGCTCGTGAAATTTAGGCAAAAAACAGTTAGAAATCGTTGATTGATAGTCGGCGCTGTTGACGGTAATGTTGTTCTCAGGGTCATCTCTAGAAAAATAGAGGCCGATGATTCCGCCGGACCATAAACTGCACCAAACTTTGTATTTTTCTGGGTGCGTTAGGAGCTCTTGCATTACCTGAGGTTGCTTTCGAACCAAATGCAGCAATTTGTTCAATTTAATACCCAGTCAACGAGAAATGAGCTTTGTCGCTGAAGACAATTTTTCGATAAAAAATGGATCTTGCCCCAGCTTTTTTCTACTTACTGAAAATTCGACGCTGTGACAGGCCGTTCGACTTCAGTACTTATGCCAGCTGTGTTTTGTAAGTTTTTGGACTAAGATCCTTGCGTAAAATCTTCCACGTAGTCGACTAACGCAGTCTCAATTGCTGCGAACGGCGACGAATTGACAAAGCACGGCATTCATTAACACGTTCGCGGACAAGACGGCATATGCTGTCAATGGTTGAGAAAAATAAGGGGTCATGACGGTATATGTTATCAATGGTTGAGGAAAGTAACGGGACATGACGGCATATGCCGTCAAAGAATTTTATTTCCGTATATGTCCATACTCTGCGTTATTTGTCCCACCGGAGTCCAATTTTCACTTCACTGTGACCTGAGAAATCATGGAGATATGCGTGTGTCATTCTAGCGTTTTCCACCGAAAATCATGTGTCCGCAAACGTGTTAACACTGGCGGATGTAGCAGCAATATTTTTCTCTGTACATAATATACTCTCCAAATACGGTTAGGTGACTTGATGTTTAATAGCTTGAAATTGTTGTGAAATTTGGCCACTTTGTAAGCGGTGTTCGAGTAAAACTCTTTTCATGATGAAATGGCAGTGCTAACTAAGCACATTTGACTTTCACACATGTCACAAATTACGCGTGAGCTGTCACAAACAGAACACTAAAAAAAAATCACCCAGTAGTACTATACTCGTACATAGTATTCAGAATTTGCATTTTCAAGCAACTTTTCTAAATCGAAGATCAAACTAAAAATGTTTGTCACAAAGGACCTATATTAAGAGGATATAATTAGGAGGCTTAAAATGTTAAAAAGGTTTTCTATTTTTGGCTAGACATTGTGGCGCCCCTTTTCAATCACTGATAATTAAATTTTAGGCCCGTCCATGTGATTTGGGAAATTTAAAGTTTGTGGTTGCTAGTTGCCAGTTGCCACATCCCACACTCTCTACTATTCCGGCATTTCCTCATTGATTCACAGTAGTACGAATGGATAATTGCGATAAATTGATTATTTGCAAAACTATTATCGTTGGATAGCAGACCAATTCAAACTTAATATCCTTATGTGTCTCGGACTCCGGAGCTGCCGGACGTTCTAGAATTCATTCCCAGCCCCACTAAGTACGTCTCGTCTGTATTTTAATTTTTTGCTGATTCTAATACCATATGCATGCATGCGATTGTACATATACTCGTACATTTATTGTAGTACATATAACTACTCGGATGTGTACTTGTATGTATATGTGTGAAATTGAAGGATTAGGTGTAAGGATTGAGTGTGTAGGAAGGATTTTATACTCTTTCAGTCGATTTCTAATTAAGTGGCAAAGAGACCGATAATGGAGTGTCCCGTAGAGATATTCACACACATGTGCACATATGAAAGATAAATACTATAACTGGATTGTACGAGTATATCATCATTTGAATTTGGGTTTTTTGGATGTGATTCTATGCTACCGTCGCGGCCGGCTGCTCTTGACCCGATCGGCTAGCTGTTGGTCGATGAAATGGTAGTTGCCGGATACAAATAGACTCGTTTATGAATTTGTTTGCTAATTGAAATGTTATTTTCGGTATAATTGATGGGAAATTTATTTGAGCCCGAGGCAGGGATACACGCCATTTATTTGCTTATCTTCATGTGCTGAATAAAATTGCCACATATTGTGGAAAACCTGCACTTGTGGGACAATGCTGCTTGATTGTATTTCGGTTGATGTGTCCTTTGAGTAACACCGTAGTGGAATAATGAACTAGAATCGAGAGTGAACCTAGAATTTTCTAGTATTTCGATTTTTTAACTTGACTATGCCTTCTGAAGCCACTCTAATTTAGTCTGAGTATCACAGAGTAAATGAGCTGTCGGGGTTTCTCTCCTAACACGTATTGGTAAAATAATTAAATCAGCTCTTAAAGGAAGACACAAACACCGAAACACATCCGAAACGTCATGAATTATGAGTTGGGACCAATGGGGCGATAAGACTCTTTTTCAACAGTTTGTACGTAAGGATTTGGTGTTTATATTTTTCTGCCGGCCTTCCCTTCTTTTGCTTTCTTATCGTAGCAGAAGGGTAATGGTTCTAAAATGGAATCTTGATACGCCGAAATGAAAGTCAAAAATACCAAAACTAAATTAATGGTAAGAGGTGACTCACAGTGCCATTCGTGGCCCCCGAATGACCCTCATTAATTTGACGGCACCTATACTGAATTGAACACCGAGAGTCTCTAGACCATGTGTTACTTACTACCCAGGTAACATGATTAAACTCGGTATCTGTCATTGGGTTTGACAAGAAAAAGGTGTAGGCCATTTGTTGGCAACTCTAAAGAAAATCTTCAATCTTAGCCTGTCACTGGCAAACATACCGCACACCCGGTGAACAAAGGTAGGTCGGAAGGCCGGAAAGATAACAACACCCTTGCCAAAATCTTCGGATCAGTCTGACTTCCTTCTCAATGGTAGAATTCGGAAAATACCTTAAGGAACCATTCTCTGTCCAAGATAGAACACCTCTTCCTACGCAGATAATCAAAAACTGACGTTGTAGCCTTAAGTAGAAAGCCTAAATTCTTGGGTGTCATCCATGCCACTTAAAAAACTTTGAAGACGCTGTTGGCTTTCTAAAAAAAAGGAGGCTTGCCACCATTTGGATCTTTAATTCTTTCTATCCTATACGTCGGTTTGGTCAAACTCCGACGACAAATGTCTCAGCTGTATGGAGGCTTTATTTTATAAGTGCATAAGCCCGACAATGCCCTGGACAGATTTGAAATTTTAATCATCTTTCGGGTATAGGAATTTCTCGTTGTCAGTTTTATAGTGATGCAGTGACAACAGAACATCTTTGTTTTTGTAAAAGTATGAACCCGACTCTACCTGTGCCTAGGAATGGTTTTGCCCCTAATCAAACTAGGGACGAAGCGAGTTGGGTCTTTGCAGATGGCTCGAAAAGTGATCTGAGATACGGCGTTGGGGTCTTTTGGAGGCCGATATCACTCGAATTCACTTCGCGTTAGTAGAACCTGCGTCTCTCTTCTTTCAAGAGTTACATAAACGTTATCTCGATGGCAAGAGGCGATTAATCGGTATCTGAATGCGAATTTACGTGGATAAATAAGATGGTATAATCGTATGATTCTTTACGATGCCAGCAGAACAAATGAATTTTCCCCGACGTTTGAAAGTTCAGCGACTCGCAAAGATTTCTCCCAACTCGGTTTCAAAAGCCCATAACCATTTAGCGGTAACCCTGCTAACGTTGTGATTCTTACAATTCTTTAGTGATGGTGCGGAGTCGTGGTTCCTTCCATCAGCCGCTGCTTTAAGTGTTTCCGTTGATTCAATCTTAAGTTAACCAACTGTAGCCCGGCATCTATTTGATTATGAAATTTGTTTATTCTAGTTTCGCGGAAACGGATGGCAACGATTAGTATAAGGCCTCGTAGGAGTAGCATCTTCCAACAGGTGCTGGTTCTTTAAAAAATGAAAATGAGCATCTGCAGCCGAACATCTTGCAGCTCTGCTAATAAGCCCTACTTCACGCCTCCCCGTGGCGCCATCTGGGAATCTCACTAGAGATTGCGAAGTGAAGGGGGCAAATGGCGAGTTTCCTGCAAAACAAGACCTTATCCGGGCTACTCCGATATATTTGGAGCTCAGGCCGGTAAGGATTTCCAAGACTTATTCAGGGTCTTGGAAAAGAGATGTAGGCGGATGGCAGGACTGGCTAAAGGCAGGACTCACATCCCAGAACGGCTTCGGTGTAACCGGCTCCTCGTCCTAGGGGTATTCAAAATGGAACTGGTCCTCCAAGTTGGGAATTGTGCCGTCGGGGTAACTCCCCGGCTATTTAAAAAAAGCCTCGGATATGGACGGATCTACTGTTGACAACCCACGCAAACGATTTAAGGATAATGAGCTTCGGATATGCTAGGTCCCTTAATAGACCACGTGCAGCCGAACAAATAGCGGAGGCCCTAGACTGCTGCAAAACAGACATAACTGCCATTCAAGAAATGCGATCGGATGGGCCGGCAAGAAAAGGATGAAAAACTGTGAGATCTTCTACAGCGATTGCTATCGACAGCAAAAGCAGAGCTTAGTTGGATTTGTTGTCGGAGGCAGACTCAGACAAGAAGTTCTGACCTTCGGGCATGTGAGCGAGCGCCTCGTAGCAATCCGCATCAAATTCGCCAACATAAGCTTTCTATGCACGCAAGATTTAAGATTTGGCACCTCTGCCAAACTTGTCCGTCTATGCAGAACGATGATGGAGAATGCACGCTGCTCCGTCAAGGTCGGTAAAGATCTCACCGAGAGCCTTGATGTCAAAGAAAGATTTAGGTAAGGCGATGCGCTGCTATGCCATTTCTTCAACAAAAATATTGCAAAGCTCACGCGCAAACACTAGAGGCACTATTTTTCAAAAGTCCGCCCAACTACTCGCATACGCCGACGATATTGACATAATCGGGAGAAAGCAGCGGGATGTCAGTAGCGCTGGATGTTGGTCAACATCGGTTTTAATCGTTGACTTTGATGATACCATACTTCCTCCTTATTTGGTCATCAAACATTTAATTGTTTTGGATGTTGGGATTGTAGCTTGAAACCATAGCCCCTTGATAAAGAGTATTATAGCTAGTATGTCTGATAACTTTTTTCTTCTTTTCTTTTTTGTGGGAAATTTGGGGAGTGCCGCCTGGTGTTTGACTGACGACTGCATATCATTGCATTCCTTGGGCTTGTGGTTCGTTCCGCACTTAACGCCTCGAGGTTATGAATCGCGATTCGACTCGGCGTGCCCGAACCTTTAACTTCGAACACATCGCAAAATGTAGACTCTAATAATCTTTAGCCATCCAGTTGAACTACCTAACCCATTCGAAAATGAGGTCTTTGCAATTTGTTCTTCTTAATACGGCTCAATCCCCATCAACAGCAGTGCTTACTCCCTACTGTGTTACGGAGAAGAATTAAGTCCTTGAATCCATCAGAAAGGTTCTTATTTTATTGTTGAGTTCCATCTACATTTCAACGTGTTGAATAGAAGTTATTGCTTAAGGCCGACGAACAGAGTTAAGAGGTAGTTTTCAACTATATCTTGGGGTGTTGATTGGTGGCATTTTGCTAAGCCTGTTTTAGGAAATTTGCAACAACAAAGGCAGAATACCTTTCAATTTATTTGAAGTAGAGTCGTCCACTGAAATATAGAGAGTAGGTAAAGTTAGCTACGAATTAGTAACTTGATTACATCTTGCCATAGGAGACACACAGAAGAAGAAACATATCTTAACTATCTTCGAGTGAGATTTTCCACTGATATCTCACTCTAAATCAATCACTTTCACCTGCCCTGTTTGACTAGACCTGTAAACTCAATAAACTCTAAAGCTCGAATAGAGCAACTGACGAAATTGTTCAATATTTACCAATTTCCTTTTAATAGTCACAAAACCAATTTGCAAATGACACATGGCTATAATCATCGCATAAATATTCCCTCGTCTATGGATCAGAATATTTTTCAGAGGACGCAACCCGCCAAATATGAGTACTACCCTCAGCACACATACGCTTCACTGGTAATACTCGCGCAAATAAATTTCAACTTCCAATTGAATTCAGATTGAGAGCAAATGGATTCCCATTCGCATTATCACACTTAATTACATTGTCAGCGTGCGAAAACAAACAAATTTACGCTGACTTGTAACACAAAACAATAGCAAAAAAGAATTAAAATCACGGTGCCGTCAGCGCGACCACACTTCCAATAAAAAACCGCAAAATGAACCCAACTCAGCTGGCAGTTCAAATAAGCCAAAGAGCAGGAAACGAGTGCAAAAACCCTTATATCTCCACCTACCCTTGACGTTAGCCGTTCACCACTAGGGAATCGGGAGCTCCCCAAATCCGATTCGAATCGAAATCAGAATAATAAACATTATACAAGCATTCGGGCACATATTTTACGCATTTTCGGCTTTTATTTGCATAAATAAATTTCACATTTCGGGTGGAATAAATTACTCTCGTACTGGTTGTCCATAAGGGGCGCCCTATATTGCCCATTTGATGCATCAACCCCCGTCCAGTGGCAGCGAACCGACTAAAATTGAATCAAAGGACGGATCTGCAACGTCATCAAAACAAAAACATGCCACAGGGCCCTGAAAAATTTGCAAAAAAAAATGTTTTCTGAAAAAAACATCCAATTACGAGTATCGACAATTTATAGAATTTATTTCGAATAAATTGTGTATGAGGTGCTAATTAAAAAGCTACGAACCGTTAAGCTACGAGTATGTACGAGTATGTTCAGCGGACGGCAAGGGAAATTGCTTTGACATGGCGTGTTTGGCGCTTTGCAATAATCATTTCTGGTCGAATTGCTCGGATAAAATCTGAGAGGCAAAGGCATGCCCCCCGGCCTTATGTTACGCACTCGTATTCGCAGTACTAAGGATGGTCGTAATTTTCGGTAGTGATTATTATTGAAATAGAAAAGTGCTGAGCATGTTATGGTGATCATATTTATTCGTATCAATGAAACCGCGCCTCGAATTCGGTATGAGCACTTACTCAAAGGGTGCAACAGATGGCGATGACAAGAAAGGATACCATGAATAGTGTAGCTCTTTGAAATTATATATAACTTTCCCATCATAGTCCTAAAAAGAACAAGGAAACATTGTACTAGAGTAGATGTTAATCCAGAGGTTTTGGAAAGAGCATTTCTGTAGACTAGATCAGGCAGAATGAATTTTTCAACCGGGATTATGTAGATTTAAATTCATTAAAGCAGCTGGACTGCTGAGCTCTTCAAAGCAGCATCTGATGACTTGGTAAAGAGCATGGAATTCTTTAATAAATCGAAAACGGTTCCCTTCAAAGTAATCACAATTGCAAGCAACCTACATATTCCAACGCTTCCTCTTCCAATCTTCAAAATATTTTTCACAGGCCGATTTTGGAATCGCTTTAAGCTCTCGCAGAAGGCGCTCCTTTATAGCCTAATCGTCTTAAACCGCTTTCTGCGAATTGGTGTTGTGGAAATATAAAAATTACCCGGAGCCATGTCAGGTGAATACGGACCTTGTGGAACGGTATGAACGTTGATCTTGATGAAATAGTCGGGTACAAGAAGGGATATGTGAGCCGGTGCGTTGTCGTGGTAAAGAAACCACGAGTTATTTTCATGGCCTCTTGTGACGAACATTTTTCGTTAAACACTTTAAAACGCTGACGTTATACTCCTTATTTACTGTCTGGTCTGGCGGAGGAAATTCGGAGCGGACCACACCACGCCAATCAAAGAAAACAGGTAATAAAGCCTTGATTTTGGATCGACTCTAAATTGGATTTATGGATTTTGACGTGTCTGAGAAGCGCCTTTCCGATAATTGTTGGTTAGTTTCGATGTCATATACATAGACCCATGTCTCGTTACCAGTAATGATGCCATTGATAACATTTTGGCTCAAAGAAAGCATTTCTTTAGCGACATCAAAGCGATGCTGTTTTTGTAACAAATTCACCACTCTCGGCATATGCTGCGCTTCACCTCGTCTCATGCCGAAGACATCGTGCATAACTTTCTATAACGAGACACCAAGATCGGCTGCTATCTATCTGATGTTACATGACGATCTGCCAGGACAATTTTCTTAACGAGGCAAGTCATCATCCACAAGATCTTATTTGTCGTATTGTGTGACCACCTAAAAACGTTCGTCAACAAACTGATGGGTTCAGGTACATGTTCACAGTACGGCAGAAAAAACACATGAGCCCTAAATCTATACAGAACACCGACGGGCTATACAGAGAAATGTCTTATTTTGCCATCCCTGCCAAACTCTTCCGTTTGTGCAAGATGACGATGGAGTATGCATCCTACTTCATGAAGGTCGGCAAAGGACTCTTCAAGATCTTTGATGTTATGAATCTATTCAGACAAGGCGAAGCGCTGGCATGCAATTTCTTCAACATAATTCTTGAAAGTTCAAAACTCATGCGCCAATACATGACATGAGGAAAAACGCGACTCAGTTGGGGCAGGCAATTCGAAGGAGACCTCAATCGGTTTGAGAATCTGTTGTCTAAAGTCTGGGCCCATCCTGACTCTAGCGCTACCCTAGGTACAGAAGTAAGTCGCATGCAACCAACATTAAGTCTTGAAGATCAAAAGATTACCTGTCTCTCTGACCAAAACATGTAAAGATAGTAATAACCCAATATTTAAACTGAAGGACAAGCAACAAGCCAGTCATAGTCACCATCACATCAACACCGCGTACTTGCAGCCTGGTGTGAGCTTAGGCTGGACACTCAAAGAGCTAGTGTTAAATGCACCATGTCTGTCGCTACAGAGGCAGATGCTTTCCCCTCCCTTCCTGCATATTTTGAAAAAATATAGTTAATTGCCATCAGAATTGCGCATGTCTCCGCTTGGAAAACAGAAGCTTAAAAACGAGGAGTCGTCTTCCTTAGAAGGACACCAGCGTATTATCCTAAATAGGTTCATCCAAAAAAGTCCAACTACATTCCTCTCCTGGCTCAGATTCTGGCCAAAACCATTCCAGAGCATTTGTATTTATGGATCAGACAGCGTTCATAAGACCAAACTCAAAACACAGTCGACAAGCAAAGTCAATGGTAACAATTCGTATCAGGACTGAATTCATCAAAATCAGACAAATATGGGTCTTCCAACAGACTATAAGTGGACAGAAAATTATTTTCTTCATCTTGAGAAGGTTTAACGTCGTGTCATTAGCCCGCACCACCGTCAAGTGAGGAGGGCATATGGCAATATTGCAATGAGGCGATCAGAAATGCCGCACTAATGTGCCAGACTTTAGAACGCGATCACAAATAAAAAACTCATAGATCAACAATCAGTGCCTGCGGTCTGTAGCTGGTAATCATATGAGGAGGCGTTAAGGACAAACGTTAAACGCTCAAGGACAGATTTGGGCATTTGCTTAATATATATGTTTTTAATTTGGTCGAATCCTTCAGCCTTACGATTGCTCAGCTCTTCGACCATGAATTTAATATCTTCTAAGGTTATATAAAGGTTTGAGGATGGAGGATCATTGTTACCACTCAAAAGATTTTGAATGGATTGGTTCACAAAATTAATTGTATCGGCGTTACCTAAATTTTCACTCTGTTGTAAATCTGAAAGAAGACACAAAAACATTGAGTCGATACTTGATTCTGCGTAGAGGTATGGACACTCTCTTTCGTAAAAGACACTTTGAAATGTATTGGACTTCAAACAACAAAGCGCTGGCTGAATCTGGATAACAGTCAATCTACCCAACGGTCTGTACGATGCCATCAAATGTAAAGGAGGAATCGACGCTAAAAATACCCGTGATTGCAAATCGGAATGCATTGAAGTGCAAAATCTACTGTTTGGAGGAGAAGATTTATTAGCGAATTCTACTGTATCTGTAAGAAGATATCGATGGGTTCAAAAAATCGTACATTAATCGCGTATAGGTACTAGGACTTGAAAAGCATATAGAAACCAACCGGGAAGGACAACGGAGCAAAAAAAACCCCTACCTTCAGGTGACACAGGCAAATGCATTGGTATCATATCCATTTTTTAGTGGGTAACTGGTCAAAAACCGCGCTAACTTGTAAAAATATCAGCTCTTTCCATTCAGTAACAAGTGAATCAAACTTTGGTTTGAGAAGTACCCAAAGTAGAGCCATGCGTGATTATAAGGAATGATCCAAATAGAAGTTTCTTTTTGAATTATATGTTATTATATTTAAACACTGATATACGTTTAAACAATGTTAGCAAATATTGCAAATTTATTTCAAAAATAAATGCAGCGTTCCTAAAACTGTGCGATTATTGAAAATAAGTTTTGGCCGAATTGAAGCACCGCACCTGCTGTACGCAAATTTGTGCAAAACATTCATTAGACTGCTTTATTTCCGAGCAACAATCACGCTGTTTGTAGTCGTACGGTACGCACAAAAGTGAATGTGGCTGATGTGGCCTAGAAGTGTTCGACTTAATTCGGGAACGTCGACTCGCAATTGATCTTATCTCAAAAACTCAATATTTCACCCACCAGCCTGATATGAATATTGCACAAAGATCTTAAATTGTTATCTTACAAAGTTCGCCTGATTTGGGAACTGAAGGCAAACAACCATCTGCTTCGTTTTGGCTTCTCAGTTTGGCGCCTATTGCAACTCGAATTGAAAGTCGAATATGCCCGAAAAAGTATTGTTTTCTTTTATCTCGTCGGCCATGTTAGTCGGAAAACCTGCACGTGATTGTTTAGAAGCCAATACATCTGCAGAGAGCGGCAGTGATAGTTACAGTAACACCCTGTTGCGGATCTGATTTCGAAAAACCTGCCGGAAACGCCATTTCGGTCGCGGATGAGCGCCACAGAGTCATGATTACTGATCTTTGGTGGGCTGAAATTAAAGATATGTACTTGGAAGATCTTTTATTTCAACACGATGATGGCGCGTCATGCCACACAGCCCACAGCCCACAGCCCGGTTATCGGGTTACCAGCCATCTAGACTATTTATAGACAATGCCAATTGGCCCTATTAGATCTGCGATTCAATCTCGGTAGATCTTTTCTTGTGTGGTGCTCTTAAGGATTAATATTATGCGTCTAATACAGAAACGATTTAAATAATTAAAATGGGCATCATTAGAGCCATTCGTGAGCTAGGGCAAGAAATAGTTAACAAGGTCTTTGAAAATTGGATTGACAGGATGCGCTACTTCGAAGTTACTCACTGAAGCTACGTGAATAAAAGTGTACGTTATACCTAGGAATAATTGCTCTTTATAACAAAGTTGTAAAGTGAAAGTAAAAAAACTTTTATTTACTTCATTTTATTTTTAAAACGAAACTTGTGCTCGGACCATCCTGTATAGACAACCTACGGAGACCAATAAAAGAAGTTATACAATATTTAGCTGAAGTTCTATTTGAACTAGCAACCGACACCATGAGCCAAATAGTTGAAGAGGCTTTGTCAATAAAATAAACGAAGTCTTGCTGTCAGAAAATCCACACTCCTTTGGTTGATGCTCATTTTAAGGCTCAGAGTGACTAAAATTGTTGCCACGCGCCCTATACCATTTCTTGCTGGCGGCACTGTTTACTAATGCAATACAGCCAGCCGAAATGAATTGAAATATTTTAATACTCGTCGAAATAACCACAAATGCAAAGTTCGTTTGCAGAATTATGCTTAACGGATGATTTTCAATTGGACAATCGTACAATCATAATTCATTCCATTCCTCCATGCAATGCAATGTTTGGTTTTTATGGCTGCTACGGCATGCGGTTTTTTTTCAAAATGAAGTGTGTGCGTTTAGGAAAGCTAAATACGATGGTAAATGCAGGGGGGGAGTAAGCCTACGCGTGTATCCTGGCATAAGTACACAATAATGTTTTCCCCATCCGGCAGTTGCCTCATCCACCCACTGGCTAGCCACAACAAACAAAAAGATAGGTCAGGACTCTCGGGCTTTACTCGTACTCTATACGTACTACTTGTTGGTGGTGTGGTTATACTGTTGGTCTAATGCAAAATGCCTAATAAAATCAAAATTGTGGTTAATGGAAATTTATTCGCTATTTAATTGAAGCCTTTGTACTGGTGTATGAATATACAAGTGGATGGCTATGTAGCATAGATTTTACGAGCGTCTATACTTTGTTATTCGGATGGAAACAAATGGACATTGCCATTGCCATTGCCATTAAATGAAATGCTGTTAGGGGTGGCATTTTGGGCTCATTTATCTTTTATGCTTGCATGCGTTCAAGACTGGCATGCCACTGGACAATGATTGGTGTCTCTTGAAATTAAAACGAGTGAACAAAATTAATGATTGGAGCTGGTATTGGAAATTAAATTGTCTACTTCTGGATGGTACTGGTGACAGATGAAGTGGTATTCATATTTGATTTCCCTCATTCATATAATGAGCCATACGGCTTCATAGATTCAATTAAGCTTGGAGATACTTTAGTAGCTTGTGACAGGTATGTAATTTAATTTTATTTAAGTCTTTTATTGTCATTAGGAGAAGCTGGTTCTAAATTAATTATGCCACTCTGTTGAATAGATTCTATTTGTAAGGCAGTGGATCCTTGTCTCTCTATCAATCGAGCTACTGAGAATGTTGTTTCCTTCCGAAGGATTATTTTTCCTATCGAAAAAACTAGTCAAACTGGAACTTGCTAAGCTTATAAGTGCTAGTACTGACCAGCAGACAAAAGCAGCTGCAGTGGATGAATTCCCCAGATGGAATCAACGGTCAAGTGAAATCTGAAACAAATGACATCTTATCCGGCCTACTCCGACATATTTGAAGCTCAGCCCGGTAAGAAATTCCGAAACAAAGTCACGGTCCTGGAAAAGAGATGGTGGTGGTCTAACATCCTCGAACGAATCTGACTTCAGTTTAACCGACACCTTGTCCTATGGGTATTGAACCTCCAGGGGTTGTACCGCCGAGGTAATTGCCCTGCCACGGAAAACGGAGGAAACTTATGAAGCAGAAACAAGGCTCGGATACTGAGAAATCCACTGTTGTCAACCCCACAGGGGAGAAGTGCTATGACGGCTATGACATTTAAATTGTCTTCGGCCATCCCGAACAGGTATAAGCTTAGCTAGTGCTGATGCTGTGAGGAATTTTTACGTCAGACGGCGTAAAAATCGACAAATCCTTTTACTATCGACTTTCCCTTAATCTCTCAATGGTTCAACTGCCACCAGCATCAAGTATCGAAGACCATTTGCAAAACTATCGAAAAGCCATCAGAGATACCGCTTCTGATATGCTGGTAGTAAAAGCATGCCAAACCCTCAAACCCTGAACCGAGGCCTAGGAAAGAAACATCGTAGAAGTCGGAGTCATTGATGAGGATTTAGAAGCAGCATTTCTGTAAACTATATAACGACGATGACAAACCAAATACCGCCGTCAGACAGATTGAATCTTTCAACCTGGACGATGTAGACCAAGAATTCCGTCCACCCGAACTGGATGAAGTGAAGATATAAAAGATGCTGGACCAGACGGCTTGACCGCCGAGCTCTTCGAAGCGGCAGGTGATGATTTGGTAAGAACCATACACCAACACATCTGTAAAATATGGTCGGATGAAAGTATGCCCGATAAATGGAACCTCAGCATTGTTTGTCCGATTCTCAAGAAAGGAGACCCTCTGGACTGCGTCAATTACAGAGGCATCACTCTGTTTAACATCGCCTACAAGATCTTATCTGCCGTATTATGTTAATGCCTGAAGCCGTTCGTCAACAACCTGATAGGTCCATATCAGTATGGCTTCAGGACAGTAAGGTCCACCATCGACCAAATATTCACACTAAGGCAGATCTAGGAGAAAACCAATGAGCTTCAGATCGATACACACCTATAGAGCAATGTCTAGTTTCGGTATCCCTGCCAAAATCGTCCGTCTGTGCAGGATAACGATAGAGAATGCACGCTGCTCCATCAAGGTCGGTAAAGATCTCACCGAGACCTTTCATGTCCAGAAAGGATTTAGACAAGACGATGCGCTGCCATGCGATTTTTTCAACATCGTACTTGAAAGAATAGTGTAAACCTCACGAGTAAACACAAGAGGTACAATCTTTCAAAAGTTCGTCCAATTACTAGCATACGCCGATGATATCGACATAATCGGAAGAAAGCACCACGTGATGTTAGTATTGAGATAGGAGCGATAAAAATGGGCTCAGCGGTCAACGGGGGCAAGGCCAAGTATATGTTGTCAAGCAAAAAAGACACTCAACACCGACTTCTCAGACAGAACGTCACTTTCATCAAATATAACTTCGAGGTAATTAAGGACGACATCAACGCTGAGTTCAAACAAAGAATAATTCTGAGTGAAACCCAGATGCTAATGGAAGCCTTAATCGAGAACACAGGCAGTTCCAGCGCAGGTTCAACCATTGAAAAATTGTCCTCTGAATTTTGTCTTTCAAGTTCATCGGCGAATTGATTTCTTGTGATCCTACTGTGACCGAGGACCTATATAAGATTTTTGGTCGAAGACCAAATTCAACAGAAAGTCTAAGTTCGAGTTCATCAAAACTCCACCATCGGGGTGGTGCTTACTGCACCATCGATCAGTTTTTTTGAAGTTAAAGATGACTTTTAGAGTGCAGCTCGTTATATGAATATTAGGCGACGAGATATTCATCAACGCGTCCAGAGCTGAGCCTGCATCAGCTATGCTAGGAAAAGCCCTTATGTAGCCGAAATAGACCCTCCTCTGGAGTCTGGTGGAAACAGCAGTTACGTGTTTTCGTGACAGCTCGCTTCACGAGACGATCGAAGCATGTGATATAATTAATAGGTCCAATGTAGCCGTCTCGGTGATAGGTGTGTTTTTTCAAAAGCTTCTCTACAGAAAGCTGAGAAAGCCGTTAAGCCGATGTACTCGTAACATATTTAGTTTGACGAAGTTAACTATCAAGGATGATGCCAAATACTTGGCTTCAATAAAGAGAAACGGATTCTGATGCCTTCAAGCACTAAATGAGGGAGACCAGTCAGCTTCCTCCTTCTCCTGAAGAGAACATCCTTAGTTTGGAAATGATTTAGGTAGACAAATTAACCATATATTAGTCTATCGTGCAACGTTTTTGATTTCTATTGTTATATTTAATTCCTGGCAACTGTCAGCCGTAGCACTTTGACGGCCGCTAAACCTGGGAAAACCAAATACAACAATGTTAGGCGCCACGTGATCTTTTAGGAATCACAACAACAACAAAAACAAAAGACGGCGTTTTCCACGACGTTATAAAAGCTCCCGTTTGGGCTCGACGATTTATTGATTAAATTAGCGGTACAATCTTCGCTGGAGTGACCCGCTATTTAAACAGTCCCGAACGCAACAAATTTACACTAACGGGTCGCGTGTCTCGTCTTTTCTCGAGATTTCTTGGCCGACCTACCGGAGTGCATATCAAAAGTTCCACAACACAAACGATATCTGCACTACACTGTACCATAACTTGCACAATACTTTTTGACGGTTCTATGCCCCTTTTAGCACAGTCTTTTTTATCCCTTCGTCCTGCTATTCCTTTTTCCTATCCAGATCCTGTTTCTTTCTCCTTATCCTCCTTTTCCCTTCTGTTCTAAAAAAAAAAACATTTCGCGATTTTAATACACTGCTTTATTTTAATTACTTCGCAAATAAAAGAAAGAAATTGCTTTTCACAATCCAAAAAAATCGCACCACAAAAAAAAACCTTGCTGGACACAAAAGTGACTTCCAGATCTTTTTCATTCCACAAACTCCCGCCAGACTCTCACACCCACTCACACACACATTCATTTGATTCTAGTGGACCCAAAAACGGGACTTCCGTCTACACGACAAGCAGACTTTGCTAGTGTGTGCTCCCGTATCCAACTAGGCCTCTCATACATTCCAATTGTTTCCAATTGTACACATTCGTACTAAACTCTTCAGTATTGGATTTCTCTCCCACTTCCAGTCATGACTGGGAACTCCACTGAGAGAGTTTATGTAAGTTCGTGGGTCCTAGCTATGCCTAGCTATTGCCCTAGACATTGAAAATTGATTGGAAATTGCGGAGAGCAATGTTTCTTCTCATTGTTGATCTCCGGGTATTTTCCCCCCATCGCACTGAACAAAATTGCAAATAAAAACAACCGCGAAGGAGAAAGAAAGCCTGTTCGAAGGTAAATGGAGTATTGGGACGAATGAGGAAGGTTGTGTGGGTATAATCCTAACCTGATTATATCCCGAACTAGGCATTCTCTAAATCGGCGCCCCAAACAAAGCTAATTATCAGTGCCAGTGCCACTTTACCCCGGGTCACTACTTACTCCGATGGATTGGCGTTCAGATTTGAGGGGATATGGGGACTGACCAATAGCGTGTCACTCTTACAATTATATATTTGGTTTTTCTGCTGTTTTGTTTGTTTCTGTTGTGGGCATTTCTGCCCGCCTGGTATTTGCCAGTTTATTGTAATTATAGTTTTGTTATTTTTGTTATGTTATTATTGTTGTTTATATGTTGATATTGTTGTTGTCTATTGTTAATAATTATTGTTATTTATTGTATTGGTGTCATTGTTGTTACCTTTTTATGTTTTTATGTTCCCTCTGCTGCTCACTTAGTGCTCCATCGGTGGGGTGCTGCCTTCAAAGGGGTCGTCGTTCCTTCACCCATCGTACCTGACTTTGAAAGTTGATACGGCGTTGGGGTGTGTCTTATTACCTTGGCCGTCCGATTTCGAGGTGTGATGCCGGTAATCCTAAAGCCTTTGTTTTCATGGCTTTCGTTGGGGTGTATGCTCCGGGGATCGTCCTCCTTCACCCGTTATCATCGTGTTAGGGTGTCTGGCTTGAAAGAACCCGTCCCCACCAGTTGATGACTGTCCGTTGCGGATCTCCCGTCTAGTTTATGGGCTCCGACAACGGGAGGCGTGAGAGAGGACAGTACAAGACAAAGCGGATAAAGCTACAGAGAGCGTACAAAACATTAGCTGCTTTCAAAGATAAAGCATTTCAAGATGCTGTTTGCATACTAATATACCCACATCACGACTACTTGATGAAAGCTGTAAATGGAGGACAACCGATAACATCGCGTGGTATGGTCGTTTTCCTCATTTAGGAGATGTCTTAGTCTAGTTGACTTGAGTTAAAACATTTTTCACTGACAATATGTAAGTACAATCAGTCTCAAGGCTACATTTAGTAGGAGCATTTGCATACTAAGGTATGTGAAAACATTTATAAAACCACCTAGTTAGCCTAGTACAGAGGGTCTTTTACTTTTAAAGCTCATTTTAGTTAACGTATAGCTACCATCTTGCCATTACCAGCATCTCATTACCCCAAATGGCTCAGTTTGAAGTTGATTTATTCTTGTTTTGAACTTCATACCAAAGCAATCCTAAATTGCATGGTTCAGTTAACGTATCGTAACTCATTGTTCTACTGGGCGTCCATAAATTTTAATTGCGCAAACAACACACGTTCTGGGTATCATCAACACGCACTTATAACCAATCGACCAGTTACGACGAACAGCTCTCCCAAGCATTTCAAATAACCCCAACAAGCGTACCTTACAATCAATTTCACCGACAACAAGGAAGACTGCTTGACCACAAATCATTCGAAGCTCTGAAACCTTCACCAACTCAATTAACTGTTTCTCATTTTTAAGGAAAAACTTTTCACTTTGCACCAGCAATTCGAACAGCAACACCACTACCAACATACCCACATCAGCGGAACAAATTTCTCATAATTCATCATTCAGTGAAAAATGAGTGGAAAGTTTTAGGGGAGTAAGCCCGCACTTACTCGCATCATAGGCAGCATGCACTCTTCACCTAACAAGCGTAGAACACCACCAAAGACCATGAGCAGGACATGGACATGGACATGGACAAGTCGCTGGGATGAGAAGAAGAAACAGCAGAAATTTTAACGACTCAAAAGGATCAAATTTACCAATAAATCGCCTCTTACTTGAAGCGTATCGACAGAAGTGTACGGACCATAAAAATACTCAACCATCATCCAGTACACACTCACACTGTTACTCTAATTCTCAATAAAGCGAGTGCTAGTACTCCTTTGTCTTTGTGAGCAACATCATCTAGCGTTTTGTATTTCGGTTTTGTTTTTTTGTATTTTTTTGTTTTTAGCAAAGAAATTAGATCCGCATAAAATCCTAGCTAGCGCTGTAGCCAATTTATTATACCCTCTGCCATATATCAGGATTTATGGGTCACTCTTGGTGGTACAAAGAAGCTTTCATGCAGGATACACTCCTTATAACACCACCCGCTACAACAATCGGACTCTGACTCATGCCAGTGCACACACAAAGGCGCTCGAATATTGGGAGAACAGTGAAAGCAAAAGACCAACTCAGATTGGGGGGAGTTCCTTCACTTTCTAAAAAAAAAAAAAAAAGATCCACCAAGAGGATGAAACTTTAAAAAGGAATGGCCGAGGAAGTATTAAGAAGAGAATCGAAAAGGAAGCTCCAACGAAAGGAAAATGCTTTTAATCTGAAAACTTGACTCATAAATAAAAATCAAAGTTTCACTCATCGATGATGGTGGCGCAAGTTGTGCCAGATTGGCCTTAACATCCGAATCAAAACCAGGGCGAGAGGACATAGACCAGGACGAACTTAACAGCCCGAGAAGACGAAAATGAGCATAAGAAAGATTTACAAGTTAATGCTATTAGGAGGAGAGTAGATGAAATATTGACACCTCACAGGAAACGTGGTCAGGGTTCAAGGGTGCTCTGAAATTGGCAACGACCCGACATATGATAGAACGCTGAAATTTTAAGCAGTGTGTGTGTTTAAAAATAAATGCTAGTGGAACACATTTTTCGTTCTGGTTATTTGTTTTAGGTCAGAGATTGTGTCCATTTGGCACACAGTTTGATTCACAATATTTACTCGTATTTTCGAGGGAGGACAGTAGAGACAGTTGGTCCACAATAAGTGAAATGTTGAAGTATGAGTATGTATGACATCCTTTGCAAAAGGATCAAAGGATTCTGATATTTATTATAACTTTCTTGTTCATCACAATTCATACATTCATAATCTGCTACTGGGGCCATCTGGCTCGTAAGAATCGGTCTTTTCGATGGTTTTGTCATTTATATAAAATGCTTGTTCTGTTCTTCTTCTTCTTCTTCTTCTTCTTATCCTTTTATTAACCCTTTCCTCGTTATACGAACTAATGCGTAACGAGTTTCCCATTTTTAATGCATCGCTGCTGCTCCGCTTATGGGGTTGGTTAATGTCGCAGACCGCAGAACGCGTCTACATAATGCTCGGTCCTGGATCGCTTCAGTGGTAAGCCCCAGGCGTTGTTGCGCATTTGTCATCTGAGAAATCCAGGAATTCTTTTCCCGACCTCGTTTTCTTACATTTGGAGTGACCGTAGTTGATAGTGCCTTTTTAACCGGATTTTCCGCAGATCTTCTTTGAACGTGGCAATACCAGCTTATTCTATTCGCTTCAAGCTGTTCGGTTACCGAATTCTTTATATGTAGACTTCTTCTTATACGCGTAGTTCTAATGCAATCGCGTTTAGTGACTCCACTAGACATCCTTAACATTCTCATCTCCGCTGTCGTCATTTTGTTTTTAAACGCTTCGTACATTGTCCAGCACTGTGAACCGTATATAAGAGCTGGTCTAAAAACCGTGGGATAGAGTTTCCCCTTTAATTTAAGTGGAAATTTTCGGTCGCAAAAGATTCCCGAATTTTCCCGCCATTTCATCCATCCCACACTCACTCTGTGGTTTACGACGTCGTCACATTTCGCTTCCATGTTAACGATTGATCCTAAGTACTTAAAGATAGTGCTTTTCGGAAGAACTATTCCGTCTAACATTATATCCGGAACAGGTCGCAACGGATGCGCAAATGGGCACGTCAAACGCTCCGTCTTTGAACGACTTATTTTAAACCCGTTTCTCTCTAGCGCATTTCTCCATGAATCTAAGGCGTTCTGTAAATCTTCGACGTTATCGCTAAGTATAACTGCGTCGTCAGCGAAGAGAATTGGCGTTACATTTGCTTCGCGCATGCAGTCTTTTAAAAGATAGTCGAATACTACGTTAAAGAGGAAAGGGCTAAGTACGCTTCCTTGATGCACTCCGACATTAACTGGAAATTCTCTCGTTAGTCCAGCAGAGCTTTTAACCGCAGTTTTCACGTTTCCGTACATGTCTTGTATTATTCTAACATACGTTTCCGGTACGTTGTGAGACCCCAGCGCGGCCCATATGAGATCCCTAGGCACTCGATCGAATGCTTTCTCGAGGTCGATAAATACCATGTGTAAATCCTTAGACGAATCTCGGTGCTTTTCCATTATTATTCGTAGGCTTTGGATAGCGTCCACTGGCTATTATCGAGCTTTATTATTTGCCGAAGACGTTCGTTTAAGACTCTTTCGACGATTTTCATTGTGTGTGACATAAGCTTGATTGAACGGTAGTTGTTGCATTCTCGAGTGTCGCCTTTTCCTTTGTATAATGGAACCAAGAAGCTACTTCTCCATTGATTCGGCATAGGTTGTCCACATTTTAATTTATTTAAAAGTTTCGATAGCCCAACGCTGTCGATCCCCTCCATCTTCGACCAAAGCCCTGATGGAATGCTGTCTGGTCCCGCCGCTTTCCCCCGCTTCATTTTTCCAATTGCTATACTTATTTCTTCGATTGAAAAGTCCGAAACTTCCTCCTCGAATAGACCAGCTGTCGGCACGATATCACGTGGAAACTGTTTGTTAAGCAACTCCTTGCAGTATTCAAGCCACCGGTCACAAATTTCCTTTTCATTTGTTAATAGGCGACCGTCATCGTTTTTGATGTATTTCGGCGAGGTTATTTCCATTGAATTTTTTTTCCTCTGTGCAGCGAGCTTAAAAATATTTGGCATTTTAGTACTGTACGACGTTTGAACTTCTTGGATAGCTTGTCTTCTATCCGCCGATCGTGAGGATATTTGTTCCAACTCCTGGTACAGGTTTTCCGCTTCTGCCGCTCGAGTTCGAGCCAGGACTTTCTTTGCGATCTTTTTAAGACGCTCATATTCAAGAGCCAGTCGAGCTTTTCCGATATCGTCGCTCCGATCGCATTTTGTCCACGCTTGGAATGCACTCTTCTTGTCGGCCACAGCTCGTTTGGTTTCGTCATTCCACCACCATGTTTCTTTGCCAACGTAATGGTATTTCGATATAGTCCCCAGATGGGACTTTGCGAGTGTTATGCATTCCTCGTGCATGCTGTTCCACATTTCTTGCGGGCTAAGTGAGTCTGCTATACCATTTATATTTTGAAGTACTTCTTTAGCCAGTGCGATAAATCTTGCGCTTCGTTCCTTCGATAGATTATACCACCGGATTTTTGGCTTTCCAAACGATGCCCGTGTTTTCGGTGGTTCCGCTTTAAAAAATTCTGTAATGAGCAGAGGGTGTTGGCTTACTAGCGATTCTCCAAGTATTACTTTACAGTCTTTAACACGGTTTCTCATCGACATTTTGCAGAGGTGATAATCTATTTGCGTTTCGTGGCCTCCGCTGCTATAGGTGATGAGATGTCGTTGATGTTTAATAAACATTGTACTTAAGACGGTTAAGCCGTACGCCCTACACGCTACAAGGATGTCTTCGCCAGCTGAATTTCTGGTTTCAAAGCCTTTACCGCCGTGGCAGTCCTCATAATCAACATTTGTTTCTCCGACGTGTCCATTTAAATCTCCGCCTACGAAGAGCATCTCATCGATAGGTATATTTCTAAGCAAATTACCGAACTCTGACCAAAATGTATCTTTTTCCGATTGGTCGCATCCATTTTGTGGAGCGTACGCGCTAACAATGTTCCACGTTTCATTGTGTATGACGAGTTTAACACTGACCAAGCGGTCGCTTATTTTCAAGATACCAACGATGTTGTTTAGAAGATCCGCTGCAACAACGATTCCAACACCGTTTCGTCCATTGAACGTTCCATGGTAGAACATCTTAAATGCCTTAGTTTTTAAATCTAGAAAACGCGCTTTATTTCCTGTATTACACCACTTCGTTTCCTGTACGCACAGGATTTGTAGAGTTCTTCGACGCATAATCGCTTCCAGTTCTAAACTTTTTGAGGTCATCGATCCGACGTTCCAACTTGCAAACCGAAGTTTAGGAAAATATTTTGGAAACTTCATTTTGCCCGCCCCCGGAATCCGTCGGGCTCTGACACAAGCACTTCTGCTTGCTCTGGGATCACCCGAGTGCGTTGCAACCGTGGTGCCCAGCGGGGTAGTGCTATTAATTGCGATCATTTCCATGAAGTTTAAAGTTTGAGTGGTTTGACACTTGTATGCTCATTTCGAATTGATTGACTGTTCTTTTACCCCACCGGTAGTCTCCAGACGTGGGAACCCACTGATTGCATACAAACCTGTGGGAAAGTTTTAAGGTGTTAAAGTGTCACAGGCTCATTTTTGGTGTCATAGTTGCCTGTATATGATTGGTGTCCCATTTAGTCGCCTCTTACGACAAGCTTGGACGCACTGCGGCACTATTCTTTATCCGATGCCGCACGGATGCTTGTTCTGTTAGGTTGAGTAATCTTGCTTTTAAGGTTATCCCTCTTGAGGCTTACCTTCATGTAGAAAATGTTTGACTCCTGGCCATTCGTAACGGACATTTGGGAAAGTACAGTTTTTGTATAACTTTGACTAGTTTTGAGCAATATCATTGCCTATGAATGGGCGACAGGCAACAGAAGAGGAAACAATTTTTTAACTAACCGGTCTTCAAGTCTTCTGGTATTTGATCGGTCGAATGTGTTGCTTCAGGACCGGTTGTCATTGGAAGGTGTCACTGAACACGAACTAATTTTCTGCACCTATAACATTGACTTATTTCGTATCTCTATACAATCAACTTTCCAATTCAGAGATTTCGCTTAAGTAGATAACTAAGCACTGCAAGTGGAGGCGAGCTTAATCCCTTGGCATAGTTGTTATTTTGTCTCAGATGTATGTGATAAAGTCGACCTATTGCAATCGCAAATACTTCAGCTATTCAATAATCATGTGCCTTTGAAAGCAGTGGTGATACGCAATAGAATATGTCCATGGTTTGCGTCTGAGGTTCATAATGCCATTAAAGTTCTTAGGAAACTCTATTCGAAGTGGAAGCGAAATTCAACAAATCTGAATTGTTCAAACTTCTGTCGAGCACGTAATTTCTCAACTTCTATCACGAGACTTTCTAAGAAAATATATTTTTTATCTAGGTTGGGAACGGACTAAAATCCCAAAAAGCTTTGTAGCAACTTACGCGCTATTGGCGTTTGTAAAACCATGTTGTAGACTTCTTACCTGATCTTAATGATGCTTTCATATCCACATCATTAGAAAGTACTACTTCTCCTCCTGACCTTCAACATTTTTCTGAAACACCCACAATTTTTGAATTCGAAGCTGTATCGGAAGTTGATTTCATTATTATCATTCTAACATTCAAATCAGATACCGTTGGTGTAATGGTATTAACCGACATTCTTGGTGTAATTACTCTAGTTGGAAGCTGGCTAAAGTAATTCCTCTCTCGAAAAAACCTCAACCATCTTTGGCTGCACACTTTCGACCTATCAAAAGTTTTTGCCTTTCAAAAGTTTTAAAAAAGTCGTTGCAAAGCAAATCTCAAGTCATCAACATCATCATCATAAGCTATTTGCTTCGGTCCAGTTTGGTTTTCAAGCCAACCATATTTGTTCTACAGCTATGGTTAAAATTCTCGATGGCATAAGGATCAGCTATGACTCGGACTTCCTCACTATATTTTGCCTCCTTGACCTCTCAAAACCTTTTGACACAGTCAACCAGTCCATCCTTTCTGAGAAACTAAGAAGGTACGAGTATTTTGGTTTTAGTGAATGTTCGGCGAGTCTCATAACTAATTACTTAAGTAATCGCTGTCAAAGGGTTGCAGTTGTTGACAAATCCTCACGTATTAGGAATATACATGCAGGAGTACCGCAGGGTCCAATATTGTTTTGCATATTTATAAATGACCCCAAAGTTTGCTCTAACGCTAGTCTTCACTTCTATGTGGATGACGCGTAGATATACTTATAAAGACCGATTGGTCTAGTTGAGGATCTTGCTTGCTGGTTGAATGAGGATCTATCAACAATCTACCAATGGTCATTACGTAATTGTTTGACCTTCAGCCCAGCAAAGTCTCAGCTGATTTTGATATCTAAAAAACTTCAGGATACTGAACTTCTGTCGCCCACTTACCTCAACGACACGCAATTGCAGTTCGTGGAGACTGTAAGCAACCTGGGTTTTAAGATAAACCGCTCCATCTCCTGTGTAAGCCACATCAATTACACTGTAGGACGAATTTACGGAGATCGACGCAAACTTTGGCTGCTCTCTAGTTTTACTCATGTTAATATGAGGCTGGGACTTGTTAAAACTTACTTGTTCCGTATATTGAATATTCATCAGCAGCGTACTGCAAACTCGATTCCCTATCTCAGCATAAACTTACTGTGGTATTCAATGATTTGGTAAGGTATGTGTATGGGCTTCGTCGACACGACCAAATATCCAATTATCATAACAAATTTCCATGGTTGTACGCTGCAGCAGTTCTTGCATGTTAGGTCCTATATCTTCATGCAGAAAATTATTCAGAACAGGTCGCCACCATACCTTTTTGAAAAACCTTAGTTCGCTCCTTCGCCTAGAACATACAGCCTTATAACTCCCTCTTCGAACTATTTGAACTAATCGCGCCGTTTCTTCGTCATTGCCACCAGAATATGGAATTCTCTGCCCACAACAGTAAAACAAATAATTAGAGCGATACAATTGAAAAATGCTATTTCGGAGCATATTCTATAGAGATGCAACAGCAGACTATTTCGTGGTCTTTACAATTCCCCGCCTTCACACTATCCCTCCTTTTTTTTCACTTTCCTGATTGTTGGCGCGATGGCGATGGCGCGATAGTTAGCTCATTGGACTATCACGCAGAGAGTCTGGGTTCGATTCCTGGCTGGGTCACCGACAATTTTTCAAATTGCCATCACCCTTTCGGCGGGCAATGGCAAACTCCCGAAAGTTAATATTGCCTACGAGAAAGCTTCTAAGGAGTGCCGTTCGGACTCGGCGATAAACCGTAGGCCCCGCTCAGATGTGACAAAAATGACAACATGAGCAACACAAATGAGTCTCAAGAAGCTGGGCCATGGCCCATAACAGGCTGCCAGCGCCACAGTGTGTTTCCTGATTGTTGTATAGCTTATTCTTTGTTAAATAAATATATTTAACTAAATCTTCTATATTATCCATCATTTTAAGTACTATAAAATACTAAGCCTTATTTGTACATCCATAATTGAATAAATTGAATTGAAACTGAATTGAATCAATCGTCAAAATATATTAAAAAGGAGCAAGGGCGACTCCTAAAATGGGGAAAAAGAAAAATTGTAAAAGATGGAAAGAGTGCTGTTCGGAAACACTTGGTTTACATAATTGACGATTATGATCGGATAGCTGTTGTGTATGTTCAGTGTAACATCACTTCCACTGTATAAAGGCATATGCGTTACGTAATATGAAACACTTAGCACGAGGTAAAGATAACTCGAATACTTTGAAAATATTTCCAGAGTTTGCATCCGAAAAGTTAAATGTGCATCGTGAATATACGTGGATATAATTTAAAATACGAAGGCAAGGTGAAAAGTTCTCGGCCTGACGCAGAGCTGCCGTTCCAATCAGCTTGTTGTTCGTCAAAAATGATAAACTTGAATATCGGGCAGTCGTAGGATTCTTCGTTTTGGATGGATTAATCTCTAATGGATTTCATCCAAAATTAACAAAAGTTTACTGGGACTCCTTGCATATCAACCGTAAAAAAGTGGGCAGCTGAAGTTGAATTTGGTCGCACGTCTCTCGAAGATAACCCACGTTAAGGACGGTCAAAAACCGCAACCAAACCCAAAACTATCGAAAAAGTGCATGATATCGGGTTGGCCGATTGGCGAGTGAAGGTGAGTGAGATAGCTGAGGCAGTGGGTATATCGATAGAAAGGGTGTGAAACATCTTGCACAAGAACTTAGAGGTGCAAAAGCTCTGCTCAAGATGGGTGCCGCATTTGCTGAAAGTTGATCAAAAACAAGTGGGTAAACGATTTTGGCATTAATTAATAGGGACCCGACTGATAAGTTAACTCTGGGAAGTTATTTCTTCACATAGCTAGAGGACGTGCTTACTATTGGTCTAATAAGCCTCCTGACTGAGTTTTATATTACATACTTTCAGGGAAGAACCTTAAAGCTATATATCCACAATGAATCTGCTGATGATCTAAGTGGCAGTAACGCTTTGTCACGCGACAAGGACTTAACTACATAGTTAGAACTTGTCCAATGAGCGAGTTTCATTAACTTCAACATACCTGCCGGTGAGGGTACAATCAACATTTGTCTACAAATTCGTTCAATTTAGATGCTTATGAGTCTATGGTTCTTGGATGCATTCAAGTCGTGATGTATCATTTCACGATATCTGGAACTTCAAGACAAATTGGTTGCAGTACATTTCCATATATTTGGTTGCATGTTGAAATAGTCGTAGAACTGTTTATCACATAATTGCAGCACAGAGCTTAAAGCCTAGTTTGTTATAAGATTTGCATAAACATAAAGAACTACAATTAAAAAAAATCAATATGTCGTGCTGGCCGATATTTTCGACTTAACTGCAACCTAAACTGTGGCCTACTACTTCTGCACGGGAATACCCTTAACCACTTTGGCTATCATTAACATTCAACTTGCATGTCGTCGAGTACCTATTAATCCACATTCACTGGAACTCCTTAAGTCAATCTACCCACGCATTCAACGTTAACCCCCTTTGTCCTACTACGATAATCCTTCATTCTGAGAAAAGAGAAGGCAGCGACTGTAACACTGCCACATACCACATGCAGGTACCAAATTAATGTCATTCAATGTCTCGCTCACCTTGAGTCTCAGATTCACAGGACTTATTACTAGGCGCACCTCCATCAACCACCTTTGCCGCCTTCCATTTACAACCATCCACCATCTACCGAACACAAACGCAACAATAGAATCACAGGGTGCAACTACACGCAGTTCCCCATCTTTGAAATTGCTCGCGCGACAATGAACGACATGCAGAACAAGTGAATGAAGAATTGCAAAGAGAAGAACAAGGAAAATGAGAACAAAAGAGAAAATTTAATTAAAATCACAACCTTGACGAAAGAAAATGAAAACTGTGTACAAGTACAAGCGGAAGGAAATTTCCAACTTATTTGCATTTTGCTTTCTATGAACCGTACTCTGGGAAGAATCGGAACGAAACGACACTCAAAACGAAACACAAAACAAGCCAAAGTAATGCGCGATAAAAAATAGGGGTGTCCCCTTTTTGTACGATACAAAACAAATAGGGGTTCCAGAGAGATGCAGAGAAATGGGGTAAGCAAGAGTACTCGTATTTTCATTGAAAACGGTGTTTCTAGCCGACGACGACGGCTCAAAGCTATCCAAGAAATAAATACACACAATGTTGCCCACACTTATGGATGGCATTGGAGCTAAAGACCTGAAAAAGGGTTACACATCCCCAACTACTATTACGGAGTCCTGAAAAAGTAGCACTAACCAAGCCTTTTGGTCGGGTTAAATAAATTGTTTGTAGGACCACCCATTGTACTCTTGTACAGTGGTGGTGCTTAAGGGACTGGTAGCCCTCATCATTTCAGTAGTTCGCGATGGTTGTACTTGCCCAAGTTATTGTCGCCTTTGGACTATTTAGGTTGTGCCTAAGAAGAAGGACACTCCACTCGTCGTCGTTGACTTTATTTTATTTTATCGCTTTCAGATTTTTATTTCTTTTGAGTGTCTCCCTATTTATACTTCTCCCTTCTCGGCATTTTTTTTTTTAGTCATTTTTTGTGCCCTTCTCTTTGCATCTGCATTATCGTTTATGCTTATTTAATTTGGCTTTTGTTGTGCTTTTACCTAGTCAAGCCGTTGAGTCAAAGAAGGGGCTAAATAAAAGTCTCTGCCTCTGCTATTAGGCGGGATGAAGCGTTTATTTTGTGGAAACAGCAGCAGCAACGAGATTGTTAGAGAGTTTTAAGGATTTTTTCAGGCGTGCACTTTTTAATTATAGCCGAGTACTGTACAGGATTTTACAGTAGGAGCAACAAAATTTATTCAAGATGTCGTCTATGTTCTCCATAGAGCGGATCTACTTAGGAAATTAATTTTTCTTCAATTTTCGTTTTTTTTTTTTGGAATCTTGGCGCATAGATATGAATGCAACTACAGTCACCATCCGATGCCGGATGGATTTTTAATTTTCTCCAATGCATTGCTTGTTCGTTTCTGGGAAATTCCAGTGGAATTAAAAAGTGAACTTGAGTGGAATAAAGCGCGCATCTGATGATTCAGCAAACTAGTTATCGTGTAATTGGGTCACTGTTTTATCTTTATGGAAATGTCTAATGAAACTCAAGAGAGCATGCAGTTTAGGAATTAGAAAGAAGAACAGCTCCTGTGGATTACGCACAGAGGCAACCGGTTGTATTTAGAATTGCGGTGCTTGTCCGAGATACCATATGAAAATATTTCGAAAACATGCACTAACAGTTCCGTATAACCTCAATTATAGTTTTCATTAGAAAGATTTTATGAATTTAGGGCAGGTATCGCTGATTTTGCTACTGCTGGACTTTTTCTCCTGCAATATATGCGGGCAAGCCAAACAGAACTCCTTGCGGGTTAACATTGAGTGATTTAACATTCGTGAGATACGGCCTCAAATACTCGAATCATCAAAAAGTGATGCAGGAGGAGGATGTTCTCATAACTAACAAGTCAATCCATTTCTATATGGATGGATCCAAGCTTCATAGAGGGGTTTGTGGCTTTGTTTTCTCAGAAAAGCTTAACCTAAGCCAGCATTTTCGCCTTCAAAATCACGGTAGCGGAAATTTTGGCAATTAAAGAAGCCCTGACTTAGTTGAACGAAAACTCGATATTTGCAAAGGATATCATCATCTTTTTAGACAATCAGGCCGCTACAGGGATCTGACTCTACACATTCTCCCTAAATTCTAAAATTGTTTTAGACTGCCAATCATCTTTCGTGGAGATGACAGGGCAGTTCATGTGAGTGTCGGGGCATAGAGATATTTTAGGTAATTGTAGGGCCGACTAATTCGCCAAAATTGGAACCACTATAGCTAGCCTACTTGAGCAAGGTGTAATGCTAAAGCTGACTGCTATGAACTGTTTGGTCGACATGTTTAGCGATAAAACAAATCTGGCCAAAGCTGGATCTGAACCGCTCTAAAAGTTTGTTGCTTCAAAACAGAAAACATCTCAGTGTTACTGTAGGTGTCATCACTGTCTGACAGGCAAGCATGCTAAATGGAGGAGACCTTGCACGTGTAGTCACCCTAGCAAAACATCGTCTTAGTTGGAAATGGAGGGTATAATAGGCATACAGAGCTCAACGAAATTCTAGACAAGAAGAACGCAGAACTTGTTAAGGCGCTCGCGTTAATATCAGATTTTCAATTGCTCTACTCGGAACTCAATAACAAAGCATCATTTCAGGAAAGGTGGTTTAATAAGAGGGTCGTCACAGACTGCAGGAAGCCCAAATAGACAGGCTCATGCAGACAAGTACAGAAGCCAACACTGTTGTGCACTTACCAATAGAGGACCACAAAGTTCTGGTTGAAAGTGTCATAGAAGAAGCGTAGATAGTGCCGGGCAATGATGTGAGTAAGACGACTATAATCGTCAAAATGAAATCCGGTCAGGAACTAAAGTAAGTATTCGGAAAGACTTGCCGCAAAATAATCGCCAAAGAAGTCTAAGTTGGTTGCAGTTATAAAAGTTCTTCGCGCATTTGGACAGTCTGTAAATTTGAAGGATAACAGACTGTATATGGAAGAACAAATATTTTATTGGGAACAATCCTGCGGACTAGGTGTGCCAATAATGAAGGCATGGATGCATTTCAACGAACATCCGGACAAATATCCGCATCTTTAACAACTTTATTACATGAAATGGATAGTCAAAAACACAACAACAATATGTCAACGGCATCAGGAAGTGTCAGATAACAAACATTGGAAGCTGTCACAAAGTCAACCGCAGGCGTCATTCGTAAGTTGGGTGGAAATCCAAGGACACGTTTACATTGACACTTAGCTTTGATTTGGGGCGGCGATCTAGAGAATGACTAGATCGGGGTATAATCAGGTTAGGATTATACCCACACAACCTTCCTCCTTGGTCCCAAAGTTCTTGCGGACCGAAAGTGAAGAAGGAATTAGGGAGAACGGACGAAGGTACCCGAGTCGCAGGAAGCAGGGACTACGAAAACTGTGCCAGAAGGTGCATAGAGCCGCTAGCAATTAAAAAGCTAATTAATAGTGCAGTTCAAAGTGCAGTGTAGAAACTAGTTTTTTTCGCAAATTGAAAAACACCTGTAGATCAGGTGTGAGTTTCTACCTCGAGAAAAGACAAAACACGCGACTAATCAATTGGTTATTTGTTGTACGTTCGGGACTGTAAATAGCGGGTCACTCCATCGGCGAGTGAATCACATGGCGTTCAACATTTTTTTGTTTGTGTTTCCCAGGTTTAGCTGCCTCTTAAGGCGCTACATAGAGGTGGAACGAACACTCCGGGGAATAAGTGTGTGTTCCACAGGTTGTTTTTGATTCTGAGAGACTTTGACAGATGCTCAGAAATAAACATAGCAATTGGCACCCAACGTGAGGCCTGAACCCACGACTCTGAGATTAAGAGTCTCATGCTCTACCGACTGAGCTAGCCGGGCTCCACGTTGGGCGCCAATTGTAGTGTTTATTTCCGATCAACTGGCAATATTGCCCAGAATCAAAAGTATTTTGATTGTCGCCCAACGTAGGGCTTTTCATTTTAATTTAGTTGCGGTTTGCGGTACATAGTATAATTAGGGAAGTAGTTGTGTGTTTTTTTCTTCTTTTTCCAAAAGAATTTTTGATACTCTTGCTTTTTTTAGGAGTACAGTGCAAGAATAGAACAAGTGCATCGGTGCAGAAGAAAAATTAAACAGGAGTTCAAAATAAGGAATCAGCAGCAGATCAAGTACCTGTGGATTAGAGTAGGAACGGAAATAGGAATTCCTAAGCCTGGGCAAGTACCAGGGTCCCAAGTAGGTGTCTTTTTAATTTTTATTTTATTTTTCTCGGTAGTTTAAAATTTTACATCCACTTTCTAGTGGAACTTTGATTTTTTTTTTTTGATTTTGTGGTGCATTTCGATATACAAATATATAGAAGAAATGCAGTCCCACCTCGCTTACAAGCACATAAGTTGAAGATCAGGATTTGTAACAGAACTAACAAGACAAGGAAAGCCATGAGGACCCAGCTAAATTCAGAGAAATATCATTCTTGAACGCATTTTGTAAATTCGAAAGGCTTAACTTTTGTCTTAAAATTTGTAATGGCTATGTATGAAAATATTAAGGCGTGCATATAGGATGGGATCCACTTGTCTGATCGACAATGGGCGTTAAACATGGGTTGAGACCTGGCACATTGCTGATGACATAGTAGATGACAAAAGGATGAGAATGAAAGAAAATCCTGGTACTGTTGCTTGCAGATGATATCCCTTAATTGAGGATACTATTGAATATGCAGGTGATTATACGCAGATTAGAAAACTACTGCAAAACTAGAAATTCTTCCTTTATCCTAGTAAAGTCAAAAATTATGATTCTTAGAGAAGGCGCGGGAAAGTACTGCGGAGGGGAAAAGTGGACGTATTAGGGTGAGCAACTTGAAGTTGTGCGGGACTGTAAGTACTTAAGAGTTCTGATAGAATGAGACGTCATGTGAAGAAGCACTTGACATCCAAATTAGCAGAAGTAAAACGACCAGTTCGATCAGTTTGGGGAAGTCGCATAAGCAACAAAAGCATATCACATAGGGCGAGGCTGAAAACATTCCGTACATCTGCATCTGCTATTATTCTATTCGAAGAGGTGCAAAAATTTCTCGCTATTACATGAGGAGAGGACTTAGACTGTCGAGAAAATCTCCCATTTACTTGGTCCACTAAGAAATACTTCCAAAAATAGTTCTATATTAAGCTATCAACCAGAAAAATCTGCATACAAGATTATAAAAACTAGCATCTTATTGCTTTTTCAATCTAGCAGTAAGCCCCAATGAGTAGTAAGTAGCTTTGAAGGAAAAGTTTAAGACCCTTCTAGATAAAACAGGTCATAGAGTGTACGATAGATTCGTCAAAGAAACCCAAGCATCACATCACAGACAATATTTTAGCAGACAAAATCTCCATTTGCGAGTATGATGACCACCATCTTTTAGAGAGAAACTTTTACAATTTAATTATATTCCCCAGCGTCCAGGACCTAGTATACTGTGTTATACCACCTTGATCAAAAAGTTCCCGGAATTACAGTGTGGCGCTCCCATTGTTCCGATTCGAAGTCTGTTTTTTTGTTAAGTTGGTATATCAGTTGTTGATATTCCCTCTAAATCTTAGCATCATAGCTTGATATTTGCAAAAGTTACGTAGCCAAGAGTACATCAATCTCTGTGTGTGTTGGCGATTTTTTTTACAATTTTAGAAGTGAATTAAATTTTGCGTAAAAACGGATTTAATGGTGCGCAAACGTTGGTTATGTTGGAAAGGTGTTTCGGCAACGATGCTCTAAAGAAAACGGTTTCTAACCAGTGGCACGAGCGGTTCAAAAGTGGTCGTGAGTCAATCGAAGATGATGAACGCAGTGGCAGACCATCGACATCGAAAACCGACGAAAACATTGATGAAGTAAAAGAAATGTTGGTCAATAGCCGTGAATTAACCATCAGAGAGATAGCGGAGGACTTGAACATTGCCTATAGATCCATCCAAGACATTTTGGTTAATGATTTGGGTTTCCGTCGTGTAGCAGTAAAGTCGATGCCAAAAGACCTCAATTTTATGCAAAAAAGAGACCGTGTCGACATCGTAAAAGAGATGACTGGCGAGGCTGAATCCGTTCCACATTCATCAAAAGGATCATTACTGGAGACGAGACATGCAATCCAGACATCAGGCAAGTGAATGGCCTTCACCAAATGAGCCGAGACCAAAAAAATCACGTCGTTTTCAGTCAAAAAAGAAGGCAATGTTCACGGTTTTCATGGTCTACAACGGTGTAGTGCATCATAAATTTTTGCCACAAGTCCAGACAGAGAGTACTCGTATTATTTGGGCGTTATGAGACGTTTACGTAAAGCAATTCGCTGAAAGAGACCAGAATTGTGGGCAGAAAACTCGTGGATTTCGCACCATGACCAAAGTCCCATCATTATTCGCAATATTTTGACGAAAAATGCAACAAATACCATTCAACAGCCACCGAATTTACCTGATTTGGCTCCCTGTGACTTCTTTCTGTTCAATTGAGTTAAAAAACCACTACGGGGAACGCGTTTCAGCAGCCGAGAGGAAGTAATGGAAAAATCGCCAACACATACCGAGATAGATGTACTCTTGGCTCAACTTAACCAAAAAACAGAACTCAAATCGGAACAATGGGAGCGCCACACGGTGGAGAGAGAACTGCAATTCCTAAAAGTATATCCAATCCTTTAAGAATCCTGCGAAAATATGTTTGGAGTACGTTCGTACACTCGAGTTGGAAGAGATGAGGTGGACCTGGGCCTCAGTCAACAGGCGTCTTCAGCCAGTTCGATCCCTTGCTAGTTCCCTCCAGTTTCGCTCTCTAAGTTGGCTGAGGTCCCATTCCTCTTGCGTTCGCCACCTGAGTCTTTCTCTACTGCGCTGTCCCTCGGATTCGAAGACTTTTCGGACCGGAGCGTTTGAGTCCATCCGCGCTACATGACCAAGCCAACTGAGCCGTTTGACCTTCACTCCTTTGATGAAGTTGATGTTTGTGTACAGTCCGTACAGTTCGCTATTGTGTCCACTCACGGTCAATGTAGACGAGACCCCAAGCATTTTCCCCTCAAAGCAACCAAGAGCACTCTCATAAAATTTTGATAATGTCGGCGGCATAGACTGGGACAAGGTATACTGAGGTCCGATAGAGGTACACTATTGTTCTTCAAGGGAAGCCTTTGATAGTCAATTGCCATCTTAGCCCAAAGAAGAAGCGATTGGCAAGAGTCATTCTTCGATTGATCTCAGCGCTGGTGTCGTTGTATGAGTTTTTAGCGTAGCATATGTAGACAAAGTCTTTAACTACCTCAAAGTTATACCTGCTGAAGGTGACGTTCGTTTGTCCATTTTGCCTGACAGCATATACTTAGTCTTGCCCTCGTTGACGGCTTAACCCATTTTCGCCGCTCCCCACTCAATATTCGCGAAATCACCACTGATTTACAACCAATAAATTGCTAAGAGAAATCCATATTTTGGAGTTCACCTTGACTTAACTACTTGCGGAGGAAGGCCGCAATTTCCAACTAAATATAAGTAAATTCACTTAAGATGGCTATAAATCGGTTCCTCTGAGCACGATACATATTCGGATGAATTTGAAGACTTATAGTGCGATGTTGCGTGGACACCCTTGACAACCATATTGTGAGAGCAATTCCCACCTAAGGATGTGTCCAGCACTTCACTCTACTTATCTTTATTCATTTTTTTCAAAGCCATTTTCTTTACTTGCATCCCGAGGTGCTACTTCGACTCCTAAAACTGATTTTTCTGAGAAGTGCTCGTATAAAAATGTTTCATTTGTATGGCAGTTATGGAATAATTCGTTTAGTACATATTCCATGAAAAATATTTGCCACCCTCATGTACAAGTAATTATATTCTCATTCCAGGAATATACCGAATTATAGATCTCACTCACTACGAACCCCACACTAGCCCGAGGTATAATATCTTCAACTAACTTTTCATTTGCTTCCGCAAATCTATTACAACTTTTCCAATCACGAAATTTGATAACTTCCTGACAATACAATTAAAAAAAAAGATGAAGAAGATAACACACAGCTCACCTCTCTGTTATGACGAGGAGTGACCTTGAGTTTAAAAAAAAAAAAAAAATCCTTGAATCATCAAAGACATCTTCATGCCTCGAGGAATGTCTCAGCGTAGCACACTCCTCTACAATAACACCTAAAAGAATTTTAAATCATCTCAAATGACCACCTGTTAAGATGGGAGAACTATGGTATTTACCACCACCTCCAACAGTCGAAGGGGCAGAAAAAAAGGCAGATCCTTTTGAAATTCCTTGCCATCCACTTCATCCATGTCAACTTTCTTCAAATTAAGTCTTCCTCTCCCTCCGGGTCGGGCAAAACGATTTATTTTTCACTGTCTTCCATCTATCTTTCAATGGGTATCCTATGTCCTTTTTTGATATGTATACGAGTATTCATATGTCCTGTTTCTAAAAACAAATAAAAGTCCTTTGGACTCCATCAGAAGCTATCAAAAATACTTTTTGGATTCCGAAGTACGTTAGCTATGGCAATGGCAGATCTGTTTTCTGCTTCCGTTTTTTGTTTCCTTGTGTCTTCTTTCAGCTTTGTCTTGAGTGGAATTTCAAAAATTTCTAAAGACAATCGCTTTGTGGATTGTTCCAAGGAGGATGTTTATTTTGTAGAAGGTAATGTGTTGTTCTTGTTTTTTTCATTCCATTTGGTACAAATAGGATAAGAGCTTTAAATGCTGACATAGTTTTGTGCTTCTTTTGGATTTAAACAGAAAAAATATTTAAGACTGAAAGAGAGGTTTTTAACTGCAAAGGTAGTAGGTTAAGAAGTTGTCATTTTAGTCAGATGAAGTGTTTTGAATGTCTTTAAACAAATAGCCCGAAGTTTAGGTTATGAAATGGTTGCATGAAGCCACTCACGCCTGGGAAAATCTTTGTTTTTTCAAGTACGTTGGCGATCCAGGGCTTTGTTCTTCTTATCCTTTTATTAACCCTTTCCTCGTTATACGAACTTATGCGTAACGTGTTTCCCAATTTTACTGCATCGCTGCTGCTCCGCTTATGGGGTCGGCTAATGTCGCAGCCCGCAGAACGCGTCTACACACTGCTCGGTCCTGGATCGCTTCAGTGGTCAGCCCCAGGCGTTGTTGCGTATTTGCCATATGAGAAATCCAGGAATTTTTTTTCCGACCTCGTTTTCTTACATTTGGGATGACCGTAGTTGATGGTGCCTCTTTAACCGGATTTTCCACAGATCTTCTTTGAACGTGGCAATACCAGCTTATTCTATACGCCTCAAGCTGTTCGGTTACCGAATTCTTTATATGTAGACTTCCTTTTATACGCGTAGATCTAATGCAATCGCGTTTAGTGACTCCAATAGACATCCTTATCATTTTCATTTCCGCTGCGGTCATTTTGCTTTTAAGCATTTCGTTCATTGTCCAGCACTGTGAACCGTATATAAGAGCTGGTCTAACAACCGTGGTGTAGAGTTTCCCCTTTAATTTAAGTGGAAATTTTCGGTCGCCAAATATTCCCGAATTTTCCCGCCATTTCATCCATCCCACACTCACTCTGTGTTTTAGTTCGTCGTCACATTTCGCTTCTTTGTTAACGATTGGTCCTAAGTACTTAAAGATAGTGCATTTCGAAAGAGCTATTCCGCCTAACATTATACCCGGAACAGATCGCAACGGATGCGCAAATGGGCACGTCAAATGCTCCGTCTTTGAATGACTTATTTTAAGCCCGTTTCTCTTTAGCGCATTTCTCCATGAATCTAAGGCGTTCTGCAAATCTTCGACGTTATCGCTTACTACAACTGCGTCGTCAGCGAAGAGAATTGGCGTTACATTTGCAGTCTTTTAAAAGATAGTCGAATACTACGTTAAAGAGTTGGAAAGTATTGCAAAGTTACCTTAAAATTGGATGTTTTTTTCCCATGACAGTGCAAATTCCGACAAGAAATTTCGGTCAAAATAATAAAACCACTACAGCTGGTGTGCTAAAGTTTGTGACTAAAGTTCGTGAGACTGGTTTGCTGATTGATAACCGAACATTTTCTCGTGTTCTTCCAAAGGGCTTAATGGAGAACATTGCAGCTATTGCCGAAAGTGTGCGCCTGTATCCCAGAATTACAGCACGCAAAAATCTCAGAAACTGAACATCAGCCGCTCTAGACTGGGGAGAATTTTGAATAAAGATTTCGGCTTATACAATTAAGAGCTACGTTTCGTTACCGATTCTCTGTTTGGTCTTTAGAAGAGCTGGAAATTAACTACAATTTTCCTCAAAAATTCATCTTTTCAGATAAGACCCTACGTAAATATTCAACATTGCCGTATTTGGGGCTTGGAAATCTACACAAGGTCAGAGAGAGGCTAATGACTTTGGTTAGGTTTTTGGGTCGGCGGCATTATTGGCAAAACAAGAAACATTGCAGTCTATAGAGAGTGCTACCGAGGCATGATAAGCGATTTTCAATGACCATAAATTGAGGATTTCGATTTGAGCAATCTATGGTTTCACAAGCCGTCCAATAATTGATTTATCGCGCATTAGGTTCAATAATCGTATAATCAGTCGTTTTGGTGGTGTCTCTGAGGAGAGACATCAGAGGAATTTTTTTGAGGGTTGCCATTGAAGATCAGAGCGGTGGAATAATCCGGGCTACTTAGGCACTCATCGAATATATGTATATTGAAAAATTAGGTTGACAGGATGGCCTGCTGCCAAGACAGCTGAGTAGCCGGAATTTAGTAAAATTCTGTAATTAGTCGGGGGTTTTACTCTATTCAATAGTGCAACATTCGTTGTAAGGTATTAAACTGTGTCTTATATGGCATTTTTAAAAAGATACCAACAGAGAGGCGTCATCTGATGTATTGGATTTTAACCCGCTAAAACAAAGAAATCACTGGTTCGATGATGAATGCGGACAGGCAAGTCTGTACAGAGCAGCTCTGTAGAAAATAACGAGAGAGCCTTGCGAGCTCTACGAGCAGAAGAAAGAGGAAGTCCATAGGCCGTCCACAAAAATAAGAAGGACCACGAGTGTCGCTGAATATTAACAAATTTGACTTACGTTTCTTTTTCAACGCTTCTGTGAGTAAGTGGCCGGTGTATCTCTTGTCTGCCGTTGAATCTTAAATGACATTTTAAGATATGCCACATGCAGGTTTTGCTGATATCCATCTCTTGAGACATGAGTCTCTGCCCCAACAGCGGATTTCGACGAATTTAATACTCCACAGCTTTGATGACTGTTGACGTTCACACAGTGCGCAGAAGTCAGAATTTTGCACGGCCGACTATTCCAGCAGTATCCTCAAGATATACAAAGTTTCGTGTGATTTTTAGTGGTCACAACATCCGAAAGACTTCGCTTTTTTTATAGTCGCGAATTCAATTCCCAACTGACATCGAACACTCGAAACTCTGCATTAATTCAACTTGTCAAATAGCTGTCAAGTTGAAGTGGGTGCGTTCATTGGTTATTGAGAATGAAAATGTAGCTAGTACAGGTATACAGGTATACTGATCATCTCTACTTTACCGCGCACACGCGAGGACACTGACAAAAGGGGATGAAAATGTTCTCAGGTGCTTCGAGGGAAAAGTTCTTCGGGTAACCTTTGGTCCAGTTTAGGTCTGAGAAGAACGGCGAAGACCTTTCAACAATGAACTGGTCGGGCCGCATAGCAATGCAGACCTTGTCATAAAAGTTTGGATGGTCCGGTTTTTATGGATAGTTTACTTTGAGTGGATGGCTGGTTTATCCCGAGTGGACTGCCGGGAGAGCAAAATGTTTTCATATACTCGTATTTGGGAGAGGTGAAATCTTTCTAAGCGACTTCTTGTCATACGGTGGTTTCCTTGGTTTTGGTACCATTATGACTTTAGAAACTTCCACTGACTCACAATGTATTCTTATCTTAGCGTCGTGTTTATAATATTTAAGGGAAGTTTGGTTAATACTATTCAAGGCGACATTTTGAGGATTTTAGGTAGTGACCGGGAGCTTTCCTTTGGTTTTCCTGAGTTTTACAACGTGGCATTTGTTGTTATGTAATTGTCAGCTAATGTTTTCGATGCATAATGAATAAGCACAATCGAATGGCCTATAGCTTTCTCTTTATCTCGCCATACTCATCCGTTATTTTATTTTTTCCTTTACCAATTTTTTTTTTCCGATGAATGAATACAGCAGTTCGTTGGTTTTACCATTTTGGAGACGCGGCACACTGAACAATTTCAACAGACTAAACAACTTAAACTTCGAGTTCATACGGCAACTATGTTGGACTTAGTTGGACTTTAACTTCGATTTCTTTCTTGAGAAGCGTGTTAGTCCCTAAATTATCTTGTTTTGGTACACGTTCCCTTGTTTGGCTTCCGACGCTCTACAAATCTAAAGGTGTTTTTATTGGGTTATTCAATGGGCGATGGCGATGGCATGATAGTTAGCTCATTGGACTATCACGCAGAGAGTCTGGGTTCGATTCCTGGCTGGATCACCATCAATTTTTCAAAATCGCCATCACCCTTTCGGCGGGCAATGGCAAACTCCCGAAAGTAAAAAATTGCCTACGGAAAAGCTTCTAAAGAGTACCGTTCGGACTCGGCAATAAACCGTAGGCCCCGCTCAGATGTGACAAAAATGAAACACAAATGAGTGTCAAGAAGCTAGGCCATGGCCCATACCGAGCTGCCAGCACCACAGTGTTTTTTTTTTTTATTCAATGGCTACAAATCCACTGCACGGACAAGGGCTCGTTTCAAGGACTCAATATTTGAGTGTCGAGTAGAGCAAGCCCTCTATTAGTAATCCAACGGGTTGAGGTCTGGACTACTAGCTGGCCAATCATCCGTTGATATGAAGTCCGGAACGTTGTTTTTGAGCCACAGTTGAGTCGTTTTTGCTTTGTGAGCTGGAGCAGAGTTTTGCTGGAAAGTCCATGGCTTGTTGTTGAATATTGATTGTTTGAGAGACTTCACAATGGGTTCCAAGATGGTAGATTGATATACTTTGGTCCATGTCTTCACTCCTTTCTCGCAAAAATGGAGCTTGGTAACGCCATCGTAGCACATTCCCCACCATACCATTACAGACGCGGGATGGTGACCTCTTTGGACCCTCGGGATAAGTTGGCATGCTTCTCTGGATGACCGAGCATACACACGATCGTTCTGCTTATTGAACGATTCTTCTACGGTGAAGATTTTCTCGTCAGTAAACAGAATTTGTCTGTGAGCGTTCTTCGCCTACCGGCTGAGTAGCGATTTCGATCTTCGCTTACGTTTTCCTTCAATACGGCCGTGAGCAGGTGTCCAGTATGTCCAGTACGCGCTGAGTCCTAAATCTTCTTTGATAATGCGAGACATGGATTTTTGCGAAATTTGCATTTCCAGCGACAGGATTTTCGGTTTTCGCAGCGGTTTTCGGTCGATTCGTTTCTTCACGGCCTTGATCGCTTTCGAAGTTCTCACAGTGCGCGGACGGCCGGATCTTTGACGGTCTCTTACTCCACCAGTATCCTCAAAAATCTTCACAGCACGATACACAAAATTGCGAGTGATTCCAAGTGGTCGCAACGTCCTAAAGATACCCCCTTTTTCCATGTTGCATTTAAGTAGGCCAACTACAACAATACGATTTTCGATGTCGCCATGATTGTAAGCAATTAATGTCAAAAACTCTTTACGTCACAATTAAGCATAAATATCAACTGTCACATCGCAATCAATACGAAATGGATGCGCCCAGTGTTGCATTCGTAATGAGTGAGTTCAGTTGTGTACCAGTATTTATGACTTGACTAGGTAGAGCGGATAGTTGAAACGTTCAACGAATTGAGCTGACTGTGGAAGAAAGGGTGTTGTGCAGGGTTTTTAACTGTCTTAAAACTAAATAAAATATTTTTTGTTTTTAATATCTGGAAATATGTTATTAATTATTGGTTCAATTACTACTGCCGTTCTTAGAAGATGACCCATGTCATCCAATGCTATTCTTTCTATGGAACATGCTTATTGACTTTGTAGTTGCTTACATCTGGTAAGTCGTGTAGGACCTCTCTTTGATTGACAAGATTTTGAGTTTTGACAAGATAATTTAACATCTATTGGTTGTTCACCTCAGAAGTACAGGCCCTTTCCTTTACGAGACATTTGTCTGCAACCCAAGAGCTATTTGCTAGGACTATTGTGAAAGTGCGAAAGTTTTTATACAACTATCTCTCATAGTATTAGAGGTAACAGTTTTCTTAAAGTTCAGATCAAAGCAAGACCTGTGCGAAATGAAAATTGTCCGCCAAAAGGGTAGTGGTTGAAGTGATGAGTCGACGGGACGGGGGCGCCTAGCAATTATCTTTTCGTTAATCTATTGTACTAGACATGGTTCTGCATAACTCATCTTTATAGCTGCTGCCATAACCGACATTGAAATTGATGAGGACGAAATGAGGATGAAATTTTGGAACTCTTGGGTTTTTTTTGATTCAAGAACTATCGTAATGTGAAAATTCGATATATTGTGGACTTCCCTGGCCTAAAACTACATCGAAAGCGGCCGGCCAGAAGTGTCTCAGGTTACAGCAGACGAATTTATATGCACACTTCAGGAGATCTCTGAGGGCATATTTTCATCATCCTATGATTTGAAGATGAGTTGATGTAAGTTCCATATCCGATAATCACCTTATAACATCGGGTCCAGCAGTTTTATTTGATGCTTGTGGCTGAACGGACCAAAAATAATTTAGTTCTCGGAAGTGGTAATGCTTAAATGTGTCATTCAAGTGCGCGTCAAGACAAGGTAGTTGAAAAGGAAATACGCAAGGAAATAATTGTTGCTAGGCTGTGTATCTAAATGGCAACATCTAACGCCATTTACATTTAGATTGAGCAACTTAGCAGCCTGGCTAATACCTGACAACATGTGAGTATTTATGGAATTTCTGGATAAAGGGTTACAGAGAAAGAACTCTAAGCCCGGAGTCTTCCGCTGTCTTAGATTTGTTTATAAAGTATTTACTGCTCTTGGTGAAGTGGAAAGAAAGATACTAGGAAGCAATTTGTAGGCCCCTTCTCAGAGATGTCAGGAACTGCGTTGATAGATCTGCGCGTTTTTCGTTGCAGCAATTTGTGTACTCTCTGTTGAGTGCCAGGGAACACAGGTTAGAGTGTTTCACATTATTGTTTTCCTCATGGCATTGTTGGTTAAGGCTTATGAAATGCGTTTTTTTTAGTAGCGTCGGAGTGAAGTAAAATCTGAGCTTTGCCTAGTACCAGCATCCGCAGTTTCGTGGTGGTCCGTCTTTGCTTAGTCTAGTCTATTTCCAGTTTATTTTCAAGACGGTTGCGGCAAGACTTATTCCCCCTGGGATGCTTCGCCAGTTAATTTGGGAATATTGACAGTTCACCCGAGTGATGCAGCTCGGATATCTAGAGTGTTTTATTTCGCTTTGTTCGTCGAACAGGAATAATACTGATAGGTTTGTTTATGCAGAGGTTGATAAGATGCTCTTCAACCATAAAGCTCTGAATAGTACCTTTGATGTCAGTGACAAAGTGGTTCTTCGCGTTTTTTGGTTAGGATCCGCCTTTAATCTGGATCCACAATTTAGTTCCCACAAGAGGGTAGGGAAAGAATTGTCGATCTGCACAGAACTTCATATCATACAAACAGATATGAAAGATATAGAAATTCGGCTGATGCCTAGACTCTAGATACTTTTGCACTTTTCCCATGAGCAAATCTTTGCATTTTATCTCTGTGAGATGTAAAACCAAATTTGACTGCTGATTATAGCATGAGAAGACTCTAATGCGACTTCTCTTGATGTTGGAAGGTTTTGTACGTCTGGTTGACTCCTTTGCCGTTTCGGAAGGACCATAATTACTTCTTCTGAAAATTTCGCTTGCGAACTCATAGGTCGTTAGCCTCTGTGCGTCTATGAAAGCCATGGAAAAATAAATCCGTTGCAGTCATTACTACGTTTTTCTTCTCTTGTGTTTGGAGTTGTCAAGTGGCAAAGAAAACTTTCACGCCACGTCATATTATATATAACCCCTTTGATCAACAGCTAGAAAAGTGAAGTTTAACCTCATGCGAGCGCCTTGATATACATACTACGATGGCGAATGAAACCAAATCCCAAGCTAACAGCTAACTGCCGTCCAAAAATAAGTCCATCTTCCCTCTTCCCCGACCGTGTTTTTGTTTTTTTTTTTGGACCAAACACGCTTATGAACGCGAACAATAAACCAATTTTCGCCATAAAATTTTTAAGAAAACAAATTTTCATTCGTCGTAGCGAACCGCACCCGCCTGATGGCTCAGCCACCAGGAATGCAAGGATATCCCATAAAAATGAATTTTTTACGCGCTTAAACTCGACGGGCACAACATGAGAGTCTTTGCGGATGCTTGGGTACTAAAAACGTAAAAAAAAAAAAATCGCCGCATAAATTTTGTTTATTCGCGACTTTCAACTTCTTAATGGTCCTGGGGGGAAGGAATAGTTGGGGTTGGTTGGATTTGGTTATGGCTTGAATCTGTTTGCCTGCATTCGTATGCACTGTACCTGGTCCTGGATGCATAATTCTGCAATAACCTTGTCGTTGGCGCTCGTTTTTTATGGTGTGAAATTATATCCGCGATGCTACTTGGGGGTTTTTTTTTTGTGTATTCCTGTTTGATGTCTTCCATTCGTCCTTTTATTGTAATGATGGCAATGAGCGCAACTTGAATGCTACAAGGTGCAGAGTACATAATATTTGAGAACATGTACCAGGATCAGGAGCAACATTGGCATCATTTCAGTTCTTTACTTGTTACTTCTTTATGAGACGATGGAGATGGGTCATATGTGTAGTTTCTGAAGAAGACCTGTGTTTCCTTTTTCGTTTTTATTTTTACGAGAAGGATTTGGAAAATCATTCCCAGGGTTAGTTTGTTTTTCTTCTTAACTTTGATCTTTCCGTACTCATTGTGACAAAAAGTTGCTGTAAGTGTACAGGTACGCGCCTTCCAGAACAATAAACCAGAGGATAATCAAAACATCAAACAAACGAAGTTCGCTAGCGAAAAATCCTTGGTTCTTTGAAGAATATCTACCTTCCCAGGTGGTAAAAATATGTCAAAGTGGAAGTGCTAAAAATCACAAACTTCATTTGAGGGCTCTACCTAGCAATCTCTAATGAGGAAGGAAAAACGTTGCAATAGAACCACGGTCGGTGTTTAGATTAATGCTTCCCCAGGCTGTATTTATTTCCACAGACTAATATTAAGCTTCTTGCATTGCTGAGTGCCGCTCAGGAAGAAATTCGACAGACTTTTGTGATTCGGACTCTACTGGATGTGAAGATCGGGGATTTTCTCTATGAGTTTTAGTAGGTAGTATGACAGACTGATGGGGCCGAGTTCCTCTGAAAGCATATGGATTTTTTTGCCTATCCGGGTTGATCTGTAGCTTTGAAGGTTTTGTCAAAGTGGGGTTGAGATGGGCTGTTAAGGGCCAGCCAGGTAAAAATTTTGATTTTGTTGGACAGAACAAGCCGTAGTATAGACAATTCCATTGTAGTGATTATTCTCCCACAGAAACTCACTCAACATCACAAACTTTAGATCTCCCTTTTTATCATTTAAAGATATTTATAGTCCTAGATAGTTAAAGTATCTGACATTAGGAGAACTTGTGATCTAGCGTTGTAAGCACCATTTAGATTGGTTTAAACTTTTTTCAAGTTTTTGCCGCTGTTGGGAAATATAGACGTGGTCAGACTACTGAAGCTCTACCAAGTGTCTGAAAGATTCAAAAAGATTCACTGATCGAACGATGAAGCTTATACGCTATCCCACTCCGGGTAAAAATGAAAACGTTTTCCATAACAAGCCCTCTATAAAATCATGATGAGATACATGATAAAGAAGTACGGTGATACATTGATACCAAAGGCCATCTCAAGAGGAAACTCTTCAGACCAACAAGGTCATTTGCATAAAATTATGATGCCAATGACATTTCGAGTCTTGTTGGACTCCGTACGCGACTTCCAACTCGGAGGCGATATGCAAATCCTTCGAAGCTTCTCGATGATTTTGCATCATTATTCGTAAATTTTGATTTGAGTCATATGGCATTCGACGTTAGACGTTGGACTTCTTCTGCTCTTTGTCGGCGGCTTAAGGAATGTGAAGGTATCTGTTCTAAATCCCGATGCTGTAGATACAATTTCTTTCACATAGTATTTGCTATGTTAGTAGCTTAACTTAACAATAAATTGTAAACACACCGTTTTCAGAACAATTACAGAATTGTTAACGCGTAATCATAGAATTCATAAGCAAAGAGATTACACCAGTCACAGAAGATAAACTATTGCTGGCAACCAAAAAGATTGGCGGCAGGAAAACTACGGGCCTTGATGGAATTCCAAACAGAGCCCTTAAAACAGCAGTTACGTCAAGGTCGGATATCTTATCAGAAGCAGCTTGCAGCTGTCTTAAAGAGGGGACATTCCGTGATCACTAGCGAAAATCATTGAAAAAGTAATTTACAACAGACTGATCAAAGTAGTAGAAGAGAGCAGTGCACTCCTAGTTTGGGTTCCGAAAATCCCGCTCCACAGAAGACACAATTAAAATAGTAACGGAAATAGCAAAGGCTGCGATCGAGGGGCGTCGATGGCGATACAGAATAAACGAGCATTGTAACATTAAACATCAGAACTGGTTTTAATTCGGCGAACTGGACATCTATAATGAACGCTCTCGGTAGAATGGACGTAACAGACTATATCCTCAGGATCATTTCTAGCTACTTAAGCAACAGTAAGTCAAGCTACGCCACAGACGAGGGTACCAATTTCTAGCAGAACTTGACGGTGTTGCTATTTTCTACTGCTTTCTACTGGCAATTCACACCTGGTTGAGGGAACCACGAACTGTTAATACCTTGTCAGGATTACAGTTCTGGGATTCTGGATGGTTTAAGCATAAGGCAGAGTCTCAATCAGCGAACACATGATAGTCCTCATGTGGATATCCCCTGGTTGATTTGACTTTATTGATGACTTTAGATTGTTTATACCTGTGTCAGCCTGTGGACACCCAGCATTGCATCTGTTTCTGTGCATCAATTGTCTGCATTTTACCTTTAAGTTGTAAGCATCGTTGATATTCGTCGGGCTCGACTTATCAAACTTATAAGCGAGATTGCTGGCAAATGGGATAGGCAAACATTTCCCCAGATGGAATTAACGGTGAAGTAAAAAACTGAAATAAAACAAATGAGGTCCTCTGCCGTCAACATCAAGTATCGAAGGCTAGTGGCAACATTAATAAGAGATACCGCTTCTCATGTGCTGGGTTTCTCTGGGTCACAACAACAAAACCTCTGTTTTGACGACGCGTACCTAAGTTAAAATCATCCAAAGTGGCAGGCGATGACTTGGTAAGGAGGATACTCGTACACCAATTCATATGTAAAATATGGTCAGACGAATGAAACCTCAGCAATATTTGTCCCATCCTCAAGAAATGAGACCCCCTGAACTGCGTCAACTACAGAGGCATCAGTCTCCTTAATATCGCATACAAGATCTTATCTGCCGTATTTAATTCGTTTGTCAACAACCTGATAGATCCATATCAGTGTGGTTTCAGGCCAGGAAAGTCCACCATCGACCAGATATTCACACTACGGCAGGTCTTGGAGAAGACCCATGGGCTTCAGATCGATACACACCACCTATTCATCGACTTAAAGGCCAAGTATGACAGCATATATATAGTTTTAGGATCCCTGCCAAACTCATCGGTCTGCGCAGGTGACGATGGAGAATACACGCTGCTCCATCAAGGTCGGTAAAGATCTCATCGAGACTTTTTATGTCAAAAAAGGATTTAAACAAGACGATGGGCTGTCATGCGATTTCTTCAGCATCATTCTTGAAAAAATAGTGCAGAACTCACGCACCAACACAGGAGGCACAATCTTTCGAAACTCCGACCAATTACTCCCGTACGTCGATGATATTGACATAATCGGCAGAAAGCAGCGTGATGCCAATGGCACTTTTGCAAGTATTGCGACGGAAGCGGAGAAAATGAGTTTAGTGGTCAACGAGGGCAAGACTAAGTAATAAGGGCACCAAACACCGACGTCTCGGATAGAACGTCAGCTTCGACAGGTTTAACTTTGAGGTAGTTAAGGACTTTGTCTACCTGGGCTCCGCTATAAATGCAGACAACGACATCAGCGCTGAGTTCAAACGAAGAATAGCTCTTGCCAACCATTGCTTATTTGGGCTAAGAAGGCAATTGACTAGCAAAGCCCTCTCTCGAGCAACAAAAAATACCCTATATAAGACCTTAACAATGGCTGACCTCCTCTATGGCTGCGTTGAGAGAAAAATTCTTCGATTGACGGTGAGAGGAGGAGGAGATACAACGACGAACTGTATGGACTGTACAGTGACTGTATAGCCAGAACAGCAAATGTCCAACGACTGGGATAGCTGGGCCATGTAGAGTGGATAGACATCAACGCTCCGGTCCGAAAAGTTTTCAAATCCGCCCCCGAGGATCGCGACTCAAGTGGCGCACTGGAGATAACAACCTAAAAGTCAAGCTAGCCTCAGACGTTTTTTAGTTGAGGCCTGGATCCATCTGGACTGGGATTAAATCAAAAAAGCTATCCAGGTCCAGATATGAGCCTAGTAAGCTACATAGCCAGACCCGCTAACTGAACTTATGTATCAAAGTTCGAAGTTTATGCTGTTAACAAGGTTTTGATTTAAGGATTAGATTGGACTGGCTTAAGAGCTGTTCCCTATATTCTTAAGAGCTTGACACCTGAAACTTAAAGGATCCATTAAACGTAGATACATAAATCGATCCCTTATACCATCACCATAAGACATACAAATGCTCTACTTTTCGGATCCTATTAACATATAACTTTGTGTTTTAGCCAAGATGAAACATATCTCTTCTTTCACCTGCAACTATTTTCGGAAGAACTAGAATCCTTCTAAGCATAACACTTGCCGATACAATATTACTAAATAAGCTGACTTCGCTACTTTATGTCCTAACCGTTGCATGGATCAACACGGTACCAATAAAAATCGAATATTGCTCCCCGAGAAGTCAGTTTACCGAGTGTTATTACCTCAATATTCGCTGATCAGGACAAAGATAACAAAGCCCCAAACTGGAAAACCGGGAATCCAACGATTTTCATTTTGATTTAATAAAATTCCCATCACACGGTGTCCTTAGAAGCAAATCATCATCATTGTTTGTGAGGAATTCCATTTTCATGGATTTTCAATAAATTCGTATAAATCCATCTACGCGTGCCTTTATCTCGTGCTCGCCCGCCCACATTCGTATCCACATCCCACATGCCGATGAGATAGATAAGAACTGATGGCAAAGATAGGAAAATAGCTCAATTTGAGTTTAATACATTTCTCTTGTCAGTCCTCCTTCTAAGATCTGTGTGTTGGTTGGTTGGTTGGATGGTCTCGTTTTTTGACTTTTCATCTTTTCGATCCATCAAAAGGGATTCGGTTTCTATAGCATGCCTTGGGCTGTAACAGATTCCACCCTAGTTAGTCGTCAATCGGTTGCTCCTACCAGGTTTTACTTCGTTCTCCAACAAACAAATCCGTCGAAGCAGGTAACTTTTGGTGCACGTGAAATTCCTTAGAATTTTGGTTTCATATTGAAAAACCACTCTCCGTTCGAGGAACAGGGCTGGTTTTTTTTTTTTTTTACTGCTTCGGCAAGAAAGGGAGGCTTATCCTCTTCTCTCTGAGATATGTAAATTCCTTTAGAAAGGATACGATCCAGTTGTGCGATAAGTACGCTCCTGACGGGCGTATAGCTTTTTTGTTGTTGTTGTTGTGTTTCCTACCATTTTTTACTACCCACACGTTGGCTGTAAGTCAGAGGAATACTTTTTCTACGATACCTGGCGTATCTCGAACATGCAACCATCGTCATGGAGTAAGTGAGGGTTGAAAGGAACAGTGGGTAATGAATACCTGAGCCAGGAATTCTCTGCGTGTCACGGGTTCCTTTTGCGTTCCTCGTAAATCTGGTTAGGAGATGCCGGTACTGGCGTTGTTGCTGTTGCTATTACTGTTACTGGTCCCAGTCCCGGTTTCGAAGCTGAAACCGATGCGGATATGAGTATCTCTATATCGCGTGAAGTAGTCATATCCACACACAAAGTGGAGCACCATGACACGAGAATGAGAAAAAGACGGAAAATGCTGGAATTGAATGGCTCTCGGCGCGCCTGTAACACGAAGTTGATGTGCGACCTGTTAGGGTGGTGGAAGGAACGCGCAACGCATTTGCATTTTTTCGCATTCAGATTTTCTTTCCATAAAAAGCATTAGTAGGGATATGAATGTACATACTCGTAGATGCAAAAAAGAAGAAGCACGAAAAGCATGGAATTTAATTAGTTTCGGTTAGGAGAGTCGGACCCGTAATACTCGAAGAAATGCGTATTATGAATATGAATATGCGTGGATCCTGTTGAGTGCTGAAGGCACCCATTAACGCCGCCCAAAGGGGAGACGGTTGGATTCACAGCTTGAAAGGACCGTGGGGAGTGAAAAAAAAGAGGCTCTCGCATTGGAGGGTGTATGGTTACTTGGTCAAAAGGTTACCATTATCCTCAGCTTTGATGTAGTTAGTGAGGGTAAACATTTTTTAAAGAGTTCTCCAGAGAGTTGTTTTTCTTTTTAAAAATCACTTCAGGATGAAGTTTGTCTTTAAGTGGGCATTCCTTCAGGGTCCAATTTGAAAATGTAATTGGCATGTTATCATCAATCACAGAGGGGTGCTCTGTCATTTTCAATTGATGTGGACTACTTATACAGTTGCTCTGAGGAAATCATTGCTTTTCAAGTAATTGCTGGTTGAAATGCCAGTAAACGAGCTAATCTTGAGAGTTCATAGTTGAGAAATTGTCCACTTGGTGTGCCAAATGCACTTCAGGCAGGAATGCAAGCGACATTATTTAGACAAGAGTGCATTTTAAATGAATAAGTAGACGCTCGTCGAAATCTACTTGGGCACTACTTCTTGAAATTAGGAGAAACACATAGGAAGCAATTCTTTAGCTCAGATGGAACGTTACAAGTAGTGGTTATGAGGAAACAAACGCAGGATGTTGATGGTGTATCAGATATGTTTCGTGTTTTTCGTGAACACCTGTTTTGAGGACTTAAGTTCACGGAATGCCCATACTTTCATGGGAGCAAGAATACGCCTTGCCATCGCTCTCCGTTAATTCCATTGATACCAATTCGGAAGGGTGTTGAGGGCACAGTTCCACCCTTGGAACGAGTGTCGAGGCTTATCTAAAACCCTCTTACTGATCTTAGGGTGTCAACACCCCATTCCGGCTGACGCTACCACAAGGGGCCCTACCTCTACAAGTTAGGCCGCCCGGTATCGTGTTTTAAGTCCTGGTATGGACTACCGGTGGTATTGCCACTCAAAAAGACTTATGACCGGCAGCTTGTAACTGGACAGTTCATATCAGCCATCAGTGACGTAAAGATCTGATCAGATGTAAGGCTATTCTTCAGAACCGATCTGGCTGTGACACAGGCGACGATAAGAGTCCGTGTTAACTATCGCACACCCTACCTGCTTGCATAAGAAACCCAAAGAACTTTGTACATTAACCACCCCAAAAAGAGACTACAGAAGATGAACTCATATTGATGAGATTCGATCAAAGTCAGACGTTCTTGATGCGTGAGAAGAAAACTTTTAGTATACCAGAACTAGAGAGGCATAGACAATTAATTTACTTCGAAGGAACACAAATAGAAGCGTCAGGAGGCTCATTGAAATTACGTCGATAATATGAGATAATATGAGATAATATAATAGCACAGGCAAATCTTTAATATGGCAAATGACTCTTGCAAAATCATAGAAGAGTAATAATGCATACTTCGTTAGGGCATAAATAACTCAGATTATACGCTTACAAGGTTCGTTTCACTTATAGAGAACCAAATGTACCCTGAATGTGTAACTTTGGTTTTTGGAGTGCCGGCCTGAGCTACTACTGAGGAATTATAACCAATTGTATGGACAGTAATTGAGAATTTGGATTTGGACTGACTATGGTTTCAGCAAGTTGGGGCTACATGACACAAGAACTGTCCAACAATCGATTTATTGCACACTAAGTTCAAAATCGTTGTGGTGATGTTACTTGGTGATTCGATGCCGTTTTAAGCCAGTTTACTTTTTCACCGCTATGCAGTCCCCATCTACAAACGCCAAAAGTCTGGTCAAGACCACGGTAGGCCACCAGCTACCACCGAAGAAGTGCCCTTGGTTTGGCGCTGTTGTGCCAAACAATAGCGTCCCAGGAAGAGTAGCGAGCCAGAAGAAAGGATATATGAAATTACCTGCGTATTTCTGAATTGCGGGATTTATATTTTCTAAAAGTTTCTTTAAAAAAGTATTAAAAAAGATGCCAAAAAACCCGCAGCGCACGTACGATGGCAGTAGAAGCAATGTATCGAGAATTAAAAGGTGTTTTTTTAGCTGCATGAGAAGTTTCGATGGTTGTTGTCTATGGTTTGACAGCTGTCAGTGTTATACTGCGTTGACACTTCTGTTGAGTAAGATTTGACAATTTAGCATGAATCGTTTAACGTCAGAACAGTACTTCCAAATTGTGGAAATTTATTTTGAAAAAAATAAATCTGTTCGTGGAGCACTTCGTCAATTTTACAGTCAGCATAATCAGCCTAGTGAGCCAGCAATTTACGCAGTTATTGATAGTTTTCGCGAAGACAATCCTCAAGCTGTTAACGAATCACCATTACATACATTAAAATTGACTCTTTGGCATGGTTTACACGCTGGCGGCATCATCGGTCCTTATTTCTTTCGAAATCAGGAAGAAGCTGCCGTTACGGTGAATGGCGAGCGCCATTGAGCCATGCTGACTGATTATTTGTTTCCAACAATTAATGAGCCAAACATCGATGACATTTGGTTCCAACAAGATGGCGCAACTTACCATACAACGGGCTTAACCATCAATTTTTTGCAAAATCAATTTGGTGTCAATTTTATTTCCAGAAGTGGTCTTGTTAACTGACCCCCTCGTTCGTGCGACTTAACGCCTCTCGATTACTTTTAATGGGGCTATGTTAAGTCTTTGGTTTTTGCCGACAAACCAGCAAATCTTGAAGCATTGGAAGCCAATATTCAAGCCATTACGGCCAGATTTATTGGAAAAAGAAGTGAAAAATTGAACTGATGGACTCGACCATGTAACTTGTAGCCGCGGCAGGTATATGGCAAAAATCATATTTGAAAAATAAATGACCTGAAATTATCTACCAGATTATGATAATAAAAAGTTGATTCCAATAATATTTCTGTCTTGTATTATTATTAAAAGTTTTCAAGCTCTTAAAAAACACCCTTAACAACCAAAATTCCCTAAAGTCCAACATCACGGTTAAACGACATACTATATGACGTGATTCAAAACGTAGAAATGTAACGGAAAGCAGGAACTTCTACTTGGAAATGAGTAGGAGAATCTTTAGCAATGTTATTTGGAGAGGGTAAGATCCCAAAAGATCCGAGACTCAAGCATGCATCACGAGTTGGATAATGTTAAAACAATTTTGAGTTTAAAATTGGAGTAAGGCAATGTGCAAAGTTGATTACTCTTTTAACTGCTGCAAGATATTGTTTTGAACCAGCACATCAACGACTCTGAAAGAAGCTTTCCTTGTTTTTGCCGTTGATAAATACAACTACGTGAAATTCTTTCAGGAAACTCTCAGCAATTGGAGAAAGGGTCTAGAAAATAACAGAGTAGTAAAAACGAATATCTGCATTGCAGTTCTATTTAAAAGCAATATTCGGTCCATGCTACGTAGGCTCTTCCGTTAACTGCCAACAAAATTGCTATGACAATGTCCCATATAGAGGCAGCGAAGGGTGGCCTTAAAAGATTGAAAACTTCCTTGTATTTGGCGACATAAAATGTCGATCAAACTTTATGGTTTCTTATAAGTATACGACAGCCGGTCGTCCATCTCTAGCAATCCACCGCATGTTAGCGGGAGTAACAAACCACTCACAGGAAGATAGCAAATATGATGCCTCCGGCTAAGTGAAAGGAATAGGCCTAAAGGTAGATAATTAGACCACTCAAATGCGAAAACATCAGCAAACTCTTGGCCATAATTATGCTGTAGAAATAGAGGTGTCAACCGGGCAATACCCAGTTCTGCATATAAATTTTGCTTATTTTAGCTTCAAGTTGTAACCATCGGCTACTGGTCGGTGTTCATCTGGACTCGACTTGCTTAAATTACAAGCGTGGGTGCTGACTAGCAGACAAATTAGAGAACAGATCGGTAAGGATATCCGAGACTTGGAAAAGAGATGCTGGCGGATGAGCCCTTTGTGGACAAAGGGCAGCGTTCACATTTTCGAATGGGTTACTGATTTCGGTCTAACCGACTCCTCGCCCTATGGTTATCAAAAATGGAACTGCCCCTCCAGTTGTACCAGAGAGTAACTGCCTGACTATGGACAAAATACGAAAGTTCAAAACACAAACAAGCCTCAGATATGGATGGATCTACTGTTGACAGCCCATGCAAACGAATTAAGGATAACACGTAGAATGTGAGGTCCCTCAATGAGGTCACGTGCAGTTAAACAACCAGAGGAGGCCGTAGACTGCTGCAGAGCAATCATTATCATGGAATTGGCTGGACAAGCGGAGGATGAAAAACTGCGATATCTGCTACGCCGACAGTTATCAACGGCAAAAGCAGCGCCCATTTGGATGCGGATTTGTTAATGGAGGCAGACTTAGGTAAGAATTCTTGAGTTTTCGGCGTAGAACGGGCGCTCCGTAGCATACCGCATCAAGGCTAAATTTGCCAACTGTAGCCTAGAAATATGATATTCACCAGAGATTTCGAGAACTAATAATCAATCAACCGGCAACCAGATTGACATTGTTATTGACGCATAACATTCCTCTAGTATTATGGCTGTTCGAACGTACTTAGGACCCATCATCGACTCGGACCATCAACTTGTTTCAGCTCAGGGATAGTTGGGGATATCCCGAACAAAAAAGTGAAGTAATACTGTGAGGAGTTTCGACGTCAATCGGCTATAAAACGCAAGAGATCAAATCCTCCTTTTTTCAATCGAGCCTCCATTAAGCTCTTGAGAGGTCCTCCGCCATCGGCATCAAAAACCCTTAAGAGATGCAGCCTCTGTTGTGCTGGACCAACACCACGAATCCATGGTTTGTAGACGAGTATCTTAACTAAAATCTAACAAAGCTGGTCGATTGGACGGCCTAATTTCCGAGTTCTTGGAAGCGGCAAAACATAGTTAAACATGGGTCAAACGAAAGTATGCCCGATGAATGGAACTTCAGCATTATTTGTCCGATCCTCAGGGAAGAAGGCCGTTCGAACTGCGCCAATTTAAATTAGTCAAAAAGATCAATTCATCTGGATTAGAGTTTTCTTGATTGTTTTCAAAGGAGTGATTTTCGATTCCGTCTGCATATACGTTGAGTGGAGAAGGAGATGAAACGATGAATTGTATAGCCACACCGACTAATTCAGAAGTTTGAAGATCCAACGACTGAGATGACTGGAAAAGTAGAGGCGATGGACACCAACGACCCAGTTCGAAAAGTCTTAGAACCCACTCCTCAGGGACAGCGCAGTAGAGAAGGATTGCGACTTAGGTGACAACAGGAAGTGGAAGTGGCCTTAGTCAACTTAACGTGCGTAACTGGACGCAGCAGGAGATCGAGCTGGATGGAGACGCTTGTCCACTCGGAACTGTAGTGCCACCTTAAGTAAGATATGCTGATCACAGTTTTGTATCGAACTATCTTACTGGATCTCAGATCTGCCGTAGAGTAGTAGTTCCGGGCGTTTATCAATCGCGTTGCATAAGATCTGTATGTTAAGGCTTCAAATACTATGGATATGCTTAAATTTTGCACCCTTGTCGCCATTTTCAGCCATTGTTCAATTGTTATCCATGACTTAGAGTTGTTTCTAAGCCGGATAGTTGTACATCGGCAGGTAGTTACGTAGAAGTATAGTCACTTCTAATTTGAGCTCCTTCGATGAAAGAAAACAGTGGAAGTCGATGCTCTGTCAAGCTTAGTACGTTTGATTGTAATTTAGTTTCAATTTTCTTTATTAAAAAGAGGGAAGGAGTAGGGATATTCAAGGAATATCAGAGACATCAAGTACTCGTATCTCTTTCCGAATTCCATTGAACGGTGATGATTATTTATCAAAAAGCCTTCTAACATCCAAAGCTATCTCACAAATTTGCAATGAGTAAATGCAAATGCAAAGTGCAACGGTGCATCAAGTAGACTTGATGAGCACATCATTCCCGATTGAAGGCACAAAGTTGATAAACAATTCCTCTGCATGCATATTTTCTTGAAGCCCCATTTGACATATCAATCTCTACTCCATCAAGGATTTTGCCATTTAATGCAGCTTCTGTATCCGGCATTGAACTTCAGGATCCCTGAAACACCGTTAACACCCCTTTCCATTTTTACCTTCCCAGTGTACGAGTAATTATTTCATTCTGACGAAAGTTTCACTTACAAGTATGTTTCCGTGCCCTCCTTCCATTGTCGGCATTCTTTATTTGCGCCTTTCATCTTACTTTGCCGAGAAGAGGCATATCCTGTTTTTGTTTCTGTTTAGCAGTGTATGCATACTATTTTACAATACATTCACACCCCTCCTTTCCGGCAGGTTCAATGAAGTTGTCACATGACCGGGTTGTTGAGTAGAATAGAATAACGAAGAAGAGTTGCTTCCGAGGGAGTGAATCTTGAAGAGGATTCTCAAAAGCGAAGCTATTTTTTGTTTTTATTGTTGTTTGCAATCTGCGCCCTCCTTTGCCTTCAAGGATGGAGCGATAAAGCACAAGAAGCACAACATCGAATGAAAGAAAAGTCAGCGAAGAATAACGTTGTGTTTATTACGAACTTTTTCAAGAATTCAAGGATCCTACCCAGCACCGCCATCATCCCATTGAGGATGAAGTGGCCGTGCTATTGTCTTGCCAAAGTTTCGTTAATTTTTTTTTTTTGTTTGTTTCGCCTCCAAGTTTGAAGTTTATACTTCTTCAAGGGTAGGTGGATGGGTGGTTGGGTGGTTGGGTGGTGATGGTGCGCTGGTGTTAAGGATGGGCAGTGTAAGTGTTGGTTCGAAGGAATTTTCAAAACTTTATCATATCCGGGAGTTTTAGTCTTTTTTATTTTTATTTTTATTTTAATTTTTTTTTTCATTTTTTCTAAACGCTCAGTTGCCGTTATTGTCGTTGCCAACTTCATCGTGTGCTCATCCTTTATAGTGCTTACCTTGGCGCGTTGTATCGCGATCTGCTTAATGCCTTTCACAATGTTTTAGTGCCTTTGCGCTTTGGAAGCAGCTCTAACAGATTCCTTCCTTCCTTCTTTCATTCTGTTCTTTTTGGCTCACCTTCAGATTGTTCGTTGGCGTTCGTGTGTCCTTTTGTCCTGGCATGGTTGGCACTTTTTTTTTTGTTGTCGTTGTTGTTGTTGTTGTTGTTGTTTTGTATTGCCTGACGTTGTTTTTCCTTCTATTCAGTCTGCAACGAAGCTTAAGTAATTGATTTTTGTTTTCATAATTCCATAGATTGTATTCATGAAAATGGTAAACGGGCAAGGATGTGGTGGCAGCTCGCGGATTGTATTTCTGAGGCAAAGCTGGAATGGAGGAGGGGAATTGAAAGATTTTTCTATTGATGATGAGTGAGTGCTGTAAGGATAAGCTGTGCAGAGCTTGACAATAGAAGCAAACGGTTGATGGTTATCCTTGAGGCCATGGTACACAGACAATGAATGTTTGTTTTCAAATGGAAAATTCTTATTGAATCCTTGGGGAGGGTGAAGGTTAATTCGAAATGAAAAACATTGATTTTGAGTACAGGAATAAATCGAGGGCGGTACAGTGGGTGGGCAGTATTAATTTGGATCACGAACTTGTGGAGGTCGAAAATATTTTCTAAAAGATGAGAAAAGATAACAAAAAAAAAGCACAGCACATTCCTTTTGTCTAAAAGATGTAAATGGGGATAGAAATCGCGCTTTTGTTTTTTTTTTTAAAGAAACTGAAGAAGACTCAATTTTGAGTGGTTTTATAGACTGTTTAAGGACTTATGCTATTTGGAACTAAGAGGTGTACACAAGCTATAAGCAGATGAACTTTTGCTTTTAGAATTTATGAATTACTTGTGATTGAGTTTAAGGAAGCCACGTGCCGACCCACTGTTCTCTAATGACCTTCTTATAACTTCAAAGCGAACTTAATCGCAGTGAATAGGAATTCGGCGAAATACAGTATAGCTTTTCGATGACTAAATTGTTTTAGCTCCCACTAGTTCCATGGCAATTGTGGGAATTTTTCTTTACTACCATTCTAATATGGACATCCTCAATCCCACATATTGGCCGAACTATTAAGGCCGTGGAGTTTGATCCCAGATCAGTGACAACTCTGTTTTGAACTTCGAACAACTGGCTATATCATGTTGAAACCACCTAGATGTCTGCTGCCAAAGGCTTTTAATTGATGAACTAGTAGGATGGAAATAAGAAAAATATTACTCTCTCTTGTTGCCAAAGATCGTCAGGTTCTGAAGTGATCAGGTGAAATGTTAAATTCGACTAAATGTCAACGGCGTCCAGACTAGAAGTTAAATGGTAAAACAATGTAAAGGCAACCAGATAGCAAAAATTCCCCTCCAAGAAACCTTTGGAAAAGGGGATCCCACTTACCACGTAAGACGACACGTGCCATCCCTTCAGAGAGGCAACTTAAGGAAAAAGAGGACAAGTGACAATGAGCCCAAAACCTGGAACTCGACACTAAAAATTGGAAAAATCTATTTTCACAGGAGAGAAAAAATCGGGAAAATAAGGACATGGCAAGTAGAAACCTAACACCTTCTAAATAAAAAGCTGAACACTAATTTGAAAGAAGATCACAATGTTTACATATCGAGGAACAAGGAATTTTGCTAGAAGACCATCCAGAAGACTGGTGAGAGTCCTTAAAATAGGCAAACCAGTCAGACTGGAGTCCTGCAAAAACCTTAAATCGTAAGGAGAGACTCCCAGACTCATGCCAAAATGTCACTTGCCTGATAACTCAATCAAAACGAGTTAACAAGTAGCTCCTATCGACTAGACTGAAAGTGAGTCGAATAACACAACACAATGCAGATAGTATCAACCTTAGATTAGGTGATAACGAATGAACGCGGTGTTATTTTCTTTGACGGCCTTAAGATGCCCGAAACCGATGGCATATATTCATTTGTGGATCTTGCAGATCCTCTGGGAATCTGGTGGTCAGAATTGCGGATGCACTCGACAACGAGGAAACGCTAGGTGTTTGCATTGATATTGAGGGTAGGTTTTGAACAATGTGATAGAATAATCCTTACGTTTGCGGAGAGAGAATAAGACGCTGACGAATAGGAGGATGGTATGCTGCATCATGCTTAGTGATAAATGCTTTCTCTAGCTCTGCTCAAGACGCACTAATGAGTCTAAATCCAATAGATACTCATGGAAAGCATTGTTTTATAATGAATTGGTCTTTGGTATAACCCGTACTTAAGTTTTCATGGCTTGGGATGTCGATTGTCGCTTTGCTTTGGTCTTATCGACATGCTTTTTGATTCAATGATACCAGAGCTACTATTGCTGTAAAAGTATGAAATTCACTTAATCTGTGTTCAGGCGACAATCGGGTTCTGAATTCAGATGCGGAGCTAGTGCTAGATAATATCGAATTCCCACGGCTATGAACTGGGTTTTGAAGAATTGCTGAAGGAGGAAAATAATCTGGGTCTGATGTGTGAAAGGGACTTCAGGAAACAAGTTAAATTTGCTGGGCAAAGGTTATGAGGACAAGTGAAATTCTCTTAAAAAGTAGAGCTGAACCATCTATGCTTTTTGGATTGCTCATAGACCATAATCCTTTGGAAGTGAACGCAATAAAGCTGTGTCTTACGGACGACTGTGTCTTTTTTTGTCAACGAACTTTAGAAAGTTATTACTTCTACGACATGTCTGAATTATCTACTGTTTCACTTATATCTCTTTTCAGATTTACGGATGCACCAAGATGACTAAAACTAGCTCACAGTTAAAGCAACATCCAATGCGAGACATTAAGCGGATTCCTATCCCTTTTCGGTTTCCCCATCCGGGCTTCACAATGGGTCTACACGTATTTAAGTGTGATGAGGTAAAGAATGGTCTCGGCTTCGAATACCTCATCTACCCGCCAACTTAACCTAGTCTAAGAGTATGAGCTGGGTTTCTGAGGAGCCGAGACTGCGTATGGATTCCCTGTGTGTTCTGCAGTTGAAATTCGTGTGTCAAGGACTTTTTTTGCTGCACCACAAAAGAAAAGATTGTAAGCTGTGTATTGGTATTGCGACGGGGCACAATGCTTTCGCAAACCACTAAGGTTTACTAGGCATACATGATACAGTGTCCTGAGATGTTTTCTGTAAGAGTGATGACGACAATGGGTGCACTATCTTTGTTGAGTCCCCGCCTTACACTCTCATTAGATTGTAGGTACTTAGCCCTGATGAAGTAAGTGCTGTTGCTCCAGCCACTTTACCACTGAAGTTTCCAGTAAAACGAAGATGCCGGAAGTTGAATGGTCTGGTTCTTTGCGAAAATCAAAGCTTATATAATCATGGTCCAAGTGTTATCCTTTGGAACTAATCGTAAAGCCGATGAGAAACCATATTCGTATAGTAACGAAATTCCAATTTTTTCAAATCCTAATCAAAACTAGACTGTGTAGGTAGTATACGCACTTAGTTGGATGTCAAGCGGCAAATAACACTTTAAATGTTTAGATGGAGATTCGAGGTTTACTTTGAGTTGACGGTCTTATATGACCTTGCAGTGGGAAAAGGGGCGTCTTAGTATGTATTCTCAATTCTTGTTTCCACTAGAAGATGAGTAGACAGTCTGCCGTTTTCCTGAGTTTTATTTTATTGTAATACTAAAAATGACGGGCGTCGATTTATGCAGTCCAGGAATCTCACAATTTTCTTAATAATTGAATGTTTTCCTGTGAAAGATTTTTCAAGGCTGACGTTTAAATCGTATTCCTACCTCGTTCAGTTGGTTTGGGTACTGTTAGTATGTCTTTCTGGCTGTGTGCATTTAAAGCTTTATCGACTCGGAATATTAAGACCTTATTTACTCGTACTTCAGCAAAGGTGAAAACATAGTCGGTAACTTAACATCACCAAGAGACAAGAGAGTACGATAGTTTTGCCTGTTTGGCAGCATCAGAATCCGAGGACGGACACCTCGTCATTTCCACCAAATGCTCTACGTGATCTTTTTGGGCTGCAAATCTTGTTTACCGACCGATTGCAGTGTTTCAACAGGAGCTCACCATGACACACCGAATTTTGTTGTAAACCAACCATTTTCGTCTTTCGAAATCAATCTTTTCAGGAAAGTCTCAGGCGAGTTTTTTTTTCAACAAAGACTTGCAAACTATTAAACGGTCCATGTTTCTTTCACTGAGTTCGTGAGCAAAACATCCACTTTTATTCGACGTTTCAAGTCTTTTCAGTCTCTGCGAGACGTTGTCAAAAAAAAAAACCTCAAATACCTGTCAACGCTAACTACGGGCAAGATTTGTTCGTCGTCTGTGGTGGGTGGATGCCCTGAGTGAACAGCATCAATAAATGTATGTATTTCCTGACCGAAAGCGTGTAGGCCAACGCTGACAAGTGTTAGCGCTTAAAGCCGAATTTGCATACACGCTGCAAATTTCCCGTTGCGTCTCTGTCACTCTGACCTCCTCCAAACTCAAACCATTCAATCGGGAAACGAAAAGATCATTATTCATGGCTCTACAATGAATACTCTTGACCGTAGAACGCTGATTAGCTTCGTGTTTGAGAAATATATCGTGCGATGGCTCCATTCATCGAAACTTCGATACAAACGATAGTCATTCTTTCAGGAGCTGTATCTTGTAAACTTTCAACGCATGATCTTTGAGTAAAAATCGAATCGAAATCGAAACATTTAGATCTTATTCAACACTCTTCAGAAAGGATGCAATATTATCTCAGTGCGCCCTGCACGGGAAACTAGAAAGGACTCTACACTACGCTGAGTTTGCGATGGGGGCCTTCTTTGATATAAGTAAGAGGAGCCTTCAATAACATGAAATGCAGCGCCACGTGGTCATAGTGCAGGGAAAACACTTAAATATTTCAAGTGAGATTGTGGAGATTGCCCTGGAGACGCAGTAGAACTGTCCCTCTCGACAGCGCGAAGTTTCTGGGTGTAATTCTGGACAAAAAAACGAATTGAAATCTCAACGCAGCAGGTGGGCTTGCAAGAAGACAAGGGCTACCACCCACCCCGCAAATTGAGGGGCACAATCGAGGAAAAGACCATAAAGTCTACTAACCAAAGTTGGTCGAATCTTGAAGGCCATAGGGTATCCAAGACTCTATGGGCACTTCTTGCCGGTATAATAATAGAAATCCTGACAGGACAATTTGTGCTGCTGAAACACGAAAACAGACTCAAGTTGTCAGATACAGACACTTGTAGATTCCACGGTGATCTGTAAGCTTTTGAGGACATAACACAAATACTTTGTGAATGTGAAGCAATATCGCGTAGTCCAAGGAATTTCTTAGAAAATCTAGAGGAAATAAACACCACGGGTTTCAAAGACCTTCATGGCTTTTGCAAAAAAATTGGATGTTATACCTGCGTTTTTGTTTAAGTTTTTGCCCTTTGAAGAAAATTTCAATCGGTTCCGCAGGGATCGCGATGGACCCGTTTTGGTGCCTAACCTATCTTCAGTGCGCACTCTTCTTATGCATCTCAATGGGGTGCATATTTCACAGAAAATATTGTGCGAAAGCAGTTATCAATACGGCAAATGGCTATTTAAAACGGTCGAACCATAATTTTGAAATCAAATTTGTAAGATATGAAAACATTATTGAAGCGTATGTGTCTCAGTTACAATATTACTGCAAAACTACTGAATAAAAATGACACTGACAGTTAGTAATCTGACAATTGGGTTGACAGACATAGACGTGTAATGTTAGTACTTGGCTTAAATAACACCCTTTATATGAGTATTGAAATCAATCTCCCTTAAGGCCCTGGCCCATATTCTCATCAAAAATTTCCTCCAAAGCTTTGAAACCCTTCCATATGATAACCTTCCAAAATGGATGCATTAACAAATTAGAAGTGATGGAATGCGATCCCCAAAGCCAACTATTCGCTGCTCATATACCATTGCTGAGTCGATAGGGACCAACTTTCAAAGCATTTGACTTCACTCAGCAACATTAAAGACCAATTCACAATATGATTTAGTCTCTGTATAGCCTACTATATCTCGCGTATTCTGTGCTCCCTAATGCGCTACAATAATAAGCGCCTTTAGCAGATCCTTACGGTTTTGAGTAAGTTATTTCATCGCAAAGCCTTTGGCTTAGTGAAATTGTTGGCCTCGTCTATAATTTCAACTCTGAGAGGAGTTGGATTCTAGGTAAAGACTGCCGTTTTCACTTTTCCACCACGTTCAACATTTTCATGGTTTTCATCGTTGTTTCCACTGCTGTGACGCGCTACTAAATTACTAATCCCGTTACAAAACAACATAAATTTCAGTTCACAGGAGAGCGGGACTAGGTAGTTAGTGATATAAATTTTCCCGCCAAAAACATTTCCCGAAATATTGCCAAGTTTTCCTGTTTTTTAATTTTTTTTTGTTTGTGTTGTTGTTTGATATTTTGTTTTCCGCTTTCCTCTAGCACTTGTGTACACCATGGGAAAACCAATAAAACCTGATCCCCTCTAAACCATCACCGTCACCGTCACCGCTGACTCTACCACTGGTGCTTAACGTGGATTTGTTGTAGAAGTATGGTATTCCTCTACACCGGTACTTATACCTTCTGTACTGTCAGCAGGTAGATACTCCTGATTATTATCCTGTTTTTCTAGTTTCATTCTTCACTTCTTGTTGGGCGGGTGATGGGTTGGACCCGCTTGTTTAAGTGAAAAGCTTTCATACGTGCGAACACAGTGTGCCTTCCCTTCAAAATGGAATCCGTTAAAGAGCTCCCGAGAAATTGGATGGGTAAAAACACACAACTCGTACACCATGACACTAAAGTATCACAAGTCGCGCACGAAATCCCGTTTGCTGTTTTACGGTGCCGTTATCCCGTTAAGCAAATGAAGGATGCTGACGCTTGACTAAGGATGCCTTAATGCTGTTGCGGGTGAATGTGCACATGTATCCTGCTGATTTGCAAAGCATTAAATATTCATAAAACCATAAACAACGGAAAACAATGCCAAAGAAGATGAGCAGAGAGTTGGCAACACCAGGTTGAGAGGCCAACAGTGTTGTGGATTTGAAGGTGGAGAAACATTCTCACAAGTTTCAGCAGAGCTTCCTGAAATCCTTTTGAGATATCATGCGGTTTTAACTTTCAACAAACATTGTATCTTCGGTGAATCTCATGCTGTTGCTTAGAAGTGTCTTGTGTCTTCTGTTTGCTTTTTCCTTTTTTCTTTTTTTTTTGGTTAGGTCTTACTTTTGTTCTCAGAAAGAAGACTGACAATGTTTTCAAGGATGTAGTGGGCTTAAATGAATACTCTAAAGAGATGATATTACCCCCTTCTCTGTGATGCCTGTGATGTGGTTTTATTTCATATATCGTGAACAGCTATCATATATTACCAACTTCTACTCGTAATATACGAGTAAAGGGTTTAGGTCAAAAGGGTGTGCAATCGGAAGTTATCAATACAAAAATGAAATTGAAAATCGCTGTCATTGTTCATTGAATGATGAAAGAAGTATCAAATTTAAACGAGCTTTATCCGCTCATGGAATAAGTCTCTGGTTCATAGAGTCTTGGTGACGAATCGGTCAGAATGCAAATGACCAATACAGGCCTTCTTCCGAAAGGTGGCAGATGTTGCAACTCTGTTCATTGCCTGTTATCAACCCTTTTCAGAGGGGCAGCATAGAAGACTACGAACCTGCACTACCTGACCCTCAGGAAGTTAGTTGATGAGGTTGCACGAAATCAATAGGAAATCGTAAGTACACAGGTCGATGTATGTACAGCCTAAACTCTTACTTACTTAGATCAATCCGCTCTAATCGAACTAGGATGTGACCACAATGCAATCTAATCTGGAGTGAGTATCAATATAGCTTTGCAAATGTTGCCAAATCCAAAAGATTGTCAAACAAGGAGAGTGCTTGCACAGATAATAGGTAGCGTCAATTAAAATGAACTTAATCAACACGGAAACGATCGTGAATATGTGAAGTGAGTCACATAATTATTTTAACGATAATTCTAGTATGTTTCGACATTCTATTTGGTTAACAGTGAACTATAACCTTAAGTGGAACTGCCATATAGAGGAACTAAACAAGAATCTGCAGCAAGCCACATCTACTTTCGCACATGTGAGGAATCTCTGCCCGTCATCTGTAACTCGACTGATTAGTAGCTTTCTGACAAGGTTGATGTCACTAAACAGCTAGCCTTTGAATCTTCTTCTCCAAAGCCGGTCATCGCAAAGGAGTCCATTTATTTATTTTTCAAGGGATTTTCCCCCCGAAATGACTGAGGATATATTTATTCGCTTTCGATAGCTTTCATGCTCAATTCCATTCTTAACCCAAAGAAATACTAGTTGAGCGATTGGAAAGAGTGATTCTTCGCTCTATTTTGATAGAAAAAAAAAACCCTGGTTTGATGAAGAATGGCAGCAAGTATCTGCAGCTAAATTCAGTGTTATGATCGCTTCCCGGCAACAGACACAGTTGCCCCGAATCAAAAATAACAAGGAATTTTCACTAATGGGTTCGTTTAACCTCCAGGTAGCGCTTTAATGGCAGCTAAACCTGGGCGACAAAATAAAAAAAAAAACGAAGTTGAGCCAATCCCCAATCTCGAGATTTTCACGCACGTGCGGCCCACTGGAGTCTCACTTTTCACAATAGAAAAAAAAACGATTCTTATACTGCACTGCACTACACTATATTCATCTTTTATCTCTGGCGGTGCCTGTGGCCCTGTTTTTCTTGTCCCAATACTCCTGTATAGTCGTCTCTGTATCACATTTTTTTTGTTCACAAACGAACTCGCGATTTTACTAAGAAAAAAAGCTACTCTAAAGAACTTTTAAAATTCAACAAGAAAAATTGCTGTCCGCAATTCCAAATAAAGAAAAATCGCACGAATAATAGCTGGTCGCAACAAAAGTGACTTCCAGAACTTTTCCATTCCACAAACTCACGACAGATTCTCACACGCATTCTCACACTCACACACACAAACATTCATTTGGCTCTAGTGAACCCAACAACGGGGTTTTAAGCTACTCGACTAGCAAACTTTGCTAGTGTGTGCTCCCGTGTCCAACTAGGCCTCTCACACATTCCAATTGTTTCCAATTGCACACTATCACACTAAACTCCTCAGACACCGAGTTCTCTCCCGCGCCTCCAGTGATAACTGGGAACTCCACTGAGCGAGCTTATGAGAGCTTGTGGATCCTAGCTATGCCTAGCTATTTCCCTAGCAATGTTTCTCTCATTGCTGATCTCCGGGTAATTTTCCCCCATCGAACTAAACCAAATTGCAAAACAACAAACGCGAAGGAGAAAGAAAGTATGATCAAAGGTCGATAAAGTGTTGGGACGAAGGAGGAAGGTTGTGTGGGTATAATCCTAACCTGATTATACCCCGGTCTAGCCATTCTCTAAACCGCCGCCCCAAACAAAGCTTAGTATATGTCTCAGTGCTACTTTACCCCGGGTCGCTACTTACTCCGGTGGATTGACGTTCAGATTTGGGGAGAATGGGCCGACTGACCAATAGCGGGTCATTCCTTACATAATTATTAATTTGTTTCGTTTTGTTTTCGTTTCGTTTGTTTATTTTGCGGCGGGCCTTTCTGACCGCCTGGTATGTTGTTATACTTTTTGTTTCTATTATTTTATTGTTGTTGTTTGTTATTGTTGTTATTGTTATCCTTTATGTATTGATATCATTGTTGTTCTTGTTTATGTTTTTAAGTTCCCACGTTGGAGGCTATCTCATTACTTGGCCATCCACCTACAGCCTCTGCTGCTCCCTTGGTGCTCCATCGGTGGGGTGCTGGCTTCAAAGGGGTCGTCGTTCCTTCACCCATCGAACCGCACTACACACCACCGTCGCTCTTCCGTAGCTCCTTCGTTGTGGGTGTAGCTATAAAAGAGATCGTCATCTCTTCCCCCTTCAACATTTTGGTGTAAGCATCCACATCGATTACAAGATGTGATGCTTCTTGTCTCCGCATCGATGGCAAGATGTGGGATTCCTCAAGCCTTTGTATTACTTGGCTTTCGTTGGGCTGTATGTTCCGGGGATCGTCCTCCCCCACCCGTTATCATCGTTTTGGGGTGTCTGGCTAGAAAGGACAGTCCATCCCCACCCGTCGGCGACTTGAGACACGGAAGTTTTACCACAAGGTAACAAAAAATTATCCCGAACCGAAGCCTGTAGAGACATACAAGCGAACAACGTAGTAAATTTGAAAAGAACATTTCTGTAGACTGTATAACGGCGATAACGAACCAAATAAAATTGTCAGGCAGAATGAACCTTTCTAACTGGACGATGTAAACCAACAATTCCGTCCACCGGACCTGGTTGAAGTGAAGATAGCAATATCCAAGCTAAAGTCGACGGCCTGATTGTCGAGCTCTTTAAAGCGACAGGCGATGACTTAGTAAGGAGCATACACCAACTCATCTCTAAAACATAGTCGGACGAAAGTATGCCCGATGAATGGAACCTAAGCATTGTTTGTCAGATCCTCAAGCAACGAAACCCCCGGAACTGCGCCAACTACAGTGGCATCCGTCTTCTTAACCTGGCCTACAAGATCTTATCTGCCATATTGTGTGAACGCCTGAAGCCGTCCGTCAACAACCTAATAGATCCACTTCATGGTGGCCTCAGGCCAGGAAAGTCCACCATCTACCAAATATTCACACTACGGCAGTTTTTGGAAAAAACCAAGATCGATACAAGCCACCTATTTATCGATTTTAAGGTCGCGTATAACAGCATCTATAGAGACGAGCTATACAGAGCAATGTCTAGTATTGCCATCCCTGCCAAACTCGTCCGTCTGTGCAGAATGACAATGGAGCACGCTGCTCCATCAAGGTCGGTAAAGATCTCACCGAGACCTTTGATGTCCAGAAAAGATTTAGACAAGGCGATGCATTGTCATGCGATTTCTTTAACATCATTCTTGAAAGAGAAGTGCAAGACTCATCCAGACTCAGCGAGTATTGAGACGGAAGCAGAAAAAGTGGGTTTGTCGGTCAATGGGGCCTAGACCAAGTATATGGTGTCAAGCAAAACGAACATTCAACAGCGGCGTCGGTGTAAGGCTCCGCTATAAATTCAGACAACGACACCAGCACTGAGATGAAACGAAGAATAACTCGTGCCAATCGCTGCTTCTGTGGGCTGGGAAGCCAATTGACTAGTAAAGCCGTCTCTCGAACGATAAGAGTTACCTTATATAAGACTTTAATAATCCCCGTCCTGCTCTATTGCGCAGAGGAATGAACATTTTCAGAATTGGATGAGGGTGCTCTTGGCTGCTTTGAGAGGAAAATTCTTGGATCAGTTTTTCGATCTCGTCTGCATTGACGGTGAGTGGAGGAGCGGATACAACAATGAACTGTACGGACTGTATGGCGACATCGATTTAGTCAGTTATCATGTCTGGGTAGTGCTCTCCATTGACTCTAATGTTTCTCCCATTGTCGTTTTGGAAGAAAAATGGGCCAATAATGGAGCCACTCTTAAAGCCACAGCAAACGTTACATGTTCAAAATGAATTGGCTTCTCTATGACTACGTGTGGATTTCCAAGGTCCCAAATATGGCAATTTAGCTTGTTGACATAGCCGCATCATTGGAAAAGATGATGTTTTGCGCAAAATTGTCTTCGATTTCGAGCGGCTCTAAGCCCTAAATAGAGAAGCGATAACGAAGCGGGTGATTTTTTGAGTCAATTAGACCTTGTAATCGAATAATCCGAAATCTTTATGCAAATTTCTCTTCAACCTAATACGACTGATGCTCAGTTGCTGAGATCTTTGGCACGTTAAGATTCTCGGATACATCCGCTGCAGTTGGTTTTTTATTCCGACCGGTTTTGTTATTTTTTAATTCTCACTGTTTAAGCAACACAACATCCACTTTGGAAGCAACTTTGCCATGTTTCTCGACTTTGTTCCAGCGTAAGTGGACTTATTTCATACGGCGAATATATAACACTGAGTTTCTGTCAATGTTTTTAGCGTATAAGAGCTGTCAATGTCAAAATATGTTAGTATTCATCAGACATACACTCTTCAAACCGGATTTGGTGCTCTCTACAAAGTAGGCCTCGTTGGGATTTCTTTGTGGTCGGCTGAAAACCGGCACATCAATTGCGGCGTGTCTGGTAACATATTGCCAGCATTGTCACTTTTCTTTTTTTTTTTCCATTATTTGGTGCTAGCAACATAAAAGTTGGTAAGGAATTTCTAGATGCACGTTTAGCGAAGATTCAAGCGGTCTTCTGTGATTACAGCTTTTCTAAATTCATGTCCTTTGGAGAAGATAATATGTCTGCAGTTCTTTTGAAGAGGTGTTCTTTCTCTCTGTTCTATGTCAATAACAACTTGGGTTTGGAATCGATGTTGCCAAATATGCCCCAAAATGTTTGGATTTTTACAAATGATATCAGAAATAGTTGTACCTCCGTGATTTGAAGTTATAAAGCACTTATTCGCCCAATATTCAAGTACAACGCCAAATTCTGATCCGGTCCCCCAAAGACATCTTGGCATTTCCAAGATAGAAGTCAAAAGCGTGCAACGAAACACATTTGTGACTCAGAAACTTATACATCGATGTAATGATCAGTGCCACCAGTGCTCCATCGAAATTGCCAGTAGGATTCCGCCTCTTCAAACCTTCAACCGTAACATCCGTATCGCCCTAAATGGCATTTACTATATTTGTTGATATGGCTATTACCACAACACCACAAAAAAAAACACTACTTCAGTCTGGATGGTTAGGGGAATATCAAAGACCCGAATTATTGGAAAAGACTCCTGCTTCAAACTCCAAGTCCACGAAAGACCTTGATCTTAAATTTAGGAGTATTAACTCCATCTTCAAAATATCACGATACTTCTGTTGAATGCGAAGCACTTCCGAACTGAATTTTGTGTTGATGGCTGCTTTAATTTTACTGGTTTTCACGTCTCATAACGTTTCATGCCATTACTCTAGTCCCGCACTTAACTCTCGAAGCAAACTCGATACTATTTGTACGTACGTTCAAACGAGTACACTACTTCTTTTAATTTCACTACTTGAAGTAAAAGAAAATTCATTCACATCCATCAAATCGTAAATTGCTTTCGCTTCAAGTCCTCCTTCTACTTCTCCCCGAGGTTTGCCCGTTCGCTTTCAATAATTTTAACTTTAGTGCTACTTCGACAAATGAGTTTTATTCCAAAGAAAATAAAAAAAAGAAAAACTCCGAAACCACTCTTCAAATTTGGCTACCTCAACTTTATGAGAGTATCTACAAAAAAATAATAAAAAAAGTGAAGTACAGTCTGTTTGATAACATCGTACACGACAAAAATTAAAGAAGAACTTATAATAATAAAAAAAATCAATTGTACTGGATTATTTTGTTTATAAAAATGCTTTTTAATTAATATGTTGTCCACTCTTCTCCATTTTCAATAATTGCTTGGAGTCTTCGAGGCATGCTTTTTCCTAATCTTATAGCATAATCTTGAGACAAAGATCTCCATAAAACTCGTATTTTTCGTGATAATTGTTTGACCGTCGAGATTTTCTTTCCTTGGAGCTTTAGCTTCATGAATGCCCAAACATTTTCAATGGGATTTGCATCCGGCGACTGTGATGGCCGATCTAAAACATCGACCTCATTTTCTTGTTTCCACGCACTGCACATACGACTGCGATGTTTCGGGTCATTATCTTCTTGCAGTAACCAATTATCATTCCTTCTTTTAAACCACCTTTGGGCAGATGGTAATAAAGCCTTCTTATCAATTTTGACCATGTTGGGTGCATTTAAGTTATTTGTAAACATGAAAAAATTGCCAAATCCTTGTTTTGAGAAGAATCCCCAAACGTGCACCTTTGCCGGGTGTTTGACGGTCCGCTGGATTAATTTATTGGATTGTGTACACCAGGTATGCGTGATAGGAGACCATGCCTAAAAAGAAGCTTCATCCGAAAAAATAACGTTGTTCCAATCACTGTCCAAATTCTCCTTGGCCCAACTGAGTCGTTTTTCTACGTGTTTTTTTCACAGTAGTGGTTTCTTTATTGTGCTGCGAAATTTTACATTATTGGCTAGTGAACGTCTTCGTATCGTATCACAACACACATTTAGACCCCTTTTAAGTAAAATCCCTTGTCCTCCACGTAACCATAGAAGAGGATTTTCTTCAAACACTCGTAGAATCATTTTGTCCTGCTTTTTTGTTGTTTTTGGGCTAGACCCACGATCCGGCAAATCATCTACACTTTTAACTTGGGAATAACGGTGCACCCGCTTGCTAACAAATGCTTTTGACTTTTTCATGTATTTAGCAGCTGCTCCGTATGACATTTTCGGTCCTTTTGGATGCGTGCACAAGAATACTGCTTCATAACGTGATGCAAACGCGACACTCATTTTAAAATACTCGTACTTCCGTCTCTGACAAAAATTGAACACTCTTTAAATTTTTTTATTCAAATCATCTTAGCAGAAGTATTTTTTTATCTGCTAATGCAAATGCCACTTCCAAACCGGTTTTCATAAACGAGTTTTGCCGTATACGATCTTATCAAACGGACTGTATCTACTGAATGCACTGGTGGAGTCCTGCATAGAGTTCTTGACAGCTAAATTCAAAAGGATCAAGAAGGCATAAAAAAACGAAAGCGGATCTACCTCCTACCCCAACTACACTACATTTAACTGCGTTTTACATCAGTAAAAGCAATGAGTGCTTTGGCACTGGCTTGACGTCTCTAACACACCCTGAATGTGACCCTTATGCACCCCTACTTTCAGTCTTAGCTTCTTCATTTTATTTAATTTTATTTTTTCTATTTTTTATTTTTTTAATTAAAACAATTAAAACTCATTTTGAGCGGAATAAAGTTGAAATAGCTGGGCAAATGGAAGTTTTCGTTTTCGTTCGTTCGTTCGTTCGTTCGTTTTCGTATAATTAAAAGTTAAATGGGGGCAATTTAAATTAAACTTGACCATTTCTTTTATGAGGTAGCTCTGGAGTCGCCCACCCATTCTACTCATCATTGTCGCTGCCGTCACGGTAGATGGGTGGTTGTATTCAGTGGCCGCCTCACTTAAGAGATTCATGACAGAGTATTTCATTCTCCCTGAATCCTCGTCTTTATTTGTGTTAAATTGAATTCGTCGGTGAGTAAGTGAGTAAGTGAGTAAATGAGTTAGCGGTCACTGAATCACTAACTGAAAAAGGGTTGACAGATTGATTTGTGAGTTGAGATACGAATGAGCAGAGATACAATCGTAAAAATGAAATAAAGCCGAGTTTGTGGAAGCCTGTGGAGAGTTATGGAGAATTTGGGGGAAATTTCGTGGAAAACTCATTATCGACTACCTTCAGCCGTCATTCCGCTACTTAAATGCCTCATTTCTTCCACAAACGACCGACGTAATTATTTTAAGCAGTTTGCAGCGTGAAGCTAGGGTGATTGTGGAGAGGTAGAAACGATCGCAACGAAATGAAATGAAACAAATTGAAATGAAATTATTGCCAATCGATTAACAACAATGGAGCGAAAACCGTTATCTGTCAGTCAGATTGACAGCAGCAATGGCGACCAACGGAAAATGTACTCGACTGTATGTTTGTGGACTCAATTCGGAAGCCTAGGTCGTGTGTGTGTAAATGGAAATCAATTTACCACAAAATCCTACAGGAAATTAAATTGCCCATATATTTATCAAGGATATGCTCGCGTATCAATATCCGGCCGTTGTTGGACAATGATGTATGTAAATGTTTGTTAATCATTATCTGATATCGAAATCGCACTCTCCTTTTGTCCCTTCAATTCCCTCTGCGTCATCTGGTTTCGTCGTCGTAGTTAAGTTAATGGGATATTTAACGAATGTTAAGTGCTATATAAATGTACATACATATATACGTCCAGAGAGATAATTGCTTTAAGGCTAACGGAAAGAGTAAAATCAGAATCGTCACGATGGACAAGATTGACATTTAAAATGACAGTTGATTGAGTTATGAAAAATTATAATTTTATTTAAATGTAACAAAGCCTTTCTCGTTCCACAGGAGCGATGTTGAACAGTTTCTTGTTGTGTATTTGTTTTTATAAATTTTAGAATATGAGAAGTGTGGCAATTGTTCCCACGAATCCAAATACAAATGTCGTGAAACGACTCGATATGAACCTTCGTAGGGTTGAGTGAAAGCACTAACGTATACGGAATGAAATGTGAACTAATTTCCAGCAAGCATAGCCGATGCAAAACAGGTTTCGATGGGGGAAAAAAATGAGACCAATAACGGTACTATTCCAACAATTATTCAGCTAAAGATCATTTTGGTTTGTAGCAGTGATTAGTTGCGAAAATGTCATTGAAGGAGTATGACTGTCGTAAATTAATTTTTGAATTTTGTGAAAACAATCCATCAAAGACCAAACATGAAATATTTATTCATTTTACCGAAATGCAATTTAAAAAAACTTTTATTTTGAGAATTGGAAATCCTTCGAAAGAAAACGCAGCTCCTTAAAGAAGTGTGCTTTGCAAAGCAGTATTGTTCGGGCAAAATTCAAGGCTGAAATTGGGGGTCATACGGTAAATTCATATCGGTCGTTGGCGAAAAAATACAATGTTAGTGACAAAACTGTTAAGAAGTATATGTCAGACATGGAGGCTGTGAAAAAAGCAAAAAAAACTGTACCAGAAGTATCTTAAAAACAGTTAACTGTTATTAAACATCGACTACGTGCTTTATTTTTCTTTAGAGGGCCATGAGTGGACTCCAGAACATTATTTCAAGCTTCCTAACACTTAACCACCTGTGATAATGTAACTCAAATAACAAAAACAAAATTTCCAAAAAAAAGTTTTACTCTGGTTGGCGATAAGTGAGCGAGGCATCAGTGAGCCTGTATTTGTTAAATCTGGCTTAGCTGTAAATGCGAATTTCTATCAACAGAAATGTCTTCCTGTACTTTCGAAATTCATCAGTAAGTATCATAAGAATGACAAAATAATATTTTGGCCGGACTTGGCCTCAGCCCACTGTGCTAAAACCACGTAGGCCGCTTTGGCACGTTTAAATATTGAATTTGTGCCCAAAGAGATTAACCCTTCAAACGTTCCACAGCTACGGCCAATCGAAACTTTTTGGGCAAATTTAAAAAGACAAGTTTATGGAAATGGATATAAGCCTAAAAATGTCGAAAATCTGAAACTTAAAATATAAATAGAACTCAACTAAATTAAAACAAATGGAATCCAGGAGGCTATGCGGAAGTTCCACTCAATATAAGGAAGGCCAATCGTTATGGCTTTGAATATTTTTTATAAAACTTGTTTAAGTATTATTGTTAAGCCCCTATTTTTCACAATTTTATTAAACATGAATAATTTTTTTTTTTGCATCACGAACAACAGTTCATATTTCATTCCGCATACGTTATGTGATGCATCAAGGCGGACTAGGACGTGGGAGCAGGTGGTAAGCTCTTTGAAGATAAACACTTTCCGTTGACCATGGCGTGTACCAGGAACGAGTGCAAGATTCGCAAACTGCATCCTTAGATTTTTGGCGATGTCTTTAGGTGACAAATGATTAGAAGGAAATGGCACGAGAAACTCACCAGGTAATCGAAGCGGCTATCCATAGACGATATCAGATGAAGTAGTACCCAAGTCATCCTTCGCATGCCATGCGCATGCCCAACAATAATATTGGCAATGCGTCAACCCAAGTCGAGCTTTCATGGCACCGAATAGTACCTTTGAGTTGTCGATGTAGACGCTCCACTATACCGCTTGATTGAGGGTGGAAAATCGTTGTATGAATGTGTTTGCTGCTGAGCAGTTTACTTAGATTTTAGTTTTAGTAGATTTTAGTACTGGCTCTCGAATTGCACTCCTTGGTCAGTGGTTATACGCAGTGGCACACCAAAACGGCATATGCAACCGGCGAATATTTTCCGAGATACGCGTTCGGCTCCGGTGTCCTCTAGCGGAAAAGCTTCGGGGAAACGTGAAAAACGGTCTATGATCGTTAGGCAGTAACGATATCCTCTTGATGGTTCGTATGGTCCAATAATTTCGACATGTATGTGCTCGAATTTGCGGGTATGTCCAGCTGGAAAGTTTATGATTGGGGACACAACGTGGCGAGAAATTTCGTTGCGTCGACAAGCTAGACAAGCACGAGACCAGTGACGACAATCCTTCTTAAAACCAGGCCGGACATATCGCTGTGAGACAAGTTTAATAGATGCGTTGGCTCCAGGGTGACTTACACTGAGAAGACACGAGCAGATTCGCTGATGGAGACTATTTGACACATAAGGGCGGGCCATCTGCCCATTGACATCACAGTAAATCGGAAGGTCGCATTCCGGTAAGCTTACAGGTTGAAGATGAAGTGCGTCTTGTAATAGATTTCGGAGGCGGTGCTGGATTTCTTCGTCAGCGACTTGGGCTTGAGCGAGGTCAGTAGCGAAAAAAACAGTAGCGACTGCCTCAACACGAGGCAAGGCGTTAGCGACAACATTGTCCTTTCCAGGTATATGTCGGATGTCTGTCGAAAAGTGGCTGATGAAATCTACCCTTAGAGAAAGCGTGAAGAAGCGGTTTTTGGTCAGTGTAGATCGAAATGTTGCGTCCTTCTACCAAGTGGCTAAACTTTCGCACTGCCGCGTTAAATGCATGTGGTTCTAGGTCGTATGGGCTGCGTTTCCTCAAGGCTGATTGCAGTTTCTGGCTGAAGAACACGAGGGGCTCCCAATCTGTAACTCTTCGTTGTTGAAGAACCGCACCTATAGTGGTAAGACACGCGTTTGTAAAAAGAGCCCATGACAAGGCAGTGTCCGGGTACATGAGAAGCATGGCATTACGAAGCTGCTCTTTACATGCTGTGAAAGCTTCTTCTTGTTTTGCTGTCCAGTAGACTCGGTCTGAATTTTTGATATTGGGGCCCTGTAGGCACTCATGTAGAGGAGCAGCGAGTCATGCTGCGTTTTTCTGAAATTTACGATAGAAATTAACTGTACCAAGGAACTCATGCGACTGTTTGATGGTATCCGGGCGATGGAAGTTGATAATGGCTTCTACTTTTTTTTGGCGGAGGAGGGATGCCTTCTGCGGAAACCAGGCATCCGAGTAAATTAACTTCGGATTTGCGAAAGCAGCATTTAGCAGAGTTGACCACAACTCCGAACTCGGATAGACGTTTAAAGAGAATTCGGAGGTAATTGAGGTGTTCGTCATCGTCTCTGGATGCTACCAAAATATCGTCTAACATATGTACGGAAACACAAAGTCGAGTTCTCTTGTGATTTCATCAATGAGCCTTTGAAAGGCGAAGTCCAAAACTCATGAATGGAAACTCGAACAGATCAAATGCGTAATGATCGCTGTCTTACAAATGTCGTCCGGCGCCACAGGGATCTGGTTGAAGGCACGTACCAGATCGATCATAGAAAACACATGCTTCCCAGCGAGATTTGATGTAAAATCCTCGAGGACTCCAACTGGATATCGGTCTGGCACGGTCCGGGCGTTGAGCTGCCGATAGTCACCACATTCGGCACCACAGTCGCCATTCTTCATTCTTTTTCGGCGAGAGGTGTAGTCGGGATGTGGTGCTGAAATGCATGCCTTGCTGGTTTGCAAATCCCATCAGGCTTGATGATGTTGGGGAAGTTGGCTAGTATGTGCAACCATGACGAAGTGTTGGGTAGCAGCTTGATAGATGAAACATCTGAAATGGAATATGTGACGCAGGGCACTGAAAATCCGGTCAATGAATCTAGGAGGCGATTCTTCCTCAAGTCTGGAAGTAAACCAAAATGGGCTAGGAAGTCAGCTCCAATGATAGGTCTTTCGATGTCCACCACTACCAAGCGCCAAGTAAAATCTCGTCGCAGGCCAATAGCTGATTTCTGCTTGACGACCTGTTGTGAGCTTTTTTGGGTAAATGCAGAGATCAGCGCCAGTGTTCACGAGAAAGTGGAACTTGGTGGCGCTATCTGATATGAAGAGGCGGCGTGATTAAAGTTCGGATTCGTGTGCCGCCATAAGCGACTCCCTGTTCCGTTTCCCCCAAATGTGTATGGGGTGCGATAGTTCTTGGCGAGCTCCCCCCATGTCGTGTGATACCAGCAAACACTGTTAGACGAAACCGGTTGCCAACGGGATCTTGAAGGGGATCGTGGACGGGGCTGTGGTCGGCTGTGCACACGTGGACGCACTTGAGTTGAGTTTTTATGTGAACATATCAACTCATTAATCATGGCTTCGAGTCTTGACAGCCGGGGCTCCAAAGGTTTAATAACATCAACGTAATTGCTATGTTTTGGGAAGATGAAATTTTCATTATATGGACGGCGAGCGTGGCTAGTCGGTTAAAAAAAGCGATTAAGTCTAGCAAGCGTCTTTGCTTTGGAGATCTCTGCGAACTACTCAATAACGACGTTTGGGGTTAAGCTTACAAAATTGTATCTATGAGGCTAAAAGGTCCACGTGTGCAATCGCCAACGTACCCAGTATTGCCTAGAAGAATAGTTGCGACCCTACTATTTCCTCGTCAAGAAAGTAGGGAGTTAGTAAGTCAGCTCATTCTTGGGAGTACGTCCATACCTTTGATACATAATACGCGAAAAATTGTAAAATGTAAAAAGGTATGCGATAGAAAGGCCCCGGGACTGGATGGTGTCCAAAATAAAGCCTTGAAAGTCGCTATCAAAACACGACCCGATTTGTTTGTCGTTATTTTCAACGCCTGCTTTCAAGAAGGCGTTATTCCCGAGCCCTGGAAACGCCAAAGATTATTTCTCCTGACGAAACTAAAAGGGAATCCAAACAAATCTTCGTCTTGACACGGTCGGTAAAATCTTTGAGCGGATAATCTACAATAGACTTCTACCAGCTATTGAAACAGCAGGAGGCCTCTCAGAACACCAATACGGCTTCCGTAAGTCACGCTCTACGGCAGATTTGATCAACGTGGTATTAACGAAAGCCCGAACTGCTAAAGAAGGTAAGCGCTGGAAAGGAGGAACCAAAAAATACTGCGCGATTATAACCCTCGATGTTAAGAACGCGTTTAACTCGGCAAATTGGGAACCAATCCAGGTACCGGGCTACTTCTTAAAAATTATTAAGAGTTACTCCGCGAATTGAGTCCTACTCTATGATTTTGATGAGGGAATTATGTCGTACGAGGTTACTGGTGGTGTACCACAAGGCTCGGTCCTGGGCCCCCTGCTGTGGAATCTTATGTATGACATATCATATATATCAAGGGAAGGGTCAATTATCGGATCGGATGGTAGTTGAGGCAAAAACGATAGAAGAAGTTGAACTGCACTGTAACGAGGCAGTTGCTACTGTACGTCGATGGCTAGCTAGCGTTAGATTAGAACTCGCCGACCCCAAAACCGAAGCAGTGCTTATCACAAGTATAAAAGTCCGTGAAACGATAGAGTTTAGAGTTGGACGGCATGAAGTCGTGTTTCAAAAGTTTATTAAGTACCTCGAAGTGATTATTGACACTCGCCAAAGCTTCAAACAGCATCTTGAGCACACATGCAAAATGTCATCGCAAACTATTGGTGCACTCTCAATGCTGATGAGTAATATCGGTGCCCCGAAACAGAATAAAAGACTTCTTCATTCAAGAGCTGCCTGTTCCATATACATGTACGCAGCAAAAATATGGTCAAGTGCCGCGAACTTGAAATCTTACATACGGGAAGTCAAATCCGTGCACCACCTTAGCGCTAACGGTCGCCATTACGAAATGGCCGGGTAGACAACGAAAAATGAAAATATTTAAGAAATCAGAGTATTGCAACCTGGCAAGAATAATGGGACGAATCCCTTAAGGGAAGATGGACGCACCGTCTCATACCAGTGATCGATGTTTGAATTTAAGGGAACCACGGCGAAATCAATTTCTACTTGACCCAGTTTTGACCGGGGTACGTGTGTTTCAGAGAATATCTCTTTAAACGCAGACTCGAAACCAATCCAAACTGTCCGCATTGTGAAACAGCTTCGGAAAAGCCGGAACACACGTTTTTTCATAGCCCACGATACGAAACCGAAAGAATTGCTATACGGCACCAATTTGGGGAGTGGCTTACTCCCGATAATATCGTTAGTTATATGCTCGAGAGCAATGAAAACTAGACTATCATTAGTTATGCGGCGGTATGCATTCTCAAGGATCTAAGGAGGCTAGAACGCCAACGTAATGCGAATAATGCAAACAACAAAGTAGGCTAAGTCCTTATTCCGAACCCCGTGAAGTAATGCCGCGAGAAGAAAAACTTTGGCTTGTCCAGTAATGTCCAGGTGATTACAGCTGGTAAGAATCCGGCACTATCAATGGGCGTCGGACCATTGGTGCCTCATGCAAGGTTTCCACCCACCATCACAAAAAAAAGGAACAGTATTCTCACCCCTACTGTGGTCCATAGTAGTTAATAAACTACTGATGGTTTTCAGTAATGATGGCTTCTATGTCCAAGTATGTGCAGCTGACATTGCTATCCTAATCAAAGCTGAATTCGAAGACACAATTTCGGCTCGCTTTCAGATGGCTCTGAAGGTAGTTACTGAATGGTACACCAAAGTTGGTCTCAAAGACAATCTCAAGAAAGGCACCATAGCTGGATTAACTTAGAGAAGAAAGCGAGGAAGACTCAGGAATGCAACACTCTTCGGTAAAAGAATAGAGTCCTACCATGGTATCCTGTAAGCTAGGTTAAGACATCTGCTGGCATTTTTGTGGAAGGGCAGGACGACCCGTTTGGCCTGTATTAGACCTTGTGTCCTCCCTGTATAAAATGCATTTGGAGTGCTCCCAGCTATTTATTGTTAGATTTACTGCAGTTTTGTGGGTGCAGCAAAAGGATTCAGGTCCGTTGAAGGGAGGTATTCAACTCTTTCTGACCAGTTCGTCGGTCTTTTCGTTACAATCAATTCTCTCATGCCCAGGAACCCTCCATTTGGTTTGGTCTTATTACCTTAGCTGAGTTTTTGGAAGGTTTTGAAGCAGTACAGGACTGACTTGGAGTCAATGATGTGCAAGCTAAGGGCATTTATAGCTGCTTGACTATTCTTGAATAAATTGATAACTGCGCCTTTGATACCAGAGTTGTAGTTAAGGTTTCCGCATTCTTGAATAGCATGTAGTTCAGCATGGAATACACTGGGACTCTTTCCTTAAGGAAATCTGCTGACGCTACTACGGCGGAATTCAAAACAAGAATAAAGGAGGCACTAGGTGAAGATGCTAATGTTTCAGCATTAGCCCACGAGATCATGCTTGAGTGCAAAGACATAGACGAAGTAACGTCGAAAGAAGAAATCTGCGTCACCTTAATGGACAGCTTTGAGGCAGGCTTTCAAATAACAAAGACGATGATTAAAAGTGTGAGGAAAGCCTGCGAGGGAACCTAAACTGCGAACAAGCTGCTGGAAATCGGAAGGGTGCGAATTGGTTGGGTTTACTGTCATATACGAAGGAAACTTTCACATGTCAACACGCGCATTCGATGTGGGAAAAACAGTCACAAGCTATAGGACTGCCAACTTTCCTTTGTACCAGGAAAGGCGGAGAAACAGGGCGTATTGCGTGAAGTATGAGATGCCGAGAATACAAAAAGGCGATAGAAATTGCATCCGCGAAAATATGAATAACACCTGGTTAAATAAAGTCGTGATTTGGGCCTGAGGAAAGATATCTATTTAAGAATACTCACCACGGCCTAACGATAGCCTTACGCGTGCGTCATCGAACGCGAAGGACCTACAAGCGGTCCCGAAATGCCGAAAACACCCTACAGCTACGAAATATATCGAAAAGCACGAAGCTAGCTATCAAGTTCAGCAAGCGACAATGTCTTAGGAGCCTCTTCTACCAACTAAAAGCAGATGTTAGTGTAAGGCGTACAACAGGTCCCTGAATTCAATAGCCTACGTGTCCGATGTTATTTCGTGAAATAGCGCAAATCTTTTCTCCCGGCACGAAAATGGGATGCTATTTAACCAAAATGAGAGTAAAAGTGCAATAATCCCAGCAATTACAAGCGAAGAACTTCTCAGAGTATGCCATTAAAAAGCAATAACGAAAGACTCCGACGCTTCATGGTTTAACGAATCGAACTCGACCGAGAATATTTGTAAAAATATACAACGTGTGCCTCCACTTTTTCAGAGCCCTGGAAGTGACAGCGACTAGTATGGCTGACAAAGGGAAACAAACCATTTAGTGAACCCTCGTCTTATAGGCCACTTTGTATTCTATAACTTTGAGCCGGCAAATGAAGCAGTAAGTGATCTAGCGGAACATCAGAACGGTTTTCCTAAGTCGCAATCAGCAATTTAAACAAACTTTAAACTTCAAGATTTCAGAATATTAAACATTCTTTACCAGCTGGTTCAAGGGAAGAAAAAGGGCTGATTGCTATCGAACAGCACCTGCAACTTTGGTCTGAATTGGGAATTGGGTTCCACATTCATAGAAGAAAACACAAAGGGACGACTCCATACTCAAAGTAAGGAATTACTCTATGTTGAGATGTTAACTAAAACTAGAAAGCGATATGTCATCATACCGTGGTAATCCAAAAAATACCATAGATACGCACCAGCATTTAAAGAAGTCAAAAACGAAAGACTTGTCTACACATAATGTATGTTGAGAATCCAAACTGTTCATTCAACTACGAAGATGCAACCTTGAATAAATAAAGCCAATAACTCATTTGAAGTTTTCCCATTTTTCTACTGACTTAGGTAAAATTTTGAAATAACATCGGATTACCAGAAAATGCTATTACGATTACTGTGCCTCTAATCATCAGATCAAATACCATCAAAGTTAATTAAAAAAAGTGAATACCCAACAATATTCGAAAGTACCCAACATCCTATCGGTTTTCGTGCAGGCACAGCATAGAATAGCCCAAGCCACTTTCCTTTTTTAAATAAAATTCTCTATAAAATGTCTATGTGGTCGCCTCCACCAATGACAACCTGGCACCGTTCCAGAATATTCACCACAAAAAAAGAAATATCAATCAAATAAACATCTCTCCCACTTTCGATGAGATACAATCCTTTCGAAAATAGTAACTGAGATTTATAGAAATTCACATCCTTCTTCGAATAGTAAGAAGCCCAACCGTACACAAAATGAATTCGTAATGAACGTCAGGCATGCCATGTTATGGCATTCATAAACCTAAATCAACCAACCAAAGACCAACACTTACAGTGCATTCCAAACAAAAGCAGCCTACCTTCTGTTAACCCATCTCACTCAGCACACTGTCAAAACCGTGTCCTTGCCAACAACCTCATTCGTAACGTCCCATCTCCACCATCTGAATCAGTTTTTGATGGATACAATGAAATTGCAGGATCATTCGGGCATTAATATCTCTGGGAGTTGGGAAGATTTCATTTGACATTTTGCTAGATGATTTGGTTTTTCCATTCACATAGGACCAAGTCGTCCTTGATACTCCAACCCCACTCTATCTAAGCTCATCATAATGGGACCAACAGAATGAGAAAACTGTCTTTTGGTAAAGGATGTTAGCCAAAACCAATCTACATGCAAAGAATAACCCAAGCAAATTGTATAGTGTTCGTTTCCCCAAACAGGACACCATGTGAATAAAAGCAAAAACAACCAAAAAAAAAACACGAAAGGCAGTATACAAGGATGTGAACAAGTCAGAGCGACACAGAAACCAACCAACACGGACGCAGTAGATATACCGACAATTTGATAGAACAAGACAAGCAAAAGGCAATTTTCTACCAAAACTAAATCAGTTCTCTACATACGACTACGAATATCCTCGTTCAATTCACATTCACATTCAGTTCTATAGATGCTAACGCTTTCACTCTTGATCATTAGACGACAACACAAAATTTGAAATTGTAAAATAAATGTTTGGGATAAAATGTATCTACCTACGAAGATTCACAAATATGGTATGACCAACTCACCGACAGGATACGAGTATATATAACCTTTCCATAAACCAAATAGAGGAGACTGAGTATAATTCAGACAGTCACCAGGCTATGGTACAGGTTATGAACATATTTGTATTTGTTTGCTTCATTTCAAAAGTGATGTACACTCGTAGTGTCTTGTGGCAGCGGTAGTACACCCGAGGATACATAAAGCCATATGTAGTTGAAGTGACACTATCCAAATGCAACATTTACGATGACATGGAGTGATACAATATTCCTTCTAGCCAGTGTTTCCGTGAGTAGTGTAAACTTCTTTCTATATCCAGTACTAGATGAATCGAATGAAGCCGATGCAAGGAACAAATCAATTAAATCATCAACCGCGAGAATAAGCCGAGAAACGTGCTTCAAAATACGATATCCGTTTAGATAAGCTCACTTAATCCCATGCCATGCAGCACTGACTAGAAAAATAGTACAGCAACGGTTTTGCCTTTATTTGATAATCTTATCTGTAAGCCGGACACTAAGAATGAGAGCACTCCACTGTGTTGGTATTACTCCGAAAGCAGGCGTCGTTAGATAATGTGGTGCTGACATCTTAGTAATCTTCAAACGGATGTTATTTACAATTCTATTCCCCCAACTGACACTCGAGGTACTAACTGATAATACAAACAGCTCTCAGCATGGTTTAGCAAGTTTTTTCTAGGCATTCAGACAAGACTTGGCGAAGATTAACTTCAAACTTCCTTTAGAAAAAGCTGAGCATACTCGAACTATCTCGAAGTAGTAAAAGACGCAGATGGTTTGTCTTCTCCTTCTTCTAGTTTTCACAATTTAATTCTTTGCCCAAAAGATTGTGTTTATCTCAGCTTGACACACAGACACAAGTTTTGCTAAGAAGGAATGAGTGAAATCTAATGTTGTCACCCCAGCACTGCATCTTAGATCGGATTTGGAGGCACTCGATGAACAATCAGCTCCTAACAAAGATTCTTGTGGAGACTATTCATGACGGTATGGAAATCGGTTTCCTATTTGATGTAATCTGGCAGCACATCTCAGGCGGCCACAATTAATAATAGATGACAGCTGGCAACAACATCTGTCAAATTACTCTCCCGCCTTAGCTTCGATTTTCCCGCGTAAATCTCCGTATATATAAACTGATTGCACTTAAGCTTACTTCTTGAATATACTATATTATACTTCGCCTGAAGCAGAGTTTGGCTTTTAATTAACTTGCTCCAACACCACAACATTTGGCGACGAGGATTTCGACAATGGACCCACAAGCAATTAAGCAGCCCATAGCCCGGGAACAGGTTTGGATAGAAGGAATGCTGAAATCTAACATCGAGTGTAAGGAGCGAGTGATGTGGGGACAACCAGCGGCAGCCAGCATTATACCACAGTTTCGCCCGTTTGCAGTGAAAAGGAAGCATTTTTCGGCAAATTCACTCCACGAAAGACAGCTTGCAGAAGGTACATTTTCTGTCAACCGGCGGGAACTATCGGGTTTTCCAATAGGGACTTGACAACTTTGAATTTAATTTGTGAACGCATTCTTTCACTAATCATCAAATTGTCACTGTCAATTTATTCAGTAAATTCAACATTTTCATCATGGTAAAGTACACGAACTTGCAACGTCTGCAAATTTTAAAAATTTTCTACCGAAATTCGGAGTCGGTGACTGCAACTTTAAGAGCGTTAATTCGAATTTTCGGTCGTAATTCTCGCCCTAGTAGACAGGCAATAACAAGTTTAGTGCAAAAATTTATGTCTACATATTGGTTGTGTAATGTTGGTTGGGTTGGTCGAAGTGTCGAAAATATCGCTGCCGTTCAGGCGTCCGTAGCAAACGATCCAAATCAGTCAATTCCACGGCTTTCTCATGAATTGGGCATCGCTTAGTCCACATTATGGCGTATTTTGCATAAGGATCTTGGTTTACACCCATACAAGATCAAGCTGACTCAAGAATTGAAGCCGATGGACCATTTGAAGCGACGTACGTTCTTCGATTGGGTTCTGGAGAACTTGCGCCAAGATGGTGAATTTCATCGCAAAATCATCTTCAGTGACGAAGCTCATTTTTGGCTAAATGGGTTCGTCAATAAGCAAAATATGCGTTGTTGGTCGCGTGAAAATCCACATGTGCTTCATGAATCACCACTTCATCCACAAAAAATAGCTGTTTGGTGTGGTTTGCATGCCGGCGGCGTTATTGGGCCATATTTTTTCGTCGACGATAACGATCGTCACGTTACTGTGAATGGTCAGCGTTATCGCGCCATGATCACCGATTATTTTTGGCACGAATTGGAAGATATGGACTTGGGCGACAACATGTGGTTTCAACAGGATGGTGCCACAAGCCACACAGCACACGTTACAATCGATTTATTGAAGAGTAAGTATGGTGAGCGTGTTATCTAAAGAAATGGGCCAGTCGATTGGCCGCCTCGTTCGTGCGATTTAACGCCGCTTGACTATCTTCTGTGGTGCTACGTTAAGTCATTGGTTTATACCCACAAGCCGACGACGTTGGAAGAGCTCAGAGCCAACATTGAACATTGAACATTGAAAAGTGCCCGCGATGGCCATATGAACGAAGTCGAGTTCAGTTCATAAATGTTTTGATTGTACTTCAAGCCGATAATAAAGGTCTTGAAATATCTCAAATGGTTTGCGTTTTCTTTAAAAAAAAAGTTGTCAAGTCCTTATTGGAAAACCCATTACGGGTGCTTCGCAAACTGTTCGACACAAACGATGTGAGTATCCAAACTTTAAAAGAATTACCTGCAAATCTCTCACGACATTTCCAAATACAATTGCATGTACTCGCGTCGAGATGCAAGTTTCGGCGGAAGAAAATGGACTCAGGTCAAACTTACGCGAACCGGATAGCGGACTTGAGGGATTTAAATTTTGTCTGCACGAAGGAGGGTTGCAACACTTCATATGCCGATTTCATGATAAGGGACATGGTGCTGTTCTGCACCCCACACGATTCAGTCGGGATGGCGGCGACGCAGAAAAAGAATCCAACTCTGGCAGAAGTTGAGGAAGTGGGTACGAGTCGACACAGATGGCTTCGGAAATATTAAGAGGAAGCAGTACTTCCGCAGTTGTCACTGCCGAGGTCAATCAACTAAACCAGAGGAGTGGTCGAGCAAGTCATGATAATTTCGGTACTAGAAAATCCTGCCTGGGTTGCTCTATCTACCATGAGCGCAGTCAGAGTAAGCACAGGGAATCTTTGTGTGACGTACATATGTCAGCGATGGGGACACTTTTTTGCTTGTCGTCACCATGATCTGAGAGGGCCATTCGAACCCTACTATAAGCCGACAAGCCGGGTTCTAAAAGCGTACGGGAACGTAAGGGTGCCGGTGGGGGGTGACCTAGTATCCGAAGCAAGGTCCTTATGCGAGGAGCACCATTAGGTTTTCAGCCCAGAACTGGGTTGTTGTACGCTGTTTGTGGCACATCTCACACTGAAGCCAGACAGTCAACCAAGGTTTTCCAAACATCGCCCTGTAACTTTCGCTCAGAACGAGGACGTACATATGAAAATTGAGTATTTACGTCGATTGGGCATTCGACCGGTGGAGACGAGCCAATGGGCAGCACCCATAGCCGCGGTGAAGACTGCCAACGACAATCTGCGGACTTGTGGTGATTTTAAGGTAGCTATTAACCCTCAGGTGGAGGTGGTTCGGCATCCTACCCCTCGAATTCAGGAGCTGTTTCGTAAGCTGCAAGTTATTTCATTAAGTTTGATTTGTCCGATGTTTACTTCTAAATCCCGCCTGATGCTTGCCGTTTGGAACCTCTAGTTTCCCGGGAATGTTCCAGCGATACATGGAACAATTGACGGTCGACTTGGACTTCTGTCCTATATACCTGGATGACCTACTCGTATCTGGCCGTAATAACAGGGAGCACCTGAATAATCTCGAAACTCTCCTGAAGCGGTAAGTACGACACGGACTACTATGCGGACTGGAGAAATGTCAATTTGCAAAGCGTGAAATTGAGTATGTAGGGCATGTAATAGAGAATACGAGAATACGGCCACCAGAATCGCGAGTTGCTGCTATACGCAACATACCCAAGCCTTCAAAATGTATTTTCAACACTTTCAGGAGAACATTGTCAACGTATCCCAAATGGGGAATTTTCGCGACGATTTACCACGAACTTTGGCCACCGATGCATCCTCCCATGGTATTACTATAGAGCGGTCATTTCGCATGTGTACCCAGATATGACCGCAAAACCAATAACCTTCGCTTCGAACACTCTAGATGAAGCGGAAAAAAAGTACAGCCAGATAGATAAAGAGGCTATTTTAAGCATCTATGGGGTAAAAAAAATTACACCAATACCTTTTTGGGAGGCAATTCGAGCTGATCACGGACCACCAACTGCTGGTCACCATTTTCAGCCCCAACAAAAAGCTACCACACATGACAATTCAACAATTCACAACGGTGGGCCATCATCATCAGGTCAAACTCGTCTACCTGTGTCAAGGTCATATACCTTTCTTCGTCAGCTACCTTGAATGATTTCATTTTTTACCATCAGTTTGAAAAGTGTTGGACGGACTGCGTCCTGCATGGTATTACTGCGTGTTGATTATTTTGTTGAGCAAGACCTACGTTAGCTTAGACACTTCTGTATTTCAATATTTTGTCATAACTATTGCTAATGATATAGGCAACCTTGTGAGGCCGTTGAGTACAGCTTTAATATTACACTTGTCTCTTATGTCCAGACCCGAAAGCTTCTAGCAGTTTTCGGATATTTGTCTGATCCGCTAAGGGACGAAGAGCAGCCTTTACTGATTTGTTTCTATTGCAGCTTTTAGGTTGATGGTGGCGATGGCGCGATGGTCAGCTCATTGGACTATCACGAAAAGAGTCCGTGGTTCGATCCCCGGCATCGCCAACAATTTTTCGAATCGTCATCACCCTTTCGGCGGGCAATGGCAAACTCCCGAAAGTAAAATTGCCTATGAAAAGGCTTCTCAGGAGTGCCGTCCGGATTCGGCGATAAACCGTAGGTCCCCCTCAGATGTGACAAAAAATGACAACATGAGCAACACGGATGAGTGTCAAGAAGCCAGGCCATGTGGAAAGAGTGCCACACAATTTAGACAATTCTAGGTATTTTTAGACTTTGTGGATTTCTCTAAGTATGCTGATATCACGCTCTGTTGATTTCTAAAGAAAGGCAAACTCTACTGCCCACAGACTACTGTCTTGCGGACCATCCCCATCTCGTCAAATGTGACAACCATGCCTTTCGTCGTCTATAAAAAGTTCTAAGATCAATATGAATCGACGAAGAAGTACGAGAACGATGATTGAAATGGCAACCCTTCATGTACGACTACCTACAAATTAGTTCAGTATTCTCTGACTTCTTGAGGAGAATATCATCTTCCTCTGAAAAGGATACTCCTATTCCTTCTTTGAAATTCAGGACATCATCAAGAGTGACATACAAGATATTATTAAGTTAATAATTAACTAAGGACACCATAGGTTAGGGACATGTTCAAAATTAAATGACTCATATTAATTAGAGATGCATTAAAGCGTAAGGACGACAAGCTAATGTTAAGCGCAAATAGGACAAACCACTACCTACTCGCACACGGACGCCCTGATTTATTATCATTATTCACCGAAGTGACTTGTCGAGCTAGGAGAGTGCCTAGCCTTAGCTGAAAACCTCACAAAGGGTCAATTTGATATTATTGCCATGAAATGGTGACACCGCCTGTGAGGCAAATTAAATTTAACAACAAGGGATAGTCTTACGAGTACAAGGATATGCGAGCGCTATTTCGAGGTACTTGTACGAGTATCTTAATAAATAAACGACCGAACAAATGAATGATTTGTTACAATATATCCTTGCGGCGACCGACGACGACGTGCTCGAAGGACTAAGATCACTAGACCGACAAAAAAAAAAAAAAAACCTACACACTTTGACTGGAGTTGCAAATTTGTAGTGGTGGCGTTGGAGTATAGAGATAGACCTCTAAGGGAAAGGAAATCCTTTTGGGCTTTGCCAAGACATGAATATACAAAGTACAATACACAATGACACAGTATGTATGTATACTAAGTACGAGTACGATCCGCCAGAGTAGGGACGGGTAATGATTTGGTAAATGGTATCCTGCTTGAGCTCTCTTATTGTGTGCGAAATGATTAGTAAGACAATTTGCTTATTTCGATGAAATTAAATGATTTTCCTTCTACCAAGATTCATAAGGATCTAGAACGATAAGGAAGGGGTGGGGGGGGGGAAAAGCAACGAACCTTTAGTTCCAGAAGAAATGAGAAAGTGAGGGAGAGATTTGATAATTAATATTCATTGAAAGCTTTTGTGGATGGAAAAAGATAATGATGAAGAGCAGGGCTGCTGGCATGGGATTAAAGGGTGTGGGAAACCATAGACGGGTTAAGGATAGACTTCTTAATTAGTGTTTTGCGTAAACAATACTTTTGCTGAAGGATAAATGAGGTCATTAATTTTTATTTTTCTTTCTTTCTGGCTGATGTTTACTCCTTTGTTATCTGTTATTTCTTCAGTCTAGCCATTAGATGGTGGAGAGACTGATGAAGTGATCGGAGTTATTAGGGTGGCAAGTCCAGTCCACTGAGTGAATGTGGTGAAAATTACTCCGATTGGGTTGAGATTGACACTGAATTGAATTTGTCACGTGTGACGTTGTTGATGGTGAGTGGAAAGAATGAAATCATCTGCAGAGCGTTGGTTGTGAAACACAGGCAGAAATATTGATTAAATGAGACCACAAAGGACTGTTTAAGATGTCTGACACGAAGTCGACGTACTTCTAACTCAGGAAAAAAAAAAATACAAAACACTTTGTCGGTGATAAGAGTTGATTAAAAGCAGATCCAAGTGCTGACTCTTCCAGATTTTTCTCAAATGCTAACTGCTCCCAAATATTAGTCATAGATGAATACTGAAAGTGAAAATTTGAATCCAAAGAGTGAAGCTCATGCACGATACATGAAAACGTTCAGTTGCTCAGGATCGAGAATTGATAAGCCTCGCTAAGTCCACTTACAACTGGCCTCATAGAACGCTTAAAAATTTGTGTGTGGGATAGATTTTGTCGAGCTGCCCACTATTTAATTTGGGATTTGAGTCTGCCCTATGATAAGCTATCAGCGTCACTGTTCCTTGGCATCTCAAAGTGCTTCAGAACATGTTGTCGTAAGTCATCTTTCCAGTGTCGGCCACCAAATGGTTTTGCTTTTTATTTCAAAAGGAACCGTCTTTGTGGTTGGCCTAATTTGTGCTAAGGAAACAGTATATGTAGAATAGGGCAAACAAATCAACGGCTCTTCGAAAAGCTGATGATTCGCGAAATTGGTGGTTTTTCGGATAAAATTGGTAGGCTCAAGGATCCACGTGTGTTGGTAATTCTATCGCAGAACTACGCCAGGGCCTACTTTGGCCTTTCTCTTAGTAAAAGATAACATGTATGTTTCCCAGTCACTATGTAGCTTAGTTGTTCTTGAAGGTCCATCAACCACTTCTGTGGGCGCTTACAGGATGTGATGAAGATGTTAGATTAGTACCAAGTTGGGTGAGTGAATTTACGGAAACTTTGTTCCCGAGAAGCCGTATCTTCTGAAAGGGCTTCGCATTCGGTGCGGAGGATGATGATGAGTTAAGGCGGTGAGTGGAAACTTGTGGTAATAAAGTATTTACCCCTTTTAGCTCTATGGCAGGGTTTTGTTTTTTTTTAAGTTGTTTTGAAGTAGGAAGGGAGAAACCTACCATAGGAACCAATGGCCATATTTCATCGGTAGTAGCGGATTCTTAACGGCAAAAACAACATCCCTTGAACATTCGCTGACTGAAGTTTACACTCTCGGAAGAACCGTCAGGTGTCACGTCGCGAGGATCGGTGTAAAGCAGTTGCGTTATGTCTCAGAACGCTAAGAATTCTTGTCGCCGCGTCGCGTATCGCAATATAGTTTTCTTCACTGGAAATTATTGGCTAACTATGTTTTCCACAGTCGGTCATTCACCAAATTCATTCCAAAGTATCATTCTTTGATTTTCGTAACGTGAACAGTGATAAAACACGTGTTGTACGTTCTCTGAGATATTATTCCATCGAGGGCAATATGGAATAGTCTCGTGCTTGCTTCCGTTGAAAGAGAAACTTCCTGTAGCAGCCATGATCCGTTTAAAACTGTATCAAGTAGAAGTTGATTTCGGCATGCTTCCGATCAATCCAGGTGCTGACTTTTGGTATCAACCGATGCGTCCATCTTCCTTCTCACTGTTGTTGCCAGACGGCTGTGGTTTCTCTCGGCTTTTCTTCTGTGAGTGTCTAACCGACCATTTTGTATTCGCTCGTTGTATAGTCGTTTAAGTTCGCCAGCGAGGATGACGATGGGGGTCATTGAAGACAAGATGAATATGGCTTCGTTGGATACTGTTCGAAATGCGCTTCCGACTCTTAAAGCGCACAAGCGGTAAACGGACTTATTTCCTCGTGCGTATGATTTTACTTTCGCTGGATTTGACCATATCTCTGTGCAGTACAACTTTATGGAACTAGCGACAGTCTTTTGTTTTGTTTTGGTCCTTCGACACTGTTCATGAACCTTGACAGTGCACCGACCACTTTTGAAGACTTTTCACAAGCGTACTCCAAGTAGTGCTTGTCTGTCAAACGAGAATCAATCACTACTCCTAAGTATTTAATAAATGCCCGTGAAATGACATCGTATTCTCTGACTCTAAGACTAATGGCCTCGAGTACTCTCCAACTGCTGATTAGTAATACTACCTCAAGGAGCCAGGCTTCATAAGAGAAGAGTTCTATTTCTTCGAGTAATTTGGCAACGACCACGACTGCGATGTCACCCGCGAAACCGATGATTTATGCTACCCGTGGGATTGATAGACGTAAAATATCGTCGTACATCACGTTTCATAGCAGAGGACCCAAGATTGATCCTTGTGGTACACCGCCGGTTATTAGGTTCTTCTTCATTCTGTCGCCGGAATCATACAAAAGGACGCTGTCAGTGAATTAACTCGAGACGGTTTTTAATTAATACACCGGCACATGTATTCGACGGGGATAATGCATAATACGTTGTCAATTCGCCGAATTAAACGCGTTTTGCACATCCAGCGTTACTACAGCGCAGTATTTTTAAGAGCCTCCTCATCGGGAGTACTTGTTAAGTAATCGTCACTGTACAAGTCTTCATTTATCATACGTGATCCAGTCAAAAGCGAACATGTCGATACACTGCAACTACGATACTGTTGATATATATCTTCTTTTGTTTTCTTGGTTGTACAATTTTGTTCCTCCAATTTATATGGCCGAACAAAAGTAGGGTGCAACACTGTGGAATATGCTACGGTGACTGCTATAGAGAAGAGAAGCAGTGTTTTCTTAAATTTTTTTTGTAAGAGATTAACAAGGGCATTGAGTCTTAAAAAATCAGGTTCAAGCTAAGCTCAAGCACAGCTGCCCCGACTTCATCTTGGCCGGTGGATTGAAATGTTGTGCGTTTTGGTCCAGGTTGAGTACTTTATTCCGCTTTAAGGAGGGATGTTGTTCTTTATCACCATCATATAGCGTGCAGAAATAATCATGCAAGATTCTCAGCACCGGCTATGATTCTATTATGGGATTTTCATTTCAATTCGAACAGGATTTTTATCGGAATGTTTTTTTATTTTTTCGCAAAACTTTCGAAATTCATTGTTCTATAGCTTGCAGAGTCCTTGATCGGAGACCATGTTCCTTCCTTCTCTTCTTCTCGTTCAGCTCTTGACCCTCTCGTTTTTTTTTCTGCAGGGCCACGCTGTACATCTATTAACTTTTGCAAGTTTGCCAGTCGGAGTTCTTAATTGAAATGGGTGTTTCTTTTTTGGGGCTGGGTGAAGCTGAGCACATCAATGCCAGCCTCTGTGGCGGACTGGTCTTTTACATTCGATGTTGGTGGCATCAAATTGTTCAAGAAGTTTAAAGTAATCGGATTGCAGGTGTTTATGGTTGTCTCTTATGGTTTGCAACCGTTCAATGTTAGTCGCCCTCACAATAGTTCAACTACCTTTGCTAAGACAAGGTAATAGCCTGAGTCAATGTCATCTGCTCGGAATGTTCAGACATCCGAAACACTGGAGCAGGGCTATAGGTCGCTAGCAATGTGATCAATTTGGTTGGCAGTTAATCAGGAGTGAGCCAAGCCAGGTCCGTTTATGGATATGATGGTGTGGAAACCGTGTGCTGACTAAAGCAAAACTACGTCCCGACATAAGCTGGGTTTTCATCTCCACTGTATTCCTAAAGATACACTCTTTGCTTTGCCAAGGACGATTGTCACCACATATTTAGGACATTGCTCGAAGGTTTTGACAGGAAGCTCGTTGAATCACTTATATCTTATATCGTATTTCTCATTTATCGGGACATGGGCGCTTGTGTAACTTATGTAGGCGAATATACATTTAACGTAAATTATCGTCAATATACTCATGTTGTTGTCGAAGATCACCACTAGTAGCAAGCACTACGCTATGAACTGGCACTGCTGGCCCAATCCAACATAAAGGACAATTAGCAGTTTTCCTATCAATCGCTGTACAGATCCCCGAAAATAACAATTACGTAATCACAAAACCGTTACATAAATACCAGCAGACGTAAGACAGTACTCCAGTATTAAAGATGCCAGAACATTCCTAGCGATCAAATTGCACGCAATTGAGTGCTGGAAGTCCTCTTCGATTTAACAAGAGTGAAGGAAAAATACTATTATTTCCTCGCTAACAGCTTCAGTCCTAAAATATTAGTCTGCCTTGCTTCATTCAAAAGACCAAACATACCAATGCCAAAGAATCTGTGAGACTAGGCGTCAAAATCTAGCGAGCCCTCAGCAAAAAGAGGTGCAGGTTGTTGAATTTCGTCACTATTGAGAGATCCTTTCCCAGATACTCTCATTCATTAAATTGCATGGATCAGAAGAAGGTGACAAAGTATCTGCTCCTCACAACGAACTAGCTGGGTTGAGAATGTAAGGTTCCTTTGAATGCAGTAGAAGGGCTGATTTTACCAAGGCTTGTTAGGGTCCCAATTCACGAGTAGTGATATCGTTGGCAACTGTGCCGAGGAAGGCTCAGAAGAGGACTTCCTAGGGCCTGTATTTTCGGAAAGAATTCGGACGTCCTCTGTTAGAGCATTATTTAAGTTGGATTCACTATGTGAACAGCCGTAAGAGTCATGACTCTTCAAGAAAACTGGAGATTTAAGGCGGCGTCTGAACGGAGTACTACGCTTTTACATAAATATGCTAGCGTAATGGGACACCTCCTGTGAGAATGATGGAGCACCATGGAGCAATTGAAGTGAACATTCATATCCTGAAGTTTGATACGCTCCATTCAAAGGAACCTTTTATGAGCACAACGGACTAGTTCTTCCCTAATTGAGTGCCGTATTCCGCGGGGAAAAAATAACATCTTTATGCTTGTGGTTTGATCACTAAGGGCTTAGGTGTGAAGAGCATCTTCCACGTTGGCGGTTTGAGTACAGTGACATTTTAAATAATTTTCTTCATATTAAAGTCTTGGTAAGCATGAAACCTTTTTACAACTTCTTTCGGCAATATTTTCCAGATATTCGACTTCTTCATAAAACGATGACATCTTCCTTATCTTCACTGTACTCTAAACTCTTAAATGTATCTCTCTTGCGAACAAGCAAACTGTCATTGTTTGCCAAAACTCCATCGCTAGTTATCTTGGAAAACTTTTCTATTTTAACTACCTTCCAAGGGATAACAAACAAATCCTTTCTGACAATAAAATCGTTCCATTCACCCTACACATATTAGTGCTTCAAAACAAAAGCAAAACAAGAAATACATACCATTGTTAAGAATGACAAAAAAAAGAAAAACAACAGAAAAACCGCCACCACCGTAGCTATACTCTCAATAAAAGTGTTACAATTAAACGAGATGGCATTTCTATGTTCAGAGCAATAAACACTGATAGCGATGCGACACTCAAACTCAAAATACCCCTCAAAAAATTAACTTCAAAAATACTAAAAACGTCAAATACCCGCCATTTGTCTAACACGCTGTCATAAACCATCTGCAGTTGACTTTATTGCAGACGTAATATTGTCAAACCACATAAAAATGATTTTATCGTCTCGCAAAAACAGCACAACACCAGCACACTCTATTCAGTCCCGCTTGGGCCCATATTGTCTCTTCGAAACATACATACAAAAAGTACTCGTATTTCTGCTCTATCTCGCCATGTACTCGTATCCCTCGGTTTTACCTCTTCAATTCAGTTGTGGTTGGTTTTTTGGTGTGCACCCGAAACAATAACAAACACCGAGAATAATTATTATTATGCATTGCTCATTGTATAACCAAACTTTGTCCTTTAAAAACGAACACAAGAGCAGAGAATGACATCAAAAACAGCGAACAAACAAAAATACGGCAGCGACAAGAACCTAATTAACAAAATGCCACATACAAATAACAAAAAAAAAAGATAGAAAAGTGCCCGGCGTAGAGCAAGCCCCCTTAAGCTAAAAAGCAACGAACAAATGCCACAAGAGTAATGGCCGATTATTTCCAAAACATTAAACAGTTTTTAGCTTATCTAATATTTTACAAGCCATTTAAATGGCTATTAGACGAGCTGTTTGGTTTTTTTTTTCTCTCTCTCCCAGAACACCCATCCCATGCAACACCCGTACCACCGGAACAGGATGAATTGTTTTCCAACGGAAGAAGGTCTTGCATTGGGCGCCATTTTCGGCGCTTTCCAAAAACACCAAGACTATGTATCAGTTTAATAAATACTCTGAAGCGAAGAGATTTTCAAATTTATATCGAAAATTATTCGCCATCTATCTGCGTGTCATCCTAGAAAGTCCTAAGACTAACTAAACGATGTTTCGTTTGAATTTAATTTGGCGAAAAACAGAAAACTCCATGGATTAGGCAACACTTTCTGACAGTGGTAGTCCTGGCAGTTTGTATTAAAATTCAGCGAGGGTGAAAAGTTATCGTTGTAATTAAGACGTACAACTGAACGTGTAACGATTTATTTGTCCTTCAAAAATGGAAGAAAAGCAAAATACCAAGAACTCAAAATAAAAAAAAACACACAAAAAACAAAACAAAATAAAGCCTTTCTAGAGATTCAAAGGACAAAGGACAAAGCCCATCTGACGTGATTCCACTTTTCAGACCAGAAAAGTAATTTCAAACAATTCCAAACAATTTCAAATAATTTCGAACAATTTTTGTAATTATCACCTCCGGTGGGCCTTGGGTCACCTTAAGATTTCAACACTTTCTAAAAAGGGACTCTCGTGTCCTTAGAATGATTTAAGACCATTCCCCCGAATGGAGAGTAGTTGCTGATGTACCCAGGTGAGCCTTACATTTGCATTCAAAAAAAAAAAAAAAAAAACATCATTTACTTGAATGACGTTGAAGCTGTTTTGAAGCTCTTGGGACGCGGGACCAAAAAGGGACACTGGGTCGGAAGTACGTGGCAGTTGGTGGCATTCAAAGGAAACAAAAACAAAAACAAAAAAAAAACAGAAGAAAAGTAAAAATAAAACGTTTCCTACCCTTTTCTGTCCAGCCAGGTAGTTGTTGGCTGTTGTACGAGTAGTAGCAGTGGTGTGCTAAGAGTATTGTAATGAAAATTGCTCAAACGTCATTAAAATTAATTCCTTAATTATACACAAGGACTATGGAAAAGGGACTGTTAGCGTGAAAAGGCGAACCAAATTAAATACTTAAAGCGGCCAAAGTTTATGCTGAAAATGAAAACGACAAAAACAGTGGTAGAAACATGCAGCAAACAGTCTTTTGACAAGCTCTCTCCCATTCGGATTTCACTCAGTTTTTTCTAGTTTTGTTGGTACTGGTGTTTTATTTTGCAATGTCAAAGAGTCCTAGTGCGTAGGTGTAGATTAAAGGTACCTAAGAAGTTTCATTGGATTTTTAAATTGGTCTCTTTTCTGTTGCTAAAAATAATTTATTTGGTCAGGGACATTCTCATATTCAATGAAAGGAGTTTGCTTTGAATAATTTATTTCCATTGAAAATGGATTAAATGTTAGGTAGATGCGGTCTTAAGTTAGGTTGAAGAAGAAGATATTTCAATTTTTCCTTACAAAAAATTATCCAGAACTAAGCACCATCTTTCGTCAGGTACCTACAGGGCCGCACTCGAAGTTGGTTGAAATTCCCTTCAACTTGAGGGCGCTACCTTAGATGCAGTCTTCCTCTGCTGCATCACAGTATCTTTTCCTCAACGCGGTCAAGTGCTTCTTCAACCGCTTCAACTTCTTGAACACGGTCTAATAGTCATAGTCAGGGATCAATGATACGAGGGCGGGTCAATAAGTCCATGACTTTTGGATTAAAACACAGATTTTTTGATAAAAAATTTCAACGTAGTCTCCCTTGAGCTCTATACACTTTGTCCAACGCTTCTCCAATTTTTTTATACCTTCCAAAAAAAATGATTTGTCAAGGTCCTCAAAATAGGCCTTTGTTTGCGAGATGACTTCATCATTGGAGTCAAATCTTTTTCCCCAAGCCATTTCTTCAGGTTTGGGAACAAGAAGTAGTCGCTCGGAGCCAAATCTGGAGAATAGGGTGGATGAGGGAGCAATTCATAGCCCAATTCATGGATTTTTGCCATGGCAACTGCACATGTGTTTGTGGTCGACTGTGAGCAAACGCGGCACCCATCTTGCGGAAAGCTTTCTCATGCCCAAGTGATCATTCAAAATTGAAACCACTGAGCCATGCGAGATCCCTACGGCTTCCACAATCTCTCGCACTTTCAATCTTCGGTCGGCCAACACCATATCGTGAATTTTTTCGATTGTTTCGGGTGTAGAGACCTCAACTGGGCGTCCAGGACGTTCGGCATCTTCAGTGCTTGTACGGCCACAACGAAATTCAGTAAACCACTTTTTTACCATTGAAATCGATGGTGCAGAGTCCCCATAGTATTTATCAAGCTTAGCCTTGGTCTCGGTAATGGTTTTTTTTCGCAAGAAATAATGCTTAATAAGCACACGAAATTCACTTTTTTCCATTTTCTCCTCAAATTAGTGAGTAGTCTGATAAAAATAGCTGTCAAACACAAACTAACTGACGCAGCAAGTTTAAATTTTGACAAGAGTCAACTGACAGATGCCTGTTGACAGGAGCAGTGTTGCTGTTTCAGTAAAGAGGTCAGAAATTCAAAAAGTCACGGACTTATTGACCCGCCCTCGTAGTAAAGAGTTATTTGTATATGACTGTGGCTCTGTTGTTCTGCAATCACTTGTCTGCAATATTAATGCATTTCAATTGAGGCACGAGAAAGTTAGTAATCATGTCTCTGTACCGCTCACAGTTGATTGTAACGTAATGACTCTATCGGCCCAAAAACCGCTCCAAACGCTGATTTTTCTGAATGCCATTGCCATTGTTTCGACAATGATTTGGGAATTATCATCGCTCAAAATGCGGGGAATACTTTTATAAAAAGTATGCTTCATCACTGAACAAGATTTTCGATTGAAACCCTGTATCAATAGCAATGTTTCCATCGGCCCATTCACCAAATGTACAGCGTTAACGATGATCATGTGTACAAGTTGAATCTTGCAAGCACGTAAACCCAGATTTTTACTCAAAATTTCCTATTAAGTGGATGGACACAAGTTTAATTGTTGTAAACCTGTGGAGATATTTCCGATAGCCGCTATGTTCATGTAGCAGTCTCCTCTTGTCCTATTTTACCAATGCTCAATGATGGGTATCAACTTATAGGTCCATCAGCCTTTTTCGGTGTTATCCCATCTTTCCTGCCACAAAGCAATAGAGATTGCCCTTTCTTTTTGCTTAATCCACCTTGAGAAATTTAGCTCGTGCGCTGCGCCTCAGGTACATCCCTTGCATCTCCTTTGCCAGAATGTCTATGAGGATCATTCCTGCTATCACATAAGCGGTTTCGTCTGAAATCGTTCGGAATCCGCTTATTGCTCTTATCGCGCAGAGTTTGTACTTTATTTTCTCCGTTGTGCTTGTAAGTGCACCTGTCCAAACAGAGGCACCATACAGAAGGACGAAGCTCACTACTCTGAAAAGCAAAAGCCTCAGTCAGGTCCGGGTCCTCAAATATTTGGAAGCATACGTGCAAGTGCTGCATGCATTAGCGATGCCTTTTTGCAGAAGTATTCAACGTGCGCTTTGAAACGAAGCCTGTTGTCAAGCATGACTCCTAGCTACTTGAGCGAGTCCTTTGATCTCATGATTTGATTCCCTACAGTGAAGTTCGCGTATTCAACGGCCTTGCGGCTTGTAATAAGGATAGCCTCGGTCTTGTGGTCAACTAGTTCCAAGCTGGCCGTCTCCAACCAGCCTTTTATTCTCGTGATTGCCTTGTTTGTGGCGGTTTCAGAATCGTGGATATGTTTTGCCACTGTTACCATGGCAATATCGTCACCGCCGAACTCCGTCGTACATAATGTTCAACAGGAGGGGTCCAAGAACTGAACCTTGCAGTACTCCGGAAGTAACATTGTATAGGTAGTATTTTACACCATTGTCAGTCTGGTATCTCAACTTCCTTCTCCTGAAGAAGAACATGACTGTGTCAAGCGTGACTACGGCGCAGTCCTCTTTTTCGGCCCATTATTGCTTCAATGGTAGAACGCGATTTTCTGAAGCTATACTGATGGTTCGACAGACCTCCCAAGTGTATCTCCTAGACATATTGGGCATCTATTAGACGAAGGTTCTCTGGCTGGCTTGTTTCCCTTTAGTAGCAGGATCAAGTGTTGAAATTTCCATGGTTCGGGGAAGACCCCCTCCTCGAGGCATTTTTGCATCGTTCTAGTAAAGAGGTCCGGTCTCTTTTTAATGATCGCTTTAACTGCAATGTTTGGGATTCCGTTAGGTCCGGGCGCTTTCTTATTATGTATTTTTGAGCATGCTCCTTGCAGCTCCTCTGTTGTGATTACCGGAATCCGATCTGCACTGTACTCCCTGATAATAGGAGGGAAGGTGGAAGGCTTACGCGTGAATAGGTGCACTACTCTGGTTTCCTGCAGTTTCCTTGATGGCCAATCTTAGATCCAGCGATGCGAATGCTTCAAGGAGAGCTCGCCCTCTTGCATTCGTAAGCCTGCTCCCCCATTCCGTAGCCCATACATTAAAGTTGCCCGCGATGACCATTGGGTGCTTTCCTTGCGCATCGGCTACAATAATGTGTACCTACTGTAGTACGTCTTATGGTCTTATTGTTAAACGTATTGGAAAAACAATCCATAGCTTCTTGAAGTGATGCCAATTTAAAGTTATCCGCACCGTTTGGTTTACGAGAAAAGGCTCGTTAGTCAATCGCCACCTTCTCAGCCGAAAGAAACAGGGATTGACAAGCTAATTGCGCGTTAAGTGATCTTTGTGGATCAGACAAACGATGTTGAGATTAAATCCATCGGGGCAGTTTGACAAAATTCTCTTTATCATTGTACGCGTGAATGGATTTTTCTGCTTCACAGCGGTATTTTGTTCATCATTGTCACTCTACAGCCTGCAGAAATACTAATGTAGTCCTTCCATAGTCTCAGCTCCGTTTGCAGCTTTGTAGCTCTTTGCACTCGTAGCAAGATCTGTAGCTCTGCCTTTTTTCTGACAAAACTTTCGAATTGCTACAGTAACAACTTTCCCTTTATTTGATCGCGTGCTCCTCTTGCTTCCCTTCCAAGAAGTCTGTGGCTTTTCCTTGACACTCGTCTTTTGATGCATCATAGCTTTCTGTGCTTCATGTTTGACTGCGACTAACTGCGCATATTAATCATAAAACTAGAGATTTCATTGTGGCGACACTTTGAGATCAATCACAACAGAAGTATCTTCTTTGATGGGTTTTCTACCAAAGTTCTGATTCCGTGAAGACCAAAGTTCTAATACGTATTCCATGAAGGTGGGGATGTGTATATCAGTGGTTGTAGCAGACTGCACTCCAAACAATCGCCGATCTACCTTCAAAACTCAGAGGGCAATAGAAACTTCCTCAAAATCATTGTCTTGACATTGAAGAAGCCCTCAACAACACCAAGCCAAGGGCAATGACATTTTCAAATTTTGGAGTCGAGACCTCTTTTAAAGTCACTTACTAAGCCGTAGGAAAATCATCACTGAGTCAAATGAGACCTCGGACAGAAGATTTTTTTGCAGTGATAGACCTCAGGGTGGTGCCCTGTCCCCTGGAACTTAGTAGGTAATAAACAACATTACTCTTAATATTGAGGAGGGAAGCTCAAGAGTGATTGCTTACGCATATGCGGAGGCGAGTTGATGAACACGCTCGTAAATTGGGTTAGTATGTGGAGTCTAGCCATCAACCAACAAAAGCGAACTAGTTGTTATTCAGAGATTCCTTACTTCAACCTCCCTAAGATGTGCAGTATATGAAATTCCACTGTGGGATTCTTGATTGAAAACTAATCTGGAAGGCAGATATACAAGCCACTATAGCCGTCTATTCTTGTAAAATAGTGGTTGGGGAGAAATAAGTTATGCAGCACGGAATCACGCACGGGCTCTATTTAGTTTTCATAAAGCCCATACTGGTATATGGCGTTACCGCCTACCTTGGACAAGGTATATCATCAAGAGAAGGTGCCTCGTCTCACCTAGGTGTGGTATCACTATTAGGCACCCACACCAACATGCCAGCCAACCAACCTAGGCGACAAAATACAATCTTATAGGTGCGGGATAAGATCCCTAATTTCGAACACCAGAAATTGGATTGCCCAACATCGCAATGGCTGAGAAAACACTCTTTTGAGTTTCGGAACATCCGAAGGAACTGTGTCACTGGTGTCCTAAGAAGAAATAGTCAGCAGCTTGTCAGCATCCTAGGCGCAATAAGCACGTTCAAAGTTCAATCATGAGTGAACCCGTCAAGACAACTGTGCGACTTCCAACGTTTTTACAACATATACTTGACCAAAAGTACTCGTATGAAGCAGATCACAAAAAAACATTAAGATCAACATTTGCAATACAACCTTTTGTGGGAGTGGTATGGATTGAAGCCAGCGCTGACCGGAGTGCACCACACCACGGCATTCAAACCAATTTTGTCGTAGATGTCTGGTTTTTGGCTCATCTGAAAGGCGCCGTTTCGATGGCTGTTGGTTAGTTTCGATGTCATATGGACTCATGTATCGTCACCCTCAACGATGCCATCGACAACATTTTAGCACAAATAAAGCATTTTTTTTTGGCGAGATCAAAATGCGAAGCTGTTTCTGTAACAAATTCAGCACTCTCGGCACAAGCCGTGCTTCATCTCGTCACATGCCCAAAATATCTGCACTAACCTATCCAAGATCAGCTGTTGTCTCCCTGATGCTCACACAACGGTTTTCGAGGACAATTTTCTTAACTTTTTAGATGTTCGCGTCGGTCATACTGGTGGATGGCCTACCGGAACGAGGCAAATCATCAACCACAGTAAGGCCCGCTTTTAACTCCTTGTACAACTCGTACGCTTGTGTTTTTCAACGCTTCCGTACATGATATTTCGTTAGAAGCACAAACATATGGGCAACTCTTTCGTCAAATCAATTTGACATTGCGAAATTTGCAGAACACAACAAAAACTGATTTGTTTACAAAGCTATCACGCACAAACTACTGACAAATAGCCCTCAAACCGATATTTTGATGATGACAGATGACAGCTTTTGACAGTATCTTAGCGCAGTTTGTGTGAATGGGAAATTCCAGGTATTTTTTGATCAGAACGTATAATATTTCCCTCTACGTCACATAACGTACGAAATGTCATTTATTTCATTACCATGGCAGATGCATGACTTTCAATACGAATTTCCCCATCCGTTAGAACCAGGGATCAGTAATCCGAAACCAGTTGCATAATGTAATATAAGTTGCGGTTTCAGCAATATTCAGTGAAGCGTTTCCTTCCATCCTTACAGTTAGTTTCAATCTCATACCATCGTTTGTGGGACTTATCCATTCAGTCGATGGTCATCCTTGGTTAAAATCGATTCCATTTACGTTCCGCTCTAAATCAACTTTGCGTACAATCCACTGTAGCACTTGTTCTAATCTGTTTCAAATTCTGTGGCACTAATATCCTCTTCAAATATCCACAAATCAAACGGTCACACGTTCTTGTCAATTCACCTCTGAGATACGAACTACTCCTGTACGTAGGAGTATTTAGAGAATTTCCCAATGCTAATGTCACTGTACAGTACGAATACGAAAATTGGATGGAGAAGGCCTTACCTATATATTAGGGCTGATGAGATGCGTGCATTGTCCTTTCGTCCGCTCGTTCTGTTTGCCTGAATTCTGTGAATACTGCTTTGACCATCAATTTGGTTTCCTTGCCTTGTTTATGAATCTCTGGAGAAGTATAAATCCTTTCCATTCAAGTCCGGCTACTTGTGGCCAACTAAGCCAGAGGCTCTAAATTGAAGCAAATGCATGTATGAATACAAGAATGTATCTTTGGCTTTACTCGTATCTATACACACCGAAATTTAGAGGGTGGACAACGACATCGATACGGACTTCGACACGCACCAGTGATGAAATTCTCCTCACTACACCTACAAAGTAGTAACATTTTTGGACATACAGTGATGTTATGGTCTAACCGAGGGAGCAGGACATTCAAACGTTCACTTCATGATGCCCATCTCCATTAGGGCTACTTTGATTCTTGTTGCTTTACGAGCTCCGGGTTATCTGAATGATGGTAAGGACAACAACGACAACAACGACAACAACAATGGCAATGATGGTGTCCATTTATATCGTTTTAATTGAACATTGAACCTCAGATCGATAACAAAGATTGGCCAGAGTATATTTGTGCTTCTCCAGAGGTCAGGATAGGACTCTCTCATACCGTTCACCCCACCAATGTTAGCTTAATGATCTTGCTTATTCATGTTTCTAACCAGGATGCTACTACTGCTGCTGCTGCTGCTGCTGCTGCTGCTGCTGCTGTTTCAGATGATGATGTTGGTGGTAGCGGTTAGTGACCATGATTTGTCGGAAATCAGCAAACTGTTACCATCCTCTACTTCCTTTAATATTTGAAATGTGAGCTTCAACATTCAGTACTCGTACGTTTTATGTCAGATGAACTACAGGTGCAGGAGATGCTACCGGAATGGGAACGACGTCAGAGTATTTTGATACCATCCGAAGCAATTCGTTAAATTAGTTTGAAGCCACGAATTGAGGTATTTTCGAACGTATACACCATGCAACAACGACAAAGGCTATTCTTTAAATAATTGGCCACCTGGACTGAATCTGGTTTGGGTTCAGGTTGAGCAACATTCTGTGCGGTCGGCAATATCCTAAATGCGTCGAACATTTAGTGATACTTCAAAGTTGAATGATGTCTCATGAATTCTCCAGACTGTTGATTTTTGAATCACCACTCGTACCTTCGTGTCTTGAAAGTTTTAATTTCTGTCATTTGGCCAGAGAATCTTTTATGGCCTTGGTGAACCTTCAATGGCACACCCTTGAACAAACGTACCTAATTCGTCGGTTTAAGTGTTGCAAATTCAGAAAGTTTAATTTTATGGGAATGAGAAGAGTATGTACGAGTATGGCTCGAGTTACGGAGGAGGACAAAGTGGAAAGTTATAGAGATTTGAGTTTATGAAGGTAGACGAGACTGGCTGAAGGAATGCACACGTAGATACTCGTAGTTGTGGGTGGGATTTTTGTGGAATTGTGGAATTCAAGTCGACATGCAACATGCAATAGTAAATGTTTGTGGTATTTCAGGTTAGTGTGTGCTTACAGTTTTATTGATGCAAAGCAAAGAATGAGCAATTACGAATAATCGTGGAATGTTTTAGAGCTTTGCTGCTGGAGTCATTGTTGTACAATTTCCACAACCTTAAACTCAAAGGGTAGTGAAACATAATTACAAGTATTTTAAACAAATTTCTTGAATACCGTATCTAGTTGTAAATGCAAATGAAGTGACAAAAAAAATGTCAGAGAGCTGAAATAAATCTAAAGCAAGGAGTACAGGCCCAGGGAGAAGGGAAATGTTGTTGGTTCGATTATATGCAAGGAAACCAGAGCAGAACATCACAAATACAAACATGTGCGCATTGATTTTCTGCCTATTACACCAGCATCCACGACATCAGCCCCGATTACCAGCAGCCCGATGCGATTGTAGGTCAAATTCTCGCCAAAAAATTGCTCTGCATTGTCTCATGGCAGATTTCCCTCCTTCTTTTGGCTGCCTTGTCGTTGCAGAAAGCTCTAGATTCAAAGATTTGCTGGTTCGGGAGGGAGCCCAAAGGGAACGTTGATCTAAAGGTTAAATGGTTTAAAGGTGAACCACAACAATGAGGTACTCGCAACATCAACACTCCAAGTGTGTCCCTTTAGACCGTGTCCGTGCCACAGATACTAGAGACCAATATATAAAATAACGTCCGACCTATTAGAGTGCTGGTACGGGAGTTTCTGGAGTTTTCCAGCCCAAGACATCTGTATAAGGCCGGTGTCACAACGAGCAAAAATTGTAGATCTGGTCGACCGAAGTTGGTAAATGCAGTGAAACCCTCGCTATGAAAAATCTGTGGTGGTAGTTCGGGGAGACGGAACTTGGATATCCCATCGCCAAGAAAACGCAGAAAAGCCCAATGCAATCAATCGTCGCTCAAGGCAATCTGTGGCTTAAATCAAACATACAGCACAAACAAGTTGGAAAACATGCGTATAAGGTCTGCAACAACTCATGTTGTCTCCGTTCACTATTTATTTGCGGCAGTCATTGACAATTAACTTGAATAACATACATATGCGGTCAACTTCGCTTTCAAATTTCAGAAAGTACTATCGCAAGATCTTCCGCGTTGCTGTCTTATTTTGAAAGAGAATGCGTTCGCAAAACAGTTTTACACACATGGAGTTCGATCATTCTTTTCCTGTCTTTCAACATGAATAAAGTTAGACTAATTGATCTAAGGCTTTTGGCAAGCTATTGGACATAAAGTCAACTCTGGTAGTTTGCCACTCATTAGAGTGCCAGACTAGCAGTGAAAATTGAGATAAGAACTCAGCAGAAAAGGCAGAAGTGCAAAGTGTGAACAGACGACAAAAGGACCAAAGGGAGTGGAGGATTTTTGGGTAGTGATTTGCACGCAAAGACCGCACCCTTACCTCCCGGGAAATTTGCCTTCACATTTCTGCTTACGGCCCAGATACCAATGTGACATTCATTCCTGCATCGGTCTTGCGATGCTCCAGTACATCATCGAGCGCACCATCGCTCTCTGTACCTCTTTGTATGGCTTGAGGTCTTTCACGTGCCACGATCTTCGGTCCTTCCCTGTGGCATCCTCCAACACGTAGGTCCAGGCTGAGACTTTTCTCCGGTCCGACGTATTTTGGGGCTAGTTTTGCTTCATTGTAGTTTGCCGCGTCGGAGATCATGAAGTTTCTTTGCTACACAAGCTCGTTTGGTAGGTATTGAACGTCGCGTCGTCTGAGGTTGTATGACTTAAAAGCCTTCATAGTCGCCGTCGCCAGCTTCCTACTTATGTCTTCCCTAAGCTTTTTAAATCGTAACCCTGGCTCCGTCATGTCTGTCACCCTATTGGATGAACCCTATCTATTGACCCCATTTCCCTATCTCCTAAGCCTAATCCCCTATCTCCTATGCTCACACCTTCTTTTGGCCGAGCTGGTTCCCTACTGTTGATGATCTCCGTGATCATGTCTCGTCCAAAGTTCGTGTAATAAGGGAAGACACCTAACACGTCGTGTTGGGAGGTGCGGATGCAACAGGCAAACTTCGCCAACAGAGAGTCCCAAGCCCTATTGCTCTCCGAAACATACACTCTATATAATTTGGTTTGGCTGGATTAAGTTGCGGATAGTAATGCGCGGTAAAAATCAGACTCGATTCATACGAGTCGCAGAGATTTTTCAGTTCCTTGCTTCGGAATTAAGGGCCGTTGTCACAGACAATCCGACGGGGTACGCCGAACAAAAGAAAAACGTTTTCCTCGAGTTCCCCACAAACAGAGGAAGCAGTAGCAGACCTAAGGGGAAACAACAGGGGAATTTGGTGAAAAATCAACTACGGTGAGGATATAGATAAAACTCCTACCCGACTTTGGGAGTAGACCCACCAAGTCCACGCAGATCATCTCCCAGCGATTTGACATCCCTCTCCTTTCCACCATCAAACCAGCTGGTTTGTCATTCACCGGCTTTACACTCTTGCACGTTTTGCAGTTCCCAAGAAACCCAGTTATATCTGACCTCATCTTCGGCCAGTAATACCTACTACTCTGGCGTATGTCTTCCTAACACCAATATGCCCTGCTAATGGATTGTCATGACATTCTTTTAATACCCCAACTCTATCTACCTTTGAGACTACCTCCTTCCACTCCGAACTATTGTCATGCACAATCACATGTGTTTCCCTAACGAATTTAAACAAAGTTCCCTGTTCTACTCTCCAATCCAGATAGTCCAGCGGGTTCAACTCGACCTTGTTGATCATCTTGGCGATCCATGGATCCGGGATATGCTCCTCCGGTTCCGCTACCGCTGCAACGTTCCTAGAAAGCATATCCGGAACCACATGATCTTTGCCTTTACGATGAACATTTTGGAAATCGAACTACTGTAATCTAACCGCCCACCTATCTAACTTACCACACGGATCCTTAAGATTACTTAGCCAAACCAGCGAGTAATGATCGGTCACAACCGTAAATCGAACGCCCTCAATATACGGTCGCTACTTCTCAATAGCCCACAGTACGGCTAAGAACTCGTTTTCCGTGGTTGAACAGTTTTTCTCATTTCTATTCAATGACATACTCAGGTAACAAATTACCTTTCCTCCATCTTCAAATGTCTGAGTGAGCACTGCGCCGACTCCCAAGTCCGATGCGTCGGTTTGCACCACAAACAGCCGCTCAAAATCCGGGAAAAATTGGGGCAGTCACCAAGCACTCTTTTTTTTCTGAAAATTCCGCTCGCAGTCCTCAGACCAAATGAACTTACTCCCCTTCCTCAACAGGTCGGTCAATGGTTTTACCAAAACTACAAAGTTTGGTACAAATCTCCTATACCAGGAAACCGTGCCGACAAAACTCAAAACTCCGAACCTCCTTTACGTTATTTGGTGCAGGTATTCTAATCATACTTGCTGTTGCTTCAGCTTTTCTCCATAGCCAGGCAGTTACCTCGATGGCACCACTCCCATCCTGAAGGGCCTGTCTCATTTTTGATACCCTTAAAACGAAAGGTTGGTTAGACTGAAGCCAGTAATCTGTTCGAGGATGTGAGCACTGCCGTTGATTTATAAAGGGCGCATCCGCCACCATCTCTTTTCCGAGACCCTGACTTAATCTCGGAAATCCTAACCGGCCTGAGCTCCACTTTGTCCTGCTTGTCAGCACTCGCGATTATAAGTTTAGCAAGTCGAGTACGGATGGACATCGACCAGTACCCGACGGTTACCACTTGAAGGCACAATAAGCACAACTGCATATCGCCAGGTTGATATCTCTCAGCGTCTACCCTATTTCTACAGCATCCAACTATCTATTTGCTGTCTCAAAACAAAACAAAAAAAAAAAAAAAACACTGTGGCGCTGGCAGCCCGGTATGGGCCATGGTCTAGCTTCTGGACCCTCATTTGTGTTGCTCATGTTGTCATTTTAATCACATCTGAGTGGGTCCTAGGCTTATCGCCTGTCTCACTGTTACAGATATTGGCTAAGATTCAACATAGCTGACAACCAGGTTAGACCATAGCATGAAATCTAGGAGATGATTATCCCCCACTTTGCATTTGAAACTCCTTCAGGGAGTATTCCGAGCATTGGCACCGCGACACATGATCAATCTAGTAATACAGTACGCTACTGGTGGTAGCGGTAGCTATAAAATGAGAGCGCAAAAGGACTAGTTCCCTGTCTTTCCGATGGCTAACGACGAGTGTGACGTTAAACGTTATGAGCATCTGAATCCACAGAAGCGCTTTTCTATGGAAAACCTTCACAAAGTAGCAAACAGAAGGTTTACCCTAAGTGAGTGATACTAAGATTTGAAAGTCTCGACAGATGCGGTGGCTATGTATAACGTGTTCCCAGAGACTTCTCTAGGTGGGTACTATTAGTAATTCTTGTCCACGGCTGTGTTCGAAGGATATATGTTTCGCATACTGTTTATCCAAACATTTTTGAGTGCAACTCGTACGTTCTGTTCTTTTATCGTTAGTTAAGGCTTCAATTCGCCATAGGATAGAACATATTTTGTTCGTCAGCATCGTCCCCAGGGAATCCATTCCAACAATTGAGGGTTATCATCCTTATAAGTGATGTTTTTCTTGAGAGACAAATTCGTTTTCGGATTAATTTTACATTAATTCCAGCTTTTGTGTGAATACACCTAAAGGTCACGACAACTTTCTTGAAAATCTCAAAGCTCCCACCCACACAGCTCCACCTTTCATGAAAATTTTATTCCAATTCCGTGCTTCCTCGTCCAACATACTCATACATAAGTCACCCTGTTCATCTGCCATTCCAGCTCATTGCCGCTTGCCATTCTTCATTGTCACGAGCAGCTCAAGAAAAACGATAACAATTTCTGGGCGCGAAGAAAAGGAAGAAAAGTGAGAGAACTTCAAACGTCCCCCAAGGATTTCGAAGACCAAAATAACAAAATAACAGTGACAAGCAGAACTTTAATTAATGTTATTTGTGACAGTGACTTTAACAGTTAAACGGATGAACTAATTTGCTCTTAACAAATTTAATTAAAGCGTTCGTTCGCTCGCTCACTAGCTCGGAGGAAATGCAAAACTTTTGCGCACTACTTGTACTACTCCAGGTGAAGGTGCGAATTGAAGTTCTCCAGAGGCGATGCTGATGGTGATTGCGTCTTTGGAGGTTGCCCTTGAGTCCGCACTCAGGTTTCAAAAGATGATGAACTGAAGGGTGTAGTACGAGTACCGGTAGATAAGATGTCTGGCAGACATGGTCATGATGGTGGTTGGGGTGAAATATAAGAGGAAGCAATCAAGTTGATGAATTTCCCCTAAAGTTTTGAATTTGAATCGCTTAACGAACAGGTGGTTGACAAGACGACAGATTTTCACGAGACAAGTTGTCACTGAAGGTGTTTTCGACAGATACAGTATCGTCACATCCTTTTCAGACTACTGAGAGGTTTAGTAAAATTTTAAGGAATTGTTGGGGGTTAATTTTCCTCGAAACGAACTATGAAAGGATTGGTGTCAATCATTGTTCTCTTGTGACTAGGGTTGCGAAATTTGAGTATGTTTAAGTGTACTTTCATCGCTAAGTGGTGAGATTAGGGCGGTGTTTGCCTCAACTTAGACCAACTCTCAATTTCAGTTAGAGAGTTCTCTACTACAAAAAAAAAAATATTTATCAGAGAAGTCTTCAAAGGTCCTTTGACTCAAATGAGAAATAGTATGCAGCGGATTACATATTGTTCTTCGACTTGCACGAAAGTCTTCAGAGGTATTAAGACGTTGAAGTTAGCTAATCGAGAGTAATGAGTAGGGCACTTTGACCATTTCTGACTGCAAGAACTACAACGTTATGCTTTCAAACGGTGGCTTTTGGTGCCTTATGGCGACTTTTAAGGCTCACCTAGATCCACGTTCGAGTTGTTTGTACTCATTGATGTCTTAAAGCCAAACCCATAGATAGTCTGCATGTATAAGGATATGTCGTTTGGTTTTGCACACAGTTCTTAATATTCTCGCAGTAGGGACAAGAAAGTTCCACAGCATGTGATGAATTCTGCTTAATTATTATGCGGGGTCCCATGTTGTTCTGTATGAATACCAATGCTGCACATCCATAGGTAAGTCCATACACTGAGTAACTATCTTTAGAATCTCCGAGTTCCAGCCATTGTGCCTGTATCCTTTTCAGACCAACGTATTGTTTTTGAATGTCACTAAAATTTTGTAGTTTTGACGTTTTCACGGCTAATTTCGGATCCCTTGCTAATCTGTTCTGAATGTGCCGGAATAGATAGGCAGTTCCTTCTCATTGGTGGTGACTAGACTCTTTCACTCACCTCTGATGGAAATTCTGATCGAATTCAAAATTGACGATTGAAGACAGGTAATCACTTTTCATCGTCATACTTGCTTTATTCCATCTGCAAGAAACGGAGGCTTGTTCATGTGACACTGGTGACCAGAAACCTTGTAACCTGTGCTGCAGATGTTGTTCCTAGTTCAAGCAGTTGTTCTTTCATCATTGGGCTATGTCGTAGGCTGAAGATTGTCCCTAACTACCAGAAGGCGGAGATAAGGATCACAAGAGTCATAATGACATTAGGAGATGATGCAGCGTTACAAACGATTTAGTCACGGCCAGTTTCAATATGGAATCATATATCTTTTCGTTCTCTGCAACGATGGCTTGATATAAGTCTGCCTTGACATCATTTCCTTTAAGTTGCTGTAAACAATGAAACAGATATGGGTAGGTCATTCGACCAGTTGAGCTGAATCTTAGTTCAAACACAAAGATATGAGTGATGATCAGATATGACACAAGCCTTGGGAGGCGGTAAGTGCTGTATGTCTGCATTTAACTTCGTATCTTTCCTTAAATGACCTATTAACCTCTTAATATGTGAGCAGGTACAGTTTAAGTACCGGCACTTGTATCTGAGTATTTAATAAAAATAAAAATATATGTACTCGTATAACTCATTCTTCGCCGACATCCGCGCTCAGATTGACTATGAAAAAGTCTTTTCATTGCTGGTAAGGTGCGTTGTGGAAGACTTCAGTTAAGCAGCTGAAGTAGTAGTTGCGAATGGATAACGTCTTTAAGGTCATGACCAGTTTATCAGTTCTTCTTTAACTGAAACGATAGAAAATTTAAAAGGCTATTTCCTTGCAATTATTGAAATAAAACTACTTTGAAGTCCCTCCTAAATCCAAAGAGAGATTGACAAGATCCATTCTTGTTTGATTTGAAAGACGTTGTTTTAATTTGAATTTCCAGTGAAGCTCTGTTGGAGCAGCTTTCGCTTTCCGCTGTGTCCTACAGCAGTCACTGTTTTAAATTGGAATTCCTGTCTACCAGAGACTTAATTTCAGGAGATACCGAGGCTTCTTGCCGATCTTAGAGTCAAGTAACAGCACCCAGTAGTTTTTGCAACTCTACATCGGGTTAAAGCCAAATGGAAATTTAAGCCCCAGCGAGGCCCTGATTGAAGTCTGGAAGCCTTACCTCTCATGCTTTCGAGTTTTAAGCCGTTGTAGAAAATATTGTTGTCCTGCTACCCACCGGGGCCTTATGACTGGCAGGTTCTGCAATAATTGATGAAATCGTAGCAACCTTCAGTGGCTTTAATATCTGAAGATGCTTACGATATGACTAGATCTTGCTCTGCCCTCGTTCATTATTGGACCACGCCATTGATGAGCGAGAACTCGATAATTTTCCGGGAGCTCACGGTCGTATTAAGTTCGAATTGTTGGCAAGGTGAGTGCAAAAAATGAAAGTACTGTTCACCTGAAGCCTTCTCAAGGAAATAAGTCAAACTCTCGATCCTATCCGAGTATCGTTCTAAATGCAATACTAAATGCTAGTACTCTTTGAGAACGAGGAACGCCTTAGGTGTAATTTGGCTTTATAAAAAATAAGAATGTTGAAAATGCATTGCCATCCATAACCCTGCATCTGTAAAAGGAGCGCAAATTATCGATGTCAAGCATTTGGGATGTGAATCAAGCGGGCAGAAATTTGCAATTCGATTTGGCCCTTTTCAGCATGACATAAGCTAGCGTATAGCCTGATCCGAAATATACATATTTAAGTTTGTACTTCTTGTTTACGGGGTATAATATTTTAAATACTTTTAAGGAGGTGGGCCTAGTGACGTAGGAAATAGTTCTCTTGAGAATTGCATTTTACAAAGTACATATATGCAATTTTGTAGACAGCAAGGTATGAAACGTTCTCTCTTATAGTGCTCCTTTGGTTCGCGTCGACCTAGCTGTATGACCACCCGCCTGCACAAAAAGAAACCATCGTCGATTTGCACACCGATCGATTCGTTTGTGCTAGTTTCCTACTTGGCCACTTTTGCTGGGATTCAAATCGATTGGGTGATGTGGTCTTCCTCAGCTTTAGTGTCGATTTTCTTTGTTGGGATGTTGACGATCCCAAAGTCCTCTCCCACCCAAAATCATCGAATTGGTGTATCTGGTTTGAGAAAACCGCCCGGCCTCACGTGTAGGCGACTTTCAGGCGTCATATCTGATGCTGACCGTTGCGAATCTCCAGTGCGGCCTACTGGTTCTGACAACAGTATTTTTGGTGGACGTTCTGTCGCACCAAGATTCCTCATTCGTTGTGAATCTCCCTACTGTCTTTAGGGCTTCACTGACTGAATCTTCTCGTTATCCAAGGGTGGGAAAATTGTCTATAAAACGTGGGGTGGTCCTTTTCCGAGTCATAGCTCGCAACAAGTCGATATTTGCATGGTACTAGTCTAAGCCCTCTGTTAATTGCTTTGTTCCACATGGCCTCTTAGGGTCTAAATATTCCGAGGTCGTCCTTTAAGCGTTAGCTAGGGTCATCAATAGTAGATCTGTTTTTATCTGGTACTTTTGGGTGGGTCGTCACATATTTTTTATTTCTTCAGTTTAGGCTTGTGCGATCTATAACTGTGCAAGTGCAATTTGAGACTAGCAATCTTATTCCGTTCAATCTGAGGTTGTCAATTTCGTTGATGTTGTTGTTTAGTGGCAAAGGCATTTAGCCAAGAATCTGGGTAAGGATATTATTATGTGATGTGAACCGCTGTAGATTTTGAAAGATCTTTTCTTACAGGCCTCTGTTGGACATATTGCAGAACCTAGCTTAAATTTATTTCATAGTATAAACTCAGAGCCATGTTTTCTGATTTCATCTGTACTAGGAAGTGGTACACTCTAGTGGGAATCTTTTCTGAAGTACAGCTTACTAACGAAATTGGGTGCAATGTCAACCATCGCTTTCTTTCCAGAATTGCATAAAGCGGATTACGCAACGAGCGTTTGCAAACTATCTAAAAATAAAATTTCATTTATTTACTTTACAGATACCAAAAACCCTTTTGACTTTTGAGTGTAGCTGGGATTAGTGCAGCTGTACTATATTTGTGCAATTGAAGATTTAAGCGATTTCCAAAATAACCATCGATTGATATCTGTGTCATCATTTTCACTCTCCAATACTTGTCAATCCATCCAAGCTCGATATCCTTTATATTTTCACTCACTTATAAGCAATTCAAAAAGCATCCTTTAATTATTGACGATTTTGTATGCTCTTTGGAAGCTGGGCCCAATCGTTGTCGATTTCCAACTGTCAACGACATGTGTTGAAGATATGTGCACACAAAACGGGTCAATAAATAATTTCAAATAGGGGCTGTTACCCTTCTACATCTATGCCAATAGACCACCCTTGGAACAGTCCCAGAACTTAGCTGGAGAAATATTTTATTGCACTCCATCTGCATCTGTTCCATAATTGATGTCGATGGGGTAGGGCTTACAATATTTGTTTTCCAACTTCCGTTCCTGTTTTTTTTTATTTAGTTTTCCCTTTCCTTGCTTTGGTTTTTGTTCAATTTTTTTATTGGAACTTTATTAAGTTGTGCTCTTTGTAGCTTTGATTGCTGGTTTAAAGGATTCAATGACACGCTAGGGAGATAGAGTTTGCTTTTGTAGTTGTCGTTTTTTTTTTACTTAAATGAAAGCGGATACAGTAGATCAACAAGTCACATGGTGACAAGCGGAGGCAAAAATAACCACCAGTCGGTGTTTGCTTTTAAACAAACAAAGGATACACAAACTCCAAGAGTAGCAAATAAAAATAAACACATTCACTAGAGAGGATATCCTTTCGATCGAATGGTGGCCTTGGGAGGATACAACAATAACAACAATAACAACAATAACAACAATGCACTGCAACAGCTAGCTGGGTAAAGCGTTAAACAACTCCCCAAACAATTGAAGGCTGGTCTTTTGGAGTTAAAGAGGACAATAACGACTCGACATAGTAAAAACGGAAGGACAATGAAACACACTAAAGAGTGGATGATAAAAAAGCAAAAGAAAAATGGGAAAACCAGCAGGAGACAAAGGAACATTATTAAATCTTTCCGTGGTCCCCTTTAAAATGGGACTGTCTCCATCTGCCACTCCTCCCCGAACTGCCACAGAACACTAGCGTGCCAGAAACACTTTTAAAAGGGAACTACAGTGGTTTGTGGCTTGAAGGTGCCTTTGTGCGGCACTCAGGATGGATGCGAATAATGCCCGGACATGTTATGTGTATGGATATGGTCTTTGTAGTGTTTGTTAGGTATCCTTCACATTGGGGTTTAAACAGGACCGTGGAAATCGTACTTTAGGGAAAGTAGATTATCTGACTGGACTGGAGCTTGTGAGATGCTGTTTGGGCTAATGGTATTGCAGCCGGACTTAGCCGGAAAGGAGATGGAGGTATTGAAATAAAATTGAGAAGTAATAAAGCCTAATGGACCCTGAGTCAGACTACAGTCAGCTTATTTGTCTTTGTTCTGCAATTAAGGTGGAACCTACTTGGACCATTTCTGGAGTCGAGTATAGTATTACTATCCCAACTACCTCAAAGTGAAGGCTATTGGCAAATCCTTGACGTACCAGCCAATTTTATTCTGATACTTCACTCCACATGTGAATTACTAAACAAGTAAGCAGCAGGTAACTCAAAGGAATATAGGAAGGAAAACTGTTTTTTCATTTCTTATATAACTTCTAGTCAGTTCGGACAGTAGACTTTGTGGATTGTCTCTGTTTTTCCGTTACATTGCAAAGGGTCAAATGGAATTTTTTTAAAACACATGAGTATGGACACATTGCGATCGACGCAAGACACTCCTCCAGTATTATGGACGTCCGTACGTTCTTAGGAGCCAACATCGACTCGGACCATTACCTTGATATAACCTAGATATGGTTGCAGATATCCCGAACAGCGCTAAGACAAACTAATGCTGTGAGAAAATTCGACGTCAGACGGCTACAATCGCAAGAGATCGCCAAGTCCTTTTCCGATCGAGTGTCTCTTAATCTCTTAAGAGGTCCAATACCACCATTATCAAACATCGAAGACCATTGGAAGCACTGCCGTAACGCCATCAGAGATGCTGGGTTTCACTCGTCCACCACAACGAAACCCCTGGTTTGATGATGAATGCCGGCAACCACATGCAGTTATGCAAGATGCATATAGCGCGGCGCTGCTTAGAAAGACCAGAGCTGCTCATGAACTCTATGAGCGGTAGAGGAGAGACGAGCACCGGCTTCTCAGCAGGAAGAAGAAAGAGCATGAGAAGCGCGATCGAGGAAATTGAGAGGAATGAGGTTCGGAAGTTCTACCAAAAGGTAGAATATCATGCCACGAAAACAAACCCCGAACCGAATGCTGTAGAGATGAACACGGGAACATCGTAGTAGAATCGCAGTCGATGCTGAGGATTTGGAAAGACTATTTCTGCAGACTGTATAACAACGATGACGGACCAAATACCGCTGTCAGGCAGAATCAACTGAAACAACCTTTCAATCTGGACGATGATGACCAACAATTCCGTCCACCCGACCTGGATGAAGTGAAGATAGCCATATCGAAGCTTAAGTCCAACAAAGCTGCTGGAGCGGATGGCCTGACTGCCGAGCTCTTCAAAGCGGCAGGCGATGACTTGGTAAGGAGCAAACACCAACTCATCTGTAAAATATGGTCGGACGAAAGTATGCCCGATGAATGGAACCTCAGCATTGTTTGTCCAATTCTCAAGAAAGGAGACCCTCTGAACTGCGCCAACTACAGAGGCATCAGTCTCCTTAACATCGCATATAAGATGTCATTTGCCGTATTGTGTGAACACCTGAAGCCGTTCGGCAACAACCTATTGATAGGTCCATATCAGTGTGGCTTCAGGCCATGAAAGCCCACCATCGACCAGATATTCACACTACGGCAGATCTTGGAGAAGACCCATGAGCTTCAGATCGATACACACCACCTATCCATCAATTTTAAGGCCGCGTTTGACAGCATATATAGAGAAGAGCTATATAGAGCAATGTCTAGTTTTGGCATCCCTGCCAAACTCGTCCGTCTGTGCTGGATGACGATGTAGAATGCGCGCTGCTCCATCAAGGTCGGCAAAGATCTCACCGAGACCTTTGAGGTCCAGAAAGGATTTATACAAGGCGATGCCTCGTACATCGTACTTGAAAGAATAGTGCAAAACTCACGAGCAAACAAAAGAGGCACTACCTTTCAAAAGTCCGTCCAACTACTCGCATACGCCGACGATATTGACATAGTCGGGAGAAAGCAGCGTGATGTCAGTGGCGCTTTCGCGAGTATTGAGACGGAAGCGGCGAAAATGGGTTTAGCGGTCAATGAGGGCAAGACCAAGTATATGCTGTCAAGCAAAAAGGACAACCAACACCGACGTCTCGGGCAGAACGTCACCCTCGACAGATACAAATTTGAGGTAGTTAAGGACTTTGTCTACCTAGGCTCCGCTATAAATACAGACAACGACACCAGCGCTGAGATCAAGCGAAGAATAACTCTTGCCAACTGCTGTTTCTTTGGGTTAAGAAGGCAATTGAGTAGCAAAACCCTCTCTCGCGAAACTGGAGGCAGCTAGCCAGGGATCGAGCTGGCTGGAGAAGCTTGTTGACTGAGGCCCAGGTCCACCCTGGACTGTAGCGCCACTCAAAGTAAGTAAGTAAGAGTATGGATGATTCGATCTGCTTTAATTTCAGCTATTTTCTTATAGTACAGCGCTATAAATTGAACATCTGGAGTGATAAAGTAGTTGGCTTGTTAGTTAGATAAAAAGTAGATTTTTCAGAGTTTTGCTTGTAAGTGGTACACATCTTTTCTCCGTTGATTAGAACATAAGTAACCCCTTCTTCTTAAAACACTATTTTTGGCGATATTTTTAGCGCGTCTTTGGCGTGTAAAAGCATTAGTTGATAGCTGCTAAGATATTTTCAATGTTTTTCTTTTTTCCACATGCAGAGGCATTACATAAAGGCTTTATAATAGCGACATGCTATCGATATATCTTTCCTGCGCAAGGATTAGCATTTTGACTTAAGCTAAGGAAGGTCTTCTCGAAGTTAATGAACAACAAATATAGCGGAGATCTTTAATCGGCGGATTGTTCAATGAATGTTGAGAAAATACAGCAATTTAATATTCTGTTGGGAATAGTTGAGCCTTGGAAAACAGGAGAACGACGGGCTTATACACGTAACTGAATCAATGGCAGCACTGACAGTCAGCTTGGCAGTTTGCTTATAAAAGCTATGTAATACTGCTTGAGTTGAGCTCATGAGAATAGAAAAAAAACAACAAAGACTCGTACAAGCACTGATTCGCATCAGAGAATAATCTTAGAAAAGGAACAGTCACAACTTTCACATATTATTATTATATGTTTTAGAAAAGCATATCTACATTCTTCCCATCCAAGAGATAAGGTGGAAGAAGCATGAGTTCATGGTATGCGAATTGTTTGGCTTAAATAAAACCCTTAAAAAAGGAAGAATGTACACAAAGTGTGTTTTGTGCTAAGTCTTCGATAAAACATACAAGCAACGTCCTAGTGAAATTGTCGTGGCATTTTTAACATTAACAGAAATATATCTTCGTAAACGGATTCAAAATGAAGAATTTTTGGATGCGCCAACAGAATATTACGCTAGATTGCTTCCCGATCAGTTAAATGAATCTTATTGCAATAGATGCAAGACATTTCTCCAGCATGCTACATATTCACAGGGCACAGATACACTGGGATTATAATCTTGTTTTAGTCAAAATATGGTGGTAGATGTTGTCATGGTCAATTATTGGCGACTACAAACGAAAACATTGCCAGAATTCTTCCATAGACAATCAGCAAGTTCTATTTCAATTTTGTTACTATTTCAAAGGTTTAATGCGGGTTGCACTTTCCCAAGACCGTATTTGTAGCCCGCATATTGTCTTTCTTATGTTATTAACCGTTGAAATGAGTGAAACAAATTAATTAATCTGATGCACTTGTAAGGTTGTCTAAATTTACAGACGTAAAACTATTCTACAGACCAATCCATCTCCTTACTAAAATTATTTTCAATTGAGTGACACAATTTATTTTATTTCACCGTCTTTTTTTAACCTTAGCTGGACATTGAGCCACTATTGTTTATTAGTCTAAATTTTTCGATGATCTTCTGTGAACATGGAAATCATAATTTGTGTACATTTTACGTTCCTAGCTCAGCAAATTAAGGTTTCTGGGAACTCTATCGAATGAATCAGGTCGACGAAGACGATATTTCTCCATCCGAATGTTAGTTGTTGCAATTTCTTGTGTCAAATTTCTCCTTTCACTAAGTAGGCATCCGAGCTGTTTACTTCAAAACTTTATGATTGGCGCCCATACTGTAGAAGTTCTGAGATCGGGCGCGCACTGCACGGTTAGATTAGTTTAGATTTTTATTTTTATTTATTTATAAAATATTAACAAATTGTTATTATTAAAAACAGAGTTAGCATGGCATTGCCGTCCGTCTTTTATTTATTTTGTTCATCTCATTACGGATTTTTAAGATTAAGTTCTACGGTAAGATTTCATTTCTAGACACAGACCTTCTTGTTTCTCGTAAAATTGGACACCTGCCAACAAAACTAAAAATCATACATACGAGTACTACGGAGAAACAATTCAAGCATACTGTAGACCGTCCCTATAGAGTATATAATTTAGCTTAAGAGGTCTCCATGCACATAAAGAAATGTCGCTATTTCTTTTATGCTGTGTTCATCACGAAAATAGTAACTGTGTTCCAAATAATGCATAACTGATGCTGCTGCTCAGTGGAATGACATTGATGCTTCCTCTGTTGGTCCCCTTCCGTGGCTTGCTCATACAAGGTGGCGCAAAATTAATCATTCTACGGGAAGATGTTAAAATTTTTGCAAATAGCCACGTGCGTCAATCAAACATATTTGACATTTGTGAATTACGCAGCTGCAGTATACAAACAGACAAGCCACGGAGCACTTGTGAATTACTGTCAAGCCATCCTCAATCTTAACAACGAAGAGGACGATTTTGTGTCGACGATCATCACGATCAGCCACGAGTCGCATTTGCACTTAAGCGGTTACGTCAATAAGCAAAATCTTCATTTCTGAGGCACTAAAAATCCGCATGTGATGCACGAAGAGCAATCACATCCACTCAAGGCCACTGTTTGGTGCGGATTTCATGCGGGTGGAGTGATTGGGCAGTATTTTTGAGGCAATACGGTCACTGTTACTGGCGACTGCTACTGGGCCATGATGAACGACTTCTTACTGCCGGAATTGGATGAGTGAGGCTTGGTGAACGTGTGGTTTCAACAACGGTGCAACCTTACACAAAACACGACCCATAATGGATATTGTGAAGGAAGCAATTCCTGGTCGCGTAATCTCCCGTTTTGGCGATTTGGCATGGCCAGCAAGATCGCCTGATTTAACCATCCCAGACTTCTTTCTTTGGGGCTACTTGAAGTCGCAGTTTAATGCCAAAAAGCCTTAGACAATCGCAGTCCTAAAGGAGAATATTCGACAGGAATGCGAACAGTTATCTCCGGAAATCTTGCGGAAAGTCATGGAAGATGCGATAAAAAGGGCACAAATCTGTATCAACACTGGCGGCAGCCACTTGGCAGATATCATCTTTTCCACTTAACAGAAAAAATTGTAAACAGAAAAAAGTGTGGCACTAAAAATCTTCTTTTTTTATTTAGTAAAAAAGTAACTCAAAACAAAAAATTGGATGATTAATTCTGCGCCACCTTGTATAACAGTGTGATTAACGGATAAAGTCTGAGCTTTTAACTCGCCATATTTCAACATTCAATTCCATTTCAAATCCTTTCAGCCACTCTTTGTACCATCTTGTCCTACTTAGTATTGTTTGTAGAGCTGCTATCTTCGGTAGTCGATTGTGTACCGTATTAAGTACTTTGGTCACGTACTCCACCTGTAGTTTTAGGCTTTTAGTTATGGAAAGCCTGTCTCCAACAAGAGCATATAGTTTTGTGGATTCGAAAGATGAATTGCTCTCTTTATAAAAAACCATAACCCCTTTTTATTAACTATCTCATATTGTTTGCCTCCACATACTCCTTCTTGAGCAACGTAGAAGAGCATGGATTCCGTGTGGCGCTCCCATTGTTCCGATTTGAGTTCTTTTTTTTTTTTTGTTAAGTTAGTACATCTGTTGTTGATACTCGTATTCCCTCTCAATCTTAGTGTCATAGATTCTTCTTATCCTTTTATTAACCCTTTCCTCGTTATACGAACTTATGCGTAACGAGTTTACCATTTTTACTGCATCGCTGCTGCTCCGCTTATGGGGTTGGCTAATGTCGCAGACCATAGAACGCGTCTACATAATGCTCGGTCCTGGATCGCTTCAGTGGTTAACCCCAGACGTTGTTGCGCATTTGCCATCTGAGAAATCCAGGAATTCTTTTTCCGACCTCGTTTTCTTACAGTTGGAGTGACAGTAGTTGATAGTGCCTTTTTAACTGGATTTCCCGCAGATCTTCTTTGAACGTGGCAATACCAACTTATTCTATTCGCCTCAAGCTGTTCGGTTACCGAATTCTTTATATGTAGACTTCCTCTTATACGCGTAGATCTAATGCAATCGCGTTTAGTGACTCCAATAGACATCCTTAACATTTTCATTTCCGCTGCCGTCATTTTGTTTTTAAACGCTTCGTTCATTGTCCAGCACTGTGAACCGTATATAAGAGCTGGTCTAACAACCGTGATGTAGAGTTTCCCCTTTAATTTAAGTGTAAATTTTCGGTCGCCAAATATTCCCGAATTTTCCCGCCATTTCATCCATCCCACACTCACTCTGTGTTTTACTTCGTCGTCACATTTCGCTTACATGTTAACGATTGATCCTAAGTACTTAAAGATAGTGCTTTTCGGAAGAACTATTCCGTCTAACATTATATCCGGAAAAGTTCGCAACGGATGCGCAAATAGGCACGTCAAATGCTCCGTCTTTGAACGACTTATTTTAAACCAGTTTCTCTCTAGCGCAATTTTCCATGAATCTAGACGTTCGTTCAGCGAAGAGAATTGGCGTTACATTTTGGAAAGCGCTAAGTACGCTTCCTTGACGCACTCCGACATTAACTGGAAATTCTATCGTTAGTCCGGCAGAGCTTTTAACCGCAGTTTTCACGTTTCCGTACATGTCTTGTATTATTCTAACATACGTTTCCGGTACGTTTTGAGACCTCAGCGCGGCCCATATGAGATCCCTAGGCACTCGATCGAATGCTTTCGCGAGGTAGATAAATACCATGTGTAAATCCTTAGACGAATCGCGGTGCTTTTCCATTTTCATTCGTAGGCTTTGGATAGCGTCCACCGTCGATCTTCTTTCAACAAATGGCTATTATCGGGCTTTATTATGTGCCGAAGACGTTCGTTTAAGACTCTTTCGACGATTTTCATTGTGTGTGACATAAACTTGATTGAACGGTAGTTGTTGCATTCTCAAGTGTCGCCTTTTCGTTTGTATAATGGAACCAAGAAGCTACTTCTCCATTGATTCGGCATAGGTTGTCCACATTTTAATTTATTTAAAAGTTTCGTTAGCCAAACGCTGCCGATCCCCTCCATCTTCGGCCAAAACTCTGATGGAATGCTGTCTGGTCCCGCCGCTTTCCCCCGCTTCATTTTTCCAATTGCTATACTTATTTCATCGATTGAAAAGTCCGAAACTTCCTCCTCGAATAGACCAGCTGTCGGCACGATATCACGTGGAAACTGTTTGTTAAGCAACTCCTTGCAGTATTCAAGCCACCGGTCACAAATTTCCTTTTCATTTGTTAATAGGCGACCGTCTGCGTTTTTGATGTATTTCGGCGAGGTTATTTCCATTGAATTTTTTCTCCTCTGTGCAGCGAGCTTAAAAATATTTGGCATTTTAGTACTGTACGACGTTTGAACTTCTTGGATAGCTTGTCTTCTATCCGCCGATCGTGAGGATATTTGTTCCAACTCCTGGTACAGGTTTTCCGCTTCTGCCGCTCGAGTTCGAGCCAGGACTTTCTTTGCGATCTTTTTAAGACGCTCGTATTCAAGAGCCAGTCGAGCTTTTTCGATATCGTCGCTCCGATCGCATTTTGTCCACGCTTGGAATGCACCCTTCTTGTCGGTCACAGCTCGTTTGGTTTCGTCATTCCACCACCATGTTTCTTTGCCAACGTAATGGTATTTCGATATAGTCCCCAGATGGGACTTTGCGAGTGTTATGCATTCCTCGTGCATGCTGTTCCACATTTCTTGCGGGCTAAGTGAGTCTGCTATACCATTTATATTTTGAAGTACTTCTTTTGCCAGTGCGATAAATCTTGCGCTTCATTCCTTCGATAGATTATACCACCGGATTTTTGGCTTTCCAAACGATGCCCGTGTTTTCGGTGGTTCCGCTTTAAAAAATTCTGTAATGAGCAGAGGGTGTTGGCTTACTAGCGATTCTCCAAGTATTACTTTACAGTCCTTAACACGGTTTCTCATCGACATTTTGCAGAGGTGATAATCTATTTGCGTTTCATGGCCTCCGCTGCTATAGGTGATAAGATGTCGTTGATGTTTAATAAACATTGTATTTAAGACGGTTAAGCCGTAAGTCCTACACGCTACAAGGATGTCTTCGCCAGCTGAATTTCTGGTTCCAAAGCCTTTACCGCCGTGGCAGTCCTCATAATCAGCATTTGTTTCTCCGACGTGGCCATTTAAATCTCCTCCTACGAAGAGCATCTCATCGATAGGTATATTTCTAAGCAAATTACCGAACTCTGACCAAAATGTATCTTTTTCCGATTGGTCGCATCCATTTTGTGGAGCGTACGCACTAACAATGTTCCATGTTTCATTGTGTATGACCAGTTTAACACTCATCAAGCGGTCGCTTATTTTCAAGATACCAACGATGTTGTTTAGAAGATCCGCTGCAACAACGATTCCAACACCGTTTCGTCCATTGACCGTTAGTGTCATAGCTTGACATTTGCAAAAGTTACGTAGCCAAGAGTAAGTACATCCATCTCTGTGTGTGATGGCGATTTTTTACAATTGTAGAAATGAATTTGAATTTGTAACAACGAACTGGTATTCAATTTTGCGTAAAAAACGGATTTAATATTGTGCGAACGTTGGAAATTTTGGAAAAGTTTTTCGGCAACGATTCTCTAAAGAAAACAGTCGTTTACCAGTGGCACGAGCGATTCAAAACTGGTCGTGAGTCAATCGAAGATGATGAACGCAGTGGCAGACCATCGACATCGAAAACCGACGAAAACATTGATGAAGTAAAAGAAATGTTGGTCAATAACCGTGAATTAACCATCAGAGAGATAGCGGAGGACTTGAACTTTGCCTATGGATCCGTCCAAGATATTTTGGTTAATGATTTGGGTTTCCGTCGTGTACGAGCAAAGTTGGTACCAAAAGACCTCAATTTCATGCAAAAAGATACCGTGTTGACGTCGCAAAAGAGATGATTTGCGAGGCTGAATCCGATCCCACATTCATCAAAAGTATCATTACTGGAGACGAGACGTGAGTTTATGAGCACGACGCGCAATCCAGACATCGGGCAAGTGAATGGCGTTCGCCAAATGAGCCGAGATAAAAAAAACACGTCGTCTTCAGTCAAAAAAGAAGGTAATGCTCACGGTTTTCATGGTTTACAACGGTGTAGTGAATCATGAATTTTTGCCAGAAGGCCAGATAGTAAATAAATAGTATTATTTGGGCGTTATGAGACGTTTGCGTGAAGCAATTCGCCGAAATATACCAGAATTGTGGGCAGAAAACTGTTGGATTTTGCACCATGATAACGCACCATCGCACAGTGCCATCATTATTCGTAATTTTTTGACAAAAAATGCAACAAATACCATCCAACAGCCACCGAATTCACCTGATTTGGCTCTCTGTGACTTCTTTCTATTCAATCGAGTTAAAAAACCAGTACGGGGAAAGCGTTCTAGCAGTCGAGAGGAAGTAATGGAAAAATCGCAGGCAGCACTGATGGACATACCGATAACCGAGTATAAAAAATGTTTCGTGGATTGGACCAAACGCCGGCATAAGTGTGTTGCAGTCGATGGGGATTACTTTGAAGGGAACAATATAGATTTAGATGAATAAACTTGTATTTTTAATTTTCTGAATGAATTCCGTGAACTTTTTGACCAAAGTGGTATCTCAATTTTCTTGACCGAGCGCTTCTTATGCTCTTTCCGTCGGAGAAGCCGGTGTTCGTCTCTATTCTACTACTCGTATAGCTCGTTGGCTGTTTTAGTCCTCCTTTGCAGCGCCGCTTTATATGCAACTTGCTAAGCTGCATGTACTTGCCGACATTCGTCATCAAAACAGGGGTTTTACTGTGGTGGCCGAATGAGACCCAGCACATCAGAAGTGGCATCTCTGATAGCTTATTGGCTATTATTATTATTATTATTGGTCTTCGATGCTTAATGCTGTCTTATAAGATTAAGGAAGACCCGATCGGAATTGGCGTCTAAATTCCTCACAGAAACCGTACGTTGGCTAAGGACAAGGTAATTGCGTCCTTGTGTGTAGATAGTGTCCACGGAACTATCGGACGTCTTGCCTTGATCGCAATTCAGCCTATTTGACAGTTGATTGATTAGGAGTTCTCCAAATTCCTATGTGAAATTCGAGTTTCGGGTCGTGTACTATCTACGGCAATATTTCACCCTGCCGAAAAGTCCATTAACCTGCTTTGTTGCGCTATATAATCGAAAATGTTGAGTTCGGTATCACCTTGCAAGTCAGCTACAACCCTTGTTTCCCTCTCAAATGAACAAAGTTCTTCTGTTTGCTGTTTCCTCAGTTTAAAATCTCTAAGGAGTACAACAAAAGTGAAAAATACTTTCTCTCCATGTACGAGTAATCTTTCATTTGATTTGATTAAAAACTAACAAAGAACATTCAATGGTCATTGACTACACCTAACCTTACTATGAACTAAAATTCAACTAGAAAGTAACACAGCTCTTCAGTCCTCTGTCTTCATTCTCCAATTCACGTTGTTCGGTGTTGGATTTTAGATCACTGTATCTCTACAAGTACCTCATCAGCATCAGAATATCGATTGCAAACTCATTTAATTCAAATTCACTTGGTGAACTGTGCACTTTGAATCCACTTGCTGGACCCTCCACCCCCCTCATCCAAGTCTTGTGGGTGTTCTCAGTTTCTTTCGACAAACAAACATAAACCAGTTTTCCATGCGTTTAATTTGAAATCCACATCTCCGTATCCATTACGTTGAAACCTATTCAACAATAAAGCCACTCAACCTCGAAGCAATTTTCTCTTTTACGGATACCAAGGAATATTGCAAGTTTTGTCCTTCTTGTGTGTGTCTTGTGCTAGTAGTCAGTCTACATCAGACGAGGAAGTCACAGAAGCACTAACAAATTGCACCTTTTTTGCCAAAATGGGATTCAAACAATCGAAAAATATTTCATTTCTATTGCAATTTGGTCTTAGTTTAGCAGATCGGTCTTTGGTGTAGAATTTGCCTTATCCCCCCCCACCACACACTCTTGTCACCATGTGTCTTTGTCCTTTATTATTCACCTCGTTCTTGTCGTAGGCATCGTCATCCTCTTTGTCGTTGTTGTTGTCTTCATTGTATTATGGTAGTAGTCGTCCGGGTAGTCATCATCATCGTCAACATTGTCGTAGTGGGGGTCGTTTATTTTGGCCATGGCGCATCCTTGTTTACTTGCACACAAAAGACCAACCGGCAACAGAAGTTGGAAAAAAGAATAACAAGAGGCACAAACAATATGTGACATGAGAATGGGGGTTTTAGAAATGACAATGAGGGTATGAGGAGTTGGAGTAACACCCAACATGTAAACAAATCCTTGCACTGTTCATCCACTCCTATGGACTCGAAAAAGACTACAAAAACAGGTCTTTGGTTGTTCGAATTTTTCTTTTCTCCCCATAGAGACTATGGTCTGACTTTGGTCTCCTTTGGTTGGCCTAACATAGACTCATTGAAATGAAGACACCATTACTATCGTCATCATCGGTAAAGTAGTCATCATCATTATGAACGACCCCCAGCAGCGCCTTTGATTTTTGTTTAGATATCGCCCATGCTAACCTCTGTTCTATCCATTGTAAGGGATTTTTAGTCTTCACTATACGGTATGTGACCATAACAATAATTTAAAAGAGCAGTCTCTATTGGAAGCATTTCTATAGGTTCATTGCAGTCAAGGGTTGGATGCGCACTTTAGACGATTGATGTGGAGCACTATTGCATCATTATAGTAATTGTTGTTGTTGGTTCTTTCAAGCAAATAACAATTGTGGATTGTAAAGAAAACTTGGGGGGAGGGTATGTGGTAAAAACTATGCAAGCATCACACTTGTATCAAAGGAGGACTCTGTCTACGACTTTGGCTTTCTCTAAACACAATGCAGACATGGGCTATGGAAAATATTCGACTGAGTGCCGTGTATGTGTGAATTTTGCTCGTTTACTCTGCTCGTCCTGGCGTCAAAGCAGTGCATGGCTTTTGTCTAGAATCCAGTGTGAGAAATGGTTTTTGAGGGATTTCTAACAAAAAATAAGTTTTCAATAAAATGTAGTCGTACGGAGGGCAATAACATTGCATTAGCGCATAGAAAACTCTGAAAACCTTCACACGGTAAAGAAAGAACTCCTGTAAATGGTTTCTTGAATCTTCTATAAGTCAGGACAGTGACATGATTTACCAATTGTTCTTAAGCCTTTGGGAATACCTATAAAGGTTCAGGATGTGCTTTAACATAAGGTCAATCTCTTCAAGTCAGAGCCAGTGGCAGTGTCTTTCAAGGTTCCGACATTTTGCACCTAAGCTCCTAAAACCGATAGGTAGTAATGTCTTGAAAGAACCAACCAACTATCGCAATCTAACGTTGACCGACTATCAGCACTTAAACTGAATATAGAACACGAAACGTTGTTGTATGTTGTAAGCACATCCGCAACCAGGCAGTGAGCAATAACGAAAAATTGTACTTTAACGCGGCTTTGATGATAATGATATTGATATTCAGTTCGTGTGTGACATATTTGTATAATTCCATTCCGAAGGATCCAGAAAACTACCAAGGAATTTCCTTTTTGAATGCATGGTACATAGGTCTAACAGCTATACTGCAAAGTTGATTTTCTGCATGGATAGGAACCAATAACGTGCTGAAGGCTTTCCGTCCTGGATACTCCACTGTTAATCACTTGTTTACATTGAATAATATTATGAAATCATTTCTCTTGGAGTATAGGAAACTATTTGCCTTATTCATAGGCATCAAGGCAGTTTTCGACTCAGTGGACCGTTCGCGTTGTTGTATAAGGTGGACCAAAATGTATAACCTTTCGAAAAGTGCCACAGGTTTTGAAAATAGTGTCAAGTATTAATACAGTCCTGACATTTGGGAAGCAAACATACTATGTATAATGCGGAATAATCGCAACGATGTTTCTGATCAACAAATTCGTCTCAAATTTGTGGTGGTTAGTAGATGGAACAACACGGGACCAACAAGCAAACCCTAGAAGACATCGTACCTCTCATTCGCTGACGCCATTACCTCGACTCAAAGTCATTGCATGTTAAGCTATTTACTCTGGCGGAGTCGTTTTTCCATTTAAGACAAGTTTTTCGCTCGTCTGATATCGCAGTTTGGCAATTTGCACTGGCCCGCAAAATCACCCGAACACTATTGAACCACCTCAGATATTTTTTATGGGTTTTTTTTAAGTCAAAAACTTTTGTAATTCGTTCTTCTTTTTTTTATTCTATTTCAAAGACATAACCCAGGAAAATATTCGTACATTATGGCCCATCTTGTGAACGGTCTTTCAGAAGTCACTCCTAGATGTCAGTGGTGTTTGGTGTATAATTTCTAAACGCTCTCGTTTATCTTTGTGTCATCTTTGACATTTGTAAAGTTGACACACGTACAATATTCGCTTTTCGGTATGTCCTTCAGTGCTTCCTGCAATTTTTCCATTACTTCCTCTCGGCTGCTGAAACGCGTTCCCCGTACTGGTTTTTTAACTCAATTGAACAGAAAGAAGTCACAGGTAGCCAAATCAGGTGAATTCGGTGGCTGTTCGATGGTATTTGTTGCATTTTTCGTCAAAAAATTACGGATAATGATGGCACTGTGCGACGGTGCGTTATCATGGTGCAAAATAGAGAGCTCGGCTGGGCATCCCATGAGCGAGTTGTTCGGCTTAGAAAAGAATCACGATATTTCAGGGTGCTTTCGAAAGTGGGCTTGAGGGTGTGCTGATGAGCATTCACAGCGAGACGGGTTACGGGTTACGGTTGGAGGTTTGCAGGGGCGTGATGCTACTGGCAATTTCTGAGGAGCATTCGTGGTGAAAATAGCGAAAGAACGGCGTGAGACAGGAGACATTACGTCGGTGGTCGACTGTGTAACATTAGCATCACCTATTAGTTATATCGCACGGTTTTGAATCCTATCTAGTAGGCGCAAAGAAGTCTTGGGAGCACCTGACCAGATGTGAGCATTGCCGGATGAAAGCCTTGTACTCGTATATTGAGGCCAGATCAGAGAGGGTAAAATATTTCTTACATCGCTTAAGGAAACCTAGACATTTCGCAGCATTTTTTGGTGACTTTGAATATGTGGTCATTCCGACGTACGTTGTCATTTACACACATACCGATAATGGAAAGTTTTTCGGTTTCAATGATGCAAGTGCCATTCATGGATAATGGCTGGGTATTTGAATTTCGCTTAAGCGACAGCAGACAGCATTGTGTTTTGGAAGCACTAAATTCCAATCTATTGGTAGTTCCCCAGTTGGTTATTTTGTTTATATCGGAATTTAATGAGCTTAATAAACGCTGCCGTTACCGTTCTATAGCCGCAGAGCAGGGACGTGAGTCCGGGAACGAATATGAAAAGCAGATAGTACTGTCGTCAGCAAAGGAGTAAATTAGATTAGAAGTACCAGACAAGAGATCATTGATGAAAATTAAAAAGAGTGTCGCAGATAGAACGGAGCCCTGGGGCACACCAGCATTGAATTGAACGTTTCAAAAGGTAATATGCCACGGACACAAGCACCACAGCCTGAACTGAAGCCTGTAGAGACGAACGAAGGAACAACGTAGCAGAGTCGCAGTCGATGCTGAGGATTTGGACAGATAATTTCTGTAGACTGTATAACGGGGATAACGCACCAAATATGTCTGTCAGTCAGAATGGACAGAGAGGACGTGCTGATATTCATCTCCTGAGTTATATTTTTGTCTCGCATATCGGATTTTGACGAATTCTGTTTTCTTGGGCGTGATGGTCGGATTTTGCACAGTGGATAATATTAGCAGTATTTCTGAACAACCTCAGGGTATGGTGTAGAAAGCTTCATGTGGTTTTTAATGGTCTTAACATCCGAAAGACTTCGCCTTCCTGTGGCCAGATTTTCAAGCTCAATTACAACGTGATTTTCGAGCGATCCCCATTCTTTGATTGCAAACGACTGACCTCAAACCTCAAGACATTTCCATAAATGTCACTTGGCAAACAGACGTCAAATTGGAATGGGTGCGTTCATTGGTTCTTAACAATGAATGTTTTCAATTCTTGTACCAAAACATTTGCTAATACTAGGTACTTTCGGGCATATGTCTACTGCGACTGCCTCGTACGACTTTTTCAAAATTTTTTGGGAATATATCGCCTATACTTCAGCCCACAAAACTAATGGTCAAAAGGCTAAAGGACTTGCTGCAATTGAATCTACTAAGGCTTGAGACTAAATATCCAGATAATGCGTAGACAAATGCCCAAAACTTGCGAAAACATACAATATTCTGTTCAGTTGTGGAGGGCTGGCGGAAGTAAATTTAGGGGCAGACAGGTCCCTAATACCCTAGTTAGTCTAGTTAGTTTAGTTAGTCCATAGTATTCCAAATCGGAATAATTCTCCTACACATCGTGTCCATGATTTTTTCTGTCATTATTTCTTGAATTCATCAATCTGTATCCACATAAGTCGACTCCACTTATCTAAACTCCGCTTTACTGGAACATAACTGAAAGAAGTCACTGAATACACCCTTTGGTAAAATTTGTAATTCTTCAACTGAACACATCCTCTGGAACTGACAATTAATTTTTTACCCGTCGACCCTGAATAGTCTATCAATTTTGACAGCACAGTAAATGTGTCTTTACGGTTTCTCTTTCGGATTCAGTGTTCAAATGTTTTATTGAATTGCATTATATTGTGACAAAATCTGTAGAAATGTCGACATAAATGGTAAAGGTGTGGAAAAGCAAAATCTTGTTTCAGGCATCTGGGAAGAAATGCAAAAGTTTGTCACTTCAAAAGAAGCTTGAAATTTTGAAGAAGATTGAAGCGGGAGAGTCAAGAAAAGACATTTGTAAAAACTTCCGCTGCACTGCACCAATTTTAACAAGAATCGTGAAAAGTAGAGATTCTATTCGCAACGCGCCTACACAAAACAAAAATTTATTAAGGAAACGGGTGCTTATAAAGATGTGGAAAAAGCGATATCGGTTTGGTTTAAGGCAATGCGATCGAAACACGAAACAATTACCGGTCCAATTTTAATGGAAAAAGCAAAGGTATTTGTCATTATGCTGGATGTTGATTCTGTACCATCCAATGGTTGGCTGGAGCGCTGGAAACGTAGAGAAAATATTCATTTTAAGAATGTTGATGGGGAAGAAAATTCCCCCGATATGTACGGTGCTAACTGGATCGCTTCAGTGCTTAACCCCCGGCGTTGTTGCGTATTTGCCATCTGGGAAATCCGGGAATTCTTTATATGTAGACTTCCTCTTATACGCGTAGATCTAATGCAATCGCGTTTAGTGACTCCACTAGACATCCTTAACATTTTCATTTCCGCTTCCGTCATTTTGTTTTTAAAAGCTTCGTACATTGTCCAGCACTGCGAATCGTATATAAGAGCTGGTCTAACAACCGCGGTGTAGAGTTTCCCATTTAATTTAAGTGGAAATTTTCGGTCGCCAAATATTCCCGAATTTTCCCGCCATTTCATCCATCCCACACTCACTCTGTGTTTTACTTCGTCGTCACATTTCGCTTACATGTTAACGATTGATCCTAAGTACGAGTACTTAAAGATAGTGCTTTTCGGAAGAACTATTCCGTCTAACATTATATCCGGAAAAGTTCGCAACGGATGCGCAAATGGGCACGTCAAATGCTCCGTCTTTGAACGACTTATTTTAAACCCGTTTCTCTCTAGCGCAATTTTCCATGAATCTAAGACGTTCTGTAAATCTTCGGCGTTATCGCTTAGTATAACTGCGTCGTCAGCGAAGAGAATTGGCGTTACATTTTGGAAAGGGCTAAGTACGCTTCCTTGACGCACTCCGACATTAACTGGAAATTCTCTCGTTAGTCCGGCAGAGCTTTTAACCGCAGTTTTCACGTTTCCGTACATGTCTTGTATTATTCTAACATACGTTTCCGGTACGTTTTGAGACCTCAGCGCGGCCCATATGAGATCCCTAGGCACTCGATCGAATGCTTTCGCGAGGTAGATAAATACCATGTGTAGATCCTTAGACGAATCTCGGTGCTTTTCCATTTTCATTCGTAGGCTTTGGATAGCGTCCACCGTCGATCTTCTTTCAACAAATGGCTATTATCGGGCTTTATTATGTGCCGAAGACGTTCGTTTAAGACTCTTTCGACGATTTTCATTGTGTGTGACATAAACTTGATTGAACGGTAGTTGTTGCATTCTCAAGTGTCGCCTTTTCCTTTGTATAATGGAACCAAGAAGCTACTTCTCCATTGATTCGGCATAGGTTGTCCACATTTTAATTTATTTAAAAGTTTCGTTAGCCAAACGCTGCCGATCCCCTCCATCTTCGGCCAAAACTCTGATGGAATGCTGTCTGGTCTCGCCGCTTTCCCCCGCTTCATTTTTCCAATTGCTATACTTATTTCATCGATTGAAAAGTCCGAAACTTCCTCCTCGAATAGACCAGCTGTCGGCACGATATCACGTGGAAACTGTTTGTTAAGCAACTCCTTGCAGTATTCAAGCCACCGGTCACAAATTTCCTTTTCATTTGTGAGTAAGCGACCGTCTGCGTTTTTGATGTATTTCGGCGAGGTTATTTCCATTGAATTTTTTTTCCTCTGTGCAGCGAGCTTAAAAATATTTGGCATTTTAGTACTGTACGACGTGTGAACTTCTTGGATAGCTTGTCTTCTATCCGCCGATCGTGAGGATATTTGTTCCAACTCCTGGTACAGGTTTTCCGCTTCTGTCGCTCGAGTTCGAGCCAGGACTTTCTTTGCGATCTTTTTAAGACGCTCGTATTCAAGAGTCAGTCGAGCTTTTTCGATATCGTCGCTCCGTCCACAGCTCGTTTGGTTTCGTCATTCCACCACCATGTTTTTTTGTCGAAGTGATGGTATTTCGATATAGTCCCCAGATGGGATTCAATAAAGACCGAATTACGATTCTTTGTTTTACAAATTCAACCGGTAGCGACAAAATGATTTTCTGTATAGAGACACCTAAAAACCCTAGGTACTTCCGTAATTCTACAGTCCCCGTAAAATATTATGCCAACACAAAGGCTTGGATGACTTGGTCAACTTGGAGTCAGCTCATGAAAGAACTAAATGGCAAAAAGTATTACTTTTGGTTGACAACGCGTCATGTAACAAATTAGATAACGATACTGATTTATACAACATAAAAATCGAATTTTTGCCTACAAATACAACTTCCCTCATCTAACACTACCAAATGCGCATAGTATTACGACAAATCCTTCATTTAGATAGTGGACGAACTATATTAGAATTTTCCAAAAAAGTGGACTTGATCGCAGCTTTAAAAATGGTCAAAAGAGAATGATGAGGATGGTGAGGCTGTCGGAAGTCAGGTTTTGTTAAAAACATTTCCGACGAAGAAATTATTTCAGCAGCTAACGAAGAAGAGGAAAAGAATTTTTCGTTCACACTCAGGCAGGAAATTGATTCTCTTGCGGATTTCGATGTGGGGAACCTTGGTTCGGGGACATGGCATTTGCCCTTCGTATTTTAAAGGAATTTTTTGGGGGAAATTGCGAAGACTCTGATACCATTGAAGATCTTGAGGACAAAATGTCTTTTCACAACATGCAGAATTGCAAACAATTGATCGAAGATTGGTATTTCTTGGATTGTAAGATTGGATAAGTGAAATTGTTTTCAGCTATCCAAACTCCGGTTAAGTTTAACATTTTTTCAGTCATCCGATGTTCGCATAAGTAAAGATACCGCTTAAGTGAAAAAAAATTGCTGACAAATTGCCGTTTCAGTGAAGTATTACCTTAGGAATCGAACAGGAAATTCTACCTGATGTACAGCGGAATTTATAAGGTCAAGAAAGGTATAATTTTTTGATTGAGATGTTATGTCCTTGTAGAGTGAATGGGTGAAAACTTTCCGGCTAGAAAAGTCCTCGATTTCTACCCAGAGGGCAATGCAATGAAAAAACAGGCGCGCTTTAGCCGGCTTCTAAAAGTAAAAGGGAACATCAACCAGCTTGAAATGCAACACTGAATGCAGTTGACGAAAAAGCACTCAAAAAGGAGATGTCTATTACTTGAAGTCCATGTAGACCTTGGATTGCCTCGCCATCGTTGTAAGTACATGCCCAGGAGACGATATAAGAACATGGCAATTTCAAAGGCAGATTTTAAGTCGTTTTTGACCTTTTAATGGCATATTTAGAAATTGTCCTAAAGATTTTTAATAAAATTAATTGTTTTCTTGTTTTTTTTTTGTTTTTGCACGGAGGGCATACAAATTAAACCATTTACTAAAAACCTCTATTGATCTCTCCCAGTTGTCGTGATGTATTTTGATAATATTTGTTTTCAGAAGCAAGTGAGTTTGAATTGCCCTTTTGGGAGTACTATTTGCTTGGCAATCTGCCATCTAGGACTACGAATAAATGAGTTTAAAGGCAACCTTATAGGCACATATGAGTATAAACCACCTTAAGCCAGCCATCTCCTTTGTTTATGCAGAAGGATTAGACTGAAAGTTTTATTCAACCCAAAATCTAGGACTAAACCTGACCTGTACTTTCGTATTACCACCTTAGGTGTGTATTTAGAGGTGGTTCCGGTACTTATTTGACACAAAAGCCAGCCTTACGTGAAATGAAACCTAATGACTCGAATGTTGATCCAATTTAGTCCAAACTTACAAACTACCGATAGGGGATAGCTTTTATTGTATTTCTCCTCCTCAATCGAAGCAAATACTGATACTATCTGTGTTTACGGTGACCACTTCAGGACCCCTCAATTAACTCCAAGTATCGTTTGAATAACTATTTAACTTCAATTGCAATCCTTTTCTCTCTGCATCTCCTTCTTCTACTAAGCGTGTCCTCCCATTCGAACACTCCTTGCAAGTAAGTCAAAGAGAAAAATCCCTCTGCGGTTTGGATGATCCTTAAAAATAGAGAAAAAATAAAAAATAAAGGAAAAGTATAAAACAGACCAAGACAAAAAATGTGTTATCCTTTGCCGTTTCCTTAAATCCTTTACCATTTCCATTTCGGTTCGTTTGCTTTAAATATATTCTAATTGCTTTCCTTTTTTTTTTTCAATGATTTTTCTATTGTTGTTGTGAATTAGGGGGCGGGTAGGCAACAAAAAAAGGGCACCCCGAAAAGTGCGTTTTGTTGTGTGTTGTTGTTTTGTTCTACGGCCTTGAGCTTAGCGAAGCTAAGCGCAGAGTGTTTAAATGGGATCAGGACTTGGTTTAGCTCCCCACAACTACCGCCACTGCCTTCAACCGACCGCCTTTTGTTGTTTGTCTCTTTGTTTAGGTTTTACAAGGTTTTGTTGGGTATTTCCTTTTTTTTGTTTTGTTTTTTTTTTTTTTTTAACCGAACAGATAGGATGTTATGAACGCGGATAAATTCTTAACAAATTGTTTCTGTGTCCTTTATTCTTATCGTTTTTTTTTTTTGACTTTGTAGGTGCTCTCACTCTTTGAAAGCAAAGTGAGGACAAAAACAAAAATGAAGAAGAAATGTTAACCCAACTTTACAATGAGGACTCTTTTTTGGTTTCCAGTATCTTCCACTAACCCATGAGAGAAAGGAAAAAAAAGGATACACCAGGATACACAAGTATATGGCTTGTGTTGATGTTAATTTGTGTGCGTATTCCGTATTGTTGTTTGTGTATTTGAGTTAATAAATATCCTGATCCTGAACCCCAAACAAAGTCCTTTGCTGGTGCACGAAAAAAGGGAATATTAAGTCGAAATGTAAATTAAAATGCAAAAGGATGGCCAAAGGGGGGAAGAGCTCTCATTCTCGGTTGGTTTTTCTTCAGTTTTTGTTATTTTTCGACGCTGCGTGTCGGAATCGTAATTAGGACCGTACTCGTATCAGTGTATCTTTATATCTTTCAGCTGTTGTATGGTTGTATCTGAGTGGTTTCTCTTTCGCTGGTTGTGTGAAGTTTTATAAAGTTTAGGATCAAAAAGGGATTACACCAAATTTATTTAGCGTAATTACACCGATTGCTTTGGGGGTCGTCGGCCCACACAGCAACGGCTGCATGATGCCCCCGATGATGGTCGGGTAGAGGGTACTAAAATTTCGTACATCTGAAGGGTTACGAACCCAACCAATATGTATGTATGTACGTAAGTCGATTTAGTACAGAGAGGTGGGGACAATATATTTATTTCATTTTTATTAGATCTTAAGATTAATTCAATCCGAGGTGCTTTGGTTTTTATTTGCATTTAATTTGGATCCAACTGGGTTTACAATGGTGCCATGATGTGATGGTAGCGCAGCACACAGAGATCAATTGGTGTTGCGGCTTAAGCCCTGACGCCTTTGGCATGACACTTTCTCTGCGATCCTTATGTTCTCGTGGATAGGCAAAAAATTGGATTACCATTTCTCCTTTTCTTTCTGTTTTGAATTTACTTGGATGTTGGATGTTAGATGGTTTTTTTTTTTTTTTTGAAAGGTCTTGTATGGCAGGCTATGGTAATTAGAAAGTCAGGATCGACAAAAAGGTCTAATGAGTTGATTTCTGTAGTTAGATATATTTTTAATGGGTCGAGATGTGTTTGGTTTTAGGGGTGGAGGGGCTTTTTGAAAGCCATTAACGATTTGTTCCTTTCGTGTAATTGGTGTTGGTTAAGTGTTATCTGAGGGGTCTATAATGGCTTTAGAGGGGTTAATGATATGAAATTGGACAAGTCACAGGGTTTTTCGGTGCAGATTCACTTGAAATATTTTTTATTCAATTTAATTGCTCGTAAGGCGCAAAGTGTTTTGTTGTTTTTCTGTTTGGTTTTGTCATAAATTTGAGGATTTTATGGCATTTGTTGGATTTATTTTGATTAAAGTATATTTTGACAGGTGGATTTGTAAGAAGATTAAAAAGGTTCGTTTAAGCGTAGACGGCACATTAAAACTTGGGTGCTTAATCTTGAATGGTTCCCAAGATTCGAGATTTCCAAAGCTATAAGCCAGATATGCCTCCGATGTCTGTCTTGACCTTCCTCCCCTTTTTTAACTTCAATATGCAGGTACGCTGTCAAGTCGTTGATCCTAAGGCTCCGAAAAGACCCTGTGTGAGATGAAATCAAATTGTTAAACCAAATTATACTCCAGATGATACATGCAACAGTGATAAGGCACCCGTGGTCTTTTTCATCGCGGCCAGGGAATGAACTTTGCAAGCCTGAACACACTAACAAGCTAACCGTCGATTTCGACGCGACTGTTTATTCGATCTATTGGGCTAGGGGCATTGATAGAGTACGGATAATATTCAGCTCTTTATAGTTGAACTCTGTTAAAATAGACGAGTGTTAAGACAGAGAGCAGTTTTTTTGATTTGTCCATGGACACTATAGGATATAATGGGCCTTAGAAGTGGCACATGCGTCTAAGAAGATGTTGATGACACTCATTGGAATACATCGTTTTCATTTGTATTGAACAAGTTCTAAAGGAATAAGGCTTCTAGCACTTCCTCTATCGATTGATTTTCTCACGCACGATGATCAAGTGAAAGCTCGATAATAGCCAGTGTGGATTTGTTGAAGGAAGATCGACGGTCGACGCTATCCAAAGCCTACGAATAATAATGGAAAAGCACTTAGATTCGTCTAAGGTTTTACACATGGTATTTATCGACCTCGAGAAAGCATTCGATCGAGTGCCTAGGGATCTCATATGGGCCGCGCTGAGGTCTCAAAACGTACAGGAAACGTATGTTAGAATAATTCAAGACATGTACGGAAACGTGAAAACTGTGGTTAAAAGCTCTGCTGGACTAACGAGAGAATATACAGTTAATGTCGGAGTGCATCAAGGAAGCGTACTTAGCCCTTTCCTCTTTAACGTAGTATTCGACTATCTTTTAAAAGACTGCATGCGCGAAGCAAATGTAACGCCAATTCTCTTGGCTGACGACACAGTTATACTTAGCGATAACGTCGAAGATTTACAGAACGCCTTAGATTCATGGAGAAATGCGCTAGAGAGAAACGGGTTTAAAATAAGTCGTTCAAAGACGGAGCATTTGACGTGCCCATTTGCGCATCCGTTGCGACCTGTTCCGGATATAATGTTAGACGGAATAGTTCTTCCGAAAAGCACTATCTTTAAGTACTTAGGATCAATCGTTAACATGGAAGCGAAATGTGACGACGACGTAAACCACAGAGTGAGTGTGGGATGGATGAAATGGCGGGAAAATTCGGCCTCTTTTGCGACCGAAAATTTCCACTTAAATTAAAGGGGAAACTCTACACCACGGTTGTTAGACCAGCTCTTATATACGGTTCACAGTGCTGGACAATGTACGAAGCGTTTAAAAACAAAATGACGGCAGCGGAGATGAAAATGTTAAGTATGCCTAGTGGAGTCACTAAACGCGATTGCATTAGATCTACGCGTAAAAGAGGAGGTCTACATATAAAGAATTCGGTAACCGAACAGCTTGAGGCGAATAAAATACGCTGGTATTGCCACGTTCAAAGAAGATCTGCGGGAAATCCAGTTAAAAAGGCACTATCAACTACTGTCACTCCAACTGTAAGAAAACGAGGTCGGAAAAAGAATTCCTGGATTTCTCAGATGGCAAATGCGCAACAACGTCTGGGGTTAACCACGATCCAGGACCGAGCATTATGTAGACGCGTTCTGCGGTCTACGGCATTAGCCAACCCTATAAGCGGAGCAGCAGCGATGCAGTAAAAATGGGAAACTCGTTACGCATAAGTTCGTATAACGAGGAAAGGGTTAATAAAAGGATAAGAAGAAGAAGAAGATGATCAAGTGAAACCACTGTTCCAACAAACAAATCCTTCAGACTCAGTACATGTAGTATAAATCAGAGTTAGTCAAACCCATTGAAAAAAAAAAAACACCAATATCCGGATGAAACCGACACTTCAATGGAAAAGAGAGTTGTTCCGGGATTTAATGTCATCGCAAATCCAACCTCCAAAAAGCCCCAAAATGTCTAAGTAGGTAACGATGGCATGCATTTAAGGTGGCCGCTATCTCCTTTCTAGCGCTTTGACTTGGGAAGGGTAACACTTTTTAGATTCACTGTGGGAGGTGTGGGGAAAATAAAATTTTTGGAGGAAAATGTTTCACGAAGCGCATCCGAAAACAATAAGGTAACAAAACTTAAGGCTGCCGAAACTAAAACTGACTTCTGGGGAAGGGAGGATCTGTAAACGTGTCTTTATACTCAGGACTACTAACTTGACACTGAAAAGTGGATAATCTCTTTTCGCAGAGATAGCTATCACTAATTCGGAAAATATAATACAAATACGGCTCTTCACTCGTTGTGACCTTGGACAAAGTTCTTGTGCTGTCCTGAAATTTGCACTTTATTAAGCCGAATCCAGACAAGGGATGACTTCCCCAATATTGTCTATTACTATTTATGTATGTACTCAGATTGACCTGCAATATTTCAAGCATCCTACTGCCGTCCTTTTCTTGCTTAAATAAAATAATTGTAAAACGAGTAGCACGCAACAAAAATTAGTTGCCGCTGACTTGAGGTACGGAACAAACTAAAATTGACATAAATTCGTAGTTGCGTCAATAAATTAGTGAATATTCAATTTAGCGACATCCGACAGACTCTTTTAACAAATCACAGGCTGGAATGTATGGTGGAAACTTTAAATGTTAGATTATGCAAGCCATCGGTAGGAAGGAGGATCTCGACAATTTCGCCTTTTCAAAAACAAATAGAAGCAATATGAACGACACCCTTACTAAAGATTTAAGCTGACGTTTATGGATAGAAAAAATTGCAGTCCGTCCGACCTATGGAGAAACATAAGAAATCCTTAAAACTTTTAAACAGGCCATTTAAGACTCATATAGAGCAAAGCTAGATCGAAGAATCGAAATAGAATATGAGTAGTCAACCTTCTTATAAAGAGCAAAAATCGCAAAATTCGGTGACTCCAACAGGCTCATCAAGGGACAAGATTAGAAAAAATAACCTGAGTCAAAGATGTAAGTCGTCTGTCTCATGGTTGAGATGGACCCCCCGCCAGATCAGAATCAGCTCATAACAAGGCTCTCCCACAAAAGTATAGGTAGATATTGAACTGAGTATCACAATACGCCGTAATCGGTATCAGCTATCAAATCACTTGAAGTTGGCACCGATGGCACATCAAGTTATGCTACAAAAACCTGTAGACCAGCCTATGGAAACTCTGGAAGGAATGTTCACTGCTGACCTGACACTGTAGGTATACCACGCCTGTTGCGAACAGTAAGGGTAGCTTTCATACTTCGAAGGAATATTATAGGCTAAAATTTAAGCCAGGAAAGGAATGTAGTCGGGTTTTCTTAGAGAAAGCAATCTAGAGTCTTATAAGTGATCGCAAAAAATGGGATTCCGTTGTCGATGAACTTGCTAGGCGAGGCTGAGGTTCAAATTTCCCAATTGCGTTAGAAAACCCGCAGTGAGGACTACTATTGATTATTGAGTATTGACTCTCCGGAATTCCGGCAAACTAAAAGGACGATTCTCGGAGTGCCTACGAGGTCGGCGTTCCCCAATAGGAAGGATTGCAGACTGCTTAATAGGGTCATAATGGGGCACTACACTCTTGCTAATTTCTTAAGTAAGTGTGCATGCAAATAACTTTTAAAGCTTTCAGTGAGAGTTATAACGATTCCGGGGTGTACTTACACTGTTTGGTCAACGCAGGTGGCATGGAGAATCAACCTTTCCACGATTCCGTCTACCTGGATGAGGTGAAGATAGCTATATCTAAGCTTAAGTCCAACAAAGCTGCTGGAGCGGACGGCCTAACGGCCACCAACTCATCTGTAAAATATGGTCGGACGAAAGTATGCCCGATGAATGGAACCTCAGCATTGTTTGTCCGATTCTCAAGAAAGGAAACCCTCTGAACTACGTCAACTACAGAGGCATCAGTCTTCTTAAGACCGCGTACAGTATCTTTTCTGACGCATTGTGTGAACGCCTGAAGCCGTTAGTCAATAACCTGATAGGTTCATATCATCGAGCAAATATTTACATTAAAAACCCATGAGCTTCAGATCGAGACATACCACCTACTCATCGATTTCTATACGGCGTATGACAGCATTTATAGAAACGAGCTTCACAGATAATATTATAAGAGTTAGATAAGACGAAGCGCTGTTATGCGATTTCTTCAACATCATACTTGAAAGAATATTTGAGGATCTGAACTCTGCAATAATTAGGAATCAACAAATAAGCAGAAATCACTTTAATAAGGTATTGAGTGCCGATACACTGAAGATATACTGAATTCCAGGCAATGATAAAGCCAATGAGTTGGCGAAGAAAGGTTTTGCTAAGTAAGCATGCAAAAGCTAGAACCAAGCGTTTGTTTGAGGTATGATACATCGAAAAGAGTTCACCCATTGCCTAAAGCCTACTGCAGAACATAGAGGTACCAAGAAAGAGACTGAGTCTATCGGTGCTCTGGGCCTCTCCCATCCTTATCGAGGGAGAAATGCAAACTCACGATATTTACTCCTTCCTCTAGCTAGAGGACTAACATTTTGTTAACCTAGTACCTCCGTACATTTAGGTGTATCACTATTTCCGTGGATCCAGTATAGATAATTTCTTTATACTGTCGGTCTTATAAGACAGTGATTCCTGGTCATTGAGCACCTTCAAAGCAACACACCTGAGGTTTCACCACGAGAGTAGTTTTTTATTCGATTTTGCAACAGAACATCTCAAGCTGAAACTGCAGCTGGTGCCTCATTCAGGCCTTGACTGGTCAGCTCCTCCTTTTGTGTTATTCGAAACTAAGACTTGAATCCTCTTCAAGCAGCGCATTCGATGCAATGAATGCACCTGAAGCTTGACAAGTTGCATAGGCGAAGAAAGAATTGCGAAATATGAAAATCCAAGTTACCCTATCCTGATGCACTAACTAAAACATACTGAAATTTCCCCGGTACCAAGTAGGATATAGAGGGTATTTGTTCCATTTTCCAGTTAGATGACTCGTACGGGACTCACTTTAAACATGAGTAGAAGCACAGCTAATAAATGTTAGTCTCAACTAATAGGTCATGAGTGGCTATGCCTCACGAGACCGGCAAAACAAATTAACGCACTAACAATTCACTAGACTGAGGTTTCAAGTACGCACTTCAGCATCCTTTATCCTTGCATCCATGTCATTGGGTCGAGTGCGTTTTGCATGTTAATCAGATGCAAAGGGGAGGATAGTGCGATGGAGAAACTTGCACTTTTAAATTGGTGTTGGTGTGTGCCTTCATTTGTCACATTGCAACGTCACTTCAAAGAGAGCGCATTGCTCCCAATTTTCACATAAAAAAGTATCTCACATTATGCCCTATTAAAACATAGACTCTTCTGGTAGTTGTCTTTCGAATAAAAGACAACGATACTCTGGCACACACTCGTTGGACTAATTTAAATATCAACCTCCTCTGTGTCATACAAGCAATGTGCCCCAACGAAACATGGGCTACAAAAGGACGAAACAAAAAAAAAATCCGGAAAAAACCATAAGAAGACACTGAATGAACAAAAAAACAAAAAAAGGAATGGTGATGAAAAGTTCACAATAATTAAGAAACTTTCATCAGCGTCAAAAAGTACACACTGAAAGATTTTAGCGCAAGATAAAAACACCATTTGCCTTGACGCCTTGAGGGCGTTGGTGGCGGTCCAAAGCATCACAAGCCCGTCAGTAGCAATAGCTAGAGCAAAGTCACAGCCACAGCCAAAGTCATAGTCAGTGTTAGTGTCACCATGAGAAACGATGACGAAATGACTTTCAACGGTCCTTGCTGATGTCGGTCGATGTCAGTGTTAAAGGCTGTGCTACTGCTATCGAAAGTAACCCCCGATCCTTAGTTGGGAAAAAAATTTCCATAATAATTACATTTTTATGCTAATTAAGGACTAATCGTGGCATAAAAAGCGGTTGCCTTACTACATACTCTTGCTCGTACACTTTGAGTTCTATGTAGCTAGTGACACTCATACTACGTACGTTACTATATGTATGCAAGAGTTTGAGTACACGAGTAGTACTTGTAGAGCAAGAGAAAATTGTCAACATCGGACCGACTAACCAACCGACTATTCTCTGTCCAATTATAGTTTCAAGGATCCATTCACTTAGCTGGCTGCCCCCTTAACCCCTTAATGAAGCAAGAAGCTTAAATTTCTCTATCTTTTCATCCTCTTTTAGTTGTGAAGGGTATACGAGGAGTAATACGTAGGAGAGTATGGATGCGCTAAGGCCACTAGAAAGGATATACTCATACAAGCGTACAAGCATCGATGGGATGGATGTTGAAGGATTTCGACACTTTCGGTGTTTTAATCTATTTTTCCCTTTTCTCGGTTTTTTATTTTTTATTTTGTCAAGCGGGCTTCTTTGGAGCTATGGCTCTTGTCTTATACACACACCGCTTGTCAATGTTCTTTTTGTGCTGGGCGGGTGAGATCGGTTGATGGGTTCATGTAGTCCTTAAGACTTGGAATACACTATATAGTAGCTCTGTTTTTGGTGTATTCCTTGTCGTAATGACATTTGATGACAGGCGAAGTGGTTGTATTGGGTGTCCTAGACACTCAAGACGGTAAGAGGATGGTGATAGTGTTGCGGAGTGTAACTCTAAAAGGAGTGAAATATTATTCAAACATTTTCCAATGGACGGACGGACGAACTCGTACTCCATTAAAGTAGTACTTAGTTCTGATGATTATGTTTCCTACGTTTTCTCCCTACTTACTACAACTTATTGTTGTTTTTTCTTCTGTTTTGCCTTCTTTGAATCATTCCCTTATCCGGTGGGAGGAAGAAAAATATCTTTTCCAGTGACCTGAGTGGCCGGTTGGTTATGCCAACAACTTTGGGGATGATAATGATTATTGCCATCATGATGAGAATGATGTTGCCGATGATGATTATTGTACTTCTCGATGATGATAATGTTGGTGGTAGTATCTAGAAATGAGTTGAAGTGGTAACATGGACAGTGGGGTCAGTTGATGGCCAGTATAATGGAAATTTTTTACTAAATTAATTGTACGCCAGTGATTTAGTCAAAAAGTGGATTATCAGGTCGACCACTAAGTTACCAAGTAGAATCTCCTTTCCTCAACATTAGGAACCACACCAAGACAAGCAGTCATATTTTGATCATCACCGCCGAGTCCTATTACGTCAGCATGCTTAAGTTGCTTGGGTTCACAAAGGAAGTGGTTTGTTGGGCCATTATGATTCAGCGGGAGTTGCAGGAAGTGCTGCCATTTGCATGGATCATATTAAGCAGCTCTCTCAAAAGTGTGGTGTCATTGAGACATCAGTATGCAGTGACAAATCTTTTCTGTATCAAGTACCTACGGTACAACAATTTTTTTTTTGGACTCATCAGTAAAATTCGACTTACTTACTCTTATTTACATACTTAAGGTGGCGCTACAGTCCGGTGTAGAACTAGGTCTCAATCATCAAGTATCTTCAGCTAGCTCGAAAACAGGGGAAAGAATAGGTTCTGGTATCTTCTCGGAAGACCTAGAACTAAGAGTGTCCATAAGACTACCGGACACAATTAGTGTCTTCCCTCTGATTGGATTCTGGCTGTTCTCAGTTGATATTGGTATCCAGAAGTGATATCGGTATTTACATCGACAGTCAGGCCGCTCTTGAGGCAATGGAATCGACCAATATCAACTATGATATAGTCAGAGGCTGTTTACAATGTTCAAAGCATTACGCATTCAGAAGCGAGTGAGACTATGCTGGGTGCCAGGACACTGCGGTATAAAGGGAAATGAACAAGCGAATGAGCTTGCCAGAAGAGGAGGAATACTTGATAATAGTGAGGTTGCTAACATCAAACCACCTCTCTACAAAGTAAGGGGCACAATCGAGGAAAAAACAATGAAGACTGCTAACATAAGGTGGTCGAATCTTGAAGGACATAGGGTATCCAAAGCACTATGGCCACTTCTTGAAGACAAAATTTCTAGGGAGTTTATAACATTAAACATGGATAAGTTTAGGACCAAAATAGGAATCCTGACAGGACACTGTCTTCTGCTGAAACACGTTAAGAGACTCAAATTGTCAGAAAAGGACATTTGTTGATTCTGCGGCGATTTGCAAGTCGTTAAGGACATAACACAAATACTTTGTGAATGTGAGGAAATATCGCGTAGCCGAAGGAAATTCTTATTTTTTTTTTTGAAAATCTAGAGGAGAGGCCTTCTTGGTTTTTGCAAAGAAATTGGGTGTTTTACCAGGGAGATTGCTTAGATTGCCCTTTGAATGCAAATTCAGCTGGTTCCACAGGAATCGCGATGGGCCGTTTTTGTGTGAAGCGTTTGTGTGGAAACACATCCCTGTCTTTACCTTACCTAACCTAGCTCGATCTGGAGCTAGTTGCCTCCAGTTTCGCACACTAAGTTGGACTCTGCCCGGTGTTGGATTTGAAGACTTTACGATTCGGAGCACTGGTGTTCATGGTTCTACATAATCCAGCCATCTAAGTTCTTAGGTCCTTAGACCTTTACCCTTCTGGCTAAGTCGCTATCGCTATACAGCCCACACAGTTAGTCCTTGTATCTCCTTCTCTACACATCGTGGACCGAAAATAACTCGAACAGTGAGTGTCCGTTTTGCTTGACAGCATATACTTGATCTTGCCCTCGTTGACCGCTGAACCCATTTTCTCCGCTTCCTTCTCAGATTGTGCCTGTTGTGATTGCGCGTGAGTTTTGCACTATTTTTGTTGAAGAAATTGCATAACAGCGCATTGTCTAAATCCTTTTAGACATCAAAAGTCTCGGTGAGATCTTTATCGACCTTGGGGCAGCGTGCATTCTCCATCGTCATCCTGTACATACGGACGAGTTTGACAGGGATGCCAAAACTAGGCATTGCTCAGCGTAGCTCGTCTCCATAGATGGTGTCTTTCGCGGCTTTAAAATCGATAAATAGGTGGTGTGTATTGATCTCATGGCCGTACATCCATGGGAGCAATGATACGCCTTGCCATAGCTTTCCGTTAATTATTTTAATACCAATTCTAAACCCATGTTAACTGCAAAGGTTCCACCCTTGGTATGAGTCTAGGCTCATCTTAAACCTCTTATTGATCTTAGGGTGTCAGCATCCCGTACTTGTTGCAACTCTACATCAGTTGAGACCAGCAGGGGCACTCTAGTTGCATTTTAGGCTTAAACACACAGGCACCATGATGCTCCTATAAGAGGGCCTACCTCAAAAAATCAAGCCCAGATGGAAATCCGGGGGCTCCCGACTCCTACGGACAGTATTTTAAGTCTTGGTATAGACTATTTGTGGTCTTGCCTTTCAACGCGATCTATTACAGGTAGTTGTAACTGGACAAATCAACTTTCAGTGGTGAACAAGTCTGAAGGTGTTATTGTGGACTTTGATAAGTCCAACATATCTCTGCCCCCGCTTTTTATTAGACAACGTTATTGATGGAAGAAGCTTTGATATCTAATTTTGCGGGGGCCCTAAGGATCGGACAATGAGGTTGCATTTATCGAGAATTTTTTCATCCGACCATAATCTACAGATGAGTTGGTGGATGCTCCTAATCAAGTCATCGCCTGCCACGTTGAAGAGCTCAGGTGTCAAGCCGTCTGCTCCAGCAGCTTTGTTGGATTTAAGCTTACGATAGTAATATGTAGGTGAATAGAGTTGTTGGTCTATTTGGTCCGAGTAGAAGGGTTCATTCCGCCAATAAGACAACAATAACAGGTACCAGCTATGTTGCCTGTTATTATTTGTCTCACTTGCAGCTCCACTGAGGTTGCCTGATTGTGAATCTGCTATGGTGATGATTTTCAAAGTGTATCCTACCTCTGATTTCTTGTTAAAGTCTTTATTCCTGAAATGGACTTCTGCTGAAGTTTTCTCAGGCAGAACACACCGGTTCAAAGTAGTTGAGCTGCTTACCCTGCTCATTGACTTATTTTCAGCTTAGGAAGAGTCCTCCTTAAAGTGTGTTTAATCCGTCTTTATTAGATCATTGCAGATCGATTACGATTATGGTTTTTCTGTCTTTCCTCCCTTAACGTATGTTGGCCCAGCGCCAGTGTTGTTGAAAACCAAGAGAATGACAATAGAATGAAACCCAGAAGTAATTATAACTCTGCTCGATAAATAAGTATGGCCCCCGGCACGATTATCAAAGCTGGGGCCATCAAGGACGTCGTACAATAAAGATTCGAGGGCAGAGCAATACTGGTCTTACCATAATCGCTTTCAGATTAACATCCCTGGAGATTGCTAAAAATCGTCGAGACACATTTGTAGCGGCTGGTCATAGCTGAATAGTAGGACTATTTGTAGTCTCAAGAATTAAAAGCGGTAGAACCGAAGTCAAGAACCCCTGACTTTTTAGAGGTAGGCCCCTAAAATCATCCGCAAGTTGGTTGATCCGATGTTAAGTAGCAAATGTGGATGTAGTTTCGACTTGTACCAATGGTGGAGCTTGTTTTCTTCAACACCTTTCCAACTTTCAAGTTACTGAAACTTTGTAAGCAATGACCAGGAGTTGGCCGCCATGGATATATGGGCATCCCGGTTACTCGAGCAACCATTTAGTGCCTGACCACACAAACTTGGGATTGAAAGGCATGTCGGGCGAAAAAGGTAGATTTTTAGTAAGTGGGAAAGAGAAAGGTTGATTGCACCAAAATCATCTTCAAATCGTGTGAAAAGAAGTGCAAATTTAATTAATTTGGAGTGCAATAAATATGCTGACGGATGATATTCTGATGGGGCAGACAAGGTGGAAGTCATCCGTGATGCACAGGAAAAAGAACGGGTAATCTACAAAACCATGACACTGACATCAACACCAAATAGAAGACAAAGACCCGAAAGACAACATGCATTTGCTGGGGTTTCCTTTGCACACCTGCAGTGTTGTCCTCTGATGGTATACATGGACTCGGACCTGCATATGTTAAACTCACGTGTTTTCAATCAAAAAGTTGTGTAGAGCGCAGCAACCTAGAACTATATACTTTACTTTTTCCGGCCACAAGTGTATAGTTGTCTCCAAAACCCTAAACCTATATTTTTGCCGATTTTCGTAAAAGAATATGGATGTGGCAGTTTGCTTAGTTAGTAGTAGCTTGACACAGTCCAAAATTTCAACAAAACAGTCTTCGTCCATTCTCAGGTACCGTTTATCCTCTTCTTTATCCTCTAAACGAGGCTCGTCATGAACAAAATCTGAATGCTTACTTTGGGTGGCGCTACAGTCCGGAGTGGACCTGGGCCTCAGTCAACAAGCTTCTCCAGCTAGCTCGATCCCTGGCTAGCTGTCTCGAGTTTCGCACGCTAAGTTGGCTGAGGTCCTCTTCCACTTGCGTGCGCCACCTGAGTCTTGGCCTTCCTCTACTGCGCTGTCCCTCGGGGGCGGATTCGAAGACTTTTCGGACCGGAGCATTGGTGTCCATGCGCTCTACATGACCCAGCCATCTAAGTCTTTGGATCTTCACTCTTCTGGCTAGGTCCATGTCGCTGTACAGTCCATACAGTTCGTAGTTGTATCTCCTCCTCCACTCACCGTCAATGCAGACGGGACCGAAGATCGCCCGAAGAATTTTTCTCTCGAAGCAACCAAGAACACCCTCATCCATTTTTGATAATGTCCATGCCTCTGCGCCATAGAGCAGGACCGGGATTATTAAAGTCTTATAAAGGGTGACTTTTGTTGTCCGAGAGAGGGCTTTGCTACTCAATTGCCTTCTTAACCCAAAGAAACAGCGGTTGGCAAGAGTTATTCTTCGCTTGATCTCAGCGCTGGTGTCGTTGTCTGTATTTATAGCGGAGCCTAGGTAGACAAAGTCCTTAACTACCTCAAAGTTATATCTGTCGAGGGTGACGTTCTGTCCGAGACGTCGGTGTTGGTTGTCCTTTTTGCTTGACAGCATATACTTGGTCTTGCCCTCATTGACCGCTAAACCCATTTTCGCCGCTTCCGTCTCAATACCCGCGAAAGCGCCACTGACATCACGCTGCTTTCTCCCGATTATGTCAATATCGTCGGCGTATGCAAGTAGTTGGACGGACTTTTGAAAGATAGTGCCTCTTGTGTTTGCTCGTGAGTTTTGCACTATTCTTTCAAGTACGATGTAGAAAAAATCGCATGACAGCGCATCGCCTTGTCTAAATCCTTTCTGGACATCAAAGGTCTCGGTGAAATCTTTACCGACCTTGATGGAGCACCGTGCATTTTCCAACGTCATCCTGCACAGACGGACAAGTTTGGCAGGGATGCCGAAATTAGACATTGCTCTGTATAGCTCTTCTCTATAGATGGTGCCATACGCGGCCTTAAAATCGATGAATAGGTGGTGTGTATCGATCTGAAACTCATGGGTCTTCTCCAAGATCTGCCGTAGTGTGAATATCTGGTCGATGGTGGACTTTCCTGGCCTGAAGCCACACTGATATGGACCTATCAGGTTGGTGACGAACGGCTTCAGGCGTTCACACAATACGGCGGATAAGATCTTATATGCGATGTTAAGGAGACTGATGCCTCTGTAGTTGGCGCAGTTCAGAGGGTCTCCTTTCTTGAGAATTGGACAAACAATGCTGAGGTTCCATTCATCGGGCATACTTTCGTCCGACCATATTTTACAGATGAGTTTGAGTTGGTGTATGCTCCTTACCAAGTCATCGCCTGCCGCTTTGAAGAGCTCGGCAGCCATGCCACCCGCTCCAGCAGCTTTGTTGGACTTAAGCTTCGATATGGCTATCTTCACTTCATCCACGTCGGGTGTACGGAATTGTTGGTCATCATCGTCCAGGTTGAAAGGTTGTTTCAGTTGATTCTGCCTGACAGCGGTATTTGGTCCGTCATCGCCGTTATACAGTCTGCAGAAATGATCTTTCCAAATCCTCAGCATCAACTGCGATTCTACTACGATGTTCCCTTGTTCATCTCTACAGGATTCGGTTCGGGGTTTGTTTCCGCGGCATGTTATTTTTACCTTTTGGTAAAACTTCCGAACCTCATTCCTGGAGTAGCATCTCTCAATTTCCTCGATCGCGCTTCTCATGCTCTTTCTTCTTCCTCCTGAGAAGCCGGTGCTCGTCTCTCCTCTTCTGCTCATAGAGCTCATGAGCAGCTCTGGTCTTTCTAAGCAGCGCCGCGTTATATGCATCTTGCTTAGCTGCATGTGCTTGCCGGCATTCATCATCGAACCAGGGGTTTCGTTGTGGTGGACGAGTGAAACCCAGCACATCAGAAGCGGCATCTCTGATGGCGTTTTGGCCAATGGTCTTCGATGCTTGATGCTGGCGGTATTGGACCTCTTAAGAGATTAAGAGACACTCGATCGGAAAAGGACTTGGCGATCTCTTGCGATTGTAGCCGTCTGACGTCGAATTTTCTCACAGCATTAGTTTGTCTTGGCGTAGCTTGGGATATCCGCAACCGTACCTTGGCTACAACAAGGTAATGGTCCGAGTCGATGTTGGCACCTCGGAATGTACGGACATCCATAATGCTGGAGGAGTGTCTGGCGTCGATCGCAATGTGATCAATCTGGTTGACTGTTGTTTGATCAGGAGTTCTCCAAGTCCCCTTGTGTATGTCGAGATGTGGGAACCGCGTGCTAGCCACGGCATTGTTTCGCCCCGCCGCAAAGTCGATTAGCCTGAATCCGTTATCGGAGGTGGTGTTGTGCAGGCTATATTTTCCGATTGTTCCACCAAAGATACCCTCTCTTTCTAGCTTTGCATTAAAATCACCGAGGACAATTTTAATGTCATAGCTAGGGCATTGCTCGTAGGTCTTGTTAAGGAGCTCGTAGAAGGCATCCTTGGTGTCGTCATCTTTCTCCTCTGTGGGGGCATGCGCTCATATAAGGCTAATGTTGGCGAATTTAGCCTTAATGCGGATTGCTACGAGGCGCTCGCTCACATGCCGGAAGCTGAGGACTTCTTGTCTTAGTCTGCCTCCGACAACAAATCCGCATCCAAATAAGCGCTGCTTTTGCCGTCGATAGCAATTGCCGTAGTAGATGTCGCAGTTTTTCATCTTCTTTTTGTCCGGCCCATCCCATCGCATTTCTTGGATGGCAGTCTAGGGCCTCCGGTAGTTGCTCAGCTGCACGTGGTCTATTAAGGGACCTAACATTCCGCGTGCAAATTCGAATCTCATTCTCCTTAAATCTTTTGCGTAGGTTGTCAACGTTCATGTCCGTTCATATCCGAGTCTTGTTGATGCTTCGTAACTTAATCTTTTTTAAATGGCCGGGCAGTTACCCTGGCGGCACAACCCCCAACCTGGAGGACCAGTTCCATTTTGAGTGCCCCTAGGACGAGGGGTCGGTTACACCGAAACCAGTAACCCGTTCCGGGATGTGAGCGCTGCCGTTGGCCCTCGGGCTCGTCCGCCACCATCTCTTTTCCAAGACCCTGACTAAGTCCTGGAAATCCTTTCCGGCCTGAGCTGCAAATATGTCGGAGTAGCCCGGATAAGGTCTTGTTTTGTTTTTCCGGCACTAATCCTGGTTAATCGCGCAGGAAACTCGCCATTTGCCCCCTTCACTTCGCAACCTCTAGTGAGATTCCCAGATGGATTCCCAAAATCTGAATGCACCTCTTTATTTTATCTTCTGAATCGCCATGATTTCACATTTCCTCAAGCAATCCTCCAATGGCGCGGTCAGTAGCCACAATGCATCAAACCTGCGATTTGCATCTCCAATCCCTTGAACTGAGTAATATTAAATCTCCAGTTAAAACCAAACACCTACATGTATATATTTGTTGTTTGGTTTCCATATCACTAATATCCAGAAGCACCCAGTGTTCTATCTAGTGTCAGTGATAAGAGTGATGCAGGTCAAAACCTTGTTCTCCAAAGCACCATATTCATTTACTTTAAACCCTGATCGACCACACTGCATTGTCTCCGATTACTCTGAATTGGGAGTCCTTTCCTGGTACTTGGTCGCGCCAGGTCCACTCCATGATACGGGTCTATGGTAATTGGGTGCTTTATAAGCAAGTATAATTGTATTCTAGGAATCCAAAGAAACATTTTAAGGGTTTCGGTCCCGAGACCGAATGCAAATTTTTATTCATTTTTGAGATGAGGCCTTCATTATGGGGACTCTTTTCAAATGGAATGGAGTTGTTGTGGACTTTGACTATCAGACAGGGGTTGTGGAAGACAAAAAAGGATTTAACTTGATTTCTATCTATGAGCCCTTGTGTATAATTCTTTCCCCCATCTCCACCACTCAAACCAAAAGAAAAAGAAAACGGCCCTTAAGAAAGGGGACATTTGTAACATAGTATTGTAGTAGTATTGTTGTATCTGGCCATCGTTTGTTTGTTGTCTATTCGTTTGTCTATGCATATAGGAACGGGTAGGGTCGATTGACGACGATTACAACAGGGTTAGTCTTTAGTCCGTGTTATTGCTTCTTGATGGTGTCTTAAAATGGTATTCTTCCCCCTTATCTCTTAGCCTCTCAATTCGCTACCAATCCTGCAGCAATCTCCTGTCTTCATCATCTCCATGCCTATCTTCATCAGGACTCTTTCGACATTTTCCTGTTGTTGTTCACTTTGTGAATTTGTTTGGTCCTTTTGCTTCGGCTGGTCTTTTGGATGTTTTCTTGAATTGTTGAATTTTTAAAATTTAAAAGGAAAGGGTTGTCGATGGGGTAATGGCAGTGGGTAAGTGGATGAGTGGATGAGTGGATGAGTGGGTGTAGGAATAGCAATAGGGTTTGGGGTTGGGGTTGGTTTGTTGTGTTTATCTTTGACAATGGATGCCGGCAGGCCAATTGAATTAATTTCTATTTGAATAAATTAGCAGAGAGTGCAGTAATTTTCCAACAGAAATGCAAATGATATCGTACGGTCTAGCGAAGTGAGATTTATCAGTGGCAAGAGTGTTATCTCAGTTACTGCAGTGGCAGTGTTAGCACTATTGTACTCGTATTGAAGCAGTTTACTGTTTTTTTATGGAGTACAGCAGTTTCGGATTTACGAGTATAAGCGAAAGCAGGGGTGTTTTCGTGTATCTTTGATTTTTGTTCAGGACCAGTTGTTCTCAGAAGACGGGAGTAGCTAAAGTTGGTAGACAGTGCCAAGTGTTTTCTGTCTTTTATGAGTGGAAATTATGATTACAGCAGGAGTTGCTGTTAAAAGTTAAGTACGCGCTTGATAAAGAAGTTTGGCTTGGATATTGTTCATATTTGATGGCTCATAAAGAGCCGCGGTAAAGGGCAATAGTGTGGTCGAGTCGATGGTGTTTTGGGCTACTTTTCAGAGATATAGCAGAATTCACCGTGAATATGCAAATTATTGAGATATGTTCCTTCTGACAGTTGCAGCCAGTTAGGATTGCCTAAGTCCGTCTTTGTGGGACTCAAGATGATCTTTTTGGGATAAAAATATCTGAAGTTACAAGAATAATCTTTTAGTCAATCCATAGAGGTGTTTTGATTTTATCGCAGTCTCATACGAAGTCAAGTTGATGGCATTAGAAAGGCTCATCTTTTTGAATTCAGTTATCAAATGGCAAGAAGCGTTGACAGAAAGTGTCTGTAGAGTCCTTAGCCCCCTACAATACATGAATGTGCTGCCATAAAGCCCAATTGTCAATAGAAATCTGAATCGAAGTTGCAAAGATCCACGAAAAGTTTAGTCTGCTTCTGAATTCAGTGATTCAAATTCATTGCAGATCTCGTTACATAGGACTCCAGCCCGGCTAGGAGCTGCGCTAGTTACGAGGTTAAGCAATGATTGGTCAAAAGAGCATTTTTGAAGTGATTCAAACGGAATTTTAAATAATTGAACTTCGTCATACATGGACCACAATGGACATCGTTGAGCTGGGTAAGGAATGGGATGGATCTATCTAATGTACGAAACTTATTACAAGAACAAACGCAACCAGGTGAATGAAAGTCTCTAGTACCAAAGATTAGTTCTACGAAGAAAAATCTGAAGATGAGTAGGCGCCACAGTGATTTGTTGCCCACAGTACCAGCACCCACTAAAGGAAAGGCAGCTTTGTCATCACTTTTACAGCAAGTATAGCAGCATTAGCAGCATTCCATTACTAATTCTCAGCACATTAAAGTGCTTAGAAAAAGCGTAGGGACTCATCATGATGCCAGAAAGAACCAAAAGAAAAATACTCATATGGAACCCAACTATCAATGGAAGGCCTAACTGAGAATGGATGAAGACTAAACCTATGTTCAGGTCCTGAAAAACTCTTATCTTGACCTTTCCTAGTTTATTCATTAGCTATTTGATTTCTCGTGATCTCATTGTGAACTTGGACCCCGAAACTCAACCTAACAATTGCGTTCAGTGAAGTCTTGCTTTCTCGAACTAGTATGGAAGCCATAGTAAGGATCTTACCGTAGCTTTGCTATCGCTATAGATGCAAATAATTTACCCACCCCACTGATTCTTCACAACAAAGTCGTATTTTTCTGCGTATACATCGCTTGGAGAGCCAACGCAAGTTTTTTTTTGACCACTCCTGGGCACAAGGATAGCCGATTCTCCATTTTTTTTCCGCAGGAGTTCTGGTGTCATGGGATCATGCTCCATAGGACCAGAATCAAAAATCAAGACCACATTCGAAGCAAGGTCACCGAAGTCTCAGTGACTGAAGTGTTAAGATCACTTCGATTGAAACAGAAGATGGCTTTGAGGGTGCAGCTACTGGTATGAACATTAAGGAAAAAATGGTTCATCAGTGCGTCTAGAGCAAAATTAGGAGTGGATTGATGGACCATATCTAGCTACAGTCGCTAAACACAATCGAGCAGACATTAGAGCTTCATTATTTGCTTGTGTTTTGCTATAAGCTTCAGAACTATTAAAAGTTTTGAGCAGCGAGTCGACCACTATGCACCATTGCAGTGGTGAAAGGATGCTGTTTGTTTAATGTCAATTTATTTGCATCATATGCAAGCACTTAGACACCAATGTAATTTTTTCTGTCCACCTATTAGGCAACTTCTGATCGCCGTCACTAAATAAAGGTTCTCTGGGCTTGACGAAAAGAATACCCAAAGACCGCCTTGAACAAAGTCCCGACGTGGTGAACTTTAATCGAGGAAGTCTTGCAGATTTTGAAACAAGTAGAAAAAGGAATTAGCAAAATCTAGAGAATAAGGCAGCATTGTTCCCTAATCCTTGTAACTGCGTGCAGGTTGTCCCAGGTATGTATATGAGGGCGAGCGTTATCTTGATGTGAAAAAACACCCCTTGATTTACCAGACCTGGTTGTTTTTTTTTCTAGAGCTTTTGACAGTTGACTTTTGGGGTTGACTTTCAGTCTGATTATGAAGCAATATTGGGTCTATTACTTAATTCGTGCGGTTTGCTTAGAGATGGCGTACCTTGTATTATTCCATTGGAACATGCATTGGAAAGCTACTGTCATTGTACTTCATTTCAGTATATGTCATTCATTTGAAGCGTGAACAACAATAATTTTTTTTCACTCAAATATGTCGAACTTTGTGCCTGAAAAAGGGTTTTTGCGGGGAGTTCTTCTTCATTCCTTTAATATGAAGAAAACTGCTGCCAAAAGTCATCGTATTTTGGTGGAAGTTTATGGTGAACATGCGCTAGCTGAGCGAACGTGCCAAAAGTGGTTTGCACGATTTAAAAGTTTTGATTTTGGCTTGGAAGACGATGAACGTCCTAGGCAGCCAAAAAAGTTTGAAGATGAACAACTGGAAGCATTAGTCTATGAAGATTGTTGCCAAACACAAGTAGAGCTCGCAGAATCTTTGGATGTCACTCAAGCAGCCATTTCAAAACGCTTAAAAGCAGCTGGATACATTCAAAAGCAAGGAAATTGGGTTCCACATGAACTCAAGCCGGGAGACGTCGAATGGGGGTTTTGCATGTCCGAAATGCTGCTAGAACGCCACAAAAGGAACTCGATTTTGCATCGGATTGTTACTGGTGATGAAAAATGGATCCATTATGAATACCCCAAGCGCAAAAAATTATATGTGAAACCCGGCCAACCAGCCAAATCAACGGCAAAACCGAATATCCATGGCGTGAAGGTAATGCTCTCTATTTGGTGAGATCAGATGGGTGTGCTGTATTATGAGCTGCGAAAACCGGGTGAAACCATCAATGGACAATGCTACCGAACACAATTAATCTGTTTGAAGAGAGCAGTAGCCGAAAAACGCCCGGAATATGCGACCAGACACGAGGCAATAATTTTCCATCATGATAACGCTCGGCCCCACGTTGCTGTTCCGGTTAAGAACTATTTGGAAGAGAGTGGATGGGAAGTCTTACCCCACCCGCATTATAGCCCAGACCTTGCCCCTTCTGACTACCATTTGATCCGGTCGATGCAGAACGTCCTCACTGAAATACGGTTCACATCAGAGCAGAATATCAAAAATTGGCTTAATTCATTCTCGGCTTGATTCGTTCTTTTGGGATGGGATAGCTTCAGATGGGCAATACTTTGAATAATACCATTGTACATGTTTTTCTTAAATAAACGTTCAAATTTTGAAAAAAAAAAACGAACGAATTAAGTTATATACCCAATGGATTGAAATTAACGTCCATCTATGGGATGTTGTGCTAGTCTGTCTTCTCGATTAAGTCATTGGTGGCGATCAGAAGCGATCGGCAATGTTCCAACTCAAAGACAGTTCTTAATCGTAAAGTGACGGAAGCACAGCACAAACTTCAATTTCATCCTGCAGATTATTTTGCGATAGGTGGTGTGGTATCTATTTTCCTAACTTTATAACATTTCCCATATTTGCGGACGGTCATATGGCTAACGTGAGTTCCCCTGTGAGTTCTCTCTCGAACGAGGTTCATCCATTAGGTCAGAATTTCTAAACTTTGCAAGCTAACGCCGACACCTGGACTTGCTTGGAATACCGTCTCCATACACATTTAGAATTTTCTAGTGGCCTCACTCCCATTATAGTTTTCTGTCATCTCAACATTCAGGTAAAAATGCTGACAATGATGTTAACACAACGAAATTTGTAGACTAGATGAGCAATATACCCAAAATACTTACTACAATGATAGTTTCAGCATTAAATTGGTTTTGTACATTTTATGGTGATTGAAAAATAACCCCCGAAAATACCGCCCGATACTTTCCTTCTGATCAAAAAACACCCAGATTTCTTCAATAAAACGAAAACGGTTCAATTATTCATTTTATTCTATTTGAAGTAATCTCCATTGCAAGCAATACACATATTCCAACGCTTCCTCCAATCTTCAAGACTTTCTCTAGCCCGATTTTGGGATCGCCTTCATATCTTTCTGTGAATTCTCCTTTTTCGCCTCAAAACGCTTTCGTGTGGGAAAGGAAAAAGTCACAAGAAGCCATGCCAGGTGAATCCTGAAGTTGCGAAACGGTGTGAACATTGTTTTTTTTTAAGAAATAGCCACGTACGAGCTGATATGTGTAACGGTTTTGTTGTCCTCAACGGGCTCTCCACAATTCTGGCTTCTTGCGATGAACATTTTCCCTCCAACATTTTCCCTAACACTCAAGTTATACTTGAGAAAGAAAACAAAAAAAATTGTCAACAAAGCCTTGATTTTGGATCGCACTTTGTCGTGGATTTTTGGGTTTTGGCTCGACTGAGAAGCGCCATCTCGATTATTGTTGGTAGTTTCAATGCCGTATTCATACACCCATGTCTCGTCACCGATAGTGACGACATCGATAGCATGATGGCTATTGGCACAAGCCGCGCTTCAACTCGTCTTTCACCCAAAACATCATGCATGACGTTCAGCACTGATCCGAACGAGACACCAAGATTGGCTGCTCTCTCACTGATCCTCACACGACGATCTGCAGGGACAATAATTTTAACTTTTCCGATATTTACGTCAGTGAAACTTGTATATGGATGACCGGAACGAGGCAAATCATCAACCACAGTACTTGGCGCTTTAAACTCTTTCTACCACTCTACGATTTGGTTTTCGGCATTGTCGAGTCCCTATAGGTTACTGTAGACAAGATTTTCAATGCTTCTCCACTCGATATTTTGTTAGAAATATAAACTCTTTGCTCGACTAAATTTGACATTGCGAATTTCGAACACCACAAAAACATTGACTAGTTTACAAAGCTGTCATGCAAAAAACTTCGGACAGATATTTGAGCGCCAAATGGCAGTTGTACCAACCTAGAGAAACAAGCGCTGTTTGTTTGAATGGGAAATTTCTGGTATGTTTCGGGTATGTTGAAACCTGATACAAACGCTACCTCATGTGCGGAATGCGCGTTGATCACGTTCAGAGAATGCGCTGAAAACTAGAGGTGTCAGTTAAAGTTAAAGTGTCTGCTAATGTTCTTACCTAATGTTCAACAATTGAATAGCGAGATGCAATACCGAAACCTGTAGAGCCTAGCTATAGCTGAAAATGACAATCGCGTATTACTCTGTATCCGGTGCCAGGTGATGCAATAAGCAGATGACCGCTATTGGGTCAATAGTAGCCCTTCGAAGGGACTTACTAGCCCCCGAATCGATTAAACACAGAAATGCTGCTCCGAGTATTTTTTAAAAGCAGAGTTACTATCAGTGCTATTTCTGTAAACAGGTAAACGACGGATGCAACACATATTTAGCTCTCAACTGGACTGAAGTTGAATGGCAGCAACATGAAATATCAAAATTGTAATCAAAGCATTAAAGGACTACCGGAACGAACAAACTTCTTTTGGGTCTGCTTAAGGCATAGAAGATCTTGCCATTCTTTGTGAATGCTGGCAAAACTGCCAATTGAAAGTCAGTGAGAATACGCAAGAAGTCCAGATCGATGTATACTACATTTCAATCAAATTCAATGTCGCATACGACAACTTCTATTGGGATGAGCCACACAGAGTTGCATGTATCTTGTCTAGACATTAATGCCAAACTTATATTGCCCGCTGCTTCATAAGGACTTTAATGTTGAGAGAAGGTATGCACAGGTTGACCTCAAAGTTTTATGAAAAGTCCACTAAACTTGCAAACAAGCATCAGAGGCATAGCTTTCCAACAAACGTGTAACTGGAAGACTTGCATACACTGATGATGCAAAAGCATGTGCGTTGGCAAGGACGGAGAATAGGACACTTCAAATGGTAATTGGTTCTATTTGCGTCAGCGGCCATCTGGCTAGAAGATATAATGGAGACCTGTACAGCAACATTAAGTGTGGACAGAGAGGTACATACTCGTATTTACGTAGCCATCAGTCCCTTCAAATGGTTGGGATATGTAAAATGCAATCGTCGCTAAGGTTGGAGGAATCTTTGATTCTACAAGGCAGTAGTGGAAGATTTTACTTGAAGTGGTGGACACCAGTGAAAACGTTTGACTTTTATACCGTTATTTCTTTTTGTGATAAGGCGTATAGTTATTGATATTCACAAAGATCACTCTGTGTTCAACCGTAGTGCGAATCAAGTGATATTTTTTGTGAATAAGCAATGACGGCTAAGCATCCACTAATCCATCCTAAACTAAATAACTTCCAAGTGTTTTGTTCGTTCGGAGATTTGGTGTCGACAAAAGAAATAGGCATTGAATTTTTAGAAGAATCTGGTTTAATTCCCACTAAAACATCCATTCCCCCACTGTGTTGCAACTTATCTATGAAGGTAGAAAAGTGTAGAAATGTAAAGTTCGGTTAGATGTGGCGATGCTCAAAGAAAAGTTCTAAAAAAAATGTGACAACAATTTTAGAAATACAATCAACCCATCTATCGGTACATTTTTCCATGGACCTCAATGTCGGCTAGATATTCGCGAGGTGCTTGCAATAATTATCGCTTTTGTTATCAAAATGCCTGTGAACACGGTTTTTCAGGTAAATTAATTAAACCTTAAGCTGTATGTATGTATGTATGTTATTATTTTAAAATTAGCATATAATCGCTTGGCGCCATCATGACAATAAAAGTGAGCTTAGTAAATTGTTAAGATTGAATCCCGGCAACTGTCACTGTTGCCTCGAATTAAAAATGAGTGTGTCGCGTGTCTCGTCTTTTCTCGAGATATTGCTCACGCGCGGCCCACCGGAGTCTCAAGTTTCACAACAACAAAAACGTTTCTGCACTGCACTATTCCATACTACACAATACTTAGCTTTTGGTTTTTTGTGTTCCTGGCGGTTCTGCCCCCCTTTCTGGGCAGTCTTCCTCCGTATCCCGCTACTCCTGTCTCTCTATCCTTCTTTTCTCGCCCTTGCCTTTTTCCTTATTTTCCTGTATCACCAGCCAAGAAAACCAACTCGCCACTCTGCTTTGAAAAAAATCGACTTTACTTTTTTTTTCTGGCAAAGAAAAATTGCTTTGCAATTTCCAACAAAAAAAGCTTTCGATGACCCTGGCTTAATGCTGGTCGTCACAAAAGTCACTTCCAGATCTTTTTTCCTTCCATAAACTCTCGCCAGACTATCACACGCATTCTCACACACATTCATTTAGCTCTAGTGGACCCAACGACGGGGTTTCCAGCTACACGACTAGCAAACTTTGCTAGTGTGTGCTCCCGTGTCCAACTAGGCTTCTCACACATTCCAGTTGTTTCCAATTGTATACTCTCATTCTAAACTCCTCAGACACCGAGTTCTCTCCTGCTTCCAGTGAAAACTGGGAACTTCACTGAGCGAGTTTATGAGATTTGTGGATCCTAGCTATGCCTAGCTATTTCCCTAGACAATGGAATTAAATGGAAAATTGCGAGAAGCAATTTTTCTCTCATTGCTGATCCCCGGTTAATTTTTCCCCATCGAACTAAACAAAATTGCAAAACAACAACAAACGCGAAAGAGAAAGAAAGTATGATCGAAGGTCGATGAAGTGTTGTGACGAAGGAGGAAGGTTGTGTGGGTATAATCCGAATCTGATTATACCTCGGTTTAGCCATTCTCTAAACCGCCGCCCCAAACAAAGCTAGGTATATGTGCCTCTGTGTTAATATACCCCGGGTCCCTACTTACTCCGGTGGATTGGCATTCAGATTTGGAGGGGATGGGGGACTGACCAATAGCGGGTCATTCCTTAGAATTACGTATTTTATTTTGTTTTCGTTTATTCAATGTTGTGGGCCATTCTGCCCGCCTGGTACTTTGTTGTTTTTTTTTTGTTATTATTGTATAGTTTGTGTTTATGTTATTGTTGTGGTTTGTTGTTGTTATTTTTTATAGTTGTTTTTATATTTTTATCGTTGTTATTATCTATGTTTATGTTTGTGTACTCCCTCGTTGGAGGCTGCCTCGTAGCTTGGCCGTCCACCTACGGCTTCTGCTGCTCCTTGGTGCTCAATCGGTGGGGTGCTGGCTTCAAAGGGGTCGTCGTCCCTTCACCCATCGAACCGAACTTTTAAAGTTGAAACGACGTTGGGATGTGTCTATATACTGGCCGTCCGCCTGCACACCACCGTCGCTCCTCCGTAGCTCCCTCGTTGGGGGTGTAGCTATAAAAGAGATCGTAATCTCTTTCCCCTTAGACATTTCTGCATCCACATCAATTGTGTGATGTGATGCCGGTAATACTAAAGCCGTGTCTTCGTGGCTTTCGTTGGGGTGTACGCTCCAGGGATCGTCCTCCCCCACCCGTCATCATCGTGTTGGGGTGTCAAGCTATAAAGTCCGTCCCCACCCGTCGATGACTTTCAGACGTCGTGTAGCCCGTTGCGAGTCTCCCGTCTAACCTACGGGCTCCGACAACGGTGATCTTAGTGGACCTCCTGTCGCACCCCGGGCTTCTGGTTGGTCGTGAGTCTCCCTACCGTCCTTTGGGCTTCACCGACCGAACCACCTCGTCCTCCTCTGAGGATAACCGCCCGTAAACCTATGTGGGTCCTTTCCGAGGTCTGTGGTCGGTGGGCCAATGGCTGATGGGACCATGGCTGCCCTCCACCTCCGCCAGAGCTCGGTCTTCCCACTCAACGAAAAGAGGGAACGAAGGGAGAAGAACAAGGAAGAGGGTAAACCTTGTTGCGGGAAAATTTACCGCAACAAAATCTACTATAATAGATTACTATAACTACTGTCGTGAAATAGCCGAAATAATAGCATCTCACGTCGATGTTAACATTGGCGCCGAAGGAAAAACTGTACAAATCGACGAGACCTTTCTTACAAAAAGGAAATACCACAGAGGCCGTGTAACCGAACAAATGAAAACCGTAGTGTTGGGGTTATTTTGTAAAGAAGATAAGGTCGGACGCTTCTTTAAAGTGAACTCCAAAAGTAAAAAAGACTTGTGGCCTTATACACGCAAATATGTTAACCTCAACAGCAGTCGTATTTGTACCGACAGCGCACGCCAATACATAGGTATTGAGAAATGAAATGAAACTGAAGGACTTCCACCCTCCGACCGTTTACAATGAGCACTTAGAAGGTATTTCACCACCAACACAACCTCGGCTCTTCACCATCATCGACGAATTCAACGAACTCGACATTGACACCAGTACGGACGATGACTTCATTGACGAAACTTACATACCTTTTTAATATGTACTCTTACATTGAACATTTAATTGACTACTCTTAGCTAACACCTAACTTACTCACAAACTGACTGACTGGGACGCGGAATGTAATGCAAATCTACCTCCTCGTGGTGCAATCTGGGTCACGCTAAATGATTTGCTGTACTTTACTTACAAAGATGACCCTATCATCAATATTAATCCTCATAGTGAGATCACCATAAGTACCAACAAAAAAAACGTCTTATAAAAAATAGTTTTAGTATTTTTCAATTTTCTCAAAAACTAGAAGATATAAAGCCATTCGGCTTTTCTTTTTTCATTTTTTACCAAAAATTTAAGTTTGAATGCGAATTATTCAAAAACTATTCACACGAATAATTTGATGTAAATTTTATAATAAAGATCAAATTTTAGGCTTTCAAATCCTGTATAATACTTTATTGTAAGTGTTGCCGTTTTTTTTTTTAATAATTTCTTTCCCATTTTAAGTCATTTTTTTTCTAAAATTGCCCCTAACTCCTAAACGGGGCGAGATAGACCCCCCCCCCTCCATTGGAAAAAATGCTAGTTTTTAACCCCTCTGCAAAATAACGTTATCAATTCTTGGCGCCAAAGTTATCGTACTCTCCCCATAAGGAATATCGACGAAATCGGGAACATTTCAGTCGAAAAACCAGCAGAAAGTATACAAACCGAGATATCCTTAACAAATTCCTCGTTTCATCTGACCCACTGCTTTCAATCGAATCCGGTTTTTCACGAATAAAACGTCACAACCTTCCACCAGAAACCATTGCTTTGCTCAAAACACCAACTGCTCCTTTTCCAACTTCTGAAGCTGAAGATAACTCAGATAGTGACTAAAGTCTTTAGTACACACATAAATAATTAAAACATTAACCCTTGTATATCAATAACATGTATACAATGTGTGCTACAACCACAAAAAAAGATAAGAAAAAAGCAAATATTAAAGAAACCCTTAAACGTTAATTATTTTGTTTATTTCTTAAAATACCCAAAGTCTTAATTTTATTATTATCTTCCTTCATAAGTACAATAAAATGGAAAAACTGGATTGCTTTAATACAAAATAGTTTTTGTCAGTTAAATTAGGCTATAAGATATGCGAATAGTAAGATTTGGAATTAAGTTCCGCTAGAATGCGCGCTGGAATTTGGTATTTATTGATCTCGCACTGACGTTTTAAGAATTGGCTTCTAGTCAGTAGAAGATATTTAAGTTTCGGAATTTAATGTTAGATCTTAATTGAAGGGTAAAGGTGTGTGTAAGAATGTGTGTTATCCATCTGTTCTATCTGTTTCGAGGAGATCATAAATCTGTTACCCAAGCTCGTAATTTCCACTGTCCCTTGAGTAGATTACCATCCCCAAAAAAAGGGTTGTTTCTAACAAATCATGTTAGTAGACTGGTTACTACTAGTAGGTTGAAGAAGAGCAAGACTGCTGACTTCAGTCGTTTTGTGATGCACAAATTTAGTGGCTTAGTTCCAAAATAACTTACAAATTTTAAAAAGTTGAACAGTAAAGGATGGAATCTTTAGATATAAGGCACTTACGGATTGAGACCAAAGAGGCAGTAAAACGGAATCGATTCCCATCCTTCTAATAGCAATAAACCTGAAAACAGCTTTCTCCAAGAACAACTTTAAGCAGTTAAGAAATGATATTCATCTGAAGCATGCTTATCCCTCAATTAGTATCATATTTTCCTACGCGATCTAGAGGTAATCACTTTAATTCTCTTTGGAAGCCATCAGAAACTATCAGTTCATATCCGTAGCGCCCACTGTTATCTTAACGTTTTTCTTTAACACCCAATTACAGAATAACCTCCCGGATCAATTTGAAAACATGGCAAACATCCAAACAAGACATTTTCACTCTGTCATAGTGTTCGCAGAAGCCAGTTTTCTTTTCCGGCATAACCTCCTCTCCAGCCGTGCATACGATAGAATAGCTTCATTCCCTACGCAGTCTTTGTTCAATACGAAATACGAGAATTTCCCACGGACGTACGAGTATCTCTGTTCTGACAACTTGCACTAACTATCACTGGTGTTGGATGAAGCTGTTTCCGAACGCTGGCTTTTAATATCCCTCTCTTCTTCTCTGACATTCTCTGGGGCCATCTCAATGTGTGTAATCTGGGAAAATTTATCTGTGAAATTAAAATGTCACCAGCATAATGATGAAATAAAAATCTCTTGGCTATTGTTAGTCGGGCAGCTTTTTGTCTACCTTTAGAGGAGGCAGTAACCCACAGTATCTGTAGTTGAAGCGGTAGATGTAGTAACTTTAGCACTGGAAGTCTGTGTATGAGCAGGAAAATCGGTACAAGTAGGAGTGAGTCTCCTTGGTTTCTGGTAATGGTAACCGTCCAGATCCTCTTAGGGACATTGCTATGCTAATAGAAGATTTTGCACACAATAGAAACCAATTTGGAAGCAAATCGGTAGCGTTGAACTCCGAAAAGCTGGGCATTGGAGCTTTTGGTTTGTTATCCCAGAGACATATTGCTTGTGTGGCCTTTGTGCTCTTATCTGTGTGTGTGTGTTGGGATCCCATATGGGATATGGATGCGTTTTAGGGTATACCAAAGGAAACATCCCTTGGACCATTTTACATTAAAGTTTTTGTTTTGGGTGAAATTATTACATGTGAAATGATTGCGATGGTTTCTGTGGGACGTAGTCATTGTGACTGGGAAGCGATTTTCAGTGTAAAGTAATCTTTAAACTTGCACATTTAAGCTTGACTTGAAAGAGGATTTAAACACATCACACAAGTTTCCGGTGTTTTGAGTCGGAATGGGTCATCGTTGAGCGGATATCTATTGGTGTATCTGGATTTTTACCGACTTAAACTATTTGAACACGCTGATTTGAACCTCTGAGAGCACAGGCATTTTTTGGGGCAACGCATTTTGTCATCCACGTCGGCAAGTGCAAAAGTATTTTGCAGATCTCGTCGTTATTAAGTGTCTTCTCGTGCTAATCGTCTCTAGTTCATTGCCATGTAAGGCGAGGTCTTTCTTTATAAAGTTTTCTTTTCAGAACAAATTCGAAATATTCCGGGTGAAAACTATAGTGTTCATTCGCTCAACATGTTCGAACTATCAAGCTGTCCAATGCTAGCTTCTTGACCAAGTCAAAGCCACCTTAAAACCGATAGATCTCATTTTTATATTCTGTTCATCAAGTTCGTTTTATGCAGACGATACCAAAAATCTCTTGAAGCAATCAAGGACAATAAGATAAAAGAATGATAAAAGTTTCTAAAGGACATTATTTCTGCTTGGTTGCTTGTGAAACGAAATGGCGGTTGGTAAAAGTAATTTTTCTGGAGATATCTACGGTTGTGTGTCATTTTTTCTAAGAGCGGTGCTTAGGTTGACAAAATTTTTTCCCACCCTCAAGTGATAATTTGCCATTGAGACATAGCTAGTCTCCATAAATGCTGCCATATCCGACAAGAATGTCAACAATTATGTAATTTAAACTTGCTGGGTGTTACGAAGATCTGCTGTACGTTGGTCGAATTTCTCAGGTCTCAAACCAAACTGTTGTTGTTTTTGTTTTAGAACGGCACGGTCCAAGCGGTAACTGCTAATGGTGAGCACTACAGAGCCATGATCAATGAAATATTAATCACTTGGATAAACTCAGACTGGAGGACAGTGGTTCCAGCAAGACGGAGTCCGTAAGATCACCCGATTTGACTAGCTAAGTACCTTTCAAAGCACTGGCTTGGTGAGCACTGCCATTTTCATGTCGAAGGTTGGATGATTTTTAGACAGCGCTCGTATTTTGCCAAGTAACGTCACCAAAACGACTGATTACAGTGGCGATCGGAAGATGAATGAGCTAATAATGTCTAAAAGTCATACCTTCAGGATGCATTGGCTGACTATGTGTGGCTTTTTCGAGCCCCAAATATGGAAATTTTGCCTGTTTACGTAGCCTTATCCGAAAAGATGAGATTTTGAACAAAATTGTCGTTAATTTTGGGCATCTCTAAAACCAAAACGAAACCGGTGGTCAATTTGTTTTAATTTCTGAGACAACTGGAGCTTATAAGTGAATAATCCAAGATCATTAGGCAAAATTCTCTTCAGGCTAGAGTGACTGATATTCAGCTGCTGAGATCTTTAGCGCAATTCAAGCCGTAGCGACCAAATTTCGCACCAATTTCACGCTATAGGACATCAAACCACTTACCCGTATGAGTAGAGTTCGTACAGAGGAAGATATTGCTGATGTATCCGTCAGTGTTAATAAGGACCGTGATTTGTCTATTCGTCGCCGTTCGCAGCAATTGGTATTGTGCTACTCAACTTCGTGGGAGATTTTACGCAAGTACCTTGGCCCAAAACCTTATAAAATATGCTCGTGTAAGAACTGAAGCCGAACGACCTGCTATAGTAGAACTGTGAGAACAATGTTACCGTCAATGGCGCTCGTTATTGTTCAATGGTTTCGAACTTATTTTCACCCAAAATGCCCAAGCTGAACCTGATCGACATGTGATTCCAGAAAGATGACGCTACATGCAACACAGCACGCGAACCGATGGGAAATGAGTTCGGTGAGCAGTTCATCTTTCATTTTGATCCGTTGAATTGGTCGGCTAGTTCATGCGATTTGACGCCTTTAGTCAATATTTTATGGATATACGTCAAATTACTCGTTTATGCCTATGAGCCAGCGTCAGTGGCAGCCTTGGAAGTCACAATTACGTGTGTTATTCGGCTGATTACATTTCTGTTGGGCCGAAGCACACGTTTTTATTCAAAATGGAGCAAACGTGGAGAGGTTCCTCATATCCAATTTTTCATGCAAAATTTTGAGTACCCGTTCAGTGGAAATCCTTCACTGGAAGAACTGATGTTCATGGCCGTCCTGAACGGGGGTAATCTATGAAACTTGTTTAGCCAAGTTTGAATTCTGTAGCCCACCCATTGTGGATCACCAAGGGCAATCAGCACCCAACACACTAGTCATGTCGGGAAAAATACCGGTGGACAGTGGCCCTTCTTTAACCATACCGTTCTGAATTTTCTCTATTTTTCAAAGAACTCGGGAGGACGATTTGACAGATCGACTTGAGGCTTCGGATACGTGTTTATGAAAGATGTGCCAACACCCGTATTTTATCAACGCCGATGATCCATATAGATCATTGAATTGTGTGCATTACAATAACAACGTGTGATCCAGCTCTTGATCTGGATCAATTTTCATGATCCGAAAATTAGTTCACTATACTCGCTACTTTCGTCTCAATACTCGCGAAAGCGACACTGACATCACGCTGCTTTCTTCCGATTATGTCAATATCATCGGCGTATGCGAGTAGTTGGACGAACTTTTAAAAGATAGTGCCTCTTGTGTTTGCTCGTGAGTTTTGCACAATTCTTTCAAGTACGATGTTGAAAAAATCGCAATACAGCGCATCGCCCTGTCCAAATCCTTTCTGGACATCAAAGGTCTCGGTGAGATCTTTACCCAACTTGATGGAGCAGCGTGCATTCTCCATCGTCATCCTGCAAAGACAGGCGAGCTTGGCAGGGATGCTAAAACTAGACATTGCTCAACATAGCCCGTCTCTATAGATGGTGTCATTCGCGACTTTAAAATCGATAAATAGGTGGTGTGTATTGACTACATGGCCGTTCATCCATTCGAGTAATGATATGTCTTGCCCTCCTTGCTTGCCGTCAATTCCTTTGATACCAATTCTGAACTCGTGTTAACGGCAAAGGTTCCACCCTTGGTATGAGTGTAGGCTCATCTAAGACCTGTTACTAATCTTAGGGTGTAAGCACCCAGAACTTGTTGCAACTCTACATCGGTTGAGACTAGCAGGGGCACTCTCACTGCGTTTTAGGCATCACCGGCACCATGATGCTCCCACAAAAGGGCCTACTTCAAACAGTCAGGCCCGGATAGAAATCCGAGGGGTTTCTGACTCCCACGGACCATGTTTTAAGTCCTGGTGTAGATTAGCTGTTGTCTTGCCTTTCAACAAGACCTATTACTGGCAGCTGTAACTGGACAAATCAACTTTAAGTGGTGTAAAAGTCTAAAGGTGTTATTGGTAAGCCCAGCATTTCTCTGTCCCCTCTTTTAATTAGACAACGTTATTGATGGAAGAACCTTTGATAATTTGGCGGGGGCCCTAACGATCGGACAATGGGGTTCCATTCATCGGACATACATTCCTGGAGAAGCATCTCTCAATTTCCTCGACCCCGTGCTTCTCATGATCTTCTTTCTTCCTCCTGAGAAGCCGGTGTTCGTCTCTCCCCTTCCGCTCATAGAGCTCATGAGCAGCTCTGGTCCTTCTAAGCAGCGCTGCTTTATATGCATCTTGCTTAGCTGCATGTGCTTGCCGGCTTTCAACATCAAACCAGGGGTTTCGTTGTGGTGGACGAGTGAAACCCAGCACATCAGAAGCAGCATCTCTGATGGCGTTTTGGCAGTGTTTCCAATGGTCTTCGATGCTTGATGCTAGCGGCATTGGACCTCTTAAGAGATTAAGAGACACTCGATCGGAGAAGGACTTGGCGATCTCTTGCGATTGTAGCCGTCTGACGTCGAATTTTCTCACAGCATTAGTTTGTCTTGGCGTAGTTTGGGATATCCGCAACCGTACCTTGGCTACAACAAGGTAATGGTCCGAGTCGATGTTGGCTCCTCGGAACGTACGGACATCCATAATACTGGAGGAGTGTCTTGCGTCGATCGCAATGTGATCAATCGGTTGACTGTTGATTGATCAGGAGTTCTCCAAGTCCTCTTGTGTATGTCGAGATGTGGGAACCGCGTGCTAGCCTCGACAATGTTTCGCTCCGCCGCAAAGTCGATTAGCCTTTATCCATTATCGGAGGAGGTGTTGTGCAGGCTATATTTTCCGATTGTTCCACCAAAGATACCCTCTCTTCCTAGCTTTGCATTAAAATCACCGAGGATAATTTTAATGTCATAGCTAGGGCATTGCTCGTAGGTCTTGTTAAGGAGCTCGTAGAAGGCATCCTTGGTGTCGTCATCTTTCTCCTCTGTGGGGGCATGCGCGCATATGAGGCTAATGTTGGCAAATTTAGCCTTAATGCGGATTGCTACGAGGCGCTCGCTTACATGCCGGAAGCTGAGGACTTCTTGTCTTAGTCTGCCTCCGACAACAAATCCGCATCCAAATAAGCGCTGCTTTTGCCGTCGATAGCAATTGCCGTAGTAGATGTCACAGTTTTTCATCTTCTTTTTGTCCGGCCCATCCCATCGCATTTCTTGGATGGCGGTTATGTCTGCTTTGCAGCAGTCTAGAGCCTCCGCTAGTTGCTCGGCTGCACGTGGTCTATTAAGGGATCTAACATTCCACGTGCATATCCGAAGCTCATTGTCCTTAAATCGTTTGCGTGGGTTGTCAACAGTAGATCCGTCCATATCCGAGGCTTCGTAACTTCTTGTTTTTTTTTAAATGGCCGGGCAGTTACCCTGGCGGTACAACCCCCAACCTGGAGGACCAGTTCCAGTTTGAGTGCCTCTAGGACGAGGGGTCGGTTACACCGAAGCCAGTAACCCGTTCCGGGATGTGAGCGCTGCCGTTGGCCCTTATAGGGCTCGTCCGCCACCATCTCTTTTCCAGGACCCTGACTAAGTCCTGGAAATCCTTTTCGGCCTGAGCTCCAAATATGTCGGAGTAGCCCGGATAAGGTGTTGTTTTGTTTTTCCGACACTAATCCTGGTTAATGACGCAGGAAACTCGCCATTTGCCCCCTTCACTTCGCAACTTGTAGTGAGATTCCCAGATGGCGCCATGGGAAGGCGTGAAGTAGGTCTTATTAGCAGCACCTGTCGAACACTGTTCATCATTTCAGTGGAGTATGAAGTTGACTTTTTGAGAAGAGGTTTCAACAAGGCTTTAAGTGCAAGTTGGTTGCCATTATTTCTCTCTACGAATGTTCTTTAAAATAAAAATAATTCTTTTCAAGGATGAGTATGTTTCTCTAAATCGAAAATGACTTTCAGAATGCAGTCCATAATACGAATACTTATCGATGAAAATAAGATACGTGTAGGGTGAAAAGTTCTTATTTTAACCCAAAGGGGGCATTTAAAATTTAACTTTTGGGGGTTATATTAGCCGTGTGTTTTTATTCCTCATGATCTACGTGGATCACACAAAGAAAATAAAACAGTCCAGATCATTGAAAAATTTAAGTTCTGTGTTGTGCTACAAGTTTGACATTTTCTTCTGTCAGTATCTGACTCAGTAAGGTAGACTTTACAGTAAGTTAGACTTTAAAAGACATTTTGGACCTTATCGTTCGACTGCCCAAATCATTATAGGTCCGTATACCTAGTTAGTTATGTGTAAGAATTGTATGTAGATTTTGCAAATACTTTTAGATTGCTACAAGCATTCGCATCGCTTCATAACCACAATCAAAAGAGGACTGTTAAAAAATTCTCCAGACCTTGAGGTATATATATTCTTGTGGTATACGGCGAACACCAATACTTTTCGAGAAATATCCAATTTATTTGGTAATTCTAGTTCGACGGGGTGGAACATAATCAAGAGGATTACAACTTGTATTACATGCATTGCACAGTCAACCAGATTGATCACATTGGGATCGACGCAAAAGACTCCTCCAGTATTATGGATGTCCCTAGATTCCGAGGAGCCAACATCGACTCGGACCATTACATTGTTGTAGCCAAGGTACGGTTGCGGATATACCAAACTACGCTAAGACAAACTAATGCTGTGAGAAAATTCGACGTCAGAGATCGCCAAGTCCTTTTCCGATCGAGTGTCTCTTAATCTCTTAAGAGATCCAATGCCGCCAGCATCAAGCGTCGAAGACCATTGGAAACACTGCCAAAACGCCATCAGAGATGCTGCTTCTGATGTGCTGGGTTTCACTCGTCCACCACAACGAAACCCCTGGTTTGATGTTGAAAGCCGGCAAGCACATGCAGCTAAGCAAGATGCATATAAAGCAGCGCTGCTTAGAAGGACCAGAGCTGCTCATGAGCTCTATGAGTCGAAGAGGAGAGACGAACACCGGCTTCTCAGGAGGAAGAAGAAAGAGCATGAGAAGCGCGCAATCGAGGAAATTGAGAGGAATGAGGTTCGGAAGTTCTACCAAAAGGTAAAAATATCATGCCACGAAAACAAACCCCGAACCGAATCCTGTAGAGATGAACAAGGGAACATCGTAGCAGTCGATGCTGAGGATTTGGAAAGATCATTTCTGCAGACTGTATAACGGCGATGACGGACCAAATACCGCTGCCAGGCAGAATCAACTGAAACAACGTTTCAACCTGGACGATGATGACCAACAATTCCGTCCACCCGACCTTGATGAAGTCAAGATAGCTTTATCGAAGTTAAGTCCAACAAAGCTGCTGGAGTGGACGACCTGACTGCCGAGCTCTTCAAAGCGGCAGGCGATGACTTGGTAAGGAGCATACACCAATTTATCTGTAAAATATGGTTGGACGAAAGTATGCCCGAAGAATGGAACTTCAGCATTGTTTGTCCGATTCTCAAGAAAGGAGACCCTCTGAACTACGCCAACTACAGAGCCAACAGTCTCCTTAACTTCGCATACAAGATGTCATTTGCCGTATTGTGTGAACACCTGAAGCCGTTCGTCAACAACCTATTGATAAATCCATATCAGTGGAAAGGAAAGTCCACCATCGACCAGATATTCACACTACGGCAGATCTTGGAGAAGACCCATGAGCTTCAGATCGATACACACCACCTATCCATCAATTTTAACGCCGCGTATGACAGCATCTATAGAGAAGAGCTATATAGAGCAATGTCTAGTTTTGGCATCCCTGCTTAACTCGTCCGTCTGTGCAGGATGACGATGGAGAATGCACGCTGCTCCATCAAGGTCGGTAATGATCTCACCAAGACCTTTGATGTCCAGAAAGGATTTAGACAAGCCGATGCGCTGTCATGCGATTTTTTCAACATCGTACTTGAAAGAATAATGCAAAACTCACGAGCAACACAAGAGGCACTATCTTTCAAAAGTCCGTTCAACTACTCGCATACGCCGACGATATTGACATAATCGGGAGAAAACAGCGTGAAGTCAGTGGCGCTTTCGCGAGTATTGAGACGGAAGCGGCGAAAATGGGTTTAGCGGTCAATGAGGGCAAGACCAAGTATATGCTGTCAAGCAAAAAGGACAACCAACACCGACGTCTCGGACAGAACGTCACCCTCGACAGATATAACTTTGAGGTAGTTAAGGACTTTGTCTACCTAGGCTCCGCTATAAATACAGACAACGACACCAGCGCTGAGATCAAGCGAAGAATAACTCTTGCCAATTGCTGTTTCTTTGGGTTAAGAAGGCAATAGAGTAGCAAAGCCCTCTCTCGGACAACAAAAGTCACCCTTTATAAGACTTTAATAATCCCGGTCCTGCTCTATGGCGCAGAGGCATGTACATTATCAAAAATGGATGAGGGTGTTCTTGGTTGCTTCGAGAGAAAAATTCTTCGGGCGATCTTCGGTCCCGTCTGCATTGACGGTGAGTGGAGGAGGAGATACAACGACGAACTGTATGGACATGGACCTAGCCAGAAGAGTGAAGATCCGAAGACTGAGATGGCTGGGTCATGTAGAGCGCATGGACACCAATGCTCCGGTCTGAAGAGTCTTCGAACCCGATCCCGAGGGACAGCGCAGTAGAGGAAGGCCAAGACTCAGGTGGCGAACGCAAGTGGAAGAGGACCTCAGCCAACTTAGCGTGCGAAACTGGAGGCAGCTAGCCAGGGATCGAGCTGGCTGGAGAAGCTTGCTGACTGAGGCCCAGGTCCACCCCGGACTGTAGCGCCACCTTAAGTAAAGTAAGTAAGTTCGACAGGTATGGTTCTGAACTTCAAAGCCACTTGAACTTGGCTTTCATCGCCTCGTTTGCAAATCTTGTGACGTATGGTTCAAGTGCTATTTCACTGATTTTTTCTATTGCGACTTCGAAACAAATCAAAGAACATTCGTCCAACATTCACTTATTTAAAATCGGCACACGCTGTTATTTTATGGTAAAACTTTACTAAGTCTAATATTCATCTCCACACAAACAGCTCATAAAAGTTCTTTAGCTCCAGAGGATAGAAGAGGCGTGATTCTTAATCACTTTTGACTAACATGCAACAGCAGTGCTTCGCATCTCTTCTAGGATAAAATGTGAATAATTATGTTTGTGCGCTTGCACAGGTATAAAATACCATATAACGGTTATTTTGTATGTTAATTATGAAATTTGCATTTAATTAAATAACGTGAGCTTAGGCCGCCTTGTATCTACAACCAGAATTGGAACAGATTCTGGCGCATTACCATTTCATATGATGTGGTGTGTAGGTGTATCTTCTATGTGAAAATGTGGATTCGGATGGATGAATCTGAGGAAGGTACATCTGGTTTTGAAGGATTTACACATAAATGAAGAATGAATGGTGTGCGAGAATCTCATTTCGTTTTAGCGGGGTATACAGTGTGGGAAAACTATTTTTCTCTGCGCGCTTATTATCGCTCAGTGTTCTCTGTGTTGATGAAAGGAAGCGTTGATGCTAAACATTGAAAAGACGCAAATCTTCTACGTGCAGTGTGTGATTTATGAATTTCATTTAATTTTGCGTATAAGTCGTGGTCTTAATTGGAATTTTGCGAATTAGCACGTCGACATTATTATTTTAACCACACATGCCTGGTAAGACTTTATGCACAAGATTGTATTTTTATTTTGTTTAAATTGCCTAGATGCTGCTGCTTCATTGTTGTTAGTCTCCGATGAGGTAATTTTATTGGTATTATTCGACATCTCTTGCAGGCAATCTGCTAAGGATGCTGTCAAAATCTCTGCCTGTAGCTAGCTTTCTTTCATGCAGGTACATAGCTGACATGGCAACCTCTAATTGGTTGACTTAGGACTGTCTGATTGCCATTGTATCTACCAAACGTTCGCATTGTATCCATATTTGAGCGAATAAAAGCCCATTAACAATACTTATATTGTTTTGAAACCTACTGAATTCTACTATTGGTTCGCAATGCGTCGATTGTTGTTGGTTCGTCACATAACTGAACACAATTTTTCGATAAAACAGCGAACCCAATGCCAGTCGGTTGATTTTGGGTCCGAAGGACGTTCGATTTCAATTCTATCATAAGCTGAACCTTGTAAGTCTTCAAACCAGGATCTCTGCGTAATCTGCCCATCTGCCCATCTCTGCCAATCCCATGGCAGTTCCTGGATTGCGACAATATCTGTCTTATAGCAGATTCTTGCACCCGCGATTTGTTTGGCTGCACGGGGTCTGTTAAGGGACCTTATATTCCAGGTGCGGAGCTGAAATTCGTTGTCCTTTTTTGAGTTTTATGGTGTCGTCAACATTGCATCCGTCCCTATTCGAGGCGTGTGGTTGTCTCTGAACCATTTCTTGTTTTCCGCGGTTGGGAAGTTACCCCTGCGCGTAACCCTCAACATGGAGGCCAGTTCCTTAGTTTATCCCGAAAGACAAAGAGGGTATCAGAATCCCACTTCGGTGGTATGGACGCTCCCGATGGCCCATGATAGAGCTCGCCCGCCACCATCACTTTTCCAGAACCCTGACTAGTTCTGGAAGTTCTAGTCTTCAAATATCTTGAAGGTGCTCACATAATGGTTCGCCGTACGATTTTTGAGGCCGCCGTTGACTCCATCTTGGGGGTTCCTCCATCGTACGTCCTCCTTCTGAGGAATGCTGCTCCACATCTGAGGTGCATATTTCAGCCATCGGGCCAATGGAATCAGCCTCGTCTGGTATAGTTCAGTTCTTAAAGCTCTGCTCTCGCAGGTCCGAGTATCCAGTTAAACATGTTCAATCAGGCTTAGAACGCTCATAGTTAGTTCACTATAAATAGCTATCGAGAGGGCACCGCGAGGAGGTGATGATGCGATGTTGCCCATCTAAGATCGGTTTTTATAGGGGATCATCCCCAACCCACAGAGATCCGCAAAACGTGTCAGTATGTTGAGATTATACTGTAGGAGCCCTCTACTAGTATGAAGACGTTTTCCCAAGACGGCTACAGCAACGTCACCCGTATACGCAACCACCCTGGTATATCACCAGTTCGTTGACCACTAAGTTCCAGAGAAGGGAACTTGCGACGTACCCCTGCTGACACATATTTTAACAGGAGATACACCCAGTTTGGAGTAAAGAGCAAGATACCTTAGCATAAGACTGATAGAATCTCAAAGTGAAGTCATCTACCTAGGAAGTTGACAGCGCCGCCATGCGAACGTGTTGATGTTGTTAAAGGCGCCGTCTACGTTCAGAAAAACGATTATGGTATATGCTCTATAATGTAGGGATTGTTCGATGTGACTGTTTAGAGAATCTAGAACAGTTCCCACCGACTTTCTTTAAAAGTAGGCATGTCGTGCCTAATGATAGACTAAAAGATCTAAAGTCCTTTGTGGCGACATGGGAGCATTTTCCAGTTTTGGGGATGGAGACTACATAAAGTTCTCTCCATGACAGAGGAATGTGAGTTAATTCTATGCGATATGTCACGATATTCTCAAGCGATTGCGGAATTATATTAGAGAACCTTTGTAGCTCGGCAGGAATTATACCGTCGGGTGGAGCAGACATGTATAGTTTGAAACTGTCCAGTGCAAAAAGCAGTTTGTCTCTTGTGACACTTCTTGTCACGGCTTTAGTAGTTTTTATTGGCCGTGAATGGGGAGCTGACTGGGAAGTTGGTATTCAGGAGCAGCTTGAGAGATTTATCACAGAGCCGACACTTTTTATCAAGCAGCTAGGCATCGAAGGACTTGTTGCGAGGATTTCTCTTAGGCGCAGAATGGCCTCCAGGATTGAAGTTTTGCTACCCTCAGTTCTTGTTTTTTATATATTTTCCATTGCTTCCATAGCCATTACAGGTTGAGCCGCTTCGTACCACCCCTACGGCAGTATTGGACACCTTTCTGCACCTAACACCGCTTGATTTACAGATAAAAAAAACTTGCTGGCAACAGTGCGATTCGATGCGACTCGAATCAGTAGCTTTGGAAACGGCACGATCCTGGAGGAGCTACTGCCAGGCAATGCTATTCAAACGGATGAAATCCCTTCCTAAATCGATTTCGACATTCCGTATGATATAATTTACCCGGAGAGGAAGGACTGGCAAGAAAGTGATAAGACCAAACGAAATTGCAGTTTTCACAGATGACTCGAAGGCAAAGGAAAGAACAGGTTCCGGTATCTTCTCGGAGGACACCAGTAGTGTCTTCCAATCAGAGGTTCTAGCTGTCCTCAGGGCGGCTGAACTGATGCAGAGGAGATCGGTATCCGGTAGAGATATCGCTATCTTCATCGACAGCCAGGTCGCTCTTAAGGCAATGGAGTCAACCAACATCAACTCTGACACAGGCAGAGGGTGGCGCACAACGCTGAAAGCATTATGCATTCAGAATCGGGTGACACACTGCCGTATAGAAGGAAATGAACAAGCGACCGAGCTTGCAAGAAGCTGAGCAGAGCTACTTGACAATAGTGAGGTTGCTGATAAAGGGGCACTATCGAAGAAAAGAGCATAAAGGCCGCCAGTCGAATCTGGAAGGACATAGGGTATCAAAGGCTCTATGGCCGCTTCTCGACGGTAACATATCTAGGAAGCTTATTTAGCTGAATAGGGATAAGCTTAGGACGCTAATAGGAATACTGACAGGACACTGTCCCCTGCTGAAACACGCAAAGAGACTTAAATTGACAAATATAGACACTTGTAGATTCTGCGAGGATCTACAAGCAGTGTGAATGTGAAGCAATATCGCGTAGCCGAAGGAAATTCTTAGGAAAATATTTCTTTGAAATTTTAGAGGAACTAGACGGCACGGATTTTAAAGGCCTTCTTGGCTTTTGTAGAGAAATTAGGCGTTTTAATAGGGAGACTGTTTAGGTTTTCGCCAATTGAAGTTGGTTTCAACTGGACCCACAGGGGATCGCGATGGGCCCGTATTTTAAGTCCGATAGCGTCATATGGTCAACGCGCATATTGGGCTATGCTAGCAAATTTAGCCTTGATGCGAATTATCACAAGACGCTCGCTCAGGTGTCGTAAGCTGAAGAGCTCTTGCGTAAGTGTTTCGCTTTTACAAATCTGTATCGAATAAGCACTGCTTATGTCCTCTGTAAAAATCAGCAGTTTTATCTTTCCCCTGCTCGGGCTATCAAATATCACTTTCTATTATAGATGCCGGTGATATCTGCATGGGAGCAGTTAAGGACTTCCGATAATTGTTCGGCTGTTGATCATCCATTGTTTGTCTAGTAACTGTTTTGGTTTTTCCGTGCAGGTTTTTCTCCTAACCTGGAGGACCACGTCATTTTAGTCCCTAAAACAAAAGCCCGGATCATGAGATACCAGTCATCCGCTTCGATTGTGCGGGCCATCGAGAGCTCATCCATTTCAAGACCCTGCCTTAGTCTTGAGAGTTCAACTTTAGACTGAACTCCCCATATGTCGAAGAAGCTCAAATAAAGTTTCCGAAAGTGTGGCTGTGAACGTTACCATTGACTCCATCAATGCAAATACCTCCGCTGTACGTCCGCCTTCTGAGATAACCTTGTTAGACGCGCGGGAAAATTTTCCTCTCAAGTCAGCAAGAGGTGCTGTCTGCCACATGCATACTGAAGTTCACTCGACAAAGTTTGCGCTATTCCTTGTATTCTGCTCCACTTGGAAGTGATTCTGCGGGCTTGTCCACCTATTTTTATGTTAAACTGTTTTGAATTTCAGCAAAATGATTCAACCTAACTCTGTGCTGCAAAACTCAAACATTCCGTTCTCTAACTCAATTCACTCGATACACTAAGATGACTGTAGGTAGGCCTTATCAAAAAAGTCTTCATAAATCTCATAATCTTATCACTGTACCCTACCTCTCTCGGGTAGGTCATAAAACAGTTAATACCCCAAAAAACTAAACATCTAACAATATTATGTTATTATGTACTTTGCTCTTATCATTTTCATATAGCTGAACTGCAAGCTTAGGATCTCTAACAAAAATTATAACAATGTCGCAGATAGAACCCCTAAAATACTCACAACTATGTCCGACAAATGACTTCAAAAATTGTTTTAATTAAAAACAATCTACGACCTCACTTAGCTGATAACCGATGATTTAGTCTATCGAAACAAAAATAGAAGGCGCGTTCGATGTGTTGAACTTTACCCGCTCAATGAAATCCCAAATTTAGATAAGATCCATGAAGTTCCATTCGCACGATAGAGCGATTTAAATTTGAAATTCAGTTCAAAATATAAATCTGGTACGTTTGGATGGCATTATACTTTGTAGAACGAAATACGAGTATTAAACAAAATAGAGCTCTGTGACAAAGCAAACGTGCTGCACGGCCTTTTGTAGGATACGCATAACCTCAGTGATAGTGATAGAGTTAAAGTGACAGAATGAAATTCATTTCGTGTTTGTGGCTTAGACCAATTAGAAATCAAAGGAGTTACTCGTCTTCAGCGTCGGCGACTTTGAGAAAACCAGCTTACTACCACAAACCAGGGAAGGAACCTCTTGTCTATAGAACTCTCGGACAACATCTTGATGTGGCTGCAGATAAATTCCCTGCGACTGAGGCAATTGTATCCTGTCACGAAGGAAAGCGATACACTTTCTCAGCTTTGAAAGACAAAGTTGAACAGCTGGCAGCTGGTTTCATTCGTTTGGGTTTGAAAATTGGCGATCCAATTGGAATATGGGCTCCCAACAATATTCATTGGTACCTGTCAATGTTTGCAGCAGCGAAAGCTGGCTTATGGTCTGTTGGCATCAATCCAGCCTTTCAAGGACCCGAAATCGAGTATTGTCTTCAGAGAGTTGGTATCAAAGCCATTATTGCACCTGAAAGTTTCAAAACACAGCAGTATTATAAGATTTTGGCAAGTGTTTGTCCAGAAATTGAGAGTTCGCAGCCAGGCGACATAAAGAGCTCAAAATTCCCACATCTCAAGTCGGTCATTATAGACTCGGATGACAAACTTCCAGGAGCATTTCGATTGGAAGATATCCTCAATTTAGGTGACACATCGGATGCTGTGGCAGAAGTGCATGCTCTGCAGCGATTTATTTCGGCAGATAGTCCATGTAATATTCAGTTCACTTCAGGAAGCACCGGTAAGCCAAAGGCAACTCTATTGAGTCATCTTAGTATCGCCAATAATGGAATTCAAATTGCCATCCGAAATGAGTTGGAGGGAGAGAGAATTTGTGTTCAGGTTCCACTTTTCCATGCCTTTGGAGTTGTTGCTACAATATCAGCAGGCATGAGTCATGGTGCAACATTAGTCCTACCTGATGCCGGTTTTAATCCAGAAGCTTCTCTCCATGCAATAGTCAATGAAAAGTGCTCAACGATTCATGGAACGCCGACAATGTTCGTCGACTTGATCCGAAAGCAAAGAGAGTTGAAGGCACCGATTAGAGCGGCTAAATATGCAGTTATTGGGGGATCTCCCTGTTCGCCACAACTTATCAAGGATGTGAAGGAAGTCCTTGGCATCAAGACTATTAAGGCTGCTTTTGGCATGACAGAATGTACTTCGGTTGCATTCCAGTCGTTACCAGGAGAGGATGATGATAGGCCAATGCATTCTGTTGGTCATGTAACTGATCATGTTGAGGTGAAGGTCATCGACTTAAATGGTAACACAGTTCCCTTTGGGGAACCCGGGGAGCTGTGCGTTCGTGGGTACTCTGTCATGTTGGGATATTTCGGAGATGAGGAAAAAACCAAGGAGACTTTGGGAAGTGATAGATGGTTAAAAACTGGGTAAGCAGACTAGAAATTTTGTATTGTATTGACTGATTTTAGTGACATTTTTTTTTGTTTTCCCTTATAGGGATCAGTTTGTACTCCATGAGGATGGATACGGGCAGATTGTCGGACGTCTGAAAGAGATGATTATTCGTGGCGGTGAAAATATTTTCCCAAAAGAAATTGAAGATGTTCTTAACTCACATCCAGATATTATTGAATCTTATGTAAGACGACTCACTAGAGTGATGTGTTTTTAAAATTTAAAATGTCAAACAAATCTCTTTAAGGTAATCGGTGTGGATGATGATCGGATGGGGGAGGAGATTTGTGCTTTTGTTCTCTTGCAAGATGGAAAAAAACTAACCCAACAGGATGTCAAGGAGTTTTGTAAAGGGAAAATTGCTCATTTTAAGGTGCCCCGATACTTGCGGGTGGTTGATGAGTTTTCCAAGACCACAACGGGAAAAATCCAGAAGTTCAAATTGAAAGAATTGTTTACAAAGACGCAGAAGAAGGAGAAATCAGAATAATAAAAAAAAAACAAGTAAAACGAACTAAGAGTGGTCTTGCATTTTATATAAATAAAGCAAGAAACCCGACACCATTGTTTGAAGTTTATGTGACAACGATACTTTAGAAAATTTCTTTTATGACCCGGAATGTAGGAGTTGTTCAATGTTCCTACTGGGGTGCTAAATGGAGATATATTGTAGACAGATTCCTTGACAGAGTATATTGAAACTGATTATCTTATGAATGGCATAATTACTTCCATGTTTAGTTCCGCCTGTTAGATGAGGCCTGAAGCTATTTATAAGGAATCCTATGACTCCTATCAGTGCGGTTTTAGGCTTGGTAAATTGAAATGGACCTAATATTCACACTGATTCAAATCATTCGAAAAACCCAGCATAAAACCCAAATTAATACGCACCACCTCTAAATCGATTTAAGATACGTATATGACAGGATTTCTAGAGGTAAGCTATGGAGGCTGATGATCAGAAAAGGTCAAAAACAATCTCACCGATACTTTTAATATTGAAGAAGGATTTCATATAATCTTCTAACATCATACTTGCGAAAGTTGATCGAAATTCGCATGTCAACTCTAGAATAGGCTGAATACTGACATAAACAGAACTAAGCCGGGCTGAGATTTAAAGGCCCTTTCTAGGGTAACTTTTGTTGTTCAAAAGAGGGCTTTGCTTCTTAGCTCAAAGGAACAGCGGTTGGCAAGGGTTATTCTTCGTTTGATCTCAGCGCTGGTGTCGTTATCTGGACTTATAGCGTAGCCTAGGTTGACAAAGTCTTTAACTACCTCAAAGTCCACCACCACCACCTATCGAAGGTGACCTTCTGTCCGGGACATCGTGCATTCTCCATCGTCATCCACAGACGGACGAGTTTGGAAGCTCGATGAATAGGCGGAGTGTATCAATCTGCTACTCATGGGCTTTCTACAAGATCTTCGGTAGTCTGAATATTTGATCGATGGTGGACTTTCCCGGCCAGAAGCCACACTGATATGGAGTTATCAGGTTGTTGACGAACGGCTTAAAGCGATCACACAATACGGCAAATAAGATCTTGTATGCGATGTTAAGGAGATTGATGCCTCTGTAGTTGGCGCAGTTCAGAGGGTAATCTTTCTTGAGGATCGAACAAACAATATTGTGGTTCTATTTATCGTCCGATCAAATTTTAAAGATGAGTTCGTGTATGCTCCTTACTAAGTCAATGCCTGCCGCTTTGAAAAAGTCCGCAGTCAGGCCGTCCGCTCCAGCAGCTTACTTGGGCTTCAGCTTCGATATTGCTATCTTCACTTCATCTAGGTGGGGTGGACGGAGTTGTTGGTCTACATAGTCCAGGGTGGAAGGCTCATTCTGCCTGACAGCGGTATTTATTTCGTCATCGCTGTTACACATTCCACACAATCCAAAATCTTCAGCATCGACTGCCACTCTACTAGAATATTCTCTCGTTCTTCCCTACAGGGTTCGGTTCGGAATCTGTGTCTGTGGCATGGTTTTTTATCTTTTTCTACCTACCCTTTCTTTATCTACCCTGATGTAGCATCTCTCAATATCCTCGACCGCGTACTTCTCATGCTCTTTTTTTTCGTCCTTATTCTGCCCATAGAGCTCGTGAAGAGCTCTAGTCTTTCTTTGTAGCGCTGCTTTGCGGGAATCTTTCTAAGCTGCATGTGCATGTGCTTGCCGGCATTCGTCAAGTGAAACCCAGCACGTCAGAAGCGGCATTTCTGATGGCCTTTTGGCAGTGTTGCCACTGGTCTTCGATGCTTGATGCTGGCGGCAAGGGAGCTTTCATGAGATTAAGGGAAACTCGATCGGAAAAGGACTTGGCGATTTCTTGCGATTGTAGCCGTCTGACTTCGAAATTCCCCACAATATTAGCTTGTCTTGGAATTGTTGGAACCGTACTTTGGCTACAACAAAATAGCCGCGTCGATGTTGGCTTCTCGAAATGTTCGGACATCCAAAATACTGAAGGAGTGTCTTGCGTCGATCGCAATGTGATCAACCTGGTTGACTATTGATTGATCCAAAGTTCTCCAAGTCCACTTGTGAATATCAAGATGGGGGAACCGCGTGCTAGCAACGACAATGTTTCGTCCAGCCGGCAAGTCGATAAGCCTGAATCCGTTGCCGGAGGTGGTGTCGTGCAAGCAATATCTTCCGACAGCGCTACCAAAGATCTCCTCGTATCCTATCTTTGTATTAAAATCGCCATTGCTCGTAGGTCTTGTTCAACAGATCTTAGAAGGCATCTTTGCTGTCGTTATCTGTGGGAGCGTAAGCGCAAATCAGGTTAATGTTGGCAAATTAAGCCTTGATATGGATTGCTACGAGGCGCTCATTCACATGCTCCAAATCAAGACTTCTTTCCTAACAAAAAATACGCATCCAAATAGGTGCTGCTTTTGTCGTCAGTAACAATCGCCGTAGTTGATGTCGCAGTTTTTCATCTTCTTTTTGTCCAGCCCATCCCATCGCATTTCTTGGATGGCGCTAATGTAGGCTATGCACCAACCTAAGGCTGGTTCGGCTGCATATTGCCATTCAGTGCATATCTGAAGTTTGTTGTCCTTAAATCGTTTGCATGGGTTGTCAACAGTTGAATTGAAATTGGCATCATCATGAGTGAATGCTCCCAGGAACTCCTCAACACTTCCCGAAGTTTAAGATTATAAAACTGAAATTTGGCTATAAAAGCTGGAAGATAATTGACAATGCACCCAATACTTCCGAATTGTTTTCTAACCTGTACCTCTTGATGCGTAATTATAGTTTTTAGTTATTCGACCTTAGTTTCATGAATTTCAGTTAATGTTTATTGAATTTTACGCTTATATCGCGTGCTGTCTTAATTGCTCTATTAACATTTGCATCATGATCTTCCTTCCCTTATTTAAATATATATCTCATGTAAGTTACAAATTTTGAATTGAACAGAGGTACCGACGGAAAGAAATAGAAATACCGATGTACTTTGGTCTTAAATGTTTGAGAGCTATAATGACTGGGAGACAAAGAGCAGGGTATTTCACAAACGAGATGTACGGCTAAGGAAGGAATTACGATATTAAGGTCGGCTCGGGAGTAGAAATAGGTATAGAAAATGGTAAAGCAGGACACATTACGACGGTGTTCAAGGATATCAACTATTTCTGCAATGGCAATATCCTCTTTACAAGTTTTATAGAATGGTTATGGTTCCCATCTACAAGGTACAGACAAGTTCTAGGAGCACCTGACCATGTGTTCTCATTGTGCTATGATTTTGATCAGATAAATCTTTTATGTTCTGAGGCTAGATCAGAGGGAGTGAGGTATTTCGAACATCACTTGAGCAAACCTAAACTTTTCTCACCATATTTGACATTCAATTAAATTAAATAGGTAGTCGTTCCAACGTAGAATGTCTTTTTTAATAAAAGATCTTTTGGTTTCGACTATGCAAGTACCATGCATGACTAATGGCTGAATGTTTAAATTTCACTTAAAAACTCAGCATACAATTTTGATATTATTGCTGTTGATATCAGAATTTAGTGAGCTGCCGTTCCCTTTCTACAGGTGAAGAGGAACAGAGTTCTGGAACATTAACATTTATTTTGCTGATATTTGATTTGAAACCGTTCAAGATAACTTGAATTGAGCGAAAGATAATTTGTAACCCATCATAATGATCCATCCCAAAATGCACGCATTTTCGAGAAAAGCCGGATACTCTGTCAAATGTTTTTGAAATGTCAGGGAACGCCTCTTCAATAGAAGGGGATATATGCCATCAGGAAAAGAGGATTGCTTAATGTTATGATCTGTTCGTACTCCTGCTAATACACGAGTGCGAAATGAAATTCGTCCCATTGAAGATTCGACGCACAAAGCACCATCTGAAATAATGCTTACAGTTCGAGTAGTGCCAAACCTCATTATTATTAGCAGCAGCATCCACGTAGTTATGGAGTAAACATAAGAAAGCTATTAAGCTCGATCCAACTGGGTACCTTGTATTAACAGACTGTTCTGTGAGGAATCTTTTCTCTGACTGTGTGGTAAGTGTGCAAGAAATTAGCTGAAATGTTACAGTTGCCCAAGGAGTCTAGAAAAGAGAGCACATTGGAATGCTTTTACCAGAGTGAGAAGTTAAAACTCCAATCTAGAGGAAAATCACGGATATTATCTTAGGTGATGCACCTAAGCGGAAGAGGATTTCAGCCAACTTTGTATGCGCTACTATAAAAGACCCCATTACTAGGAGAGGCATGTTTACTTAGACCCTGCCTTATCACGGACTGTAGCGTTATCTAAATAAGTTAAGGCCTCCTGAAAAAATTATTGGGGATCTCAGCTCTCAAAACCCCATACTCATACAGAGTCCGGTAATCTTTCCGACTCCGTTCACAAAAATCTTGCATTCTCCAACCAGCTTAAAAGAATTTATAAAGTCATAAAGCGCATTCAGGTAACGATGCAACACAGATTTAATTTTTTCAGATGAAGAGTGAAATCTTATACTGTCGTCCTCCAGGAGGCAACAACTTGGCATGCTTAATTAGACTGTGAAGACTCGACTAGATTCCTTTTCTGGCTCAAATCAGTTCAGGACACAGGAAAACCAATTTCAAATGGTCAAAATTACGGATGACTTTTTGAAGAATAAGTGGGGCGATGGCCGTAATTTCAGTTTTGATGTTATGTTTGAAGTCCTGAATTGTAACTCAGTTATTGGCCCTACAGAAAGAAGACTAAAGGTGTCAAATTTCATGATCTTGGTGGCCAATCAACTTCTCTCCTAATAGAAATTAATGCGATCTTCAAATTTCGTACGCAATAAATTGGTTAGGCGGTATTACCATTCTGTTGAAAGCGGGGATCGCCCAGACTTAATTCATTGAATTTTGGAAAAAAAAAGCCAGTCAACATGTGGCGACAACGTTCTCTATTCACTGTTACTGTTTCTCCAGCCATATTTTCGAAAAGGTACGGGCCAATGATGTCGCCAACCCATAACCTGAATCATACAGTGAATTGTATCATGGGATGCATGCATTGGTTTTTTGTGAATCTCGTATGGATTTTCCGGTCTCCAGAAATGACAATTTTCAAATGGTTTTGAACACGTTCGCTCAAAAGGATGAACTTTTGGCGTGTACGAGCCGGCGAGCGTGCTGATATGGAGTGTGACTCAATAACGAACCAGTTCCTTTAACTAGTTCGTAGCCTACGCCATCCTGAATCTCGACCACGAGGGAGACAACTTTTCATCGAAAATCATCATGAGCGACGAGATCCATTTCCAACTCTGTGGATATGTGAATAAGCAAAATTATCGCATGGTGTGCTGTTTACGCTGAAGGCGTCATCGGGCCTTATTTTCGAAACGACTACTATGGCAGCCGAGAGCAACAGAGCCATGCTCAACGACTTTCTCTTACGCAATTGAATGAATTGAGACTGGGGAACATGTGCTTCCAACAGAATGGAGCGACGGCACATACTGCACGAATCATAACCTGAATTCTGAAGATTTGCACTGGCCGGCAGCATCGCCTGATTAAATCGCTCCAGACTACTTTTTGTGGGTTTTTGGAAGTCACGAGTCTACGTCAGCAAGACTCAGACTCTAGAAGCCCTCAAAGAGAATTTCCGTCATCAATTCTGGCGGCAGCTACTTAGCCAATATCGTTTTTTCGTCTTAATGGAAATAGAAAAGCAGAATTAAAGTTATTCATGCATAAAAAAATTGCAGCCAAAGAACATCGGGTGACAACTTGTAGATACTCTATAGTCTCTCGCCAGTTCAGTCTTAGGTGACATATTCTGAAGTTTTTTGGTTTCTTTACGTTAAAGGGTGCGACGTGTTATTATATCTTTTGTTAGACTAGATCTACCTTTGAATATTTGTGTCGGTCGGTTGTATACGCAGACAAAACTAAACTTTCCTTGTCGTTAGTTTTAATTGAGATAGTGCCTTAACAAACATCTGGGAATCGCCATGTTGTTGCTGTCTGTAAATCCTACAACATACTCAAGAGACTATTGTTTTCACTTAAGAACATCAAACAGGGATATGCAACGCATGCCTTTAAAATTCGCCCCATCTTCCTTAAACCGCATAGTTAACCAGAAAAAAAAAATAGGAAAATCTACTAAAACAGATCTGTGTAAGGATATGAAAACGAAGAGACGGATACGTTTTTAACTGAATTTTTCATCTCCGTCTCAAACTCGTTTAACTGAAGCTGCTTATATCTGTTGATGAAACAAATTGAATCATTGAACTCTTGAGAAAATCATTTTATCTTCCACTTAAAGGGAAAACCTCGAACTCAATGAAGGAAAATATCGAACCAAATATCATTTACAATCCCTACGTCCCATAAACATACACGAAATTCCTTGGTCTACTTGTATACGAGTACGTATCCGTTCGTGTAACAGGTAACAAAAATCCCAAGCACATGCCATTGCCTGATAATGTCCTTCGGAACATAACCACTGCTGTTGGGTGTACTGGTACATCTTTGTAAATATATCTATGTACTTCCGGACAGAGACAGGGATCTCTTTTCGTCAAACAAATTGATTCAATTTTCATTCTCCATTCTCCAATCTGCAGCTACCCCATATCCTGGCTTGTAAAAATAATAATTCCTTTGAGAATTTTATTATATTATATTTTTTGGTTGTTTTGCCCTTACTCAAAAATTCCGCAAAAATCGCATTATATTCGAGAACATTTTTTTGACACAACAATGTCAGGGTGTGTGGGTTCGGTTCGACTCGAGGTGGCGTACGAATATATAAAACATATCATACACAGAAGGAGATATCGCATGGCATCAACAGAATTATCCAACAACCAGAAGATCCAAAAAAAAAAAAAAACCAAAAAGATATGAAAACCCCTTGGATGAGATGGCCCTAACAGCATAAACTTTATTACCTGGCCGTGTACCTAGTACCGTATTCATTTGGTTTCTTTTTTCTGGCCGGCTTTCGGCTTTTGGCCGGGATGTTGTTATTTGATCCTTGGTAGTCGGTTGCCTGTAAGCCCACAACAACGAATGTACTCGTAGTAGTATCTACCCATCCATCCAACGCACGGTTATGGAAAAAAGAGAATAAAGTTGAAGTTCTCCTCTGTAAGGACATCGCTCATGTTGCAAAAAAAAAAACTCTATATGAAGGGATCCGGGAAGCACTTGCTCTTGCCATAGCAGAAATTAAATGAAAGGCAATAAATTTTGTTATGTAATACTCTGGGTATCCACTTGATTGGAAAGCCGATATCGTGCAGTGACGATGACGACAATGACATCAGTAACAACAACAACGACACCGACAACGAATACGACCGAGGAGGGGGTCGGTAACGAGATTTTTTTTTTTTTTTTTGCAACAGAAGGAATACCATAGATAAGGATAACATTCCTGTGTACCATATGACAGGATATACAACTTTCTGACAGTTTCGCACTCGGTATTTGCTTCGCCGTTTTTTTCAGTGCTGTTTGATTTGGCGACATGAGGAATCGGAGGAGTATTCATTACGTATATGGGCAGACCTACGTTTTGAAGATTCCTTGACCTTTGCAGTGGAGAATGGACTAGGCGCAAAACCGAATCCGATCCCTACTGAAATACTTACTTAGAGGAACGAACATTGTCAATATATATGTATTTCAGCAGACATTTAAGCAAAAGGAGGACAGTTTGTTGAAATTCAGCCACCAAATCTGTAAAACCTGAGGGGTGCTGTCATAACGAGATGATTTTATGATCGAGGAACGCTTTGTATCTAACATACTCGTAAGACTGCTAGAACCTTGCAGTTCATACTTGAATAAAATGCGACATTGGGCCACATGCATGAATTTACAAAGAATATGGATCTCACAACTTGAGACCAATATTTCCTGCACCATCATTTGGTTTTTAAGGAGCTTAGGAGCTCTGCGAATTATTGTGTAATACCTGGTGTATTTTTTCCTTTTTGATTTTTCAATGTTCTATTTTTGACAGCTCACGCGTGAATCGTGACATGTGTCAAAGTCAAGCATGATCAGTAAGTATTGCCATATCAGTTAGTATTCGGTATCAAAATTCGTGCTGTGCGAAGACTGATTTTTCGCGCACTTCAACCATTCCACGGTCGTCATTATTGACCTACTGAGCAATCAATTCAAGCCATATTGACCCAATTTCCCACCAATTTCACGCTATTAGACATCAAACTTCCTGGCTGAATGCGTAGAGTGCGTACAGAGGGAGATATGGCTCCTGTATTCGCTTGTTTTATAGGTAGACCGCGATTTGTCCATTCTTCACCGTTCGCAGAAAATGGGATTATGTAACTCGACTACGTGGAAGATTTTGCGGAGTGATCTTCGTGTAAAACCTTATAAAATACAGCCGTGCAAGAACTGAAGCCAGATCACCTGCCACAGTGTTGAATTTTCGATGAGTGGGCCTTACAAAAGCTGGAGGAATTTCCGCTTCTTTATCGAAAAATAGCGCCGAAAGCTGTTCTCTTTGATTGCTCTTTGTGATGAGCAATCTTAGGCAATACAAGAGCTTCCGGAGAAATGCATTTTTTGGTGCGGTTTATGGTCATCGGCCCGTAGTTTTTCAAAGATGATCCCGAGAGCAATGTTGCCGTCGGCACTCGATATCGCTCAGATGTTACGAAGTTCGTTTTGGCCAAATCATTCGTCTATCCCGATAGGTCAGCGTCAATTGCAGCCTTGGTAATAGCGAAAATGAGAACATTGCGGATGTATACGATCTGGTTCGACAAAATCCGATTTATCCATTTCTAAGAGTAAAACACGATTTATTTACGCTTGCATTGTATCGCACCTGCCTAATAGTTGAAGCTTAATAGCTGTAGAACAATAGCAATATTGGCGCATTTGATGGAGCAAACAGCTGAAGAAACTGTTTTGTGTATTCAGGTCTGCACTTCTTCCAAGATGATGTCGGCGAGTTGGAGGTATGTGTGCACCAATTTTATTTTAAGTGAATTTATAATTTAGTGCCGTTTATGGCATGGCGGCATCATCGGAGCTTATCCGACCTGTGGTTCCAACAAGACGGCGCTACATGCCACAAAAATGACGTAACAACTCCAAGTTGTGAAGGATAAATTTAGCGACTGGTCGCGATCATGTGAGACCACTCGATTATTTTCCTTGGTCCACGCTAATGAGCCCGAGGCTAACATTCAACACACTATTTCCGGAATAACGCAGCACATATTGGACTGAGTCATTAAGAATTGGACCGACCGCTTGAAGTACTGCCAGGAACCCGAAACGGCTATTTGATTGATATACTATTCCACACAAAGTGGCATGAACGTAGCCAGAATAAATTTTATATCTTACACAGCACCAAAGATCACCTCCTGATTTGCCTGCCTCAGTGGGTTTCTTCTTCTTCTGTGAGTCTAATCATTATTGTTGCTACAATGTGTATTTCATTAGGAAATGAAGCTCTTCTATTGAATTGAAGTCAAAAAGTTATTAGGGAACAAGTATGAACTTTTCAATGTTCGTGCATCGAGATAGCTTAGTATTATATTTTTCGATTAAATTAGCAGCTTGACCATCTACCCACCTAACTAGGCTCCTTGTCAGTATTTCACGTATTTTCCTTAATTTTTTGTTTTGCCTTGAGTTTAAGGGAGAATTATGTGAGCATACTTATGTGAGCGGGTTCAGCTACTTGTAATTGAATTTTTATTTCAATTTATCGCCAAATCAGTAGGCTGTGGGTAAAGTGCTTTCGAAAAACCAAACAAAAACGTTTTTCACAGAGCACTACTCGGTGGACTCGTAGAAAACAGAGTCTGCGGATGTATCTGTTTCAGTCCAAGGGGAATATTCTTTTCTTAATTTACATTCTTGTTTGAGGATACTCCTTCATGCTCTCCAGCGTCGGTGGCAACGATTCACATTATCGAAATCCTCGCTATTATTCAAGACTTTCAACCACAACTGTGTCCAACGAAAATTAGTTTATTTGTTTAGGCTTTGTGTCCTTGGTATTACAAAGAAAATTTCTGAAAGCCCACTAGTGCATAGATATTGTTCATAACCTTGGATAGAGGAACCAAAGCAACATACGAGGTGTGATCAAAAAATAAGGTGACTTTTCATTTTTAAAAAAATATATTTATTTAATCATCCAAATTTATTTTATCCCCTTCAAAATAATCCCCCTCTGATACAATGCACTTGTGCCAGCGCTTTTTCCAGCCGTCAAAGCACTTCTGAAACGCACTTTTTGGTATTGCCTTGAGCTCCTCCAGCGATGCAGCCTTGATCTCCTCAATCTTTGCAAATCTTCATCCATTGGGATGATTGGGCTTTGGTTTCGATGTCATAACCATATACCCATGATTCGTCACCAGTTATAACCCTTTTGAGCAGATCAGGATCATCATTGACGTCGTTTAACATGTCTTGGGCAATGTTCATGCGATGCTGCTTTTGATCAAAATTAAGCAATTTTGGAACGAATTTCGATGACACACGTTTCATATCCAAAACATCCGTTAAAATTGATTGGCTTGAGCCAAACGATAAGCCAAGATCATCCGCTATTTCCCTAATCGTGATTCGACGATGTTTCAACACAATTTCTTTAACTTTTTTAACATTTTCGTCTGTGTTTGACGTGCTAGGTCGTCCGGAGCGAGGTTCATCATTAACATTTTCTCGGCCCTCTTGGAATAATTTATACCACTTATAAACATTTTTTTTGCTTAAAGTTGACTGTCCGTACACTACTGTCAACATTTCAAGAGTTTCTGAGCACTTAATACCATTTTTTACGCAAAAATTAATACAAACTCTCTGCTCCATTACTTTTAACCACAAAAAATCGCCTAGTAAACAAAACACGTCCAACTTTTATGCCTCTCACATAAAAACAACAACTGCTATATGGTTAAAACTATAAACATATGATCGTGACAAGTGAACCAACACAACAACAAACAATTTTTGAGTTAGAGTGTACTGAGCGCGCGAAATTTAAAAAGTCACCTTACTTTTTGATCACACCTCGTATTCTGCTAGAATCATCCATTTCTTCTGTTGACCATGTCGGCGAATTCAGCCTTGGAGCAGCAGGAAAGCTGTTTCTGTACTCTGCAATCCCTATAGAATATGTAACAGTTGGTCGTCTTCCTTTCGTGCAGTCCATTGCACCGCACTTCCTGGGTGGCGGTGATATTTGCTTGATCTTCCCTATTTATTCGGTTTCAGGTTCAAACATTCAATGTAAATATAAAATCCGATGACTTTCATTTACTAGGTGGGGTGAAAAGTAACCTCCTCAGGATGGGAAACAAAATTTTTTTTAAACGTTTTTTTTTTTTTTGTTATTCAATATAGTCCCCTTTTAGCTTGATACACTTATTCCAGCGATTTTTCAACTTCTTGATCCCGTCCGAAAAGTAATTTTCCGGAAGGTCTGCAAAATACTCCTCCGTGGCGTCGATGATTTCCTCGCGTGAGCTGAATTTTTTTATTGATGAGCCATCTTTTGAGGTTTGGGAAGAGATAATAGTCCGAGGGAGCCAAATCGGGCGAATACGGTGGATACGACAGCTATTGGAGCCGTATGTCATTGATTTTAGCCGGCGCATTGTCCTGCAAAAACAAAATTTTTTTTCGCTTCATGTGAGGCCGTTTTGCAGCGATTTCGGCCTTCAATCGCTCCAATAATGCGCAGTAATACTCGCTGATTGATTTGTTTTCTTTTTCGAGGTAGTTCACGATGAGCATGCCATGACAATCCCAGAAAACCGACGACATAACCTTTCCGACCCATTGAGCCTCTATCGGCCGCTTCGGAGCACTTGTGCCGGCTTAAGTCCATTGCCGGGCACTCATACTGTTCTCTGGTGCGTAATAGTGGATCCAGGTTTCATCAACAGTTACCAATCGACGCCAAAAGTCCGCCCGATTCCGCATCAGCAAGTCCAAACACTCTTTCGAAGTGCTCTCGTGTTCGTGTTTTTGGTCAGGAGTGAGCATGCGCGGCACCCAGCGGCAGGAAAACTTGTTTATATATAGAATATTGCCCAAAATATGGCGTGTGCACTCATTACTAATATTTGTGGTATCTGCTAGCACGCGCACCTTCACTTTCCGGTCAGCCAACACCATTTCATGTATTTGTTTGACATTGTCCTCTGTAACCGCATCGGAGGGCCTGCCGCTGCGGATTTGATCGGTAGTGGAGTTGCGGCCACCACGAAACTCTCGAAACCAATATTTGACGTTGTAATCTGACGGAGCTTAGCCCCATAATATTTATCCACCTTTTCTTTTGTTTCCTTCGCCGTTTTGCCTCTCAAAAAATAATGTTTTATGAAAGAACGAAAATCGTTTTTGTCCATACTCAACATGATGCCAAACACGTCAACAACAATCAGCTGTCAAAACAAAACTAAAGATAGTGTCGGACTGAAATTCGGCATGTCTGCCTAAATATGAACGGACTTCAAGGCACCATTGCCTTTTTTGCACTAACAGCGCATTCTGGCGGTCAAGGAGGTTACTTTTCACCCCATCTAGTATTTTAGAGCATCACCAAAAGTAAATCTGTCCTGTTTTTTGGTTGCTTTGCAACTATGTTAAAAAGTCAGATAGTGAACCTCAGGCACCGATCTTAACTTGTAGATTAAGGTTCTCCCTCACACCCCATAGTCAAAAGGAGACGGGTGTTGCGTATCTGTTGATCACCATCACCAAGATATTAGAGCTACTGGTCAACAGATTCTTCTGCTATTAGCTCAATTTTTCTGATTAGTCCTGCAAGTACTAAGTGATTTTAGCTCAAATTGCGTTTAAGCAGCTTACATAAGGCTTCTAATGATAAGGGTGAGTGTGAGCGTCGATTCAATCACATGAATTCATTCGACGTTTGTCCTCCTCTTAAGGGTCGGCTGTTTTTGTCAGAGGGTTAAAGAGCTGCTATTTTCTTCTTACTTAACAAATGGTCCTATAAGGTTAGTCTATAAGTTCTGGGTGGACGAGATGGAGAAGCACAAGTGGCAATTCAAATATTGTAAAAGTCGGTAGGTTGACGCCATTCAGTGTAAAGGCCCTAAATGATTAAGTGGCCCAGCCCCGGGGGAATGATGTGTAAGTAATCATAGATTCGGAAGCAGGATTCGTACAAAGTTTTCTTCTAAATGTTATCTGGTAATCATATATGAGTACATACGTAGGTATAATAGTTCATCTAATTCCTATCTGACGTACAACCAAGACAAGGTCCCGTTGCTAAACGTGAATTATGTCCCATGTCTTGAATATAGCACTTGAAAGTCCGAAAATTCAAGAGTTTTACCGAAATAGAGCTCGCTATTCCAATAAAGTCTCATTATCATACAAAGGTGTAAGCAATAAACTTTGCCTTTAAAATCAATTTCCAACCTCATCTCCACTAAGTTCCACGTCGACAAAGGTGCACAATCCAGAATTTGAATCAACGAACGCCAATAGTTTATCTTAAGTAATGTGCCTCTGCGAGCCTCCATATACTCAAACACTTTCTACCTGTACTGTACTAAAGCTTTAGATAATAATTTGAATAATTTAAACTAATTAGTAAAGGTATTTAGACGATTCAGCTTGGTTGGGGAGCGTTCAGCGTCCTATAACAAATGCAAACGACCTTCAATCAATGCCACAGAGACACAGAGCCCACCAGAAATCCCAGAAACATTACCTCCTGGATTCTTCTTTCTGGTTCAGTCAGATTCTTCCCATTGCTTAATTAATTCTTCAATCCTACATACCGTCGAATTGCTATCCCAAAAATTATGCCATAATAATTTCAGATTTTATTGCCCCTAATTTGGGCAATAAAATTGAGTTTTAAGTATCGGTTCAAGTCCCTATTCGTCTGTTAAGTGCCTTTAGGCTATGCGCGTTGTAGTCGTAGTGGTGTTTTGGAAGACTAAACTCTTCTGAGTTTCTGGTACTTCAAAGTGACGGGACACTACCCCCTGAGCATGTAACAAAAAAGGAATGTAAGCGAGCTCCCCCAGGAAATTGCTTTACATCCGCTCTAAACATAAATAAGGGGTGGTGGTGTGCTTGTTGATTTGGGCTGATGTTGTGGTACAAGGTATTAGAGCGAGCTTCCATAGTCATGGTGTCGAGGTTGATGTTGATGTTGATGTTGTTTTGGCCAGAAGTTGAGTAAACAGATGTTGCCATCGAATTCTTTCTTTTTTTTCCTTTATTCTTTCCCGAAGGTGGGGAGTGAGCTGGGGAATAGATTGTTTGTTTGCTTGTGCAGTCGATTGGTGTGTTTTCGATTTTCCAGAGGGTTTGAAGGATAATAAAATTTGTTAGGGAATCCAGTCAGTAGCAAGATAAAAAAGCTCAGGCTATGGCATATGTTCTTACGCTTGAAGTCGCTGATATGATTTGTTGTTCTTTTTCGTGGGTAGGACTAAAAGTGTATGCAATTATCACGGTTGAAGGATAAAATAAATAAAATGCACTGTGATTGGAGAAGTATGGGGTATTTGACTAAAGTCTACTGTTATAGACGTGGTCAAACCAGGAAATACTGAAGTCTATGAACAGCAAGTGAATTTAAAATCAGTATTCAATGCACTGTTAGATTATGGTCCACAGAATCCTGATGTAGTTGACACAGGGCACAGGATACGCTATAGTCGCAGCGTTTATTCGGATGTGGACCGCCATCGTAGAACCGCCGACCTAAGAATGCCAATACAGGACTCATAATCGGCTCTAACCGAACAGAAGAGAAGAACGACCCTACCAAAAACTGCTTTTACGAACTCCTCGACAAAACCTATGAGCTTGCTCCGTTACCTTAGTCCGGGGTGGACCTGGGCCTCAGTCAACAAGAGTCTTCAACCAGTTCGATCGTAAGCTAACCGCCTTACAGTAAGTCGGCTGAAGTCTTCTTTCTTTTGCTAGCGCCACCTGAGTTACGGTCTTACTCTACTGCGTTGCATCTCGAGGATGACTATCCGTCCTACATGACCCAGCCATCTCAGTCGTTGGATCTACATCCTACTGGCTAAGTCGGTGTCGTCTGTACAGTCTGTTTAGTTCCTAGTTCCTCCACCTCCACTAACCATCAATGCAGACGAGACCGACGATCACTCGAAGAATTTTTCTCTTAAAGCAACCAAGAGCACCCTCATCCATTTTTGATAATGTCCATGTCTCTGCGCCATAGAGCATTCCTGGAATTATTGAGGTCTTGTATAGGGTAACTTTAGTTGTTCGAGAGAGGGATTTGCTGGTCGATTGCCTTCTTAGCCCAAAGAAGCAGCGACTGGCAAGAGTTATTCTTCGATTGGTCTTAGCTCTGGTGTGGTTGTATTAATTGATAGCAGAGCCTAGGTAGACACAGTCCTTTACTACCTCAAAGTTATATCTGTCGAAGGTGACGTTCTGTGCAAGACATCGGTGTTGAGTGTCCTATTTGTTTGACAGCATATACTTGGCCTGGCCCCGTTCATTGCTAAGCCCATTGACTGCTTTCTCAATACATATAACAGCGCCACTGACATCACGCTGCTTTCTTCCAATTATGTCGATATCATTGGCGTATCCTAGTACTATTGAAAGATTATGTCTCTTGTATTTGCGCGTAAGTTTTGCACTATTCTTGTTGAAGAAACCAAATCGCGTCGCCCTATTTAAATCCTTTTTTGACATCGAGCAGCGTGAACATTTGGTCGATGGCGGACTTTCCCGGCCTGAAGCCACAATGATATGGACGTATCAGGTTGTCGACGAATGGCTTCAGGCGTTCACATAATACAGCAGATAAGATCTTGTATGCGATGTTAAGGAGACTGATACCTCTGTAGTTAACGCAGTTCAGAAGGTCTCATTTCTTTAGGATCGGGCAAACAATGCTGAGGTTCTATTCATCGCGCATACTTTAATCCGACCATATTTTGGAGACGAGTTGGTGTTATCGCCTGTCGCCAGGCCGTCCGCTCCAGCAGGTTTGTTAAACTATAGCTTAGATATAACTTTCTTCACCTCATCCAGGTCGAGTGGGTGGAATTATTGGTCTACATCGTTCAAGTTGAAAGGTTCATTCTGCCTGATAGCGGTATTTGTTTCGTCATCGCCGTTATGCAGTCCATAGAAATGGTATTTCCAAATCCTCAGCATCGACTGCGACTTTACTTCGATGTTCCCTTGTTCATTTGTGGGAAACGGCCCGCTAGTATATTTGTAGGTTCATGTACATACACCTGTACGTGTGTAGTACTGCCCAAATCTATGATCAATTTTGGCAACAACCATTTTGCGATGAAAAAAAAATGCGGCGAAATACGATCTAGCATTATAAGCGACTGCAACAACCTAGTCCCTTACCTGAGTTTCAATCCATCTTAAATATCCCTTATCTGGCTACAAATCGATAGATTTTGTGGTGCAGTTCTGATCTCGAAGTGAATACAAAAAAAAAAAATAGATGGCAGCGGTTGTGCGGAAGTTTTGGGAAAATCACGTTCTGTGTTTTTCCAGTCCCTTAATGTCACTTTGCTGTTACTTCCTTGTTGTAACTTCCTTGTGTTACTTCCTTGTTTTGACAGTCATTGTTTCTTTGGCCGCCATAGTGTGATTGCACGTTTATTTTTGAATTTTGAATTTTCAATAATAATAAAGTTAAATTTAATAAATTGAGAATTCAAGTATTTTTATGTGTGTGGTACAACCCCACATATTTGGTGACCCCGACGTGATTGCACGTTCCCAGAAAATCACAATAAACCTTTTTTTAGCGCAGTTTAGAATTTGATAAAACGCCATTTTTATTCGCTTCCATTCGCTTGGGCATTTTTCTTTTGGTTGCCTATCATAATATTAATTATGTCTCTGGAGCAACATGGAGGACAAAAATTTGCAACCTATTTCCAATTTAAATGCACATGCTAAAGCCGAAAATAAGGATTTACAAACACCAAACCATTCTGCGCAGGACAACAAAGCAAATTCAAATCCATCATCAATTGGCAGTGTAGAACGTTTAACAGTTCCCTCATTCTGCGTTAGGCATCCAGAACTATGGTTCGCAACACTAGAAATACAATTTCAACTTAATCGCATCACATCAGACGTATCTAAGTTTAACGCAGTGATATACAGGCTCGAACAGGAAGTGTTGACGCTCGTGAAGGACATCGTCTTAAAACCACCATCACAAAACAGGTATGATACTATTAAACAAGCCTTACTAAATCGTTTCTCAATTTCGCGAGAGCAAAAATTTCGCAAACTTGTATCTGGTCTTCAGTTAGGGGATAAAAAGCCATCATTTTTGCTCGCTGAAATGAATGCATTAAACCAAGGAAAGTTAGATCCAAGTTCCGTCCGTACCTTGTGGCTAGATCACCTTCCACAACAACTTCAGGTCGCTCTAGCTCCAGGCGACACACACGACAACACCGCAATGGCACAATTGGCAGATCGAGTTTGGGACATTTATCGAGGGTCCGACAACAGGGTAATGGCAATACAAAAACCAACTTCATCCACAGTAGAATTGGAGGAACGAATCAATGAGCTGTCGCTTCAAATGGAAGAAATTCTCAAAAAGCTCAAGAGCTCACGACCACACTCTCACTCCCATTCACATTCGCACTCCCGTTCCAATAACACTAAGTCAAATTCCGGCGATCAGAAGTACTGCTATTTTCACCCAAAGTTCGGAATTAAAGCTAGAAATTGTGCACCACCTTGCAATTTCAATAAAAGGCAGGAGAACTAAATGTCCCACCAATGCAAACGGCAACCATTGGTGGTTCGAAAGAATCTCGCCGACTATTTCTTTACGACAAAATATTAGGACAACGTTTTCTTATTGACACTGGTGCCGACCTTTCAATTATTCCGCCAACACACAGCGATAAATCCCGTATATCGTGAAGTTATTTGCCGCCAACGGTACTCGCATATCAACTTTCGGACAAAAGGCAATAATTCTCAATCTCGGTTTGAGGCGCCCAATTCAATGGATCTTTAGAGTAACAGATGTTCCATACGGTATTATCGGGGTTGATCACTTGCACCATTACCACCTAGTCGTTGACGTCAACAGACGCCGCGTTTTAGACGAGGCAACAGGAATCCGTGCTAGTTGTTCACTAGGACCTGCTTCCCTGGTCGGTATCTCCAAACTCAGCAAGGAAGATGTTTATGCAGGACTCCTCATACAATTTCCTGATATTCTTGATAGCCATTCGCGATGTTCTTCAACTAAACATGACATTACTCATCACATCGAGACGACAGGGCCACCAGTTTATGAGAGGGCACGATGACTTTCAACCGACCTTTTAAAAAAAGCCAAAGAAGAGTTCCAATACATGGTTGATCAAGGGTATTGCCAACCATCTAGTAGGCCTTGGGCCAGCCCTTTGCACATGGTCTCCAAGAAGTCCGGTGATTAGAGACCATGTGGCGATTATCGTCGTCTAAACGCACAAACGATACCCGATCGTTATCCAATCGCCCATATTCTCGACTATGCCTCTACTTTGCACGGAAAGAAAATATTTTCAAAAATAGATCTAATCAGAGCGTACCACCAAATCCCTGTGAAGCTTGAAGATGTTCCAAAGACTGCAATTATAACTCCATTTGGTTTATTTGATTTTTTCAGTAATGCCGTTTGGACTTCGCAACGCGGCACAAACATTTCAAAGGTTCATACGGAAAGTTTTAGATGGCCTTGAATTCCCGCATGCATACCTGGATGATCTTCTTGTCGCTTTAACCAGTTTAGAAGAACACAAGGAACATCTACAAGCTGTTTCCAAACGGCTACAAACTTATGGCCTTACCATTTACCGAGACAAATGTACATTTGGAGTTCAACAGGTCGAATATCTTGGTCAACTGGTATCAGCTGAAGGTACGAGTACACAACCGCTTCCAGAAAGAATCAAAGCCATCATGGAGTTTAACCGACCAGAAACACTTGCACAACTTCGACAGTTCCTCGGCACTATCAACTTTTATCGTCGTCATATCAAAAACGCAGCAGAAACACAAGCACCACTTCACGCACTGCTCAAAGACTGTCGAAAAAAAGATCAAAGGCCTGTTGATTGAAACGAAGAAGCAATAACATCCTTTGAACAATGCAAACTTATATTATTGTGTTGTATTGTCAGGCCCCTGACTTTGCTTTCTTTATATTTTTTTTACCCCTATCCCCCTCTCATATTATTGGAATAAATTGTACAACTTTGAATGAATACATCCCTTAATACTACCAAACGTTTTGTGTTCTTTGTTTCTCCACATCGATCTTTAGCTGACAGAAGGATTTCAGTTTGTTTTTGAAAAGAGAATCTGTCGAAATTTTTATTTTTTTTTTTTGAATTATCCTTGGTTTTTTTAAATGTGTATGTGCATCCTGATGAGCGCTAGAGAATAGATCCTATTGAGGGAAGGTTCCTAGAGATGAGAGCTACTTACCTTTTTGTGATGCAGAAGTAGACATTAAGAATGTTTTACTTAAAGCTTGGATGTTTGGGGCGTGAAAGGATCTGTTGGGCAGCGATGGAGCAAGATGTAAGGTTATAGGTTTATATTAAAAGGCTAAACAAACTAACGGATCGTGCAATTACCAAGAAGTGTCTTAGCTTTACTAGGCTAGACACTAAGGGGAGGGTTAATTCCATAAGAGAGCATTTCATCCGGCTCTCTTCTCGCTTACGTTTCTGCTAGGGTTTGAGAAGTATTTTATTTGCTTTTTTCCAATATAGAAACTACGAGTATCTAGGTCGGTGGCAGCGAAGGACAAATTCGGATTCCAAATTTTTTTTTTTTTTTTTCAAAATTCGCTCAAATACCAACTGGAGCCAGGCATGAAGAATATGTAACTGCGGTTGGCCACTATTAGCAGCAAGATCCCCCCCCCCTCCCCCATTCCGACGAGCTTAGGACGGAGCTTAAACTAGCATGCCTGCCGCTGCGAATTGGCCTAACCCTCCTACTACTCTTTGTCCGGACTGGCCTTTCGAGATGCCTGTGCTTGGAGGTCATAAGGGTGAAGGAAAGGTAGTAGGGAGAGTCCTTTAAGAGCAGAGGGTACATAGTAGGGTATTCTCCTCTTTTTTTCCTTTTTTTGTTTTCCTCAATGAACGTAAAGGACTCTGGGTTGAGTGCGTAAGAACCGAGCACACACCCTAATAATTATAACCCTGACCAGATGAAGGTGCAATAACTATTTCAAACGTTACACATTCCTACAGGCTTCTGTTCGATGTCTGTATCCGTGGCATGTTCTTTTGTACACTTTTGGTAAAACTTCCGAATCTCATTCTTGCAGAAGCATCTCTCAATTACCTCAACCCCGCTCTTCTCCATCCTCCTTCCTTTTTCTCATGAGAACCCAGTCTTCGTTTCTTCTCTTCAGCACGTAGTGCTCGTGAGCAGATCTGGTTCTTTTGTGCAACACCACTCTATATGCATCCGGTTTAGCTGTATGTGCTTGTAGGCACTCAGCGTGGTGGTCGAATGAAAATCAACACATCAGAGGCGGCATCTCTAATGGCTTTTTGACAGTGTTGGCCCTGGCTTTAAATAGTTGATACTACCGCCAGTGGGGCTCTCTATCAGAAAAGGAACTGGCAATCCCTTGCGATTGTAGCCGTCTACCGTCAACTGTATTTAGGATACAAAAAGGTAGTGGTCCGCATCGATATTGATTCTACGGAAAGTTTACTGGAGAAATGTCTTGAGTCGACCGTAAATCGAACAATTTGGTTGACGGTAATTTGATCACGAGTTTTCCAAGTCCCCTTGTGAATATCGAGATGTGGGAACTGCGTGCTATCTACGATAATGTTTTCTCCCGCCGCAAGATGCGCTCTTTGGTAGATCATCTGTTGCGGCGTGACTGGGCAGCAGTGTGGCGAATGATGCGCCCTCTTTGCCAAACACAAGAACCAACGTCGCATCTGTCACTTGACAGACAGCAATCAGACATTCGTTAATTCTTTTTTTTTTTTTTTTTTATTTACAATTGTATGCAACATTGAATAATAATATTACATTGGATGCAATTTTCATTTTGTTAATAAAGATTTTAGTGTCTGGAACAGTCGTGGATACTTCAAATACGTGTTTTATTTCTGCACCCGGCCCAACTTCTCAACAGCATCGTTGAGGATAATTTGAATCTCAAAATTAGGGCATTGTTCGAAGGTCTAGTTTTAGAGCTCATAGAAGTTATCTTATTATCTTTGGATATAAATTTAAAACATAGGCTCCTCAGTAGAAAGCCGAAGAGAACGAGAAGCGGTTCGTTGTCCAATTTGAAAAAGGGAGATCTCCTGAAATGCATGAATTACAGAGGAAAAAGTCTCGACACCATCAGAATGCAATCTAGTCTGTCGTGTTGTGTGAAAATCCAAGAACCTTTGTTTCATAGATCAAAATACGGCAGACATTAAATAAAGTATTAGAGTTCGAAATCAATAGCCAGGACGAGATAAACAGAGTTAGTTCTAGGGCACAATGTAACCTGCGTCATCAGGGTGTGGCAATGTGTTGATATACAGCTACAACTTTGGGGTCGTAAGCGGTTTCATGTTGTTCAACTCCGCTATCAACTTATTTTTCGGGCTTGCAAAGCATTTGACCAGGTTTTTCTCTCTCTCCAGCAACCTAAACAATTATTTTGGTCAGTCCAGCTTAATGGATAAGGAACTTGAAGGGCGAAAGATACGGGTTGTACAGTGGTGACGATCTCGGCAGAAAAGAGAATCTGACCGATTTTACATTGTGGTAACACGATTTCTAGTTCGAGACTTTTAAAAGTTGTAAGTTGTTGTGGTGACGTTCTAGCTTGTGATCCTTAAAAGCAAGCCGGGCAAGGTTCAGCATTCGTATCAGTTCACTTCCATGATGCCGTGGTTTTGCACTCATATCCTTTCATCCGTATGACGCTGATATGGGTGAATGTTTGAATGAACCATATATCTGACACTTTTCCTGCCTCGCCAGTGATATCGAGACGTGTGAACCCGAACACGCATATAGATAGACGTCAGGTAGTCATATTTGTATGGTAAAGTGCTTTATACCTTTCTCATGTGATAGAGTGGCTTATTGTTCTCTATTCAGTTGCCTTAATTGATAAGCAGAGGAACAAGCTGTGACAATTATCTAGATACAAGCACTTATTCCACGGTGGTATGCCAAGGAAAATACAACTGAGTTCCATCAATTGTCTTTAAGAAATTCCTTGAAGTAAGAATACCAAAGGATACGATTCCTGAATAAATTTGAACAGTTCGATGATGCTCCTTCGTATTTACAAATCTACCTTTCAATGGTCAGCTGATTGGAATAACAAAACAACTCCGCTCTCTGTCAAATTTTAAACAGATTCTGAAAGAAAAATTTCATCAACTGTCAATTTAGACAGCTGTCTTACCCGTCAGTCGAACCCCTATCACAGGATTCCTAAAGGTACAAACTTCATTCACGTGATGACACCTGTGTCCTTGAGCATTTGGGTTGGAGGTTTATTTTAATTTTACATCATCCCCTCTCTAACCCATCTTACTGCCACCAAAAAATGTGCAAATCCCATTTCACTCCATCGGAATACTAAATAGAAAATCGACTTCACTTCATTTGCCATACGGATGGTGGCCACCCCGTCCTCGTTGCCGAGCATTAAGACAAAACCTCCTCTGAGAAATTAATGAGCATACCAACCATCTGCTCCTGCCGGTTGTTGCTGATTAAACTTTCCACTCAGCATCGTTTCTATGGCACCGTAAAATTATCCTCCTGAGGTTGGTTGGGCTGCAATTGTTGCTATTACTCGTATAAGCGCGTGCTTCTTCTCAATTGAATCCTGGTTGTGGCTTCATTTCACTCTATGCCATCCCAGTTGCTCCAGTTCCAATTCAATGCAGATATGAACCTCCCACACATGGATACATTTGAAGGACGTGTATATGTGTTCTTGCCAAATGATGCCAAAGGAGAGAGAACAAAAAAAAAAAAAAAAATGAATAAACAAATTTCCATACGTCGGTCGGTCGACTGTGACTGTGACTGTGAATCCTGGATCCAGCCAGAGGGTGTCATACATAGGGAAGAGCTGTCGCCTTAAACTCTTGCTCCCTGCTCATCACATATGCAAAAGTAGGTATCCATAGAAAATCCGAATGAAATTTTTCGTGTAGGTACGAGTATTATATTTTGTCACGACGACAGAGCGGAGGGTGACGCGACGCTGACAAAATGAAAATTTATGGTTCCGCTGCATGCGTGGCGCGTGCTGTGGCTGTAGCAATATTTGCGTCTTTACTATCAAACATACACACGGGTACAGATCCGTCTATATCATGTATCCTTACGAAATTTCGGTCGGATGATGTTTTTGTTTGCCGTGCGATTTGACATAATTTTTCTGTTGATATGTCATTCGGCTGCAGCATCAGCAGTAGTAGGTCTTCAGTAATGAGAACAGCAAAGCAAACCGAGCTTGCTGAATCCTCTCGTGAGCATGAAAGTAAAATATTACAGCAACAGGGTTGAAATGGGATGTGGATGGAGAAATGAGGAAGAACCATCAGTGTTGCCAGGCTTCAAATTAAATGCAATTACTTGGAAAGTGGGCATTTTGAAAATAATGGATACGTTCTCAATAGCCAAAGACTTTTCTACCAAATCAAGGACTTGGGCTTTGGAAAAACTGATTCGTCTGACGGAATCCAGTCGAAAGGTATGCGCATTTGTTTATGACTTTATTCGGTAGAGTGGTGGCAAAGGGGGAAATGAAAAAACACGCCTAATGTGTACCTTTGGACAACTTTGATACTTAATGGGTTGGTACATATGGTAAAGGACAGCTAAAATGGCGAGAATGTAGGAAAGGATTCTATTGTCTTCATAAATACCATAACCATGTGTGAAACCATTTTTATGAATATTTGCTGTCGAAGTATAGGGTGACAATTCCTCGAAAAAAAATATTTATTTAGTTAAGTAAAGATCTTGTTTCTTGAAATCGAAGAAAGCAATGCCAGACTAGACGCATTCCGATGTGGACCAGCCATCAATTCTGTTCGCCTTGTCATTTTGTCCACAGAGAGGAGGACTTCAAAAACGGACTCAGCCAGCACGCGGTTTCCACACCTCAACATCCACAATGGGACTTGGCGGTCTCCGGACCAATCAACCCTCTACCAGATTGACCACATTGTGATCGATGCCAGACATGCATGAACCATTAACACTGGACGATGATAGCAGAGAATTCCTGGCCTAGATGAAAATATAGCTGGGCTATTTAAGGCAAAAGGAAACATGCCCGCTGAATGGAACCTCATCATCGCTTAGCTAATTCACAAGAAATGAGATCCCTTCGACTGCGCCAACTATAAGGGAATCAGTCTCCTGAACATTGCCTACAGAGTCGTCCCAATTTGACTGGCCAATAGAAGGGAAAAAATTCTCTTCAAGTCTTTCCTATTGTTTGTGTACGCAGGTGACATTGATGTTATTGGACGTAGACAGCGAGAAGTCATGAGCCACTAGCAGCTATCGAAGCAGAAGCGGCTAAAATTGGTCTCATGCTAGAAGGTTATTGAGTAGCAGAGTCGTCTATCGTAAGACCAAACGGGCTTTATACAAGACCTTAATCATGTTCTACGTGGCGCAGAGACATGGAAATTATTGAAAAAGGATGAAGAAGACTTGGCAATTTCGAGAGGAAAATACTATGTGCTATTTTTGCTCCCATCTGTATTGACGGTGATTGGAGGAGGAGATTTAACCACGAGCTGTACGGGCTGTACGGGCTGTACAGCGACATCGGCTTATCGTCTACGGATTCAACGCCTAAAATGGCTGGGCCATGTTGAGTAAATCAACACCATAGCTCCGATCCAAATAATCTTCAAATCCGAGCCGCGGTGACTATGTAGCAGAGGACGGCTGATTAAATCCTTTGGTCCTTTGTGTTAGATATGTTCATGATTTTCTTTGAAACTTCCATTTGGCATTTTGGTTGGTATGCTCTACAGCAAACAGCATATATCTCGGTCATAAGACCTATACTCACCTTCGGGGTGGTTGTGTGGTGAACGGCTTTAGGCAAAGCAGTGAACTGCAAGAAGCTAAGTAAAGTCCAAGGAACAGCATATCTGGGAATAAGCGGAGCCCTACGCACTACTCCCTTCCGATGTTCTGGATATTCTGTTTCACCTGACACCCCTCGACATTTATAGCAGACAAGTAGCCGCCAACGCAGCTATTCGCCTTAAAGCGACTTCGCAGTGGGCAAATTAACATTTTGGCCACGCAAATATTCTTAACGCACTAAAAATCCTACCAGAAAACATCGAATACACCACATCCAAACAATGGTTTGATAAGGGCTTCCATGCAAGCATTCCCTCCTGATTTTTGTGGGAGAAAATGCTTTACTGGATGACAATTCAATCCACTTTTACACTGACGCTTCAGGGACTGTCGGTGAGGTTGGTGGTGGTGTTTTTGCCGAAGAGCTTAGTCTTATATCTGCAATGGATGTCCGCATCTTTTTTGATAGTCAGGCCGCTATCAAATATGGACCTGGACTGTCGATGATCGAGATGGCGGAGCAGCTTAACATTTACCTTTGCTGGGTGCCGGGACATAGAGACATTCCAGGGAATTGTAGGGCCGACGAACTTGGAACCACTATACCTATCACACCTGAAAAGGAAAACAAAGGTATACCTATCGCTACATGCAAACAAGAAATAAAGCTGGATTCTAATACAAGCCATATCTGAATCGCACCACGAGTTTACTTCTTCTAAATAAGGAACATCTTAGCGCCATTATAGGTGCCATCAACGGACACTGCCTCATAGGTAAACATGCAAAAAGGCTTGGCATGTTTACTACGACATTTGCAGAAGCTGTATGGATGAGGAAATAGAGGTGACAATCCCTCACCTCCCTTTGTACATGTCCAGCTCTCTCCCAAAGAATAAATCTCCACCTAGGGGCCTTCTTCCACAACAACTACAGTGACTTAAGCAACATAGACATTAAATGTCTCCTACGCTTTATTATAGCTTCCATATGGTTTCTGGAGTAGGTGGATCACAGATCCACGTTTCACCACAATGGATCAATAGGCCTAAGTGGGTTGGTTTTTCAACAGCCACTTAAACCTTACCTTACCTAACCTATGCTCTACAGCTTACTCAATTTCGAGTATAATTGATTTCTACTCGACTACGTTTACTTAAAGCGCCCTGTTCTTCTTATTTCTTTGAATTCATAATTGCACGACGTATTTTGCAATGAAGTCATTTCCGAAGTGACCTGTTATCCTGGTACTTTATTCGTCGTTTTGTGCTCTTCCCATCATCTCTACCTGCATTTAGAGCTCTAGGAAATCGTAAGCAACTACTTCTGCAATTCTGAAACTTTTTTAGTTACTGTGATAGCTGCCTTTCCTAGGATCGAGTCCACACAAGATAAAACAGTCACTGCTTGGTGCAATAAGGATTCATTTTGCAGGCTTTAGATAGTCAACAGAAGGTCACCCCTTTCTATTGTATAGATCACATGAAGTTTTGTACAACCGTAAGCCAAATATGAGTGATTTATATCGGTAATCACCTCAAATGAAAAGACGCATCCCAGTTGCACTCTTATTTTGACTTCAAAAGTCACTCACTTACTATTTTGTAGAGTATGACATGTGTACATACCAGTATGTATGTATGTAACAATGAATTTGTTTGGAAAACTCTGCCCTAATCTTGGTCGGAAGTCTACTCTAAATCAACTGAAATCAGTGAGATCAGAGACTTATAATGTTCGTAATTTGAAATAATGATTTGCAACTTTTTTTGAGTTATCCTGGGATATTTGGAGTCGAATGCTCCTCCTGGCCACACCATGATGACTACTTGACCTTCACTGTCAACTTACCATATTTTCAAAATTGTTGACTCTGCGAAAAATCGAACTCCAACTTCGGATTAAGGTATAAATCGTATATGAACTTTTAAATTTTGAAATCTATATTCACGATAGCGATGGCGCGATAGTTAGCTCATTGAACTATCACGCAGAGAGTCTGGGGTCGATTCCTGGATGGGTCACCAACAATGTTCCAAATCACCATCACCCTTTCGGCGGGCAATGCCAAACTCCCGAAAGTAAAATTGCCCACGAAAAATTTTCTAAGGAGCGTCCGCCCGTCCGGACTCGGCTATAAACCGTAGGCCCCGCTCAGTTGTGACAAAAATGACAACATGAGCAACACAAATGGGTGTCAAGAAGCTAGGCTATGGCCCACACCGGGCTGCCAGCGCCACAGTGTTTTTTTTTTTTTTTTTTTTTTATTCACGATAGATGTTGCACGTAGTCCGAGAACAAAGATGGAAAGCTTGACAGACTTTGGTTGTGAATACGTGTAAATTGTCAAAAATGTGAATTTCACTCATATGTTGCACAAAAATGTCATCCCTATTCCACATCCGTAGTCAACTTTACGTGAACTTGCAAGAAACGAAGGACGCGAATAATCTTGAGAATAAGCCTGAAAAAGCTTGATATATATACGAGTATATCACCTGGCTGTGGCTATGCAATATCAGAAGAAGACTATTTCTGTGCAAACTTGGTCAATCGCTGTATATTTATATATCGAGCAACGTCAAGGAATGTCACGAAGTGCAAATGCGTTTGCATTGAAAATCGAATGCCATCAACATCAAGCGCAGAGTAGTTTGCACAACCACCCTAGTTATGAAAATCATCTGTCAAAATTATATGACATTTAATTGGCATTCGATGGTTATTAAAATTATTTTTCTAGAACAGCTGTTCATTTGATGTTTAAATTATAAAATAATTCAAAGAGCGGTCATTAAATTCCAAGCAAAACTTAATCCGATTGATGCAACAAGTGTACCGTGAAGATTGATTGAGTAGAAAAGGTATTTTGTTCTGCAGAGATAAGCTGAATGACAAACACACAGGAAGGCCGGTTTCAGTTAGGACGTCTGAAATGATCCAAAAAGTACGTGATTTTCTTGCAGAAGACTGCAATCCTTTACTGAGAATGATGGAAGAGGCCTTAAATTAATTAACAAAGACACTATTCGAACTATTTTTCACTAGGATTTGGCCAAGACAAAGGTCTGATCAGCACATTGAATGATGATCAAAAATTGCATTCATTGTTCATCAATTTCAAGTGTGTGTCTTAAATCATCCGCCATATTCACCTGTTTAACAGTGCGACTTCTCTTTGCTTCTGAAATTGAAATTGAAGTCGAAAGATGTTTTTTTGACGACATTCCGACAGTTCAATCAGCTTGGACACGAGCACTAGATGCAATTCCGCAAAATGAGTAAGAGCAGGCATTTCAATCTCTATTGAACCGTTGTAACAAATATATTTATTGAGCAGGAAGAGCATATTTCTATTCGAAAGTAATAAAAAATAAACAGAAATTGCGTCTTAATTAAGTTTTCTAGAGGCAGTCCGGGATATTATTTGCCACACTGTGTACGAGAGGTTGTAATGAATTGTGATAAGTTCAAGTTTTGAAGTTTTTTCAAGATTTTTCAATGCTTCAGCAATAACGAAAGAATTCGAAAGGTAGGTATGTAGAGCTCGCTTTGTTATTTTTCTTAAAACCTTAATCGTGCCGAAATTTACTACTACTAATGGGCCGGCTTAAATTTGCGGATTTTTTCCTTCAAAACGATTATTTACATTCACAGGATTGATGTGCCTCTGTCAAATTGATTTAACACTTTCTAGGAAAAGGCAATTTTTCTCCTGGACTGATCCTTATTTGACATGAGTCAAACATTCACGGAATGTTGTTTTGACCTATGCTCTCCTGTAAGCGCCTTGGAGAGTTTTCATAAGCATTGATATGATTATCTTACGAGTATCAGGTTCTGGATAATGCTTTACTAAACATGTTCTGATATCACGGTTAACGAGGCTGCCGCAAAAACAATTTCGAAAAAATTACGTTTCTCGATCTACCATCGAGGGTCCTATAATATTAATTTGCTAACGATTCTCAGCCTTAAATTGCGAGAAGCGATGGGATAGGGAATTTAGGCTTCAAGCTAGAACTACGTACAGTTTAAATAGCGATCCAACAAAGATCAACATTGGCATGAAGACATGCAGTCAGGGATTTTTGCTATTGGGATTCTCACAGATAAAATTGAAATCAACAGAAGTGACATTAATCGCCCCCACATTGGGCGCCCATTGTCTTCAACTTCTGAAGATAGAGTAAACATTTCAAAAACTTATCTCTTTATGTCTCTGATAAGGTTAAAACTTGACTTGGTAAATTTATGATAAGAAGGCTTATAACCTGGAGTAAGTAGCATCTCTTACAAATCCTTGAACCAAAAATTGACTCAAATACAGAGCTACACTTAAGCAACAAGTTATCATACAATCTCTTTGGTGAAACTGTAATCAACTGCAAGAAAACATTGTCATCTTCTTGCCCTCTTACTCGATTCGGAAGCAAGTCCTCGTTGGATGACTTTGGACTGCTCAGAATGGATTTCAGACAACCCTTCCCTCTAGCTTAAGGTAGAGTATTCTTACAGGATATGCCCAAGTGAATGGAGAACCTTACGTATAAGATATATTCAGCCAGAAACAAACATTCATAGGCATGTAAAACTATCCCAACTACATCGGAATGATAAAGGACAATTTGATATGTCTGTAACCAAACACATAGGACTTCACCTGCAATAATCTCTTATTTCTAGAATTCAATTAAAAATTCACCAAAATAAGGGGAAAATACCACATGTCTGGCATCCCTGTCAACAATATCTTCTAGGTCCTAAGCCCTAACTGGAAAAGTATTAGCACCACATCGCAATGTTGTTTTATCCGTTGTTGTTTTACTCCAATTCATACTCGGTGTTGTTTTGAAAAACGACATCGACTGACTGTCTGTCAACAGTTGACGTTTGTTTAGCGGGTGAGTTAGGTATCTTGATGGCAGAATGGAGACATCAGCAATATGACAGGAATGATGGAAAGCGGATATGATGTACGAGCACGAGCAACGTGATGTGTACCATGGACTGAATTCGAATCAGAGTACGAGTGTGATGATTATTATTGCGAGGTTGCCAGTGGTGTTGATGACAGTTCTTTGACAGCAATAATAATGCAGTATCTCTGTATTCAGATACTCCTTCCTGTTTATTTATTAATTCTCTCCCTTTTACAATTTCAAACTAAATTTTGATGTGAAAATGGATTAATATACAGAGGAGTATATAAATATGTACATACATGAATATGGATATAAACGAGTATTTATGTAGGAAGAACGATGTGTAAAAATATGTTGGCATTAATTCTCAATTCGAACAAAGCTTTGCGTTGGCTTGGGAGTGTTAATTGAGTGGAATGTAGGCGGCAATTTTCTCTTCGAAATTACACTGGGTATCAATGTACGTATAATACTCCTGATTGCAGGAGGACCATTCCCAAAGAGACTGACGTGAATTGAAAGGTCAATGACCTGTAAGGTACAGTGGTTAAAACTGTTCGAATAACAGCAAATAAATAAGGGTAAATAGTTGTTGAGCGTAAAATATTGAAGGGGAGCTACCCAGATATGAAAAACAAATAAAACAAACTAAATCAACAAAGTCGCTGGGAGAAACTTGTTAACCAGATTTATTTCTTCAAATAAGCACCCAGAACGGAATACCTTCTCGTGTGAGGTTATGATTATCGAAAAAGATAAACGGCTCAAGTTATCACTAATTCGAAGACGCATTTTTCCCCATACCGTGTGATCCGCATTAATGTTGCATCCTATGGTTAGGCCAGCTTTTTACCTTCTAGCTTCCAGTACCACCCTTCATATGTTATAACCAGAAAGAGGGCCCATTTGGTCATGGCAGAAGGTGTTAGGAAGTAAGAATGCATTAAATCTACGTTTCACTAGTTTACGAGGGTTGTCTGAAAAGTTTCCGACCTAACAATGATACAAGACATTTTTTCTCAAATTTTTTTTTTATTTTTCTACATAGTCTCCTTGTAACTCTACACACTTCTCCCAGCGATGCTCCCATCTCTCTAAACCGTCCAAATAGTACTTGGCGTTTTCCTCTGCTAAATAATTGTTCACGAAGGTGATTGCCTCCTAATTTGACGAAAATCTCAGTCCTCCGAGCGCAGTTTTTAGATGAGGGAACAAAAAGAAATCGCTTGGGGCTAGATCTGGTGAATAAGGCGGATGGTGAAGCAGTTCAAACCATAATTCATGGATTTTGGCCATGGCAACCGCTTAGGTGTGAAACGGCGCGTTGTCTTGGTGAAACAGAATTTTCTTTTGCTGCAAATTTGGCCATTTTTCCGCAATTTCTGTCTGCAGCTTGGCAAGTAAAGATGCGTAGTATGCTCCTGTAATTGTTTTTCCATTTTGAAGATAATCGATTAAGATAACTCCTTTCTTATCCCAAAAAACATTCGCCATCACTTTCCCAGCCGAAAAAAACAGTTTTTGGTTTTTTTCAAGCCGGCTCGCCCTTTGCAGTCCACTGATTTGACTGAATTTTTGTTCCGGGCGTATAATGGTGTATTTAAGTTTCATATAAAGCAATTAATCGGCGCAAAAAACGGATTTATTGCGCTTAACTGCGCCAACAGAGTGTTGGAAATGTTCATTTGAACACGTTTTTGGTCTAACGTAAGCAAACCAGCACTCAACGAGCGGACAGCATTCTCATGCCTAAATCTTGATTTAATATGTAACAAACACGTTTTTTGGACGTTTTCATAACCTCTACTATCTCCCTCACTTTAATTCGGCAGTCATCTAACACCATTTGGTGAACTTTAGCAATGTTCTCGTCGGTGGTTGCAGTTTTTGGACGTCCCGAACGTTTATCATCTCCCAAGCTCTTACGGCCACGTTTAAATTCAGCTGCCCCAAATTTCACTGTGGTAATTTTCGCAAGAAAAACTTACATCGTTCACTCAAATGACTGTCAACTAAAAACTTCGCGTCCAAAATGCTTAAAACTTCGGTTCGTAACTGTCAAAGAATGCACAACTAGCATTCACTAGCTTTTATTGACAAGTGCCGCTATCTTTACGCTGCGGTCGGAAACTTTTCAGACAACCCTCGTACAAGTTCTAATCTAACTTTATCTTTTGTATAGAGAGGAACGTAGTAAGGTATCATAAGTCCAAGAAACACGCTATTAATAGTCCATGGTTCCTGAGTTAAATCAGGATTATGTCTTCTGCGTGTTTGGACAGACATGACTGAGGCCTTTTTTGGGTTATAATGGGTTTTCCAATAAGGACTTGACAGCTTTCTTTTGAAATAAAACGCAAACCATTTGAGATATTTCAAAAACTTTATTATCGGCTTGAAGTACAATCAAAACATTTATGAATGGAACTCGACTACGTTCATATGGCCAGCGCGGTCACGTTTGTAGCGGTCGATTCGTTGAACCCAATTTTCAACGACTCGGCCACACATTTAGGCCGAAACGGCCGCTATTTCGCGTTCAATGTTGGCTCTGAGCTCTTCCAATGTCGTCGGCTTGTTGGCATAAACCAATGACTTAACGTAGCCCTATAGAAAATAGTCAAGCGGCGTTAAATCGCACGAACGAGGCGGCCAATCGACTGGTCCTTTTCTTGAGATAACACGCTCACCATACTCACTCTTCAATAAATCAATTTTAACATGTGCTGTGTGGCTTGTGGCACCATCCTGTTGAAATCACATGTCGTCCAAGTCCATATCTTCCAATTCGGGCCAAAAATATCGGTAATCATGGCGCGATAACGCCAACCATTCACAGTAACGTGGCGATCGTTACCAAACCAAACAGTTATTTTTTGTGGATGAAGTGGTGATTCATGAAGCACATGTGGATTTTCACCCGACCAATTACGCATATTTTGCTTACTGATGAACCCATTGAGCCAAAAATGATGATTTTGTGATGAAATTCACCATCTTGGCGCATCTTCTCCAGAACCCAATCAGAGAACGTACGTCGCTTCAAATGGTCCATCGGCTTCAATTCTTGAGTCAGCTTGATCTTGTATGGGTGTTAGCCAGGATCCTTACGCAAAATAAGCCATAATGTGGTCTGAGCGATGCCCAATTCATGATAAAGCCGTGGAATTGACTGCTTTGGATCGTGTGCTACGGACGCCTGAACGGCAGCGATATTTTCGACATTTCGACCAACCCGTTGTCTCACTAGCACGGCAACATCACACAACGAATATGTAGACTCAAATTTTTGCACTAAACTTGTTATTGCCTGTCTACTAGGGCGAGAATAACGACCGAAAATTGGAATTAACGCTCTTAAAGTTGCAGTCACCGACTCCGATTCTCGGTAGAAAATTTTTATAATTTACAAACGTTGCTCGTTCGTGTACTTTACCATGATGAAAATGTTGAGTTTACTGAATAAATTGACAGTGACGGTTCGATGATTAGTGAAAGAGTGCGTTCACAAATTAAATTCAAAGTTGTCAAGTCCCTATTGGAAAACCCGATAGTTATAGAGAAATCCTAGCCTCGACCAAGGTGCTATTTGAGTAATCCAAATCAGAAAGTGAGCACAAAGACTCACCTTCTGTGTCTAGTGATAGGGGATCTCTCAATGTTTCGGGCACAAAGCCAGAGGTAGAGCCGTCGTCTTATTTGTCACCTCAGACTGATTGGAGTCGTCGCTATCTGTTTTGAAAAAGGATATCGTCGCTCCAAGGTCCGAGGCTGAGTTAGTCGTTTCAGTTAAATGAAAAGCCGGTTTCTTATCAGCATCCAGCTTAGCCGTTTTACAAACCGGGCCTGGGTATCTTAACCACTACCTGGAGCCTAGCACTTAGCCAAGAATCTCCTAAATCACATATGGCTTTTAAATATAGATTGAGAGATCTCTGGTCGGCGTAAGCGATCAGTTTAATATGGAGCTGGTCCGGGGTTTTCCCAAATGATGGCTAAGAAGTTGCTCGAAAGCTTCAGGTCGACAAACTGCCATCGGTCGGCAGATATAGATCCGCTAGTGTCGCTTTTGTCGATTACAGCTATTGTAACTTCATCATTTAGGACTTCACTTAAAGACCTCAGAGATGCAACTTCGGAAGGTCCAGAGGGGGCTTTCATTTTGGGGTTCTCCAACGATCTCGATTTCGATATGGAAATGGTTGGAAGTCCGTCTTTAACGATTTTACTAGCCCACTCCGACCTCCGGGATAGATCCGAAGGCTTCTATAATGCGTACCGTCTTTCGGCATCTTCTGTGGATCGTCTTGCCAGAGGCTTTCTGATAGGGCATTTTGGGTATCAGCGGAAAGTCTATGGTCTGCCACAAGCTTGCTGCTGCTAGGGATGGAGGAAGTGGTAGGACCACGTCTTGCCACGGTCTTGTCACTCCCTGAAAGTTTTGTTTTAGGCTCGTTGTCTCTGCCTTTAAATGGTTCACTATGGCCTGCCACAGTCGTGCCTTTATTACAGGCACTGCAGAAGCCCTGTCGTCGGTCCAGTCACCTTTTAATAGCCCGATAATAAATGGAGTATCGGTTTCGGGTTATGTTTTTAAATCTGCGTTTTCCATGGTCCCATTCCATGGTCCCACGTCTAGCGGAGTAAGAAAACTCAATTTGAAATTGAACTAAAAAGCTAGACTTAACGGTCTAATTGTCCTGTTCGAGAAGGAGCATAAGCTAAGTCTCTTGTAAGTGGAAGTGGAAATATAGGTATAGAACACCGCGCTGGTGCCGCAGACTATTGGTTTCACTCTTAACATCTTTAGAGCTCGCTATACATGTGCACCTCGGGACTTTTTATCGCTTTAAAACCCTTAAAACCATTCCCGTACCCTCGTGTCAAAAGATCTATATACACAAATGTATTTTATATATACTCCCATCCTGCTAACAGCATACCAATTAAATGGAAACACCGAGACAATCCTATCTGTGTTCGTTTTCAATTTTCCATTTTCCCATTTTTAACTGTTTAAGTTGGCATTGTATTCGTTAATTTCTAATCCTTTGCCAAATAATCATCCATCGATTGGCATTACAATAAAATAATTGACACAATAAATGGGGCTCGAAGCAACAACGCATAAGAAGGGCTTAGTGCTTTTATAAATGGGGTATTCGCGTTCTCCAAACTCTTCTCAACGACTCACAACACAAGCAATTGGCAATGAATAAAGGGAATCCTCTTAGAGTTGGAAAGGATTTGTATTCCAATAGTCAACCTGTTCTAGAATTTTCCACTTTATGTTCAATTTACTCTGAATTCAAAAATTTCTCTGCCGGCGAACGATTTGAAGTAGCACACAGATGCCATCCCCCTTCAATTGAGAATTCACGGTTCCCGGCAAAATAATTACGCACAATTTTCTCTAATACCACAATTCATTATAATTGAAGGTGGGCACACCCAGAGGGTCCTTTTAAACGAGAAGCATCAAGACAAGGAACCTTCATAGAAATATAAATCAAGAAAAAAAGGAAGGCATCCGTTTCGTTGTCCTGGAGACGAACACGGAAGTTCTACAGAGTTGAACTTGAATTGGAGAAATTGGGGCTTAAAGAGCATGTCGAATTGACTGATGTGGATGGGACGGATGGTACTCTTGTACTCGTAGTTCTTATATTCAAACACTTGTGCTTGGATATGGCCACACAGAGGGTATTTTATAATAGGCAAAATCTAAGGGCTGTTATGCTTCGATGAAAATAAAATTGAAACGAAGAGTTTGTCTGCAAAGTCGGTAGACAAGATGATGGTATTTTTTTTAAGTCAAAAAGACCGGGAGCTTTATAGGAAAGTGGAAGAAGCTTCAGTGTTGCAACTATTTCTTCACATCAATTTTACTTATTTTACCTCCGAGTCGTGACCGACGGGTACTGGTCGGTGTCCATCAGGACTCGACTAACAAAATCTATAAGCGCGGGAGCTGACCAGTATGCAAAAATACCAGTACTTCAAACGGGACAACGGATGAATTCCCCGGATCGAATAAACGTTGAAGAAAAATCTCGTAACAAGAGAGACCTTACCCGGGCTACTTCGACAGATTTGGAGCTCCGGCCGGTAAGGATTTCCGAGACTATGGCAGGGTCTTGGAAACGAAATGATGGCGGATGAGCCCATTATGGACCAACGGCAGCGATCACATACCCGAACGGGTAACTGACATCGATCTAATCGATTCCTCGATGGAACTGATGGAACGGATAGATCTACTGTTGTAGAATTACTGGTAATGAACTTCGGATACGCACGTGAAATATTAGGGCCCTTAATAAGCCAAGGGTGACAAATGTAATGGGATGGGCCGGGTAAAAAGAGGATGAAAAACTGCAATATCTACAATACAATCTGGCGCAAAATTAATCATCCTATCTGAAGATGTTATAATTTTTGCAAATGTTGTCGTACGTCAATCATATTTGACATAAGTGAACTAGATAGCTGCAAAATATAAACAGATATGCAATGGGGCGAAGACGACGATTTTGTGTCGAAAATCATCATGAGCGACGAGGCGCATTTCCACTTAAGCGGTTACATCAATAAGCAAAATCTTCATTTTTTGGGCACTGAAAACCACTACAGGGCCATGATTAACGACTTCTTACTGCTGAAATGAGCGGGGCTTGGTGAGCGATGGATATTGTGAATGAAGCGTTTCCTGGTCGCGTAATCTCCCGTTTTGGTGATTTGGCATGGCCAGCAAGATCGCCCGATTTAACCATCCCAGACTTCTTTCGTTGGGGCTACTTGAAGTCGCGGGCTTATGCCAACAACCTTCAGACAATCGCAGCCCTTAAGCAAAAGGGCTGCTTATTTTTATTTAGTAAAAAAGTAATTCAAAAACTAAGTTGGATGATTAATTTTGCGCCACCATGTACAACACAACTGAAATTGTTATCGACGGCAAAATCAGCGCCTATTTGGATGCGAATTTGTTGTTGGAGGTAGACTTGGGAAATAAGTCTTGAGGTTCCGTCATGTGAACGAGCTCGTAGGTGAGACGAAGCATTGTCGTAGCTAGCACGCGGTTCCCCCACCCCGATATTCACAAGGGGAGATGAGAAGAGAACTCCTGATCAATCAACTGCTTACTAGATTGACCACATTGCGATCGACGCAACCCACTCCTCCAGTATTATGAATGTCCCAATGATCCGAGGAGCCAATATCGACTCAGACCATTACCATTGTAGTGTGGGACGGCTGCCGACCCAGCAATGAATACCGTCGATGATGAAAGGCGGCTAGAACATGTAGCTAACCAAGATGCATACAAAGCAGCGCTGCATAAAAACTAGAGCTGCTCATGAGCTCTAAGAGCAGAAAAAGCTTCTCAGCCGATGTCGAAGGCGATGCTGCGGATATCAAAGAGCATTTCTGTAGACAATATAAAGGCGATGACGAAACAAATACCGCTGTCAGTCAGCTGTATCTAAGCTGAAGTCCAACAAAGCTGCTGGAGCGGATAGCCTGACTGCCGAAATCTTCAAGGCAGCGGGCGATGATTTGATAAGGAGCATACACCCACTCATCTGTATAATATTGTCGAACGAATAAAACCTCAGCATTGTTTGTCCGACCCTCAAGAAAGGAGACCCTCTGAACTGCGCCAACTACAGAGGCATCAGTCTCCTTAACATCGCATATAAGATCTTATCTGCCGTATTGTGTGAACGCCTGAAGCCGTTCGTCAACAACTGTACAGGTCCATATCAGTGTGGCTTCAGGCCAGACCCAATATTCACACTACGGCATATCGTGGACGAAACCCATGAGCTTCAGATCGATATACAAAACTCTTCGGTTGATTTTCGATCCCGTCTCCACAAAGGGTGGATGGAGGAGGAGATATAACTACTGAACAGTGTCATTGACATAAGCAGAAGTTTGGGATTCCAACGACTCCGGCCCAAAAAGACTTCGAATCTGCGTCCGAGGAACAGCTCAGTAGAGAAACTGAAGGCAGCTAGCAAAGGACCGAGTGAATGGAGACGCTTGTGGTCTGCGACCCCATCTCACCCCGGATTGAAACGCTACCTAAAGTAATATTTTTGACTCAATGTTTTGTCGTATTCAAAGTTTAAGTGCTTAAGAACGCGTTGCAGTAATTTTGAGCTCGTTTGAACTTTTCCAGTTTATCTTTGACGGGTTGGTCTTGTAGGACCGAAATAAAATATCTTCAACTCTGTATTCTATTTGCAGTCCTTAGTTCAATGAGGGATTAAGGATCTCATTCTAGTAATTTACTCCATAATTCCGTGGAAAAGCTTATACGGCTGGTATTCTACCAATCATCATTGGAAAACTTGTGCTTAATGAATATTGGTTAGCACATCCAAGAAAAATTTATGGTGAGGTTGTGATCGAGGTTTAGATTTCTTAGAACGTTCTGCGAACAAAAGAGGGAATGATATCCTCGGCGCGATGATTGATCGATATTGTAGGAGAAAAAAGTGCAAAAATATCTATGCCAAGTCAACCAAGATTATCAGGGGAATATACTCGTACCACCCAATCTTGGTGATAATGGGTAACAACTTTGTCCATCTGACCTCGACGAAATGGAGATAACTTTTCCAACAGTCGAAAATACAACAATACTGCTGGTGATGTTGGTCTTGAGATTGGACTTTGTTAGGAGTGCGAACCAACTCATCTCTAAAATATGGTCGAATCGAAGCACTCGTGTAAGAGGGCCCTTTAGTCTGTATCAATTTCCTCATCGGCTTTGCAATTTTTTCCGTCTTTTTATAAAGATCTGTATGTTACCTTACCTGCTCCTCAGACTGTTGAAAACTTTTCCATTGCCCAACTTGTCACTTACATCAGTCTATTTGCACTAGTCTTACGTGAACGATTTGCATGGAATCCCCAAAAAATACGAGGGGGGCGGTACACAATCAAAGAAATTCTAATGGAACCAAAATCTCTCTACAAAAAGCATCTTTCACGTTCCTAATTCACACCATCCACCGTCGCCTATACCATTTTTCATTTGCAGACATTCAATGAAAAAAAATAAATATATACTCCTACACACACCCCTAGGTATAGTATATTTGCCTAAATAAACACATTAACGCGCAAAGGATATTTTGCATATGACACTCTTCCAAAATTTACTCCCCCACCTTAATAAAGAAAAAAAAAAAAAAAAAAAATTACAGATTTGTATTTCCATTCTCCCACTTAACAGTTATTCCTTCAATGCCTGCCAGGATCTTTCCACCGCAGATCCGAAAAATTAAGTAAATAACATTTAGATGAGAATACGTTTTAAAGGATCTTGTAAAAGTGTTTGCCTTTGGATGTCTCATCTACCCGCTAACATCGTCTGTCAGATGGTGTATATCTTCTGTGTGTCCTTACCATGTTGCCCGCACATCGTCAACTTAGCCTTAACGGAGGTGTAAAGTGTCGTTTCAACGTTTCAAGGGAAACGCGCCTTCAATTTCCCAATAAATAACTAAATAAACACATGAGTGTGATGAAAATGAGAAAAGGACACGACAGACAGTAAATCGACGATGGTGTCCTTTTTAATGGAACGATGATGAATATAATAAAAAAAATAAAAATAAGAAAATACGAGAAGATATCGAGTCTTATTGAGATAAATTCATATAGACGAGTAGGAACACATATTGGGAGCGTCTATCAAATATGAATTTCGATTTTCGTTAGGGAAACATCGGAGAACATGTGTCGAGGCAAGGGACCCGCTTTATCCTTACGTTAGGCATCTTGAATGAGAAGAAAGAGAATGAGGGACGTTTTCGAGGCTGCTGTACAGCATTGCAGTAGAAAGAGACTTGTGCTACTATTAGTTGTTTAAATATTTACTTTGAGATAAAATGCTCTCAGATACACTTGAGAGATACGAGTACTCGTATACTCGTACATATGTACAATCAAAAGGAATAAGGATACTGCCTGTGATGCTTATCCGGTTTCTTCGGCTTAAGCTTGGGCGTCACTTTGGGTGCGCTTCTGAGTCAATAAATGAATAGAATTTTGCAGTACAATTTGAAATTGAATTGGATGCGATGCTTCTTTAACGTTTATTCGTACTGACAGTTAGAGTTTGTTAGATTTTAATCACAAATTAATTGACAGATGCCGTAATGGAAGTAACGAAAAGTGTGCATTTAATTATTCGTTTGACTTGCAACGCATAGGAGTGTTTTTGTACAGAGAAGAAACAATTTTGAAATACTCCTTTTCATTTACAAGAAAATCGTCTTTAAGCTTTTGTAGCTAGCAACACTTACCGAAGTTATTGTGCCGATTGAAAATCTCCGATTTAAACAGGAAAGGTACTATTTGTTTACTCGGGATGTTCTCATAGTTTCAGGCAGATTTACCCTAACGGAGAGGGTAAGGAATTACAGATACGTAAGTTTTGAAATATCCTAAAAAAGGCATATAATTTTAGGCCTAAAGAAGTCAACCGTAGTACTTTTCCACCACTGTTCCAGGTAGTACCAAAATCTTAAAAATAGCAACACTCACACATGAGTGATAGTTTGATTTAAAATTTGAAAAACTTGAGAAAGGGTCAGTTCAATACTGCAATTACCATCCGGATAGACAAATGAGTATCATTTGCCTGTCAAACAATTTGAAGAGACGGACAAAACAGTCGTCCGAGAAGTGCGATTAGATGGATCTGATGAAAGGGAGTGAAAAACTATGATATCTACGTCGAAGAGTGTTGCAAACCTCTTACCAAAGATTGCTACAACGGGCTCCACCGCAAAACCTAATAGTTATGCTCAACGAATGACGTGAAAATCGCCTCTGGAGATTTTAAAAGCAATCTTAATTAAGGGGGACTTTGTATATGCACGACATCATGATCGGACGTACTATAACTGTAGCCAGCATACGGCTTCATACACCTTGCTATATAAAAAGGGTACCTAGCCGACTCCTGATCAACAAACGGGCAACAAAACTGATCATATTGCGATCGACGCAAGGTATGAATACAGATATCCGTAACAGCCCAAAGCCACCGAACTTTTTTGAGGGATTTCAAGATCGAACGGCGGTCAAGCTTCTTTTTACCTGTCGAGAACTCCAATGCTGCTAGAATCGAACGTAGAAGACCTGTAGCATCACCGTTCAAAAGCAATCAGATGTTCTGAGTTTCAAAGCCGGCTCAATAAGGCGACTCAATAGAGCGATGCTGCAGAGAAGAATACTTATTTACTTAACGGGCTCCCGACCCGTATAGAGTCTCTGTCTGAGATACTGCAGCCTTCCATCATCTACGATCCCGGGCACGCTGCTTCCAGTTGTCCAGACCAAGCGCTCTGGCATCCGCGATGGCCTGGTCTTTGAACCGGAGGTTCGGTCTTCCTTGTCTTCTCGAACCTGGGGGCTGGGATTCGAAGATCCTCTTAGCTGAAGCATTATTGTGCATTCGCTCGATGTAACCGAGCCAATGTAGTCGACGTGTTTTGGCTTTTTGTACTACATCTATATCTTGGTACACACAGGACCAAAAATCCGCAGAAGTATTTTTCTTTCGAAGGAACCCAGTATCAGCTCTCCCTTCTTGCTTATCGTCCAGCACTCGGCGCCATAAAGCAGAACTGGCAGGATAAGGGATTTGTAGAGCGCACATTTTGTCCGTCGAGTTAGGAGTTTTGAACCCAATTGTTTGGCCAAGCCAAAGTAGCAATGGTTTCCTAGGGTAATTCTTTGCCGGATCTTCACCAGCGTGTCATTCGTGGAGTTCATGTTTACTCCGAGGATGGTGAACTCCCCAACTACCTCGAAATTTTTTCTATTAATAGTGACGTTTTGTCCTAGACGGTGGACAGATGCTTGATTGTTTGTTGATAGCATGTACTTAGACTTGTCCCCATTAACTTCAAGGCCAACGGATTTCGCCTGTTCTTCAATCGCCGTGAATGCTTCTATCATGGTACGCTGGGAGCTACTGATGATGTCAATATCATCCACATACCCCAGCAGTTGAACGGACCTGCTGAAGATAGTGCCTTCCATGTTGACACCTGCCCTGCGCACTATCTGCTCCAGTACAAGATTGAAGAAGTCGCATGATAGCGCCTCAGTGTGAAAATTTGGTCTATAGTCGATCTGCCGGGCCGGAAGCCGCACTGGTACGTGCTGATTAGTGTAGAGAAGAATGAGAGGGACTAGCAACTTGGGCTATTAAAAGGAAAAAATATAAGCCACAGAAGCCATTTAGACCTTAAAGAGGTTCTATTAGAAGAACATAATGAGGAAGTTTCGTAAAAAATCAGACCAACGTGCCAAACCTTTGTGGACAGAAAGTAAATCTGCAAGGAACTGGGTGGATATTTTAAAAAGGGTATGCCATCTGTTGGTTTCTTTATTAATCATATGCTTTTTGAAATTAACAGCTCTCTTGAGCTCAAAAAATGACAGAAACTGAGTACTATACTGTCACGGTACGAAATGTATCGATTGCAGCTGTCGCCGAACTAATTCCGAGAACCTCAATTCGCCAAAGATGTTAACAACTGAACACTAGTCGCACTAGCCTGCATTTTATTCGCTTGCGGAATATTCGCTTACAAGTTCAAGTTGTCTTAGATATTGAATCAAAATGACGGCCCGCTTCATTATCATTTTTCGATTTGGGGCTTAGAGTAGCTAGAAATTGACGACAATTTTGGTCAAAAATAATATTTTCATGTGAGGCGCATTGCTTGATTACCTCGGCTATGTAAACAAGCAAAATCTCTGTATTTCGGGCTCATTCCATTTTCTTCCATGACGACAATGAAACAAACGATACACTCAAGAAAGAGCACTAGTTAGGTATGGTAACCGATTTTTTATGGATAGAAATTGAGTATTTGCACTTGAGGGATCTATTGGTCGAGCAAGATGAGGCTATGTGCTACACAAGCCGCCAAAAAAACGATTTATTGCGGGCAATTAAGAGCAATATCGACCAAGCTATTCAAGAAGTCGAAACCATCGAAAGTGTATTGAAAACTGGGTTTGACCGGATAATCCACTGACAAGCCAGCTGAGGCAGTTATTTGAATGAACTAATATTTCATAAAAAATCAAAAGATTTGTTCTTTTAATAAAGTAACAATTGTTGGAAAATATTGAATAACCGTTTTTTTTAAATTGCTTTCTTAAGAAAGATACCAATAGTTGATTCACGGTTTGTAGAATCGGTACCGCTGCTGAGGATCTACTAAAATCAATTTTCACAGACTGGAAAACTGCGAAAGGAAGAACTTCCCGTCTTCAGGAAGTGTGAACTGTTTTACCTGGGCCATAATAGATAACATTTTCTTCCCTCTGCGGTAGATAAAGTTAAGACAGCAATTTCAAAGCTTAAGACGAAAAAGCTTGGAGACTGACGAAAACAGATGGTAATTTTCGGTCCTATTCTCATTTTTGGATAATGGAGACGACATTTCAATAGCGAACTGTGATTGTACAGAAAGTTGTTGACTCCAATCCCGAGGGACAACGCGGTAGGGCACGACTTGATCTTACATGGCGCACACAGGTGGCAGAGGAGATAAGCCAAACTCATGTACCCAACTGGAAGTGTATAGGAAAAGACCGGGTTAGCTGAAGACTCGTGTTATTTGATACCCTTCTCCTCCTCAGACTGTAGTGCCATTTATGTAAATAAGTAAGCTAACATAGCTAACTAAGAATGAAATAATATGAAAAGGTGCTGATTTGATTCAACATCAGCTAACAAGTTCTTCCCAACTGCCTCTAGTTGTGCATATAAGTTGGTTTAGGTCTCTTCTACTTGTGCGTGCACCTAAGATGAGGGATTCCATTGTCCTTCCTGGTTAGATTTGAAGTCTCTGTAGGCCGGAGCATTATCATTATTAGGTGGCTGAAGTACAGTTTTTTGACAAGGCCTATGTCGCTAAATCTTCTTCTTCGAAGGTTGTTAAAGGAATGGGAACGAATTTCAAAATCTCTCAAAACCACTGAAAATATCTGTAACCGCTTTCGGTAGAGTTCATGCTTCAGCGGAATGCGAAGGTTAACTGGGACTTTTTTTTACTTTTTACTAGTCAATTACCTTCTTAACTCAATATACTTTGCTTAAGAATTTTAACTGATCGCTATGTTTCCTCGACAACGACGTGTATGCCGCTGCTAATATGATCGCAGATACTATTCTGTTTGGAATAAGAACCTTTATACCTTATGGAGTTAGGACTATCAGATCAAATGAAAAAATGTGGTACGACTTGAGCTCTAAAGAGTCTGTCGGGGTTAGAAAAATATTTTTCTCATCTTACAACACCAACCCGACCTTGCGAAAAATGTTCAAACAAGCCAAAAACTACTTCAACGCATGTGAAATTTCAATATGACCAACAACTGAGGCAAAAACTACTACAATGTCCCAAAGGTAGTAACGACTTTTGGCCGTTCGTCAAAAATATTAGAAACTTTGCATTATTCATCCCAACGCTCTCTTATAATGACTTTCCAGCTGTTCAGCTTACTGCACATTTTGCGTCTAGCTCAACATTTTCGGATTGTGCTTTGTAACCGCATACACCTGAGTGCGTTAAGTTTTCCCTTTCTTCGGCAAAAGTTTACTGCTTCTCAGCCAAATTACCAATAGCATTCCGCCCCTTGAAACCTCCAACCGTAACATCCGTTTCACTATGTATGCTTATAGTTCACCCTCAAGCCCACTTTCATACGTAGTCTCCATTGTTTTCTAAGTCCAACAATTTGCCCATGGAATGCCTTGCCGAGCTCTTTAGTTCCTAGTCATTACAACCTTAAAACATTCAAAACCAACGTACATTGATATCTGTTTTTCTATCCTGCCTAATTTTTCATCGCCCGCGCTGTGTGCAATAATTTTAAGCGTGTAGTTATAACAAAAAAAAAAAAAAATTAGGATGCGGAGCAAGCAGAATAACGGTTTGGTTTAGTGAACTGCCGTAATAAAAAAAAAAAAATGTTACTAGAAAAAATTTAACTTTTGGTTTAAAAAAAAAAGTACCTCTTAAAGAATAGCACCTAACTTGATTTCGCCCTCATTAACCACTAAACTGATTTGGCATCAACCTTGCCAGTTAGGTCTTTATCGGAGCAGCGAGATATCTTAATCGTCAAGCCGCCCAGAGGAACGATCTTGTCATGGATGCAAAACTAGACATGTTTCTACAATATATAGCTCGTCTGGTCGTATATGGTATATTTTATTTGGACTTCTTGAGTTTTTTCCAGGATCTGCCGAATTGTTTCCTGGTCTGAAACTGCACTTATAGGGCCAATCGGCCTGAGAATACTTATATCTATAAAGCCGGTGCAGTTGAGGGTGTCTTCTTTTTGACTGACTAGATAGACGAGATTTTTTCCATCAGGCATACCCTCTTCCTACTAGATTTGAGAAATGAGTTGGTGTATGGCCTTAACAAAGTCGTTTCCAGCAGCTTTCGGCGGCTAAAACGTTGGCCTCAACTGTCTTGTTTAATCTCAGCTTACGAGTAGATGCTGCTTTTCCTTGCTTCTATTAGTCAGGACGGATATCTTCACTATAATTCTGTTAAATAGTCTTTTCTGCGTAACTGCGGGATGTAGAGCTTCTTCGCTGTTGTACAGTCTGCAGAAAAGTTTTTTACCTATATATTCTCAATACGAACTGTGACAAGGTGAAAAACTTCTGTACAGGTCTATTGTCTTGTTTTTTTGTTAAAATTCCGTACGTTTTGCATGGATTACACCCTCTCAGTGTTTTCAATCATCTTCACTAAACCGGGAATTTCTTTACGGTGGTCGGACATAAGTTCCGGTGTCTTTGATTGCAGGAATGCATCTTGCCTCTTTTCTAATTTCGCAACAGAGCTGGTCCCTAGCTCTGAGAAAATAAAATACTTACTAAGAAATGTACCAGCAAATACCATCTTAGTTTGCGTCTGATTCAAATTACTTTATCTTCTCACCTGCAGGCGATAAATCAAAAAGCCTTCATAATAGTTCCTATGTGCCCGGAAAGGTTGTCGCTCACGTTTAAAGCCAGATACCTTTCAAATCATCCTTAAAGTTAAAGAAGAGTCCAATTTAATTATTCACATTCTAAATTAAGTTCCCATTACTTCACATTATCAGAAATTGATTTCATTTGGAATGGCTATCGCAAAGGTATGCCAAAATAAGTCACCCCGAATGTGGACACGCGTGCCAATATCTACAAAAACATTATGCCCTGATATCCGGACTAGAAAATTGGCAAAAACGTACTCGTTCGCCCTTTTATGACTTTGGGTAAAATTTACATAAAAAAATTATTCAAAATCCTATTTCGTCGATAACATCTACTCGTAGTGGTATTTAGAACTACAATCTGCCATTGACAGAGAGTAAAAGCCAAACCCCAAACTAGGCCCAGAGACGAGGAGAATTTCCCAATTCCAATTAGGGAACATGAAAGTTTATCTCCTAGTTAGGGTCGTCGTCGGTCACTTCATGCCGACGACCACTACGAACAAGTCTACTGGACCTTATCAGAATTATTTAAATTTTCTGAATATGCAATTGAGGGCTATTCATAAAGAGAACCAGAGTTATACCAAAATCTAAAGCCTGAAATATATACCTATGCCATCCAAGTGAAGATTGAGCCGAAAACTGATAGCATACGGACAACTTTGGCTTGACGAAATACAAACAAAAATTAGCGTAATATTTCGGGTCTAGTTGGTCGTTTCAAGTGGGCGGTTAGGTGGATAAGTATAGTATTGTACAGATTCTCATGATGGGCTCTGGTAGATCCTTTGAAACTAAATACAACAATTATTGTCGCTGGTTTGGGTTTAGTTTCGAATTTGGCTTCGAGTTTGAGACTAGGTCCATCATCAACTAAGAGTGGAGTGGCAGCACTCTCGGCTTCGTATTTAAATTGAAAATTTAAATCTCAACCCTGTTGCCCGACCCATGCTGATTTACAATTTGAAAAGATACGAATACGGGATACGGATATCTCGTGAACTCTGTCGCTCAGAACGCTCAGCCTGCGTTCTTGTATTTGCATATGTTGACATTTAATTATGACAGTTTTAATGAGATTTCCCTCTGAATTTAGATTGAATTCAAGAGTGAAACATTTAGAAATGACGAGTGACGAGAATGAGGAACAAGGGCGACGACGACGGCTATGATGAGGATGAGGGTAACGATGATGGTGATGGTGATGGTGAACAGAACGAGCATGACAGGGATGATTATGGTAACTTGCAACGACTACGATTACGATGACGACCGTAAGGATAATGATGATGATGATGATGATGATGATGGCAAATGATATCCTTATGCACTGGACTGTAAGTTAAAATGTGCATTTGTATCTGTGAGTGAGATCTGTGCAAATGTTGAGTATTTTAGTTACAACGAAGTAGAGAAAAGCTAAACGAAATGGTGATAAAACTGTCTGTTAGTATTTTCTAACGTACCGTTGGGAAATTCCCTGGGTCATTTAGCTTTAGCCATTTGTGAATGACTAGGGTTGAGCTATGAGGTGGCTATGATGGATGAGCACCATAAAATGCAACCTGAAACAACTCCATATTCCATCTATCACAAAGAAAATTGAATATTTATGATCGCATCTAGGTTGCCAGTTGCTGGTTATTCGTTTGTTCATTCGTTTCAAATGTTTTACCAGAGATGCTTCAAAGGAAGTGCTAGTCGGAGTACTGGTTTGAGTGTTATTCTTTTGAGGGTGTTGAAAAAGGTACTCCTGTTTCTGTTCTTAAAGAATTCAGTTGTATTTAGGACAGAGGTTTTTAGAAGTCATGATTGTATATTTCATTGGGAAGTTACTTAAATTATTCGGAATCTTACCCATCTTTAGTCTAAAACACATCTTATTTCCGTTTTTGTGCATGCAGATGAATCCATGCATAAGCATGGAGATAGTTGGTTGAAAAGTACAAGGAATGCAAGGTCATTAATCAAAAATGTCCATATCTTTCTGGTTTGAGTATTTCCATCAGCTGGAAAAATCTCTCTTTCCTGTGAAGTGAAGTGAAAACAATTGTAGTTTCAGATACGGTTCAAACTCACAGCAAATGCACACTTGGAAAAACAATGGACAGGACAGTAGAAAAAAGTACAGAAAGACGCAGCAGATATACCAAACTATCACTTACTTGACTACGTGGCTGAATGCTTAGAAGGAAGGTACGAGTAGATACTATATATACTATATAAAAATATGCCGAAACTTTGTGAAATAGCGCGAATAATTGGTCGAGATCTTTGGACATTAGAAATCTCTTCAAACATTAGCAATATTGGTGTTTCTGTATATTGTGATTTCTTATTGGTATAATTCGGAAATTCAGAGTAACAAATATGCTTATCTATATAAAATGTAATCATTCACACAAAAGTAATAGAAATGACGCAACATTGCGGGAAACCCCCTGTTTACCCTCGCCATTCGCAATCATTCTCCTATTCACCAACTACGCACAAAATCGGTAATTCGTCTACAGCATGTCGCAAGAAAAGCAGAAGCGATTTCTGTGTCGATGAAACTAATATGTCTTCTTGTTGAGTGCGCATTCAAATTTTAAAGTGCACACTCGCAGGACCTGCCGCTGTAGCCATATTGCGTCTTATATGGACGATGCGTTTTTAAAGCGGATAGTCATCCACTCCCTGCTCTCTAACATGAAGAAGGTGACGACAGTAGGTCTGAAGTTTTTGGTTAAAATGTAGTCATGTAAAAGTTTTCGTTATAAAGGCTTCTCTCACTCAAGACTTTCGGTATAGCAGTGTCTAGCTCGCAATGTATACTTTTTTCATAAGCTACCAACACCTGGCTTATATCTTTTAAGCTGCCAAATAGGCTATATGCTACCACTATTAGGCGACCGTAAGCCATCAAAGAAAGAAACAGCGTGTTTAATCATTCACGGGTAGGGCATTTAGATTTCGCTTTAATGACAGCATACATCAATCTGTTCTGGAAGCATTAAATTCCACTTTGTCGATGGTCCCCATGTAGTAATGCTGTTTGTATCGAAATTTAATGATCTTAGCATACTCTGCAATGACGATTTGCACGGACTGTACAGCGACATCGACCTAGCCAGAAAAGTGAAGATCGAATGAATTGAGATTGGTGGGTCATGTAGAGCGGATGGACACAAACGCTCCGGTCCGAAAAGTCTTTGAATCAGCCCTGAGGGACAGCGCAGCAGAGGAAGACCAAAACTCAGGAGGCGCACCCAAGTGGAAGGGGACCTCTTCAAATTTGGCATGTGAAACTTGAGGCAGCTAGTAAAAGATCGAGCTAACTGAAAACGCTTGTTGATTGAGGCCCACGTCCACTTCGGACTAATGCCACCTAAAGTAAGTAAGTAAGCATACGCTGCTGTTTCCATTCTACAGGTGAAGTGCAGGAATGTAAGCACGGGAACTATAGCAATATGTAAAATTTAAAAATGCAGACAAGAGATCAATAATGAAATAAAAAAAAAAGTATAGGGGACGAGGTGGAAACCTGTGGAACACCAGAATTTTTATTTTGTGAATATCAGACTTAAACCATCCAAGTCTTCTGATTCATTGAAGAAGAGATTCATCGATCCGAAATATACGCTCAACAAAAGAGCGTAATGCCAAATTCCGTCAAATGCCTTTAAAATATCGAGCACAACTACTCGTATCTTGTTATACAAATCGTATTCCTGGTTTTTGGGAGATTTTGGGAGCATTATGAGATATTTTATGTGCTGAAGGTTTATAAGCATTTACATGCTTTTGATAAAAAGGGGACATTGTAGTGTTTTAAGCCTCCGCTCTTGGTCGTATTCAAACTTCAAGCGCTTAAGATGATGTTGCAGTATAGTTCCTTTGAACTTTTTCAGTCTCTCCTCGACGAATTGGTCTTGTAGGATCGAAAGAATATTTCCTTTACCCCTTCACTTCTTTATAGCTCGAACTTTAACACGTCTTTTAATTTAATTTGATATTCTTAATCTGATGAGGGACAAAAGATCTTATACTCATGTTGTGTGCTTAAAATTTATTCGGCTGGAAAGTGCTATCGGATGGCCTCATGAAGTAGACTTATCTACTTAGGTTTTTGTTAGTGAGGAGAATTATATCATCGAATTAATTTTTCCTACTGCTTTACTTTGTCAGGATCGTTTTATTTTTTGCATTTCCCAATAGTGAGGTTTGTTAATTCGATTGATTATGTTGGATATAAACTTGTTTCCAAAGGGAAAGGACAACTTTGAGCAGGATTTCTAAAAGCAAATAAAGTCGAGATATGAGTACTCATGTCTGTAATGTTTTACTTACCCAGCACTCAACTAATGGCCTGCAATATAAGTTCATTTTCTCTACATAGATACCTCAAATGTAGCTGTCTAAAACTTCATCTAAAAAAAGACTGAGGCATTTAAGAAACTTTTACCTTAAAGTTTTCTACTAACATATGTACATATTGTGTGTTAACCGACTTATTACTCATCTCTATAAAGTGTCATAGTTCTAATTACTCCATGTGAAAGTTTCATGAACTTTTTAATTCATCTCATAACTCTTGTCCTTTGAGATGATGAGAATGAAACTTTGAAAACCATTCACCACAATGAGAAGTCAGTTCATTAGTTCGTCACAAGTAGCATCCTTTGGGTTTAATTCCGTAAAGTAAACGTAAAAGGATGCATTTTTCCATCTCAAACTGATAAGTGAATTTGAATTACATTTAAATGATAATATCTACCCAGAATAGGACCTTGCATCAAGTTCTCCTTTAAGTGCATCACACTCTTAGATGGTAAATCTATGAAGCACTTGGACAACTAACTTTGCAATTAGAGTGCGGACGATACACTCTATTTCAAGAAGGAACCCAATTTTTTTTATAATTTTGACGCGAGGTGTTTTAGTAAGTCCTTTGGCCTGATGAATACCATTTATATAAGTCACTAATAAGGACTCCTGTTGTGCCACGTTAACTCTTACCTTATGTGTCCCTCAATGTCTCGCAATTTTTTTTTTTTGTTGACTTCAGTCAAAGGAAGCTATAAATATCCTGACACTTGAAGGTGTTTTCTTCTTCCTATTTTACTGATTTCCATTTAAATGGGGAAATTTATATTCCTTCACATGCGTGTCTGGAACATGCACACTTTTGATCTGGGGTAACCCTTGAGGTTTAGAATAGAAGTGCTATTAATGGAGTTTCTATTTAAAGCTACTTTGGATCAATAAACCGTGTTGTAATGGAAATGTCAAGTAACCTGTGATGGCACAAAGTTGTTATTCGTTTTTGGCCAGACGTCCGTGACAGATCCTTTCAGTAGGTCCTCAGCGGGTACATTCACTTATGGGAGATTTGCACTGATGTCATGGAATTCCACGAAGTGACGTTCATTGAATATTCACTTGAATGATGTAGAGATGTAGACACATTTTAGATGGCATCTTAAAGACATTGAGTTGGCAAATAAAAGGTCCTGACCTTTTGAGTGGTTTTATGTGCATGGGAATTTATTTTATTCCGAATTTTAAGAGTTATTGAAGGGCAGATGTGGTAACAGCCGTAACTTTTTTAATGAGAAAAGGGGTCAGATGGCAGTCAAATGATTTTGAATAAGGATCAAGACAACGATGCTTGCAACGAAATGTTGCAATAGGCTTTTCTATTCTTTAGTGTGCATACACTGAATGTACTTGTAGAAACTGGAGGGGAATTCGAATGTGTAGGCTACAGGGATTTATTGTGCTTTCAATTTAAAAAGTCTTTCACATGTCTAACCCAATTAATTAAGATAGTCTAATGGAAGCACATATATCCTTCTGGATATGATGTGGATAAATTTCAGTAAAATGACAAAGACTCGGATTCTTTCTACTGCTTTGGTTCCTGTTAGTCATCTGTCATGTATTACAAGGACCATTGATTGAGGTTGCCCGAAGGTCTGAAGAGGCAGTGCCTACGATGCCTTTTTTTTACAAAAATATGGTGAAGAGTTTAGGAGCCAATTACGACAAACCCCGTTGACAAACCACCGCACACTTTTAACGTTACCCATCATCACAAAAGCCAGCCAATCTCTACTAAGTGTTCGCTTTGCAGTGATGTGGAAAAGACGTTCCTTTCACTGTTTTTGGTAAAATATCAATGCAGCCAAGAAGGTCAGATAGCTAATAGTAATTGGGAGCGATATCAATGCACATAAAATCCAAACCTGAACTGCTGAACTGATCTCGTTCTGATCTACAAATCTTTCAAATTCTTCTACGAAATTCGCAGAGAATTACGTATATGTTAGGTGTTTGATTCCTGTTTCCAGCAGTTTAAATCGTTTAAATGAGTGGATATATGTCTATAGTGTGAATACCTCTTGTCTCATCAAATTTAATTCAGGCACCCTGTAAATTCATGTGAGCAAAAGTATACCTTCTTTTTTTATAATTGGTGCGCGCACCCTTTAAAAATTTGCACATAGCGCAGGCGAAGAAAATTTAGGGAGAAAGAAAAGAGAGGTACCGATATACGTTGGTCTTGAATGTTCGGAGGTTATAATGACTAGGAAATACAGAGCTCGGCAGAGCATTCCATAAGGTAGTTGTTCGGCTTAGGAAAGAATCACGATATTTCATAGTACGTCCGAAAGTGGGCTTGAGGGTGTACTGATGAGCATTCATAGCGAGACGGGTATTACGGTTGGAGGCTTGGAGGGGCAGAATGCTACTGGCAATTTCTGTGGAGCACTGGTGGTTAAGATAGCGATAGAACAAGGTGAGACAAGAGACATTACGTCGGTAGTCGAGGGTGTCAATCGACTGTGTAATATTGGGACAAAGGATCTCATTCCAAAGAGAATAGTGTCTGTGATCATGTCAGCAGCGGCATCCACGTCGTTATCGAGGAAACACAACGACCAGTTAAAATTCCTAAAGGAGGTGTTAAGTCCGCTCCAATTGGCTTTCTCACATTGCTATACTGTTCTTTTAGGAATTTTTTCTCTAACTGTGTGGTCAATGTATGAGAATTTAGCTGATATGACACAATGGTCAGACGAGTCTAAAGGTGAGAGCACATCAACAGTGTACTTGTCAGGGTGAGAGTTTAGAAACAAGTCCAGGCTTTTGACGGTATGACTATCAACGTCTGGTTTTTCGCGTGGGCTCATTTACAAGCTGGGCCAAGTTGTTTTCCGCAGCGAAGATCTCAACACACCGTCCTTTGGGTGTCGTCTGTCCAGAATGTCGAAGCCACCCAGAATTGTGTATCTTGATATCGCCCGTAATAACGATTCCAGTATGAGGATACAGGGATCCAATTCTTTGTATGGAGTCAGACAGCACATCAAACTCGTTAAAGGTTGAATTGCTATCTACTTTGGGGCTTCTGTAAATAGAGCAGTACAACTTGCTTACGGAGATGGAATTTTAACCACATGAAATTGAATTCCGGATTGGAACAGAGACTACATTGTGGTAGAGTTTGGTAAGCTACATCACTACGCACGTAGATGGCAAGACCGCGGTGAGAAAGGAATAATGGCACTAGTTCGTAGCCAGGTAGCTTTCAATCAGCTTTCAATCAGAGTGATCAGAAGACCGCTGGCCTGTATTTAAAGACGTGCACGGACGCAGAAAAGTGATTACTTTTCAGCCCCCGAATATTAGCTATGTCCTTGCCATCGCTGTTCTTTTTTTTCCTTTGAAAAAAATTCAGAATCGGAGTTGGAGTTTCTACAGTTGTTTCTACCTTAAGTCTGAGTCGAGGCCCATCTAAAACCTTTTAGGGTTTCAGCACTCAGTATTAAAAAGCGAAGGAAATATTGGAGCTGTATGCGAATCTGTAAGCTTAGACCGCCATCAATTGATCTTGCATGTTTCTTATAAGCTGGGCATCTCTCAAACGTTCCTGCTGCATGTTTTGTGAAGAGACTTGGTTATACACCCATACAAGATAGTCTTAACTTAAGAGCTATACCCGGATAACTATCAGGCGGATTGGACTTTATTTTTTAATGGAAAGACTTGAGCTTGACTTTTACCAAAAGATCATTCTTAGTGATGAGGCACAGTTGGCTCATTTTATTTAGCGAGGTATAGGTGAGTGTTGAAGATTAACTTTTTTGTGTGGTTTCCATGTGCCCCGAACAATTCTTGGATTTTGTACCACGATATTTCAACATCTCACAAATCCATCATGACTTTTTTCTTCTAAGAACGTTACCTGTATGATAAAAACAGAAAGAGTTGGCGGGGTTGGCGAAATCATGTTTTTCCTATTGATTTAAGCAGCACAAGTAACAGAATCAGCATTAGAAGAAGAGTGAATGTGGCAGTTGTTGAACAAAGACAAGCAAGTTATTTTTTAAGGTTATACGAACTTTGCTCATTGAACGCGAATATTATCAGGGGTGTTTCTACTGACATTCAATAGATAAAAGCTCTAAAAAAAAAGTCAAGTACGTATCAGAAGGAGAATGTTCGTGCAATTTTCACATAAAAAAGAAAATGTTATCATTTGATTTTATAATTTTCATGAATCTTGATGTCTAATTGGCATCCGTATTTTGCAAGATAATACGTCGCTGCAACGTTTTTCACTTCACGACCTGTACTATCATGCACTGATGATTATACATCTGCTGCTAACCAAGTTCCTTGAAATTTTTGGAAAGCATCCAAAATTAAATTGTTGTTGACTGTAGGTAACAGATGTTGATGGAGTAAATTTTTTTGGTGCTTAGAATTCGTTTGCCAATCTAATGCCAAAATGCCCATCGACACGACCTTTACAAACATGTTAGAACACCTACGCGTTAAGGCTTTTTAATAGACACATAACAACTGTGAACAGTTTTAAACTTTTTAAATGATCTGTCAATGTCAAAACATCCCCATCAAGGTTAGCATTTTTATCATAGAACGAACGAGCAACGTTTGAAAATTATTAGGAATAACTACCGAAATTCTAAAAGGGTTTTTGTGACTTAGAAACGGACAGACTATTAAATGTTCCTGTGCCAGTGAGACAATGAAACCAATCGAAGTACCGAAAATATTGCAGCCGTAAGAACTTCAGTCGGTTCAGATGGTTCGGTGCTGTGAAATAAGTTAGGCGCTGAGAGGTGTTTACCTGGTGATGTACAGTCAGGCAACTATTTCTACACGTCGGTCGGCTACTGGTAGGTGTCCACCCGTGGGGGAGGAGCCCTTAATGGACCAACTGATGCGTCCACAATCCAGAATGGGGGACTGGCCCCGGTCAAGCCCTCCCGGTTTTGTGTTGTGTCGAAAAAGGAAAAGGAAAAAGGACTGAAGTTCCGAAACTTAAGCAAGCTTAGAATACCGACGAATCTACTGTTGACAACCTTTGCAAATGAATTAAGGACGATGAACTATGGATAGGACTGTTAGGTCCCTTAATAGACTATGTGCAGCCGAGCAATAAGCGGAGCCCCTAAACTGCTGCAAAGTAGGCATTACCACCATCTAAAAAATGCGATCGGATGGGCCGTACAAAAAGCTGATAAAACGAAATCTGATTCAGCGATTGTTATCGACGGCAGAAGTAACAATCAAGTTGAAATTTGTCAACATTAGCCTTATTCAATCAAACATCATCCAGATTAACCGATCGTCGCAAGACTCTCCTCCAGTATTATGGATGTCCGAACGTTCAACATCGACTCGAACCATTACTTTGTTGTAGCCAAGGTACTGTTGCGGATATCCCGAATAACGCCAAGACAGGCTAATTAGTGCGGAATTTCGACGTCAGACGGCTACAATCGAAAAGATCGCCAAATCCTTTTCCGATCGAGTCTCCCTTAATATCTTAAGAGGTCCACTGCCGTCGGCATCAAGCCTCAAAGACCAGAGACAACACTACTTAGAAGCCATCAGAGAGAGAGCTGCTCCTGATGTACTGAGTTTCGCTCGACCACCACAACGAAATCCCTGGTTTGATGACGAATGCCGGCAAGCACATGCAGCTAAGTAAAACGCACGAAAGAGGCACTGCAAAGAAAGACTAAAGCTGCTCATGAGCTCTATGACCAGAGGAGAAGAGACGAACGCCGGCTTCTCAGGAGCAAAAAGATATAGCGTGAGAAGAGGGCGGTAGTGAAAGAACATGCCACGATCACAGGCTCCGAACCGAAGCCTGTAGAGACGAATAAAGGAACATCGTAGTAGAATCGCAGTCGATGGTGAGGAGTTGGAAAGATCATTTCTGTAGACCGTATAACGGCGATATAGTTCGTCACCATGCTGTTGTCATGCAAAGCGAGCATTTGAATCTGGATGATTTAAAATCGAAATTCCGTCAATCCGACCTGGATGGAAGGTGATGATCTGAACAAGAACTGAAGGCTCTTGATTAGAAGCGCCGAAACATTTAAATCGGTCGACATGATCGTCCATCTGAGCAAAAAACTAGAAAAAAAAATGAAGACACTGGCTCTATTTCAGATGTTTTAAAGTCTATTGATCATCAGATGTACATTCTACAAGACTATGGCTGCCTTAAGAGATAGTGTCGAAGAAAATCCAAATCTATCGATTTCATGGGGAGCATAGCATTTGGGCACATTATGGAGTACTTTGCATTTGGACTTGCACCTTCACCCTTAATACGTTCAACCCACCCAAGAATTTTTAGCCAGCTTCAACGAAATGCGTTGAACATGCGCCGATTGGGTGCTGGAACATCAGCGCTTGGATGACCATTTTCCACACAACTTCAGGGATGACGGTCGTTTTTCACTCTGTGGAGGATCTGTGGAACAAAATGATCGCATATGCGGAAGTGAAAATCCACATGAAACTGCAAAAGACCGTAGCATCTACTGCATGGTGTGGTGCAATTTGGACTTGTGGCGTCATTGCTCCACTCTTCTTCGAAAATAGGGAAGATGTTACCATAACACATAAGTTATCATCGCAATAGCCAATTGTAAATCGATGATTTGTTGACCTCATACAGTCTCAACAAGACAAGACAAGGTGTCATATAACACGTATCGGCATAGTGCATGATGAACGTCACGGTGCGCTGGTTATAGGTTCCATTGCGCGCTTCTAGAAATTCGACTTCATTAGGATTACCTCAGGCTATTATTTCATACCCCTGGTCATAGTCTGTGCCAGCTTTTGTACGCTTTAAGACCTCCGTAAAGAATTCTAAGTATGCAAATAACGTGAATAACTTCCCCCGAACCACCAAGGGATAGAAAGATACTCTGATTACATAACACTCATTTAAGTTGTCGAAGAGTCTGCCTAGAATCAACAAAGGATGGGAGAGAAGGTACTTTAAAACGAGGGCTAATTCGAATGCTTACACTGTTGGATACAGAATTACATGACGATTATATGCAACTTTAGTGCAAAATAATCTATGAAATACAACACCATGATCAAACGAAACTTAAATTCATACTATGGGCCACTGTAAATGTCATTAAACTCCCTTATCACATATACACGAGTACTAAATTAGTTCTTCAATCTAATTACGATTATCCAGATCATTCTTCTTCGTTCTCTTGTTGCCATATTCTCATGCAAATTGCACTTCATTTGTGCCACACTTAAGCTACGGAACTTAACACAATAAAATCCGACACAAACGAGCTCTCTACACAAGTCGTATCGGATCGTATTGTACCTCTCGAGCTCAATTCGTCGCACTTATTCCACATGCACTCTCCAAACTTGTATCAATTTTTCGCAAACCTAACAAAGCGTATTTGCATTTCACGGAAATACAAGCATTCGAAAACAACAAACGCTGATTTGAAATTGAATTTGTAGATAAGAATTGTCACACCGTATAGTCTGGAGTGTATAGAATGTCTTTGGCAAACTACGAGTATGTACAATCAAAGCAGTATACCACGATGACTACCATCGAATGCATTTCTGATAATAAACATTTGTTGGATATAAAACCGAGCAAATTCTGAATCCATGAAACCGGAATTTCCTTGATTTTTCCTTTTCGCTTTTATTATTCATATATTCATTCATTCGAGGGATTTCGCTCCATTTGCTCTACATCAGACAGTAACCTCGAACAACTACTTCAACAACAACAACAACAAATCTTTTCCTTCTTGATTTCTCTGTAAGAAGTCCTGCCGAGCTTCGAAACGAAATAAAGTTCTCACCAAAATCGAATTGAACGCGAAAATCAAATCGAAACGCAGCAAGGAACACCTTACCAGTGTATGTGTGTGTACAACTATAGAAAAGATATTCTCACGAAAGAAAAATAAAAAAAAATAAAAGTAAAGATAGACACTTTGATATTCTGAAGCAAATGGGGTATCATCAGTCTACTGGGAAGGCCACATAGAGTCGGGATATGTGGGAGCAATGTCTGGATAAGAAGGAGCATACGAATGCTCCATTTTGAAGGGCGAAAATGATGCAAAACTGAAAGAACATTTATGTACATACGAGTATATTCGCTTGTCAAAAATACTGCAACGAGTATTGGCAGGAGCTGCAGGTACTCATTCAAGTACATCTAAAGTAACTGCGACAAGAAAACTACAGTGAGGTGATCAATTGTTTTGTAGGAAATTTCTCCTTTCGCTTTAGTCTGATATTAGCAGACCTCTTCATCTAATTTTAAACGAAACTTTAGAGTTTTTTTATGGGGTTATGAGAGGGGCATCTGTAACTATAGATTTTAAATATTGCAAGGTCTTATATCGGGTTTTCCAATAGGAACTTGACAATTTTGAATTTAATTTGTGAACGCACTCTTTCACTAATCATCAAACCGTCACTGTCAGTTCATTCAGTAAACTCAACATTTTCATCATGGTAAAATACGCGAACGAGCAACGTCTGCAAATTATAAAAATTTTCTACCGAAATTCAGAGTCGGTGACTGCAACTTTAAGAGCGTTAATTCCAATTTTCGGTCGTTATTCTCGCCCTAGTAGACAGGCAATAACAAGTTTAGTGCAAAAATTTGAATCTACTAGGTGGGGTGAAAAGTAACCTCCTTGGGAATGAAAAAAATTTTTTTATAAATGTTTTTTTATTTTATTCAATATAGTCCCCTTTAAGCTTGATACACTTATTCCAGCGATTTTCCAACTTCTTGATGCCGTCCGAAAAGTAATTTTTCGGGAGGCCTGCAAAATACTCCTCCGTGTCGTCGATGATTTCCTCATGTGAGCTGAATTTTTTATTGATGAGCCATCTTTCGAGGTTTGGGAAGAGATAATAGTCCGAGGGAGCCAAATCGGGTGAATACGGTGGTACGGTACGATAGCAATTGGAGCCGTAAGTCATTGATTTTAGCCGTGGTTGCGATGCTCCTATGCGCCGGCGCATTGTCTTGCAAAAACAAAATTTTTTTTCGCTTCATGTGAGGTCGTTCGGCAGCGATTTCGGCCTTCAATCGCTCCAATAATGCACAGTAATACTCGCTGTTGATGGTTTTTATTTTTCGAGGTAGTCCACGACGAGCATGCCATGACAATCCCAGAAAACCGACGCCATAACCTTTCCGACCCATTGAGCCTCTATCGGCCGCTTCGGAGCACTTGTGCCGGCTTAAGTCCATTGCCGGGCACTCATACTGTTCTCTGGTGCGTAATAGTAGATCCAGGTTTCAACAACAGTTACCAATTGACGCCAAAAGTCTGCCCGATTCCGCATCAGCAAGTCCAAACACTCTTTCGAAGTGCTCTCGTGTTCGTGTTTTTGGTCAGGAGTGAGCATGCGCGGCACCCAGCGGCAGGAAAACTTGTTTATATATAGAATATTGCCCAAAATATGGCGTGTGCACTCAGTACTAATCTTTGTGGTGTCTGCTAGCTCGCGCACCTTCACTTTCTGGTCAGCCAACACCATTTCATGTATTTTTTTAACATTGTCCTATGTAACCGCATCGGAGGGCCTACCGCTGCGGACTTGATCGGTAGTAGAGTTGCGGCCACCACGAAACTCTCGAAACTAATATTTGACGGTGAAATCTGACGTAGCATTAGCCCCATAATATTTATCCAACCTTCGCCGTTTTGCCTCTCAAAAAATAATGTTTTATGAGAGAACGAAAATCGTTTTTGTCCATACTCAACATGATGCCAAACACGTCAACAACAATCAGCTGTCAAAACAAAACTAAAGACAGTATCGGACTGAAATTTGGCATGTCTCCCTAAATATAAACGGACTTCAAGGCACCATTACCTTTTTTGCATTAGCAGTGCGTTCTGGCAGTCAAGGAGGTTGCTTTTCACCCCACGTAGTACATATTCGTTGTGTAATGTTGCCGTGTCAGTTAGACAACGGTTTGGTCGAAGTGTCGAAAATATCGCTGCCGTTCAGGCGTCCGTAGCAAACGATCCAAATCAGTCAATTCCACGGCGTTCTCAAGAATTGGGCATCGCTCAGACCACATTATGGCTTATTTTCCTGGTTTACACCCATACAAGATCAAGCTGACTCAAGAATTGAAGCCGATGGACCATTTGAAGCGACGTACGTTCTCCGATTGGGTTCTGGAGAAGATGCGCCAAGATGATGAATTTCATCGCAAAATAATCTTCATTGCCTCGTTCGTGCGATTTAACGCCGCTTGACTGTTTTCTGTGGGGCTACGTTAAGTCATTGGTTTATGCCAACAAGCTGACGACGTTGGAAGAGCTCAGAGCCAACATTGAACGCGAAAAAGCGGCCGTTTCGGCCGAAATGTGTGGCCGAGTCGTTGAAAATTGGGTTCAACGAATTGACCGCTGCAAACGTGCCCGCGATGGCCATATGAACGAAGTCGAGTTCCATTCATAAATGTTTAATTGTACTTCAAGCTGATAATAAAGTTTTTGAAATATTGGAAAACCCTTTATAAATACCAAATATCTATGGATCAATGCTAGTGCCATGTACGCCCCAAGGATCCCTTAAAGAATCAAATAGATAGACACTGAAATTTCTTGTTGCGACCAAACGCCGGATCTCCCATGGAAGCGAATTCCACAGCCTAACAGAGTGAACCAAAAAACAGACGGCTACTTTCTAAGTAGAAGAAATTAGGAGGATTAATAGTAAAAGTCCTAGATGATCTAGGAAACTGTATCTTGCAATGTAAGAAATGTGGCTTCTTATAATTTATTAGTCATGCAATGAATAGGCATTTCTGACAGTTCAAATACTGTAATAATGAACACCCTAATATTGACATTCGAAACCTGGAAATATGGTCGAACTTACGCAAGTGAAACACAAATCTTATCACGGAGTTAAAAGCGAGTTCCAATTTTCTAAACGATGCCGAGTCCAGTGAGCTGTAAGCCAAACTAGATTAAGTAATGTGTGGTATAAGTAAAGATCTAACTAATTTTAGCCGGATTTCAACTGGAGTATAACGGACCACATCAACTGCAAGCCAATGTAAATTTTATTAACTAATGCGTTAATATGATCATAAGCATTAAGAGAGTTATTAAAGATGACAACAAGATTTTTGACGTTTTTAGAATAACTAATCTTATCTCCAGACAGGTAAACATATGGGTATTCTTCAACATGCCCTTAGTTCTTTCCAATAGGCAAACATACGGTTTTTTTTTGCATTAACCCATTAACGCCGAGGTGATCAGAATTTTTACTAACTTTTCAATGTGTTTATTTATTATGTTATCGGACCTCTATTCCTACGCGAAATTCGATGTTCTTTCAGAATCTGAGCTCAAAATTTCGATTAGATATCGAGAAAAAAAAATGGTCGATTGAAACGTGAAAATTTTCAAAAAAAAATTTTTTTCCCATTTTTTTTCACAATGATACCGCAAAGCTATCTTCTTCTTATCCTGTTATTAACCCTTTCCTCGTTATACGAACTTATGCGTACCGAGTTTCCCATTTTTACTAATTTCGCAGACCGCAGAACGCGTCTACATAATGCTCGGTCCTGGATCGCTTCAGTGGTAAGGCGTTGTTGCGCATTTACCATCTGAGAAATCCAAGAATTCTTTTTCCGACCTCGTTTTCTTACAGTTGGAGTGACCGTAGTTGATAGTGCCTTTTTAACCGGATTTTCTGCAGATCTTCTTTGAACGTGGCAATACCAGCTTATTCTATTCGCCTCAAGCTGTTCGGTTACCGAATTCTTTAAATGTAGACTTCCTCTTATACGCGTTGATCTAATACAATCGCGTTTAGTGACTCCACTATACATACTTAACATTTTCATTTCCGCTGCCGTCATTTTGTTTTTAAACGCTTCGTACATTGTCCAGCACTGTGAACCGTATATAAGAGCTTGTCTAATAACCGTGGTGTAGAGTTTCCCCTTTAATTTAAGTGGAAATTTTCGGTCGCAAAAGATTCCCGAATATTCCCGCCATTTCATCCATCCCACACTCACTCTGTGGTTTACGTCGTCGTCACATTTCGCTTCCATGTTAACGATTGATCCTAAGTACTTAAAGGTGGTGCTTTTCGGAAGAACTATTCCGTCTAACATTATACCCGGAACAGGTCGCAACGGATGCGCAAATGGGCACGTCAAATGCTCCGTCTTTGAACGACTTATTTTAAACCCGTTTCTCTCTAGCGCATTTTTCCATAAATCTAAGGCGTTCTGTAAATCTTCGGCGTTATCGCTTAGTACAACTGCGTCGTCAGCTAAGAGAATTCGAGTTACATTTGCTTCGCGCATGCAGTCTTTTAAAAGATAGTCGAATACTACGTTAAAGAGAAAAGGGCTAAGTACGCTTTCTTGATGCACTCCGACATTAACTGGAAATTCTCTCGTAAGTCCAGCAGAGCTTTTAACCGCAGTTTTCACGTTTCCGTACATGTCTTGCATTATTCTAACATACGTTTCCGGTACGTTTTGAGACCTCAGCGCGGCCCATATGAGATCCGTAGGCACTCGATCGAATGCTTTCTCGAGGTCGATAAATACCATGTGTAAATCCTTAGAGGCTTTGGATAGCGTCCACCGTCGATCTTCCTTCAACAAATCCACACTGGCTATTATCGAGCTTTATTATTTGCCGAAGACGTTCGAAAGAGTCTTATTTTGTCATTGTCATTGTGTGTGACATAAGCCTGATTGAACGGTAGTTGTTGCATTCTCGAGTGTCGCCTTTTCCTTTGTATAATGGAACCAAGAAGCTACTTCATTGTGTTTGCATGAAAAAAGCGGATAGAAGTAGTGATAGAATAGAGTGTCGTGACCGTAAAATTCGTTTCCACGGGAGCTGTGCTAATATTTTACCCGATGATGTTGATTTTATGAAAAAGAACAAAAAATCTTGGAGATGCTTAAAGTACACGTCGTTACGTAGAGGCTCTCTAACAGCACAAAATTCCCCTATGCCTACCTCTTTCACCCGTCAAAAAAACTAATAAAGATCTTGATCAAAACATTGAATCACAAATGCATGAAAACGAATCAATTGACTTAAAACGAATATACAGTGAAATTGTAGACTTAAAAAATGTTAACGTAGACTTCTTATCTCGTTTATCCGAGCTACAGTCAGAAAATATCCAACTTAAAGCTAAAGTCAGTGTTTTACAGGAAAAACTACATCTTTTAGAGCAGTCGAATATTTCCAATGTCATTGAGATCGTAAATGTACCTTGTGTGAACCCTTCAAGTGCAACGCAAGTGGCAGTGGATCTCGTTCGTGATGGACTTGGTGCACAAATGTACGAAAAAGACATTGATCATTGCTACATAAAAAAAATTATATTGACCCGCCGGCAGACGAAGGAATGCATAATGAAAGCGAAAAGCAAACATACGCTCACTGCGAAATTTTTTGGTGAGAGCTTTGACAACAAACGCATCTACGAGGGCGGGTCAATAAGTCCGTGACTTTTTGAATTTCTGACCTCTTTACTGAAACAGCAACACTGCTCCTGTCAACAGGCATCTGTCAGTTGACTCCTGTCAAAATTTAAACTTGCTGCGTCAGTTAGTTTGTGTTTGACAGCTATTTTTATCAGACTACTCACTAATTTTAGGAGAAAATGGAAAAAAGTGAATTTCGTGTGCTTATTAAGCATTATTTCTTGCGAAAAAAAACCATTACCGAGACCAAGGCTAAGCTTGATAAATACTATGGGGACTCTGCACCATCGATTTCAATGGTATAAAAGTGGTTTACTGAATTTCGTTGTGGCCGTACAAGCACTGAAGATGCCGAACGTCCTGGACGCCCAGTTGAGGTCTCTACACCCGAAACAATCGAAAAAATTCACGATATGGTGTTGGCCGACCGAAGATTGAAAGTGCGAGAGATTGTGGAAGCAGTAGGGATCTCGCATGGCTCAGTGGTTTCAATTTTGAATGATCACTTGGGCATGAGAAAGCTTTCTGCAAGATGGGTGCCGCGTTTGCTCACAGTCGACCACAAACACATGTGTAGTTGCCATGGCAAAAATCCATGAATTGGGCTATGAATTGCTCCCTCATCCACCCTATTGTCCAGATTTGGCTCCGAGCGACTACTTCTTGTTCCCAAACCTGAAGAAATGGCCTGGTGGAAAAAGATTTGACTCCAATGATGAAGTCATCTCGCAAACAAAGGCCTATTTTGAGGACCTCGACAAATCATTTTTTTTGGAAGGGATAAAAAATTGGAGAAGCGTTGGACAAAGTATATAGAGCTCAAGGGAGATTACGTTGAAAAATAAAATTATTTTTTTATCAAAAAATCTGTGTTTTAATCCAAAAGTCACGGACTTATTGACCCGCCCTCGTATATCAATGATAGTTTGACTCCTCATGTAAGAGAAATATTTAAGGGCCAAGCCCATAGAATCCGTCGCGTGCGTTGCATTTACAATCCACAAAAATCGTATTTGACGGATTGCAAAGAGGTGCCCAATGAATACATACGTTGCGTCCGAAATCCATCTGTCAAATTTAAATTACTGTTTTGTGTGTTCGTTATTATTCAAATCCATATTTCGAAAAGAATAGAAATAGAATTTATCAAATTTAGTGAATGTGCATAATTTTATTTTCGATGGATATAGCAGAAACAAAAAAATTAATAATAATAGTTCTAGCAGCATGTGAAATAATCAAATGTATGGAAATAATGGACAAAATTTGTCGTTTTTGGGCACGTTCTTTGTACAAGAATCGCGACATACACGGATTCTTTGCACTTAATTTTAATCAACTGTACTATAAAGATGCAGAACAATTTAATTTGGCCGTGCGGATGAGAAAAGAAGTTTTTGATTTGTTGTTCGGCCTTTTGGAGAATGATCTTACCAAACATTCGAACAATGTAGGCTGTTCCTCACTCTGGTGTAAGCATATTCTCTCGTATTATTTTGCATGATACGAGTAAAAAAATGTTTATCATTTCATCTTTTAGCTACTTGGCTCACGGAGGGAATAAACAAATGTTTTCAATGGCATTTAAGATGGGTCTGACCAGTGTTAGACGAATTGTAAACGAGACTTGTGACGTTATTTGGGACACTCTCAGCCACATTTATTTGTCAGTCCCGAATAGCACTGAATGGAAACACATAGCAGAAGATTTCAACACTATGTGGAATTTTCCAAACTGTGTTGGGGCAATTGATGGCAAGCATATAAATATTAAATGCCCGAATAATGCAGGTATCATATGCCATGATCAATGTTATATACTTATAACAATATGCCATTCATTTATAGGGTCTCTGTTTTATAATTATAAAGGACATCACTCAATCATTCTGTTGGGGATTTGCGATGCCAACTATACATTTACGGGCATTGATATTGGAGCGTATGGTTCACAAAGTGACGGTGGAGTCTTTTGGAACTCGCCTGTTGGTAAATGCCTTTTTCAAGGCAACCTTGGACTTCCAGAGAATGCTGCATTACCAAATTCAAATGTTGAATTTCCAAACTTTTTTGTCGGTGATGCAGCATTCCCGTTGAAAACTTTTCTAATGCGACCCTATCCAGGTAAACACAACTATTTTTTGATTTCATTATGCTTATCATCATTGGATTTTAGGACATCGTCTAACACCGGACCGGGAGCTCTTGAACAAACGTTTGTCTCGAGCTAGGCGTGTCATTGAAAATGCCTTTGGGATATTGGCTGCTAGATGGAGGATTTTGTTGTCACCGTTGAATATGAGCCCGCAATCTGCCGAAAAGGTTGTCAAAGCTGCAGTTGTGTTGCACAATTTCGTGAAATTTCACGATGCAACTTATATTTCTACTGATCGTTATGATGAGGACAATGTAATTCATGGATTATGGCGTAAAAACGCTACCCCCTTGCAAAAAGCAAAGAAAATGTTTTCCAACAATGCATCCAAGAATGCATTTCACCTGAGAGATCAATTAAAAGATTATTTAATTTATTAATATTCCATTTTATTATATTTATTATATTTAAATTAATTTTTGCATGAAACAATAAAATTCATTTATATAAAAACTAAGAATACTTCATAAAAAAGAAAAAAAAACAAACAATTCACATTCTATATATATAACTTTACGTTATTTAAATTATCACATTGCATGCATCATTGTACATCACATGAAATCACACTACATTAGGTCACTACTATTGGCTTGTGTTCTCGCAACTTCCTTGTATGCCAAGTCATACATTTTAAATTTGAGGTCTTCCTGCGTATCTTCAGGTAATGTCTTCAGAAGCCCATCCAGAACATCATAGAAAGGGTCATGGGCTGGAGTTTTCGTTTTCGTTGCCACTGCCTCCACAATCCCCATTAACTTGTCGATGCATTCTTGTGCATCTCGTTTTTGTTTTTTTAATGGATGTTCTGGAGTCACTGGCAACGAAAATGAAACCTCCTCGAAAACATTTTCATTTATTCCCTCTGCCGACTGATTGTCGCCTTCAAAGGTTGAAAGGCTTATGTTTGATGAAGTTCTGTAAAAAAAGGATGTCATAAAATTAGGAAAAAAGTTATTGATAAATATAAAAAGCAATAAACGTATTATATATATTTTGTTACCATCTGTGCCGACATCTTCTGCTACCTTATCCCATGCGCGAGTAGTTGGACGGACTTATGAAAGATAGTGCCTCTTGTGTTTGCTCGTGAGTTTTGCACTATTCTTTCAAGTGCGATGTTGAAAAAATCGCATGACAGCGCATCGTCTTGTCTAAATCCTTTCTGGACATCAAAGGTCTCGGTGAGATCTTTACCGACCTTGATGAGGCAGCGTGCATTCTCCATCGTCATCCTGCACAGACGGACGAGTTTGGCAGGGATGCCAAAACTAGACTTTGCTCTATATAGCTCGTCTCTATAGATGCTGTCATACGCGGCCTTAAAATCGATGAATAGGTGGTGGGTATCGATCTGAAGCTCATGGGTCTTCTCCAAGATCTGCCGCAGTGTGAATATCTGGTCGATGGTGGACTTTCCTGGTCTGAAGCCACACTGATATGGACCTATCAGGTTGTTGACGAACGGCTTCATGCGTTTACACAATACGGCGGATAAGATCTTATATGCGATGTTAAGGAGACTGATGCCTCTGTAGTTGGCGCAGTTCAGAGGGTCTCCTTTCTTGAGAATTGGACAAATAATGCTGAGGTTCCATTCATCGGGCATACTTTCGTCCGACCATATTTTACAGATGAGTTTGAGTTGGTGTATGCTCCTTACCAAGTCATCGCCTGCCGCTTTGAAGAGCTCGGCAGTCATGCCATCCGCTCCAGCAGCTTTGTTAGACTTAAGCTTCGATATGGCTATCTTCACTTCATCCAGGTCGGGTGGACGGAATTGTTGGTCATCATCGTCCAGGTTGAAAGGTTGATTCTGCCTGACAGCGGTATTTGGTCCGTCATCGCCGTTATACAGTCTGCAGAAATGATCTTTCCAAATCCTCAGCATCGACTGCGATTCTACTACGATGTTCCCATGTTCATCTCTACAGGCTTCGGTTCGGGGTTTGTTTCCGCGGCATGTTAAATTTACCTTTTGGTAAAACCTCCGAACCTCATTCCTGGAGTAGCATCTCTCAATTTCCTCAATCGCGGGCTTCTCATGCTCTTTCTTCTTCCTCCTGAGAAGCCGGTGCTCGTCTCTCCTCTTCCGCTCATAGAGCTCATGAGCAGCTCTGGTCTTTCTAAGCAGCGCGCGTTATATGCATCTTGCTTAGCTGCATGTGCTTGCCGGCATTCATCATCGAACCAGGGGTTTCGTTGTGGTGGACGAGTGAAACCCAGCACATCAGAAGCAGCATCTCTTATTGCGTTTTGGCAGTGTTTCCAATGGTCTTCGATGCTTGATGCTGGTGGCATTGGACCTCTTAAGAGATTAAGAGACACTCGATCGGAAAAGGACTTGGCGATCTCTTGCGATTGTAGCCGTCTGACGTCGAATTTTCTCACAGCATTAGTTTGTCTTGGCGTAGTTTGGGATATCCGCAACCGTACCTTGGCTACAACAAGGTAATGGTCCGAGTCGATGTTGGCTCCTCGGAACGTACGGACATCCATAATGCTTGAGGATTGTCTTGCGTCAATCGCAATGTGATCAATCTGGTTGACTGTTGATTGATCAGGAGTTCTCCAAGTCCCCTTGTGTATGTCGAGATGTGGGAACCGCGTGCTAGCCACGACAATGTTTCGCCCCGCCGCAAAGTCGATTAGCCTGAATCCGTTATCGGAGGTGGTGTTGTGCAGGGGATATTTTTCGATTGTTCCACCAAAGATACCTTCTCTTCCTAGCTTTGCATTAAAATCACCGAGGACAATTTTAATGTCATAGCTAGGGCATTGCTCGTAGGTCTTGTTGAGGAGCTCTTAGAATTCATCCTTGGTGTCGTCATCTTTCTCCTCTGTGGGGGCATGCGCGCATATGAGGCTTATGTTGGCGAATTTAGCCTTGATGCGGATTGCTACGAGGCGCTCGCTCACATGCCGGAAGCTGAGGACTTCTCGTCTTAGTCTGCCGCCGACAGCAAATCCGCATCCAAATAAGCGCTGCTTTTGCCGTCGATAGCAATTGCCGTAGTAGATGTCGCAGTTTTTCATCTTCTTTTTGTTCGGCCCATCCCATCGCATTTCTTGGATGGCGGTTATGTCTGCTTTGCAGCAGTCTAGGGCCTCCACTAGTTGCTCGGCTGCACGTGGTCTATTAAGGGATCTAACATTCCACGTGCATATCCGAAGCTCATTGTCCTTAAATCGTTTGCGTGGGTTGTCAACAGTAGATCCGTCCATATCCGAGGCTTGTTGATGCTTCGTAACTTAATCTTTTTTTTAAGTGGCCGGGCAGTTACCCCGGCGGCACAACCCCCAACCTGGAGGACCAGTTCCATTTTGAGTGCCCCTAGGACGAGGGGTCGGTTACATCGAAGCCAGTAACCCGTTCCGGGATGTGAGCGCTGCCCTTGGCCCACATAGGGCTCGTCCGCCACCATCTCTTTTCCAAGACACGGACTAAGTCCTGGAAATTCATTCCGGCCTGAGCTCCAAATATGTCGGAGTAGCCCGGATAAGGTCTTGTTTTGTTTTTCCGACGCTAATCCTGGTTAATGGCGCAGGAAACTCGCCATTTGCCCCTTCACTTCGCAACCTCTAGTGAGATTCCCAGATGGCGCCACGGGGAGGCGTGAAGTAGGACTTATTAGCAGAGCTGCAAGATGTTCGGCTGCAGAGGCTCATTCTCGTCATTTAAGGAACCAGCACCTGTCGGAAGATGCTACTTCTACGAGGCCTTATACTAATCGTTGCCATCCACTTGTAACATTAATAAAGAATTTTTCACGATGTTGTGTGTATATCGACTGTATGAAAAAGGACTAAGTCAGTCGTCTCTCATCTCGCATTGAGAAACGTCGGCGTTAGGTAGAGCATAGAAAAGCGAAAAGACTATTAAATAATAAAATAAAATAAAACAATAAAATAAGCAAGAAATTTGCAATTAACAGTGTGGTTCAGTGGAACAGTGGTTGACTCGGGACTTGGAAGATCTGGGTTCGAGTCACAGTGGAAATTTGAGTGGTCTTTTTTTAGTTTTCCATATTAAAGCGAAATAACTAAAAACAGTGGTAGTATTGGTACCGATTCTAAATGGATACCGGGCAGGCGGAGGTCCCGCAGGTAGAACCGGTATCTACTCGAATAATTACGAGAGCAGCCGAAATGCAGCAGCAGCAAGCAACAACATCTCACGCAGCAGCAGCAATGCAAAAGTCACATGATGACACGAAAGTGGAAAAGAGGCGGAGAAAAAAAAATACGGAATCGAAATTATGCACGAAAAAAAAAATTAAAGAAGATGATGATGTTAAAGCGGACGGGAAGGAGTACTCTTATGAGTCTGAAGGGGGTGAGTGCCGCTACGTTGGGGAGGGGAACTCATTTAGAGAACTGTCAGGCACTGATTTCTCGGAAGATGAGGAAGAAGATGATGAGGCTAAGCTCGACAAGCTTATAAAAGAGCTTCTACAGAAGAGAGATAAGTTGCGGCAGCAAAAGCAACTACAAAAACAACAACAACAGCAGCAGGCACAAACTTTGAAAGAGTTGCCGCTACAGCAAAAACAACCTTTAAACCAAAAGCAACAACAACAACAAGAACATCGACCGCAACAGAAAAAGCAACTAGGTAAACGACAAAAACAACAACAACAGCAGCAAGTACTCGTACAGCAGAAATTTCAAATACAACAGCAACCATCACATCAGCAACAACAACAGCAGAAACAACAACATCAGCAACAAAAACAGCAGCTTGAAAATAAGGGGAGGGAAAGAGTGCCTCCAATCAATGTGAGTAATCTTGAAATCAATGATAGCATTAAGTTATGTAAGTTAGTCACTAAGAACTTTTATGTTAAGAGATTAAGCGTTAATAAGCACATTATTATGTGTAGCAATATGGAGGAATACAGACAAGTGCGTACCGCTCTAGGAAAAGCTGATACTGAATACTATACATATACCCCTAAGGGTGAAAAACTCCAGTCGGTGCTGTTAAAAGGCATTGATCCAGCAATAAAAACGGAGGAGCTCGAAGAAGAGCTCAAAAGGTTAGAAAGCGAGGACCTTAAGTTCGTGGGGGTCAAGCCGTTTACCACGGCCGCGGCAAGGGATGGTAACCGTAAATTACCATTCTTCTTAGTTCAACTAACACCCAACAGCAAAATTGATAGTCTGCGAAAAATCAAATTCCTGTACTATCATGCTGTAAGTTGGGAAAAATTAAAGAGGGCAGATCGTGTACTGCAATGTATGCGCTGCCAGAGGTTCGGACACGCCGCAGCTAATTGCAATATGCAATTCAGGTGCGTTAAGTGTGACAAGGACCACAAATATGGGGAATGTCCCTTGGGTAACGATAGAGTAGTAGATAGGGACCAGCTCTTTTGTGTACTCTGCAGGAACTCAGGGCATCCCGCCAATTTCAGAGGGTGTCCTAGGTTCCAGGAGCTGAAAAAGAAAGTCCAGGCTCGAAAACAGTTGATCGAAGAAGAGAAACGTCAGAAGAGTCGTGCTTTTTCTAATTTCGTGGCACCCAGTGTATCCTTTGCCCAAATGGTATCTGGATCAGGTAAGGCCACAATGACAGCAAAAAATACGCCAAAGGTAGTCGAAAAAGCGCCGGAAGCGGATCTGGATTTGAAAGCGATCCTTCTGTCTCTACACGGAAAGATTGATCACTTCCAGAAACAATTAAATGAACAAGCGGCTCGAATTGACGTCATCTATTCGACGCTGTTTGACAAGTCTGGCACGCCGATATAATGTGTGCTACGTTGAACGAGGTTAACTTAAAGATCCTTGCGTTAAATGTTAACTCATTAATCCGGATCGAAAGAAGGATCAACCTTCAAAATCTGTTGTCGAGTGAAAGCCCAGATGTGCTTTTGGTTAGCGAAACTAAGCTTAATCAGAACCACAAAATTGGCTACAGTGGTTATAATGTATACAGAAGGGACCGGCCTCACTCCTTACGTGGGGGTGGAGTTGGAATCTTATTACGAAAAGGCATACGCCATAAGGTCATATATAGCGGAGATTTACTGAGGTTCCGGGTGTTGGAAGCCTGCATCATATGCATTCCTCTTCATAGTCGAAGACGATTGTATGTGGTGTCACTTTACGCACCTGAAGCACTTAATCCCATTCAATTTATAACAGAGCTCGAAATACTTTTTCGTTGCCTGCAGCTTCAATCGGAAGAAAATTTTTACTTTCTGGCCGGAGATCTCAACGCGAGACATGCGGCATGGGGAAATAATCCGCCGAATACTAGGGGCAACCAGTTATACTACTGGTGGTGTCAAAATATGATTGAGTACAAACTTGAGTTGTACGCGACGAATATTCCGTCTTTCCCATCAGCTGGTTCCTTTCTGGACCTGGCTCTTATAGACAATAGACTAGAACTGACAGACGTGGATCTAAACACACGGAACTGTTTGCGTGCGTTCGAGTACGATAGTGATCACTACGGACTCGCCGCCGCAATACGGATCCCGAATGAGCAAACGCTGCTAGAGCAGTACGATCAAGTGTACTTATACGACTATCGTAGGGTACGTTGGTCGCGCTTCTCCAGAATCCTAAAGCGGAATTTACGTTTGAATGGAATTGATCCTCCGACTAACAGAAACTTGACCAACGACGAAATCGATTGTGATTTACTGACGCTACAAGACGTTATCAAACAAACAATGGAGCAGACTATTCCTCGGGTAGAATGCTCCGACGGAGACCAAATCAAAAAGTACAGAACTCCAACAATAAACACACTGTACGCATACAAAAGTAGACTGCTCACGAGACTAAAGGAACTGTGCAGACAGTTTACAGACAGACAAGACCCGGAAATAAGAACATTGAAGTCAGTGATCAAAAACCTTAAACAATTAATAAAACAAAATCACAGTAAAGCTGTAAGTCTGTATTGGGGCAATAAGATTCGGGCTATAAAATCCAGTAGTCCGAATATGTTCCCGCAGATAAATAAATTGTTCAGGCGGAAAGATCACAACAACATTCAATGTGTTCGAATTCCACAGACGACAGAGAACAGACAGACACTACTAACGGTTGGTATAAGTCCAGAAAGGGCCGACTCAGGCGATGGTTTTTTCGTGGTCGAAGACCCACAGGAGAAAGTGGATTTGCTGGGCGCTTTTTTCGAAGCCGTGTATACGGTGAACAATCCGGTTCACCGTAATCACGACATTGATAACAGGGCCTACGTAAGTCACTATTATTTACGCAACGAACTCCAAAATTGGCGATCTGAGAATCAAGGTTTTACCGTATTCAGTGAAGAAAACGCTGCAAATGTCATCGTCGCCAATGAACGAGCTTCCTCGAATTTGTTCGTGCGAAAAGATGAGCTCCTGTGCATCTTCGAGTCTCTAAAAAACAAAAAGTCGTCGGGAGTAGACGGTATTCCAAACGTCGTATTAAGACACCTACCCTTGGAAGCAGTGGATATTTTTACTACGCTATTTAACAATGCGTTGAATAATGCATATTATCCGACGCATTGGAAAATGGCAGTGGTACATCCGGTCCCGAAAAGGGATAAAGTTAGAACCAACCCTGCTAATCTTCGGTCAATCAGTTTACTTCCGAATATAAGCAAGGTATTTGAGAAAGTGGTTAATAGAGCGCTGTTAAGGTGGGTTGAGGAAAATAATATAATTCCGGAAAATCAGTTTGGTTTTAGGGCGAAGCATGACACTATTCATGCTGCGTCAAAGCTGATCTCCGACATACAATGGAATAAGTGTAAGAACCAGTGTACGGGTGCCTGCTTGGTAGACTTTGAAAAGGCTTTCGACACCGTATGGCTAGAGGGGCTTTTCTATAAGTTAACTAGGAGGGGTATGCCGAAACCTCTGCTGTATATGATTTATAACATGCTTATGGGAAAGAAGTTCGTTGTCAAATGTGGCAACGTCACTTCGAGCAAAGTCTTTGATATTAAAAACGGCTTACAACAGGGGGCGGTGATTTCTCCGATCCTGTTTAACATTTACACAAGTGATCTAGTAGGTTCCCTCAATCACTCTATAGCGTACGCAGACGATTTAGTGGCGTACAGATCAGGCCCAAAAATCGAAGTCATCAATGCTCTTCTGCAGCGTGATTTCGATCATATTAAGGAGTATTGCGATGATTGGAAATTAAAAATCAATTTCCAAAAGTCAGAAACAATCTTGTTTAGGACTCCATTGCGATGGGCTTCTAGGGATACCAGACATAACTGGCGAAATTTGGCCATCATTGGACAACACGGGATGCCATTAGCGGTGCGAAGCGTAGTTAGATACCTTGGTATCTGGCTCGATAAATATCTGTATTTTGACAAACATATAGATGTTTGTCTCGCTGGAGCCAAGAAGGCCTTAGCCCTGACAAGAAGACTGTTTCACAGCAGTCAACTTGTTTCCAGGGTGAAGGTCATATGCTATGTGGCCCTAATCAGACCAGTCATCGCGTATGGTTGTTCTGTGTGGTTTAATGTAGCGCCGTCTCAGATGGAAAAGATTCGGGTGTTTGAAAGGCAGTGTCTTAGGACTTGTCTCGGTTTGTATAGAACACCAGAATCAGAGTACAAGAAATACTATCCCAACAAAGCCCTTTACGATGGGGCTCATCTGAATAGGATTGACAATTTCCTGATTAAGGTGATTCGAAGGCACGTTGCAAGGGCAATGACCAGCGACAACAGCCTGATCTTTGGGGCTTATTACCCCAATGAAATGTACCACGAGAGCTCAATTCTATCGGGCTTTATCCCACCAGAGGCTTTTCTCCATATTGATGCCAAAGGTTTAGTTCAAAGCAGGGATGGTATCCCGGTTATATACCACCGCCACCGCGGTGCGAGGGACAAGCGGCTCATCTACGACGGGTACGTTGCTAATGCTCCGGAGCTCCTCCGTTTTAGTCCCGCGATTGCGGACAGGGATCGGATTGATGCCGAAAAACAGTACGCTGAATTCTGGTGGCTTAAGGAATGGGAGGGGGTTGATATGCTCTCCTAGATCGGTACGTTACCAAGGTAACATACTCCTCCTAGTTGTAAGTTAGATTTAGGATAGATAGGTGGGTTTTGTTGAAAGGCCGCATTCGCTGACATGGGGCGGGGCCACTGAGAAGTAACCTCTGCTTCATGGCATTGGTTAAGTCTCGGTGGTGTGTGTGCACAATGTTGGCGAATGATAGGCTTCCAAAATCGCAATTGGGATGGTGACCACCCGTTGCGAGAAGCCACGAGTGCTTACCATCTTGATTATAGTTAAGTTAGGTTAAGTAGCTTAGGTAGGTTAAGTAGAGTAGGGATGTAGTTTTAAGTTTTACATAAAACTAAAAAATACAATATGGGGTCTAAGTTTTTTCCAATAATATTTTCTTAGAAATGTTACATTTATTGATATATAAGATTAGTCGTAAGATAATTGTAAGGCCGAAAGGCAACGTTTAATGAAATTGTTAAGTTTAGAGCGCTCGGTAAGAGCCAGTAAGCTAGAATAAGTGATTGTCATTGTCAAACTAGATTTAAGCATTTTTGTCTAGAATGTAAGTAATAATGTAAGAAATAATAAAAATGAATTTAAAAGTAAAAAAGTAAAAAGGACTAAGTTTAAATGTTTTCATGGAAGAACTAAATGAGCTTCTGCTAAGCATAAAATCAAAGAATTTGATTGTTTTAGAAGACATAAACATTAATATCTTAAAGGAAACTAATGATTCTGACAAATATTTGCTTTTGATGTCTTCATATGGCTTAAAGTCATTTAACAATGAGTTTGTTAGGTTTCAAAAAAAGAGAAAAGTTTTAAGTGAAGTTCTTGATTTAAAGATAACGGGTCATTGTATGACTTGCCTCGAAATAGAGCTTGGAAATGAGAGACAATCTAAGAACTACATATATTCCTTTTCCTGTAAAAGAAACTATAGATTATTTCTGTTTGGTGAATGCCTTAAAGTTTGAATGTTGGGAGGAAGTATTTTCGGATAATAATCCGTCATCAGCTTATGATAAATCAGCTTTAAATAAATTAAAAAGACACATAGATTTTTCGACTAGAATGCAACCACAGACCAACACTAAACTTAAACCTAAACGACTAAAACCTTGGATTACCAAAAATTTATTGAAAACCATAAATGAGAAAAATTTGCTTCGCAAAAAAATTAAAAACAACCCGCAAAACAGAAATTTAACAAAGCAGTACAGAAAGCTTTGCCATGAAGTAGCTGTAAGTAAAAACAACTTTTATTCCGCAAAGTTTGAAAACTGTAGCGGAAATGTTAAAAAGGAATGGAGAGTTGTAAACAGTATTTTAGGTAATGGCAGCAGTAGGGATAGCCCCTGTGAAATTGAGGTAGACAATGTTTTAATTCGCGATCCCAAAAAAATTTGCAAATACCTTTAACAAGTTAACCTAAGCCCTCACCATCCGGTTGCAATTGCAACTCATATCCGGATATTACAGATGATGGTTTTCAAGCAAATAGCTTTGTTTTTCAGTCTTTTTCACCATTGGAAATCTATAAAGAGATAATAAGTTTAAATAATAAAAAATCTTGTACTTCCGATGGTATTACGAACTGTCTTGTAAAACGCATTGCTTTTTTTGTTGTTGACGTGTTGTGTCATATATTCAATATGAGTGTCAAATATGGTATCTTTCCGTCGGCTGAAGTAATTCATCTTTACAAAAAAGGTTGTAGAAAATCGGTAAGTCAATATAGGCCAATATCCTTGCTTCCAACCTTTTCAAATTACGAGTATGTCCTTTCTAAACAAAAACTATTTCTTTTTCCACCAACAATATGGTTTTCAAGAAGGCAGATCGACGGAAGATGCCATTTTGAAATTTTATAGTGAGCTATGCGATGGTTTTAACACACTAAAAAATCCCATAAAATTCTTTTGGACAAACTCTACAAAGCTGGATTTAGAAATTCTGTATTGAGTTGGCTTAAATCCTATTTATCAACTAGATTTCAAAAAGTGAAAACAAACAAAGTCTTTAGCGAAAAGTTAGAATTACAAGTTGGAGTTCCGCGAGGCTCTGTTTTGGGTCCGATTCTTTTTTTAATATAAGTCAACTCAGTTTTCAAACAAAATTTTTATGGAAATTGCTTTTTCTTACACCAATAACTCCTTATTTGAATCAGTGGCTAGAATCCAAAGTGATTTCCAGCGATTGAGACAGTGGTTTGCCAAACATGAACTTATTGTTAGCGAAAAAACTAAACTTATGCTTTTCAGCTTAAAAAATTCACCTTTGCTTGAGACTTATGTTAATTTCCATTCAGCTGGTTGCCCGAGACTCTCAATGTTCTTACTTGAGATGTGCAACTCGCAAAATGTTTTTATTGCAACCTCACTGTTCCAAGAAACTTTTAACTTGTATTTATTATGGAATCATAAATTCGAAGCTTCAATATGGCTTGACAAGTTGAGGTGGAGCTTACAATAATGTGATGGAACCATTACTTATAGCCCAAAAACACATTGTCAGAATTATTTGTAGAAAAAGTAGAAAAACAAGTAGTGGACATTATTTCTTGACCTAAAAATTCTGCCTTCGAAACACCTATATGTCTATAAGGTCCTTAAAGTTTTTTCCATTCGCAATGGCTACAACACAATGTTTAGAAATTCAAATGCATATGGATTAAGAGTTAATTCTCAGCAACTTTTGAAAGTTCCAATTTCCCAAAGAACACATTTTTATTTTTCTAACTTTTACTCTGCCTCGGCATCTAAGTTATTTAATAGATTACCTTATGAAATAAGATCGCTTAGAATGCGGTATTCTTTTCTTAGTAAAATAAAAATCTGGCTATTTTCATTGGATATTTCCCAAGTCAAAAATTTGTTTATGAACATGCTCGTAGTTTAAGTTCTATTGTTTTCTATTATTTGTTAATTTTGTTTGAAATTGAATTTGTTATATATTATAAAATTATTTTAATTTCTTTTTTTTCTTAGTAACTCAAAAAAAAAACCCCACATCATTGTTTTTATATATATACGGGTCATTCGCTACTAATCTTTAATAGATTAAAGAATGGACCTTTTCTTTCCTTATTCCTCAATTGCTTATATTGTAAGGCATTAGCCTCAAAGATAAGAAAAAATAAATGAATTAAAAAAAAAAAAAGTAAAGAAATAATAAATAAAAAAATAAAAATATTGGTTTTCACTTTTTCAATACATTTGTTATGTCACGAAAACGTTGAAAATCTTCAGCTTCATCGCATGCAGAGTATGAATCGGATTATTCGGATAGTGATGTCTCCAAAATTTCTGGAAAAATTTGAGAATGTTCTTTGACTAATTTAAAGACATTTTTCTCCTTAAAAATTTTTTTCTAAAGTTTATAGTTTTTAAGAAAACGATAGATTAAGATTTTTATAAATTTTTTTAATTCTCGCCGCCATATTGAAAAAACGCGTCGATGAAATTTTCTGAAAAAAATAGTAAAAAGTTGATTCTCGGTGTTTCTCGGTGTCTCATCGAAATTTTGAGCTCAGATTCTGAAAGAGCATCAAATTTCGCGTAGGAATGGAGGTATTGCATTATTTTTTTAGGTCCGATAACATAATAAATAGACACGTTGAGAAGTTAGTAAAAATTCTGATCACTTCGGCGTTAATGGGTTAAGTTGAAGCCCATTACAACAAGCCCAAAGTCGAACTGCCTCTAAGTCATCGTTCAATTGACTGACACAACTATCAATTTTAGCTCGCAGGCAGGAAACATATAATTGAGCATCGTCAGCGTATAAATGTTCATTGGCATGTTTACAAACAAGGGGTAGGTCATTAATGAATACCACAAAAAGCAATGGACCTAGGATTGACCCCTGAGGAACACCATGATATAGTCTTACCTTACTTGACATTTTTCCTTTTAATGAAACCTGCTGATACCTACCGCTAAAATAGTTTAGAATAAGCTCAGCAGCTCTATACCCAAACCAAAGCCATTAATGAGTTTCCAATACAATTTTTCATGATTCACTGAATTAAATGTCTTTGAGAAATCTAAGAGACATGGTAGGGTTATATAAAACTTGTCAAAGTTTAGACGAATATCATCAACTATTTTCAAAAGTGCAGTAGAACAACTATGACTTGCACGATACGCACATTGATGCAGGCTTCTTAACGTGAGTTTGAAGTTGATTCTTCAATCCAGATCCAGAACCTTTGACAAATTCGGGTGAATTCTTATTGGGAGAAAGTCAGCGTATCCAGATGGAATAGAATTCATTGGAATAGGGGTTACTTTTGCAAGTTTCCAGGCGGAGGAAAAGCAGGATTTAATAAGGCAGCAGTTATAAATATGAGTAAGCGTACTCGTATCTCCCACTTTTAATAAATCTCAGAGATATTCCATGTAGACCGATAGCATTAGACTTTCTAGATTTAATGGCAAAAATGACATCGACGCTATCTACAGTTTGGAAAGAAAATGTTGGGCCTAAGAAGTCTGAGGAACTACGGTATAAATTAGCTTCAGTGGAAGGAATAGAACTGTCTGAAACAGATGTGGTTGCAAAAAAGTTATTAAATAGATCCGGATTGTCCGCATAGTTGGAAGAGCCATTTTTAGTGTGAATAACGCCCAACTAGCATTAGCATCATGAAATGCCCAGAATCTGCCATTAAAACAAACCACGCTTGAGCAATTGTCATTAGCTATGTTTTTAGGTTGATATTGTACATCTGTCATCTGGCGCTCAAATAACTAGCGCGGCTTATGCCGAGTGTGCTGAACTTGTTTCAGAAACAGCATCCTATGGAAACCCTAGAGAAATGCTTTGTGTTGGCATCATTACCGGCGACGAGACATGGGTCTATGAATATGACATCGAAACTAATCAACAACCATAGGAATAGCGCTTCTCAGACGAGCCAGAACCTAATAACCCCGGCAGAGTTGATCCAAAATAAAGGCTTTGTTGATCGTTTTGATTGCCGTGGTGGGGTCCACGCCGAATTTCCTCCGCCAGGCCTGACAGTAAATAATGAGTAATGCATGAGCATATTAAAGCGTTTGAGGGAAAATATTCGTTACAATAGGCCAGTTCTGTGGCCTACAAACCGGCTTACACATCTCATTTTGAACGCGAGTATTTCTTGTGATTTTCTCGTAATTTCACGACTCAAGTTTTGACAGTCAATCCGATAAAAGAGAACTCGAAGAAGCAGCTAAAGGCGATTACAAAATAGTCGTTCGAAGTGAAGACTGGATGACGCGTTGTATGATTATTGCTGACAATAGAGAGTTCTTTGAAAGGATTAAAATGAATATCGATAAAATATCGAAGAATTTCGGTTACTTTTTGATCAGAAAGTACAAACACATATTCGAATGTTGATAGGTCCTATTTACCACCATTAGCAATGATGTCGGCCTTAGCCTCAGAACTGGCGGTAATACCGAATTATAAAAGATTACAGATTTTACTTTCGATTCCGACCTAATAACTGCGATCCCTTGGAATTGTTCACATTTTAAGATTGAGATTGACTTTGGCATAAATCGACTTGCCACCGCCGCCTATATGAGCTATTCGTCTTTGTTGTAGATGGTGATGAAGTTGTGGTGTTCTTAGAAGTTGGGTTTTCGAGAAGAAATTGCAATTTTTTTCGTTGTATGTATTTCTGCATTACGTCCTTTCTAGAATGGGAAAACAAACCATGAAGCTATCAGTTTTAGATACACATGTGTAGAGCTGGTACTGTAGAATTGATATTTAAAAAATTTGAGTATATAACCTTCGCTATCAATCATCAGCGGTAACTTGAAGGTATGAACGTATTAATTAGTACTAGATTGCCATTGTCATTGCCCCAAGTGATATGGAGGAACTTAAAAAATATTTCTTTTAGAGGTGCCCTTTCCAGGACGGACTTCATGAGAGATCACGCATGCACCCTGTCGCTGTTGTATAGTATTTTTGTTCAGTATTGTTCAATATGCTATCATGATAGCACTTAGAATAGGAACATCATCTTAATATATCTGCTATATTCGACGAGGTATGTATTGTGTTTCGTGCGCTTAGAGCAACTTATGGTCCACACAATCGAACTTACGCATGCACAATTTGCCGTACCATTAAAAAATTGTAAATGCAATTTCATTTTTAGATAGTACCCGATCCAATAAACCATATCTAGCAGGAAGTGCAGAAAATAAAGCGGCGGTGGTAGCAGAGAGTGTACGCGATGGCCGTGTTGAATCGATTCGGCGCCGTTCTCAACAACTTCTGGCATGCAACAACTTGGCGTATTTTTAGTGATAACTTTGGTTTAAGGGCAGACAGAATTCAGTTCGTGCAAGAACTTAAACCGTTCTACCTTCCAAATCGTCTTTCAGTTGTTGGACTTTCGAAGAGCTTCAAGAGATTCACCGTTTTCGATCAAAATGTTGTTCAGCGGTTTGGTGTGGTAAATGGACTGATAGAATAATTTTTTTTTTTTTTAACTGAGGCCGGCTGGAACATAATTGTGAATGGCGCCCATTTTTACGCCATGATCGTATTATGTCTCAAAACTACACTGATAGAGGCCAAACAGGTCATTGATTACGAAATGAAGTAGAGGGTTTAATCTCCAGGTTGCGGATAGCGAGTTGGTGTATTAAGTTAACTTCGGCTGGCCAAAGTCTGGCTCTTGAGATGTGGGTCGTTCCCGACATTAAATAGCCCATGAAAAGGGCTTCTCATACGAAAGTTTTACAAAAATGTGAAAAGAAAGTAAAAATGAAAGGAAATTGGAACTGAAACCTCATGCTAGAGTCAAAGTCGGTGCTGAGAATATGGAAAAACTTTTAACGTAGATGTATAATGGTGAAGAACCCCGTCACCCCGCCATCAAGCAGAAAAGACCATTCAATTTTGATAGCCAAAACATCCGTCTGCTTGATCAATATTATGCAAGGATGCAGTACCTTAGCCGCAAACAAGTTTTCTTAAAATTGGGTACAAGATCTTATCTGCTGAATAGTGTGGAAGTCCAAAACTCTTTGATTACAACGGATTGGCTCCTATCAAAGCGGTTTCAGACCATGAAAGTCCATAATCGACCGAATCCGTAGACTCCGCAGATCTTGAAAAAAAACTCAAGAAGTCCAAATCGGTACTTACCAACATTTCATCAATTTTATGGCCGCAAGGAACTGTATTTATTGAGACGTTCTATGTAAAACTACGTCTACTTTTGGTATACCTTCCTCCTTGTTCGTCTGTATAGAATTGCGACTAATTGCGCTCGCCTCTCCGCAAAAATCGATAATGACTTAACCAAGACCTTTAATGCCAAAAGTAGTTCTAGGCAAGGTAACGCGCTGCCTGGGAAAGAATTTTGCGAAACTACCGGAGCAAAAGTCTGTGCAACTACAAGTGTACGTCGATAATAACGTCAAAGGGGTTACCCTTATGTGAGGGCAAAGCCAAGTATATGCTGTCAACATTGACGATTTGGACAAAACATCACAGTTTACATCTTAGCTTTCGAGGTAGTAAGAATGGAAACGAAACTAAGAAACAAAGTCTTGCCAATCCCTGTTTTTTAGAGCTAAGAAAAGTTGTAAGGCAAAACCAAGAAAAACTAAGGAGACTCCATATAAGACCTTGATCTTAGAAGTCTTGCTCCATGGCACTGAAGCATAGAATCTATCGCAGATAAAGATATTCTTGGTCGTTTCGAAAGAAAATTCCTTAAAAAAATATCTGGTCCCGTTCGCTTAAACCGGCTTTGAAGGAAAAGATTTAACGACGGACTGAACTCTACCTCTACCTTAGGAGCCTTGGATATGTAGACCAAATGAATACCAATACTCTGACTCGCTATATCCTCAAATTTACAAGGAAGGACAACGCAGTAGAGGAGGACTTTATCTTAGTTCGCGCGCATAAATAGAAGGAGACCTAAACCGGCCTGGAGTGCCCAACTGGAGACAGTTATCTAAAGATCGGTCTAACTGAAAAGGCTTATCATAATCCCACCTAAGTAAAAAACGAGTCTTCTATGTTCTCTAAAAGGAAACTAATTGATTGCATGTTGCACATTTCCTCGATTGCGCCGTTTTCATTTCCTTCTTTTTCTCTGATAAATCCGATCTCCCTCCTTTGGTTCTGGAGCGTATTTGCCGACTTTGCGCTTCGTTACAGTATCGCTATATAGACGAATTGATTGATTAAATTTCATCACTCTTTTTCAAAACTTGGCCACTGGTTGTTAGCACTTTATGATGGCCATAGTGGCGCAACATTTAGAAGTATGCAATTGACAAAATTCATGACTGATTGTTGCTATCGCTTTTCACTTATAATTCTGGAGGAGCACTTTGTGTGGATCGCTACAAAATTGTTGGCAGGTTTTGATTAAGTGACTTCATATTCCATTGTGGATAGTTTCTTCTGCTGTCGATAAGTAGCACCTAGCTCAGAAGACATCTTTATATTTAACTCTAACCGGGAAGTCATACTTTTAGAGTTATACGAGCAAATGCACTTTAATTTGAATCTAATCCACTTTCTTGCCAGCCCCACTATGTCTTAAGACCATTGCTGTTAACTTAGCTGGAGAAATTTAAGAATCCTGGTAGCGATTGATTGAAATTGATTCGATGTTTCCATCCATATTTTGCATGTTGTTTGTTCGATCCATTATTCACTCATTTTTCTTCGCAATTCTCCACCTTTACTTCTTGCTATCAGAGCTACCCACATTGACATGTGCTTGAGTTTTAGCCAAAGTGGGAGTCTGTCTGAGTTTTGGTTCTAGTCCTGGTGGAATTATACTTTTCATTCTGGTTGTTCCTTGATTTTATTCAAGAGTTTATTCCATCTTCAACCCATCTGTAGTTTTTTCCTATTTATTTACGTAACATGCATGGTTGCCACTTGACTGATGTAAGCTGAAGTTTAGAATTGTTTTTTGTAATTTACCAAAGTTCTGTTGAAATAATTGGATTAAGGTTGTGTAGCAGGAGTTCTCTTGAAGTGACTTAAAAAATGAACTGAAATTAGGAAGGCTGAATGAGAAAGACTCAACATGATCTTTCGAAGCATTGGCAAATTTACTTCGTATTGGTTGAATAGAGTTCCAGCATTCTCAAAGTGGAAAATTCGCACTGAGAAATTGCGCTTCGTTCATAACGTTCTTAAAACGATCAATAACTTAGCTCGTAGAAAGGCCCATGTCTATGACTCAATGTTTGTATATAAATACTCGAAAAATGTTTGCTTAAATCAGCCAACTGGCGTTCGTGATAAGACTGGATTCGAGTACATTCGTTAGATCTTCACTCTTCTGGCTAAGTCGATGTCGCTGTACAATCCATACAGTCTATCATTGTACCTCCTCCTCCACTCACAGTCAATGCAGACGGGATCGAAAATCACTCGAGGAAAAGCAGTCGAGAGCTTCCTTATCCATTTTTGATAAAATCTATGCTTCTGCTTTATATGCTAGGACTGGGGTTATTGAGGTCTTATATAGGGTTACTTTTGATGTTCGAGAGAAAGCTTTGCTTGTCAGTTGCCTTCTTAGCCTGTCCGGCACGTAGGTGCTGGGTTTATTTTTACTTTGTCTTACCCACTATCTACATGAGTTCTTTCCTAACCTTGATGGAGGTTGTTGAAGAAGCAGCTTTGGCGTTGTAAGTGAGGTTAAGAAGGCTGTTCAAATCGTCCCCTTCGCTTGGTTTTCGGACAAACAATTCGGACCAAAGTTATTAGATAAGTTGGTGAATGCTCCTCAGTAAGTCATTGCTTGCTACTGTTAAGACCTCGGCACTTAGGGCGTCAGTTCCAGCAACTTTGTTGAACTTAAGCTTAGATCTTTACTTTATCCAGGTCGGATTGACGGAATTTCTGTTTCACATGAGGATTTCCTAATCCTAATCCTCAGCATCGGTTTGGGCTTCGGTTTGGGCTTTGTGTCTATGACATGGTTTTTCTCAAATATTAATAAAAGATCTGAATCTCATTCCAGGAGTAGCAGCTTAGGGCTTCGGCTAGTTGTTCGCCTGCAACTGACTTGTTAAAGGACCTAACATTCCACGTGCATATCCGAAATTCGTTGTTCTTAATTCGTTTGCATGGGTTGTCAAAAGTAGATCCATTCGTATCCGAAGGCTTGTTGGTGTTTCGGAACTTTCGTCTTCTTCCATGGCTGCCTTCCGGTTATACCGAAGCTAATAACCCGTTCGCCATCATCTGTTTCCCAAGACCTTGACTTAGTTTCGGAAATTGCCACCGGCCTGAGATCCAAATATGTCCGAGTGGTCCGAGATTTTACTTCACCGTTGATTCCATCTGGGGAATTCATCCTCTATACCGTTTATAGTGCTGCTTTATTTTACTGCTGGTCAACACTCGTTCTTATAGGTTTTGTAAGTCGTGTCCTAATGGACACCGACAAGTACCAGACGTTTACGACTTGGAGGTAAACAAGAGCAATTGATGTATAAAAACTGTTTGAACACTGGATATCGCCAGGTTGTCGCCTCTCAACGCCTAGCTTTTTTTAACAGCACTTCTTTTGAAACGAACAAACAATCGATGACTATTAGCAGCAGTTTTGTGCGGAAAAATATTGCATTAGATTGGTCATAAATAGTCCATATCTGGCACAAAATACGTTATTTTCAAGGCGAAAAAATAAATCTATTTTTTATAACAGGTGTGTTTTTAAGCCAAACTAATTTAAGGCATATCCCCACCATGGCTGGAGCTGATAAGTGTCATCCGAAGGAAATTTCTTGCGGCGAACTTTTGAAGTATTTGTTGCCGTTTGTCTTCAATAAGAAAAATAATGTTGCCTTCTAAGGCGTCGATTGTTATTGATTTGCCAGCATAGACTAGGGACATTACGTAGCCCTAAATAAAACAGATCCATAGGGAGTCGAATCGCAAAATCTTAGAGGTAAGTTTACAGCTCCATTACGTAAAATCCTTCTTTAACCGACTGTTTCCTTTAATTTTGTCGTTTCTGTGTTCTATGCCACATTGCGTCATCCTGCTGGAACTACATTAATGCCAATTAATCGTGGAATGAATAGTCATACTTATGGTCTTCTCTCCAAGTTCGAAAACTTTGCTTATTGACATATCCATTGAGCCAAAAATGATCCTCATTGCTGAACACAATTTATCGATTAAACAGCGAATCCAATATCAGCCAGTTGATTCTGGGCCGAGTCACCGAAGTTTTGACGCAAACGATGATCATTCGGCTTCAATTCTTAGTCAAGATGCGTCTTGTAAACCTCTAAACCAAGATCTTTGCATTGAATTCTTCATAAAGTGGACAGACAAAGACCAAGCTACAGTGGATTACGTCAAATCGATTTAATTGTATTTTCTTTAACACTATCCTGCACGGTCGCAATATTCCAATATTCTCTACCGTATTCCTTCTCTTATGCATCTCGGTGCCACTGCATCGTTCAAAGAAAATGTTGCGCAAAAACGGCCAACAATATGACGAACAGCGGTCTCAGAGGTTCGATAATGTCGTCAGGGTAATATGGTGCAAGTGCTCTATAAGTTTGGCGAACAGATCCATTATTTTGGAATCAAATTTAAAAAAATTGGTAACCACCACCAGTAGCTCCCGACGTGTTTTTAAGCAAAGCATTGACTGGTGTACACCTGTAAAAAAAAGTTCAAGCATAGATGCACACGAGATGAATCTAAATATGTCCGCAATTTCATTCCTTGTGTCCTAAAGGTTTGCCTGACGAGCTAAAAACCCACGAAAGCATTTAACCCGGAATTTTATAAGTAGAAGGGATATCTAGTACAAATTGTCTGATCAGCTTATTTTCAGATAGCAATTTGGCTGTGTAAGTCAGGTTGTCAGGCAGTCTCTAGTTTCCAGCGCTATATACTACCGAGTCTTTCGGGTAAGACAGAAAAACCTCATCATCATCGGTTTAGTTGAAGATGGATTATATAGAAGAACTCTGACTTTGAAACCTTTCTAATCTCTGAAACATTACGTCTTATGAGTATATCTTCTCCTAGGCAAAGTAATCGCTTTTAGACTTTTCTTTAGCCAGATTTCGATAAAAAGGGCCAACAAATGTGTGAAGAGTCGTGTGTCTCTAAAGTAAGCGATGTCATCATCTGCCATCTATCTCACAAGCTGATAGGAAAGACCTTTTGTTTTATAATTGGAGCGCAAGGGATTTTGTACCCTTAAAATGTTTGCACATAGCGCGGGCGAAGAAATTTAGGGAGGGAGACAAGAGAGGTACTGATGCACGTTGGTCTTGAATGTTCGGAGGTTATAATGACGAGCGAATAAAGAGCTCGGCAGGGCATTACATAAGCGAGTTGTGGGCTTGAGGAAGTCCTGATGAGCATTCATAGCGAGACGGGTGTTACGGATGGAGGTTTGAAGGGGCGGAATGACACTGCCAATTTCTGTGGAGTGGTGAAAATAGCGATAAAACAAGGTGAGGCAGGAGACATTACGTCGGTGGTCGAGAGTGTCAATCGACTGGGTAATATTGACGTCACATAAGTTTTAACGCCCGGCTATGAATTTTATCTAGTAGGTGTGAAGTAGTCCTAGGAGCCCCTGACTAGATGTGGCCATTGTACTCCAATTTTGGGAGGATGAAAGCCTTATATATTGAAGCACAATCAGGGGGGTGAAAATTGTTTACATCGCTTGAGAAAACCTAGACATTTCGCAGCATTTTTGGGGACTTCGAATATGTGGTCATTTCAACGTAAGTTGTCATTGATACACATAGCGAGAATGGAAAGTTTTTCGGACTCGACGATGCAAGTGCCATTCATGGATATGCTGTTAATATCGGAATTTAATGAGCTTAACACACACTGCCCTTCTCTTACTACAGCCGAAGAGCAGGGCCGTGAGTTCTGCAACGAAAATGAAAAGCAGAGATTACTGTCGTGAGCGAAGGAAGTAGCAGACACGAGATCGTTGATAAATATTAAAAAGAGTTTCGGAGACAGAACGGAGTCCTGGGGCACACCAGCATTTATTTTGTGAATATCAGACTTGAAACCATCCAAGACAACTTAGATGGAACATTCCGCAAGGTAATTTCTAATCTATTGAAGAAGAGGGTCGTCGATCCCAAAAGCACTTATTTTTGACAAAGGAGCCTTATGCCAAACTCTGTCAAATGCCCTAGAAAGATCAAGTGCAACTATATTGCTTTCACCAGATTGATGTTAACTTCGGTTGCGCTTTTCGGTGAGACATGCCATCAATCTGGAAGTGTTGAGTTGGCCGCAAAGTGTGCAGCAAACAGATTATCTTTGTCCAAACAGCTGACAGCTGGAATGACATTATAAATGAACGTAGGGATGGAGGATGAAGCAGAATTTCTAATGTTTTTGACGAATGACCAAAAATTTGTACTACCTTTGGGACATTTTAGTATTTCTCGCCTCAGTTTTTGGTCGTATAGGAATTTCACACGCTTAAGAAGGGCATCGCAGTTGTTCTTGGCTCGTTTGAATTTTTTCCGGGTTTTTTCTGGTGTTTACATGTGTTGCAACGGAGTATGATGCTTCTACTGTCAGTGTATTCGAATCTAGGTTCACTGGGAGGTGGCTAGTTAAAGTCTTCGGTTGATACTTTCACAATCAACGAAAGAAAAATGTTAATCTTTGTTTAGGGCGTTCGACAATTCGAAGGACTTATCTTACAATGGCAACAAATATAATTCTTAAATTTTGTAACTTAGTGGCAACCCTAAAAACATGTAAGTATCTATGCAATTCACCTTCGGAATCACTCGTTCCATCAGTACAAATACGAAAATAAGTGAGAATATGGCTGGGCTGCATGGAATATTCGTATTCTTTCTGTTGCAACTTAAAATGCATTTCTGCTCAACAATTCGCAGTAGGAACATATACACATGACACGCACAAACACAACACATTGTTACAAAAAGAAGCCTTCATTCTACGGCACGAGTACAATAGTTGCGATTATGACAACGTCAAATGACAAGGATGACGATGACGATGACGATGTCATTCGATGTGCATGCTCTACAATGCCGATATGAATGTCTTTACAAGGAGATGAGTTCTTCATCCGACTACAATAGTCAGTTATCCAGCCTGCAAATATGATTCACTCTATACTACGTGATGTCCTTATTGTGATAGCGCAGGGATGCGGTCCACCTGCTGAAGCAACATCTTTGCCTCTTGTATTCTGCTGATACTACAAGAGGCTTTGCTGCAGTTTTAGCATTTCAATACAAATACGGATATGTGCAGGCGTTTCACTGGAAAAAAGAGTCTGCTTTCTGATATAGTTTCTGAATGTCAGCTTCAGCATTCTGGATAATATGCGAAAGTGGCCTCGAATGATGACAGAAAAAGTGGTGGTGCGCTTATAGGGGTAGCGGCTTAAGGACTGAGCAATAGCCAAAGTGCAATATTAACATTTTGTGTGCAAATGCTTCACTGATCTTCAATTGAATCGTTCTCCTAAAGCTACCCATCAGCAACTCAAACTCGTATCATTAACCGCATTGGGACTTCTTTATTTATTCCCTGTTTACCCACCTACCACAGTGGGCACAAGTAAAGTATAGGGACTCAAGGGGTAGGAGCAAGCTTCTTCTACATAGATAATAATGTTAAATAGGGAGAGGTGGAACCAATGGGTGGTGTTCATGCAGTCAGATGGATGGTTTTTCACGTCGCAATTTTTTCTTCATATTTGATTACATTGTTTTTGTTTTTTTTTTTTTGGATATTTCGATGGTGTTATCCAAGTTTTTCGGATCACTGGGTACACAGGGTGTTTGGAATATGAGATATTTACGGCATCGATTTCGAATGGAAATTGATTTTCGGTTTTTTTTTGGTATTTGGTTTGATATCCGAAAATGGGGTTAATATTATGTCGTATCATGTCGAAGAGATACTTTAGAAACTCTGATCTACGTAGGTAGGCAGCAACCGAAGAGAGAAAAAAAATTGTCGACTTGGCAAGTATGAAGACAGTTGGTTTTTCGTACAGAAAAAAGGATTCCACAAAAACGAGCCAAAAAACAAAACACGAAGAACAAAAACAAAAGCATTTTGCGTGTCGATGAATATCAATTTGACATTTGGAGGGATTTTGAAAGGATAATTTTTCGGATATAAGTAGTGCTTATGCGGATTTGTTGAGTAGATACTTTTATGGTAGCGTGGGAAAATTTTCAATGATGTGGCTGTTTTTGGCATTTCAGTGAAAGTTTTGCTTACTTGGAGTTTTTCAGAGAAACAAACAATTATCGAGATAAATAGGGAAGTGGGTAAAAGATAGATTAGAATTTATTTTTGCCGTACGTGTGCCCCTGATTTGGCTCAAGGTATAAATGAGGTAGATATGACTACAAAAATGAATTTAGCCGCAGAAGTAGTTAATGCAGAATTGAATCGCATAGGCAAAGTCCGACACTTATCCCTCGCTGTGTGTTTTACAACTTGCTTTGGATATTTTATACTAGACTCTTATCACCCCATTTCAGCTCTTTGGCATGAAGCATAGACGTTAGCGAAGGCGGATGTAGGAGAAGATATAGAAGCAAATTTCCTGAACTCTTCAGAAACAATCATCTGAGAAGAAAAGTGAGCATAAGTCGCCTGAGTTGGATAGTAGATGGTGAGCGAAGAAGTCCACATTTACTTTGTTCTGTAAAACCATTTTAGTGAAGAAATAATCACAGTGTATTGAGAAGTTGTTGCACCAAAGAACGCTGCTGTGGTACATCTTCCACTTTCTGTCAAAGTGAACACCTTATTCAAACATAGAATCGACTTTAAATTCCTGAGTTGTCCAGCTAAAGTGGACACAGTAGCAAAGCAATCGCATTTAAACCTTAGAAAGGATTTGCAATTGGAATATCAGAACAAACTATAAATCGTGTCCTCACGCAAGAAGAGCTACACGAAATCTTTGGGGAGAAAAGTTGTGAGGAATATCGATTTTTATTATGAATCATATATAAGACATCTTGGGCTTACCACTATTCCACAGGAAGGACAAACAGTTCAAAGTGGTTGATGACAGACAGCGATTTTGTCTATTTGATTAAAGCAGAGAACAATATACAAGCTTAAGTCTAACTAAGCTGCTGAAGATGACGGTAATTTGATCAGAATGCACCCATTTGATTTGATAAATAATAAGCACCACTTAAACTGTAATACGACTGCAGACAAATGAGAGTTCGGCATCTTCTGCTCAACTAACGAAATAGCCTCGCTATTGTACCGCTTGTGTACATCAGACACCAGCCCCGAACGAAAGCCTGAAGAGAAGAACAAAGGAATATCGTAGTAGAGCCGCATTCAATGCTGAGGATTTTGAAAGATCATATCTGTAGATTGAAGTCTGAAAAAGCATAGATAAAAAGAAAATAATTGTCTTCAATTAAAACACAATTTATTTTCCTTTGCAGATTTATCAAGAGATTTCGATTGAATTTTCAGTGCCAGTTATCTACCGCAGTTCCGCCAGTACTTCAATTAGCCCAACTTTTCGGAATTGGTGGATTTCAGAATACCGTTGAAAATTATTATTTAATCGGAATTTGCCAAAGTACGACTTCGAAAATGAAAACAAATGTTTTGAAGGAAATGGAACATAACAACTTTTTTGAACGATAATTTTTTTTAATCTGATTTTCTGATTATCATCATAAACCTGAAAAAAAAATGTATTTAAATAAAAATCTTTTTATACATATTTATCCACATACCTTTCTCTACAATTTAGCATCTTTTACCGGTGGACCAAAGGAATTAAGTTTTCATATTTTTTTGTACAGCATTTATTTTATTTATATTCAATAAATCTTAATTTTAAAATATATTTCATACTTACATTCTCTCCATTCGACTGCTGACCCACTAATGAGTGGGTTCACGTAAACAAAAACACTCGTTCACGGGTGACATAATCCCGAATGTGTGTTTTTACGTGACTTGTCATACGTTCACGGAAGAGACGATTTGCCCCCAGCTCTTTCTTACTTCACTGGCCGCTGAACGAGGTCGAAAAATGTCCGCTTGACTGCAATCGGTGGCTCCCTCTTTAGCATGATGGCTCACAGCTGGGGCCCCGTAGCTTCTCCTACACTCTTAACTGACTTTTGAGCTGGTCGATGGTTTCGGCTTGATTTTGCTTCGTTTTGCCTTGAATCAAGGATTCATTCGATAAAATATTCAATCAGGCTCCCTTCATCCAACTCGATAGGCCTGCCAATCTCCAATAACCAGTAAAGATATTTGCGAAGTGTTTTGCGTCTTACGTCGACTTCCCTGCAGGCAACCGACTCCCAAATTCTACTTTAAGCGCCTTCTTGAGCTCACACGTATTTTTGACACCCGTTAGACCTCTGATGAAAAGTCGTGCTGCTCCCGTAAGCAGCTGCTTCGCGTATATAAACTTTTGAAATTTGCTCTAGCTGACGAAGATGACGTTCTGCTCGGACTCTTGGATCCACTGGTTAAGTTCGGGGCATCCTGTTCCGTCGAACGCCGACAATGAACCTTCGATATCGCGAAGTGTAAAAATTTCTCCTACTGCGGTAGCCCTACCCATGTTCGCAACTGAATCATCGCATTCACTTTCCCCCTGGTCTGAACCCTCGTCATTTTCACCCCATGATACCCCATAGTGTTCAAAAACTCTGTCTTGCAGTACGTTCTTTAGTCCGGTGGTCGATAAATTTAGTTGGGTCAGTTTTTTCCTAGCTCCGTCCACGGTCAATGAAAGTGCAGTACCTATTTTTATTCATTATACCTAAAAATACTGGAATACCTTAATTATATTAAACTGTGGCCAATTATATTATAAAAAGTTTAGGAAATTTAGGATACAATATACTGCTGCTGTTACTGCTGTTTTATTTGCTGCTTTACTTCATTCATTGGAACATACAACCACGGTTCAGCTGATGCTGTCCGACGTTTAGTGACACTGTTAACTGACGCTACTGATCGCTATTTAGATTTGTGTTCTTTTATAGTCCTTCTATTAAATTTTTTTTACGCAACTTTCTCAACTTTCTGAGTCGTTTCTGGACTAAGTTTCACTTCAACTCTTCTTTCACAGCTGTCCAAACAACGGGATTAATGTAAAGGCGACGGATAGTCCGTCGTTTCCTAGACACGGCTCCTTCGTTCGACACACGAATACAACTGACAGGTACGAACCAACAAACTGTAAACTGTCTTCGCACTTTTGTGTATGACAGTGACCATTACGGTCTTAGTATCGAAATAACCGTTCCGAACGAAAATGCGCAATTGGATGAGTTTGTTCAAAGGCATTCCTACAACTACAGCAGAGTGCGTTGGACACTAGAGCACTGTCCTCGAATTTGCTCTACCCACCGTCCAACAGAAATCTGTCAAATGAGAGGATTGACAGGTATCTAAAACTAATGGACGAGACAATTAATCGGACAATTAAGACAAAACGATACCTCGGTATCAATACACTGAAAACGAAGACTTATTCCGCAACGCAACTATTGACGCACTGCATCGACATAAAAGTAGACTACTGTCCAGACTGAAGACCTTGTACAGATAGTTTACTGACAGACATAGCCCGGAGATTATGACATTGAAGTCGTCGATCAAAAATCTCCAAACATTAATAAAAGAAAATTACAGGTCTTCTGTAAGTTTGTATTGGAACAATAAAATTCGCGCTGTAAACACCAGCAACCCCAATATGTTTTTGCAAATAAATAAAATTTTTCGGAGGAAAGATCAAGACGACCTTTCATGTCTTAAAATTGCCCGAACGACTGACAATGAAGGCATACTTTCAACAGCTGGCATAGATCCAAATGAGGCTATTGATGATGACAACTTGTTTGTAATCGAAGATTCGAGAAGGTCGAGGCTATAGGAGCGACTTCCAGGAAGTGTACAAAGCGAATGACACCATTGGCCCGAACCACGACTCCTTGTGCACAATTTCTACCTTCGAAATGAAATAGTGAACTGGCGAATCGAGAACTCGGGTTTCACCCAGTTCAGTGACGAGAATATGGCAAATAATGTCATCGCCAATGAAAGGGAACAACCCCCGTTCATTTCGAAGGAAGACCTTCACACGATCTTCGACACAATTAGAAGTAAGAAATCAGTGCGAACCGATGGAATACCGAACATTGTGCTTCGACATCTCCCACTAGAAGCGGTGGACATTTATACCATCCTGTTTAATAATGCAATGAATAATGCACATTATCCAGCGCATTGGAAAACGGCGGTGGTTCAATCTATCCCCAAAAAGGGAAAGGATATATCCAATCCGGCGAATCTCCGGTCGATAAGTCTCCTTCCGAATATCAGTAAGGTTTTCGAAAAAGTCATCAATAGAGTCCTGACTAAATGGGTTGACGACAGAAATATAGTACCGGATAATCAATTCGGTTTCAAGGCGGGGCATGATGTTATTCATGCCGCGTCTAAACTGGTTTCTGATATCCAATGGAATAAAGCCAAGAAACAGTGCACTGGTGCCTGCCTGATTGACTTGGAAAAGGCCTTCGATACCGTATGGTTAGAGGGACTCTTCTACAAGTTGAACAGACTGGGCATTAGTAAACCACTGCTGTATATTCTTTTCAATATGCTCACAGATAGACAGTTAATCGTGAAAAATGGCGATGTGACTTCTACTGGTACATTCAACATTAAAAACGGTCTGCAACAAGGTGCGGTCAATTCGCCAATCCTTTTCAACATTTACACAAGTGATCTGATAGGTTCACTTCACCATGCCATAGCGTACGCAGACGACTTAATCGCGTACAGATCAGGTCCAAAGATTGAGGTTATAAACATTCTTTTGCAGCGTGACTTCGATAAAATTAAGCAATATTGCGACGACTGGAAGTTGAAGATAAACTTTCAGAAGTCGGAAACCATTCATTTTAGGACGCCTTTGTCTGGGGCTTCTGCGGATACCAGAAAGAATTGGCGAAAGTTTCAGATCGTGGGACAACACGGACAACCACTTGCTTGTCGAAGTGTAGTCAGATACCTTGGGATCTGGCTAGATCAATATCTATATTTTAACAAACATATAGATGTTGCTCTGACCAGAGCCAAAGGTGCTTACAAAGAGACTGTTTTATAACAGGCAACTCGATGCGAGGGTAAAGGTGATCTGCTACATGGCCCTTATCCGGCCTATGCTTGTATTTGGTTGTCTCGTGTGGTTCAACGTGAGAGCAAGTCTTTTGGAAAAGATTCGGGTGTTTGAAAGGGGTTGCCTTAGGGCTTGTCTTCGCCTATACAGAACACCAGAGTCTGAGTTCATAAAATTCTATCGCAATGAGGTCTTGTACAATAGGGCTAACCTAATAAGAGTGGACAATTTTGTTATTAAGTTGACTCGAAGGCACATTGCAAGAGCAATGATCTCGTCGAATAACCTGATCTCTGGGGCTTACTACCCCAATTATATGTATCACGAGAGAGCATCCTTCAAGGTACTTTGATGCACTCACAGTGTCTCTGTCGGTTTCATTTTTAAAATTTTTAAAAGGAAAGGGGCATGCATGTTAGTGAATGGATGGGGTGAATACGAACTTTTTTTCTTCGCTCTTTAGGTTGCACTTGGAAGTCGTATCTGTAACAGTTCTTGAGTGAGGATATATTGAATCAATAAAGTATGGAAAGAGATGTTTTTTTTTTTTTGTTCTTTTTGTGTTGTTGAGACGACAAAGTTACAAAGGAGCATATGATCTAGAAGGGTGTAAAGTTTACTTGATTACCAAGTAACAGTTCATTGATTTGGTTGGGAAATAGAGTTTTACAGAAAGGCTTTGCAATACTTGGTAGGAGAAACACGTCATGTTTGTTTAAGTAAGTTGCACTTTGTAAGCTGTAATGTCCTTTTTCGAACTGTCAAATACATACGAGTATATGCACGTTCGTTGTATGTTTTCTTCAACAGTTTGGAGGAAACAGCAGGAGGTCGTCCTCACAATGCTTAGGTTGGGTTGCTGAGTTGTTGGCGTAAGCCTTGAAACCTGAAAAGTCACATACGTCCTTGTTAAACGGAAAATGTCTCCCGCTGTTACAGTGACATCTACGGTATTGAAAGCGTGCGAACTCCCTTTTCATTTTATGTACCGATGAAATGCTCTTATTTAGTTCGTAGGGTAGAATCAAATCTAATGTTTGATTTTTTTTTTCACGTATCTGCGTTGTAACTGCGGTGCTTTTCGGATTGGCTTACGTTAAAAGGGAGCACTCTATTTTGGATCACCTCGCGCGTAAGATCATGAGTTTCCTGAATTCGTTGCATCGAGTAGTGGAATTATTTTTTCTTAAATTTCTCTTCCGACTTGGACTTGGTTGGAACTTGGGCTTTTCCGACGGCCTTCGGCAAAACCATCTGATTGGTCGATTTGTGGAAATTCTGTCGAGTGCATTTTTCAAGCCGAGGAAGAGGTTATGCAAGTCTTTTGGAACGGCGCAATGTGTCTCCACCGTTAGCCGTTTATTTTGAGTCGTGTCATATGATATTTTGTTAGAGAGTCTCCAAGTCTCTCGTATATTTTTATAGCTATTACTTCGCAGAGCTGGCTTACAATTGTGGTGTATTACCCAAGGCCGTCTCTTAGGCTCTTCACAAGATTTCATGTTCTGGATCACAACCGCTAACCGTAATTCCCAAAACTATGGGGATATTTCCAATAGTCGCTGTATCTGTACAATAACTGCTTTAGCTGGTAGTTTTTGCTCCCTTCTTGCGTTTGTTGGGCAAAGTTTGATGACGAGAATACGTTCGGTGGTCACACTGAAAAAGCTTGTTAACCTTTTCCACCTGGATTGCCATATTATTCTCGACGTTGCCTTTTCTTCTTTCACTATTTTGGCCTCCTGCCGGTTCGGGGTCGACTAAAGTACACCCTAAGCATCTCATTTCCAAGTATGTAGACGGGCTTAATCTGGCTAATCTATGGGCTGCTTCGTCTAAGATTGTTAATTTGTCTCTCATATGTTGTAAAGCAGAGGTCCAAGTAGCGAACCTGGCGGAACTCTAGCGGAAACGCAGTAGTAGTAAGGGCCATCCTCAGTATGGTATTTTAGCCTTCTGTTGAGTAGTCGGGGACTATTTTCAGTATGCCGTATGGCTTATATATTCTGGCCAAGGATATTTTAACGTACGACCAGCTCACCAGTTATAGGCATTCTTCACTTCAAGCCTTATTACTGCAAAATAATAGTTCGTCCAATATTTTGTATGGCTTTAGCTGCTGTATCTACTACCGCTTTTGTGCCATACAACGCGAAGAACTTTCCCTGCTTCTTTTCAGCGCACAATTCTCTGATGAAATCGGTGCTGCAATAAACAAAGGCTGAACTTCCAGGGAACAGTAATCACATGAATCGGCCATAACCTTCGATAAAAATAAAACAAGCGATACGTTCACCTGCACAAGATGTTCGAATAAGGCTGATGCAACAACCATCAAAAGGTGTAATTCCGGTCAACGGAAGGGTCCACGCTAATATGTAGCTTTAATATCCATTTTATAGAATTATAGGAACCAGCAAGGCCTTCAAAATAGCCATAGCCCTTCAAAACACACTCTATCTCTTCATTTTTGGCAAATCTTTTACCACCAAGCCGTTTGTTTTTTAGATAAGAGAACAAAAAATAATCTGAGGGAGCTAGATCTAGCAAGTACGGTTCGCAAGGAAGCTATTCGAACTTCAATTCATTGAATTTAGTCATTACAAAGACGAATGTGTAGATTGGTGCGTTGTCCTGATGAAGCAAAACTTTCTTATTCGCTAGATATGGCCGTTTTTCCTAGATTTCATTGATCAAACGCTGCAATAATACCGCATAATATACGCCGTTGATTGTCCTGTCATTTTCAAGACAATCAATAAAAACTATCCCAGGCGATTCCCAGAACACTGACGCCATATCCCTGCCAGCTGACTGAATCGTCTTCGTCTTCTCTGGAGTCCGTTCTCCAATTGTTGACTGTTCCTTCGTCTCAGGTGTGAAATAGTGGATCCATGGTATATACCTATGCTTATAAATCGATGCACAAACTCGGCTTTGTTCCTTCGAAACAGTGCCAAATACTCGCCGGAAACATCCTCACGACGCTGTTTTTGTTCCGATGTGAGATAACGCGGCACTCATAATGCGCCGAGCTTTGTCATGTCCAAAGTTTCGGTCTATATTCAATAAATAGCTTGTTCTTTTTTTTTTAAATGTTTACCATGTCTGCAATCTCACGCACTTTCAGTCGACGATCATCCAAAACGATTTTGTTAATTTTTTTTAACATTATCTGGCGTAGTGTCCTCACTTGGTCGAACACTGCGGTACCTCCAAAACCGATTTTGGACGAGCGCAGATGTTTTTCGGATGGCAACAACGTTAAATTTCATTTTCCCAAGCGGAGATGTACACTATCCTGATGATAGCAAACTATGCTATGAGAAATCGGCGGAGAGTTCCAATCGTCTGCAGTTACAGCCAAGCTTTCTAAAACCTCTTACGACTTACGAAAGCGGTCGGAAAGCTAAATTTATCAAGTCTTGTCTGGTTGGCAAGTCACAGCGGAATCCATTGACAGTAAGACAGGATAATAATAATAATAATAATATATAGGGTGAAGTACACTGCGACCCTGGGGTCTATTGTGCCCACTACTTATACCTTAGAGAGGTTTGCTCCCTTTTCCAGAGCCCCCTCACAGCTTAATTCACCAGGACTTATGTTTGAGTGTCAGGGCACGTCATCCGGACCAGTTTCTTTTATGAATCTAAAAATGAGCAGTGGATCTGTGGTTGGTAAATCCTTTTCTTGAATTTGGTGTTTTCACAAATATTTAAACCTTTTTTGGGTGAGTGCCCCGCAGGATTCCAGTATGTGCTCTGGAGTTTCTGTGGAATCATAGCAGAAATTGCAGAGACCTTCATCTGATGTCCCTATCTTCCTTAGGTGTTCCCTGAGATTGCAATGCCCCCTTAGAAAACCAGTTAGGATGCGTAGGCTATTTTTGCTAAGACTGATACATGCTCTAAATCTTTTGAGATTGTAATCTCCTAAGAGTTTTTTGGCTTGTCTCAGACCTTGGAGATACCGAAAGGTTCAAGCCGTTTTCTCCTTTTCCGATTTCCTGAATTCTTCGCGTACGGTTTGTAGAATAGTTTTATCCGCCCCCTCTGAGACAATGAGGTGTAGGGGAGTTAATTCCAATAGCACATCCATTGCAGCAGTTGGGCATGTACGCATTGCGCCGGTGATGCATAGGCACGCCAGTTTTTGCACCTTGTTGAGAGATGTTCTCGTTGTGACAAGGCTGGTTCGTTTTGCCCATGCTATTGCACCATATGTGATCATTAGTCTCACAATCACTATGTACATCTATCGCAGAATGTTAGGGGTACAGCCCCACGTGTGATTCTTCCAGAGTAGTTTGCTGTCTAGATGAAGTCCCAGATACTTCACATCATTCTGCAATAAGAGCCGACTTTATGCCATTCGTATCTACACTACCCCTTTTTGAAGCGCATGTATTTAAATTACCCGAAATCGGTTCCTAGTTTATCCAAGATCGTAGCTATCGATAGAAGTGCTTTAAGTAAGTGGTACATACATATATGTATAACAGCTATATGTACAAGGTGGCGTAAAAGTTTTCACCCGATGTTCTTTGGCTGTGGTTTTTTTAATGAATGAAAAATTTAGGGACTGCTTTTGGATTTTGTTTATTTGATGTCTTAAAATTTGTTCCATTAAGTTGAGAAAATTAAAGCGGCTAAGTGGCCGTCGTCAAAATTGATAAACATTCTGGCCTGATTTATGGCATTTTCCATCACTCTTGCCAGTATTTCCGGCGATAGGTCCTCGGATTCCTGTAGCCAGCCAGCCAGTGCAAATCGCCAAAAGGAAAGATTAGGAGACCCGGAAATTCAGCCCTCAGAATTTCGGTTGTGGCTCGTGAAGTATATGGCGTTGCTCCATCCTGTTGAAACCATATGTTTTCCAGTCCCAATTAATCCAATTGAGAAAGCAGAAAGTCGTTTAACATGGTTCTGTAGCGCTCGACGATCACAGAAGGCGTTTGGTCCTCGGCTTTTACGCCTCCAGTAACCATGCAGTAACTTTGAACGGGTGTAATGGCTCTTCGTTGGTCATCGGAAGGCGTTTATTTTGTTTATTCACATATCTACAAATATGGAAATGGGTCTCGACGCTAATTATGATTTTCGATGAAAAGTTGTTTCCCTCGTGGTGGAGATTCAAGATGGCGGTAACCAGCTTACAGTTGATGCACTGTCTGTACTTCACATTACAGTGCTTCACAAAAATGCCCTGTAAAGATCGCCGACTGATGTCCAACTGCATGGCACATCGTCTGGTCCGGGGTCCTCTGCGACATCTTCAACCTGCCCCGGGGACGGCAAGACCCGGCAGCATCTTATTTTGTCACAACTCTTCTATGCGAGTGGCTAAAAGTCGTAGTGTTTACCCAGGTGGTGTCGGACGACCGGGGAATCTGCGCCGAAATTCACGCTGCGCAAACACCAGCGACAATCATGTCATGTTGACGTTTATATTGTATCTGTTTACTTCACAGAAGAATTAACATTTGCCGCCATTGACAAACAAATATAGCATCTTCCACATTGTATATGTAGATACAGATTTTCTTTTGTTCGTATATGGTAATCTTCAAGTTGCTCCAAGTATTGCTAAATGGAAGCGTTTCCGTGAACGCTTATTGTATCGAAAATCTACTTATTTCAAATTGGAGCCTGGCAACAAATGTGCCGACCAAGGCTCTTAAATTAGAAATGAAAAATGAAACAGCGTACACTATGGCTTTTAAACGTGCTATATGTACGCCCAAATGGTTATAGTTTCTCTGCCTAAGCTGGGTAAATTATTTGCCTCCTTTGACTTACTTTCATTAGATTTTCAGTTGCATTTCATCGGCGCAAATTTTTTAAATTTAACTCATTAGAGCACACTTCACTAACATCTCCATGTGAGAGGAATTCCATCGTGTACTTCAAAGCGGCAAAGTATTGTAGTTCCCCACAAATGCCATTTAAACTGAAAATTATTTAAAAAAATACTCCAACTTCAACCCTTATCAGAGCAATTTTCCAGCAACTCTTTACCCATAATTGAATTGAAATTAAGGTCAAGCAAAAGAATGAAAATAACGAGAGTAAGAGGAGAAAAAAATGGTATATGGTAAGGTAAGAGAAAATAACACCTTTAGCTGTTCGATACAGCACACCACAATTATCAACCGGATACACCTTTACGTTTAAAGGTTCCACGAGAAGGCGTACACGAACCAAAAGGAATGCGTTACTACAGCAATTAACTATAAATTAAATTAATTGCAAAAATTTATAGCTCCCAAGGCAGTCGTTAAGCTTTTAATGCTTGAAACTGTTACTTTAGTTACATCCTGTAGATTTAAGTTCGTTCAGTTTCCGTTTACGCTAAGGGTTACCCTTTACACCAGAAGGTGTGAGATTTTCATTCGGATAATCGTTAAATGTCGGGCTGCGCTGCAGCAATGTTTGCCGACTTAAATGATGGCACCATCACCACAGGATTGGGAAGACCATTCTCATCCGGTCCAGTGGCACTACCCGTATGATACCAGCATTCTCATTTTTATGAATCGTGGTGTTCAACGACAGGGATTAAGTATTACATGCAACGACTGCAGCATTGTGGATGAACGAATGAATTTCAGATTGAGGACTGATAAATTTGGCAACATATTGTGTGTCAATTCACAATCCGTGCCGAGTTATAAAATTTTGTTGCAGATTCCATTAAACCAAGTATCAAAGTGTTGCTGCATAAATGAGGTAATGGCATTGCTTTTCGTGATCCCAAATAGATCATACAAGTGCTTGCTCTACGATTGTGTTCTCTGAAGGCAGTTTGATATTTGAATTGCTGTCGCCCTAATCTGAGATTGCATACGTTCTCAACCGTAGACAGTGAAACATTCATTTCATGCAACAGTGTGAACAACAAGTGCATTGGCAATAAATTTTTATCAAATTTGTAGTCTACGTTGCGAGCAGCTGCACGTATATAGGTTCCGGGTGAACAGGGGCTTCAACTAGGGCATACTTAGCTAACTGCCTCCACTGTGTACTTAAAGTCGGTTAAAGTGCTCTTCTTGGGTGAATGCCATTCAATGTGGGGTCTTTCTGTGATGCCAAAACGAGACATTGTTTTATAAAGCTCGTCACTATGAATGTTGTCATAGGTAGCCTTAAATTTGTTCAAAATATGATGGGAATCAGATTGCACTTTTTGAGGTTTCTTCATGAACTGACGAAACGTCGGTTGACTGCGTTCAGCCTGTTGTTTCCGAATGGTACGAATTTCCATACAAGTTACCTTGCCTTGATAGTTTGGCAACGATGCCACTGGTCTTCGGTTCTTAATTCTGTCGGCATAGGAGAATTTCAGATTATGCGCTCAGTAAGGATTCTGGTGATGTCTCGCGAGTTCCGCACAACTTCTCAAGAAAGTTTTCGAAGTGTTTCTACAGCCCCTTTAAGTTCTTAGCTCACAAAAAGATAGAAAGTAGTGGAAGCGGTTCTTAAACTTTACGATACCAAATGTATTGAATTGACAGCTACTGTCTGAAAATGTTGGTCATTCCATTGTAGAATGGAGATCTACAGCGACCGCGTAAGGTTTCTCAAATCTTTTTAAAAGGTCACTTAAGGTTAATTTGAATGATGGGCCTTTTTAAGTTCAAAGCAATAAGAATATAAAAGGCTTATTGGTGAGCGCCTACTATTAGGTCTTCTGGGAAAATATCGAAGCACTCGGCGAATTCAGCAGAGTGTTCAAATCCTCGAAGCCGACAAATCGACCAAGCTAAGAGCACTAAACAAATCTAATGTCTTTTATACTACGTCAAAAGCAGGAATTTGAACTCACGAGACTCTAACATACATCCCATGTCAAAACTTCTTCACAATCAGCTGCTTTCACCACAGTTGGGAATGGTTGATGTGAAAAATAAATATAAATATTTGCAGCAAAAATCAGCAAAGATGAATACTCATTAGCCAACTTGTAAGCTTGTGTTTTAAAATCGAATGACCAGAATTGATGGCACACTTGACAAGAAGAAGGGCACGTCAGCTTTCTGGTATTGAGGGCATTCAAGGCGCATGTAATGAAAACCTCGAAAACCTTTAGGGTGCTGTTTGTCGTTTTCTGACGATCCTCTAGATCTGCATTGCTATGATAAAACCATTTTTGTCTTACATGCTGGTTATTTGGGGGATGAGGTTTTACTCAAAATGTTTCAGCGTTGCTTTCACTAGACCCCATGCTATGCCTCGGCTGCTTGATAACAATTCTAGAATCCCAAACTCTGCTCATGCGCACCAACAAATCTCCTCAAATTGTAAGAGGCTGTAAAGAGGTCCTATAAGACTAATCCGACAGAGGAAAACCGGAAAAAATTTAAATGAGCCAGGAATGACTGCACCGCCATTCTTAAGCGTATGAAATTTCTATACGACCAAAAATTGGGGTAAAAAATACTACAATGTCCCAAAGGCGGTACAAATTTTTGGTCTTTTACCAAAAACATTAGAAATTCTGCCTCATCCTCCATCCCTAAGCTCATTTATAGTGTCATTACAGCTGTCAGATCTTTTGACAAAGATAATCTGTTTGCTGCACACTTTGCGGCCAGTTCAAAGCTTTCAGATTGTGCTTTGTCTCCGCCTACACTTGAGTGCGTCAAATCTTCAATGGGACGAATCCACTTTCGCACTCGTGTAGTAGCAAGAGTACTTAAAGATCTTCACGCTCACAAATCCGTTGATCCAGATGGTACATCTTCCCTTCTTCTGAAGAGGTGTTCTTCAACTCTGGCAAAACCACTGCGTAAGCTTTCAATTGTACTCCTTAGGACTCTTTTTGAGCTGATGGAAATAGCATTTGTCTAGACCGTCCGGAACCCAAGCTTACATCAATCTGGCGAAAGCAAGATAGTTGCACTTGATATTTCTAAGGCATTTGACAGAGTTTGGCATAAGGCTCCTTTGTCGAAAATGAGTGCTTTTGGGATCGACGACCCTCTTCTTCAATGGATTAGAAATCATCTTTCGGAACGTTCCATTTAAGTTGTCTTGGATGGTTTTAAGTCTGATATCCACAAAATAAATGCTGGTGTACCCCAGGGCTCCGTTCTGTGTCCGACACTCTTTTTAATATTCGTCAACGATCTCTTGTCTGCTACTTCCTTCGCTGACGACAGTACTCTCTGCTTTTCATATTCGTTCCCGAACGTCCCTGCTCAACGGCTGTAGAACGGGAATGGCAGCGTGTGTAAAGCTCATTAAATTCCGATATAAACAGCATTACCAATTGGGGAACTATCAACAGGGTGGAATTTAATGCTTCCAAAACACAATGCTTTCTGCTGTCGCTAAAGCGAAATTCAAAAACCCAGCCATTATCCATGAATGGCAAATGCATCGTCGAAACCGAAAAACTTTCCGTTCTCGGTATATGTGTCAATGACAACTTACGTTGGAATGACCACATGTTCGAAGTCGCCAAAAATGCTGCGAAATGTCTAGGATTCCCCAAGCGATGTAAGAAATATTTCACTCCCTCTGATCTGGCTTCAATATATAAGGCTTTCACTCACTCAAAATTGGAGTACAATGCTTACATCTGGTCAGATGCTCCTAAGACTTCTTTGCACCTACTAGATTGGATTAAAAACCGTGCGTGAAAACTTATAGGTGATGTCAATATTACGCAGTCGATTGACACCCTCAACCACCGACGTAATGTGTCACCAGTTGCATTCCGCCCCTTAAAACCTCCAACCGTAACACCCGTCTCGCTATGAATGCTCATCAGTACACCCTCAAGCCCACTTTTGGACGTACCCTGAAATATCGTGATTCTTTCCTAAGCCGAACAACTCGCTCATGGAATGCCCTGCCGAGCTCTTTATTCCCTAGTCATTATAACCCCCAAACATTCAAGACCAACGTACATCGGTACCTCTCTTTCTAATCCCCCTAATTTTCCATCGCCCGTGCTGTATGCAATCATTTTAAGGGTGCTAATAACCCCTTGAGCGCGCGCCAATTATACAAAAAAAGCCACCAAAGCGGCTAATAGGTTCCAATTCCAGAAGTTGAGTTTTTCTGTACCCTGAACTATCTTCGGCCAAAATCTTAGCCAGAAAAGGAGTGCAATCTGATCCTCCCCGATTACTTCTAAGCCTTTCAAGTTGTGGCGTGGACGTCTTTGGGGATGACATCCTTACACTTTATCCAACCATGTGGATATACATATAGCTAATTCCGATGCCAATAGACTTGAAATTCTTCAGTCTTCAGACAGTTAAACCTTCTAAAACCCACTAGCTCCTAGCTAGCAGAAGACTGAGTGGGAAATGCAGTAAGGCGGTTCCTTTAACTGAGCCTTGCCTAGGTTTTGAGTCACATTAAGATCGCGAGAAATTAGAAATACTAGTAGCTTAGCGAAACTCGGAGGAAAACACAGTTCTTTCGCTTCTTCAAAAATCCATTGACAACCGTAGGTGGCACGTCTCCCTAGGTTACAGGGCAAATGAAAGCGTTCATCTCTAACTTGTGAACTTTATTCAGTTCTTTGGTAGAAAGTCTGACTTGTAAATAGTGTCCCTTGTCTGTGATAGGCATAACTAATACCGCCACTTACGAAGTTTGTTGTGGTAGTGACGACCAGAGCGCGGAATACTTCCTGTATCTGTATTTTCAGTACGATATGTGGTCAGATGGCATAAGTTGATTGATTTCACCCTGATACTGAAACCGCTTAGATCTCCTACTCTAGTCATTTTCCTTGCATTATCTGTTCCATGATGCTTAGTGCCGAATCAAAACTTTACCCTTGATTGTATCTGATCATGACTGTAGTGACAGAAATAAAAAATTGCTTGAGATGTTTATAGGAGAAACCTAATTCTTAGAACCGCTTTCTAATAATCCAGCATTCGGATTAATTTTGAACGGTTAAAGAGACCTCACAAGCTATAGAATCTTACGTTTTTCTGACAACTTTTACAACTCAAGAAAGTAAAACCTTTTTCGAAATTGAAAGGAAACTCTGCATAAAAAATCGACGAGACGATGAAGGACATACTCGTACTTTGCCATTTTGTCTTGTCTTTCTATTTACATTTGTAATCGATATAGCAGAGATTCAAATAAATGGTGTCCTTCTTAAATTCACACAAAACCATCAACTCTGTTCATTTGCCATAATACCAAGTGAAATTTAAGTCAAAGAACACAATATCGATTTAATGCGACATACCGATGTTTTATCCTTCGTATGTTAGTCAATAAAACCAGCAAAGGACTTAATGTCTCTGTCGGTATTTCTCATTTTCAGTGAGAACACATGCCAACCGAACTGACATCAAAAGGAAATTCAAGACTCATCCGGAATCTGTCCGAATGTCCGAGACGACAATAAACAACAACCAGAAGAAAAAAACAACTAACACACACAAAAAAAAAAACAGGACCATCTCCACACACACATATTTCGTACAAGTATGCAAGGATACTGTAATTTGTTTTGTGAGACTTTCGGTTATCCTCCCCTATGGGCAGGGTAGCATAGCAATGTGGTTATATTGTAGTATTTTGGCCTTTCTACCCGCAGGGGTGTTGATAACCCATAAAGTCGTCCATCCTAGCCAGCAGCAGGATAACAATGTCAAGGAAAACAAATTGAAGGATATGAACTCACATGGGCCGATAAGACCAGCATCGGGATCTGTTTGCCTGGCATGCCGAACCGACAAAATTGTGAACAACTTTATCTTGGAGAAATTGGAAAATGACTGTCTCGACTGGGTCTGTTGATAAAATGGTCTGTACGATTTAATTGCCCTATGGCGTGTTGTTTATCAGAGGCATTGAGTCACCTGTTGCTTGTGTAACTAATTTGAACGACTAAAAAGTATAGTTTTTCATGTTTTTGCTAAACACCAACTAATTTCATTAAAAATCGACGGCGATGATTCCTTTTAGATTTACGAGTAACTGATAAACAAAAATTAGAGGATTGAAATTGTAAGCGTGCGGCGAAGTCATGCAAGTTTAAGAGAAATGTCCTTATTTTACGGGGTCAAAACCTGTGGAGAGTGCTTACATAAAGAACATCTTCATCTTCTTTTAGTTAAGGTGGCGCTATGGTTAGAGGTGAATCTGAGCCTCAATTAACAAGCGTCTTCATTCAGATCGATATTTAGTTAGCTGCTTCTAAATTCGCACGCTCAGTTGACTGAGGTCTCCTTCCACTTGTGTTCGCCACCCGTGTAGCGTCCGTTATTCGAGTTGGATTCGAAGACTGCTCAGACCGGGTCCTTGGTGACAATCCGCTCTACATGACCCAGTCAACTTAGTCTTTGGAACTTCACCTTCACAATTCGTATCTACTCTTCCACTCACCGTATGTATATGTAGACCAAAGATCTCCCGAAGAATTCACCTCTGAAAGCATCCAAGAGCACCCTTACATATTTTTGAAAATGTTCATGACTGTGTCAAAACTAGATATTGCCCATTATAGCTAGACTAGGTAGACTTTTCAAATCTGAAGCCACGCTGATATGGACCAATTAGGTTGTTAATGAACAGCTTCAGGTGATCCATTCATCGGGAATATTTAAGTCCGAATATATTTCAGAGATGAGTTGGTGTATGCTCATTACCAAATCATCGCCTGCCGCTACAGCGTATTTGAGGATCTCTCCAAGCTATCTTTGGTGTCGTCATCGTTCTCCTCTGTGGGGGCGTGCGCTTTATAAGGCTTATGTTGGAAAATTTAGCCTGGATACGAATTGTTACGAATAATGCCAGAAACTCCAGATTCAAGTTTCCTCATCCAAACGCTCATTTTTTCGTCGATTACGACCTCCGTAGTAAATGTTACAGTTTTTTATTCATTTTTTGTCCGGCCTATTGGATGGCGGTAATATCTACTATGCAGCAGGTCAGGGTCTCCTCTACTTGTTCGTCTCCACGAGGCTTATTAAGGAACCTAACACTATATGCATATCCGAAGCTCGATGTTGTCCTTGTCTCGTCTGCCTACTCTAAGACTTCACTGAACGAAGTCGAAAGGCTGGACTCGTCGAGTCTTGTGTGGATTAAACCAGGTCTAAATGGGCTTACGGTAAATTAAATAGCAACTTAGGGTTGAGATGTCAGTTTTTCAGGACACGTACCTACGTTAGGTGTGCCTGCGTCCTTTTTGAGGGCTTTTATTTGCAGTTGGGTTTTATGTGAGCATTATTGCAACTGGCATGTCTCTCCAGGTAGCCGATATCTAAGAAGGAATAGGGTAGGATACCTGCTGCTTCTCAGTAGAAAAGACTGCAAGTTGAATACTAGCATCGTGACGGGGCAGTACAGTTTGGCTAAGCCTTTAGGTATGCTGGGTGAAGTATTACAATACGCTGCTCTGTACAACCAAAGAAAAAAACCCCAAAATGTAAGAGGGACTTCAAGCTTGGGAACTAAGCCGAAGTTTATTGCTTTTCTGTAGATCGGAACCTACAGCCTGTGACAGCTTATGTAAATATAAATTATGCAAAACAATCACAGTTATCGCAGTTTTTGATTGATTTTTGAGTCAAAAATGCCTCCGAATACACATCGTACGTGAGAGTATTGTGCGAAACTCGCAAGCCGGCACTTGTGGCACAATCTCCTAAGAGTTTGTAAAACTGCTTCCAAATGCATATAAAATAGACATAATGGATAAAACCCAAATTTTTGTAAGGCGTTTGCAAGTAATGACGCAAATGCAGCCAAAGTGGATTTGTCGATAAAGGAGGAAATATGAAAGAACCTGCTACAGTCAAGGAGGGACATCAATTTAAAAAACAAAAAACAATCAGGCATAACTTGTACACATTCAAGGCTTCCTGTAGTATTGCTGCTCAGGTAATGCACCCAACAACATTACCTTTCGAAATGAAGAGTAGCTCTTGCATATCGCTATTTTGTAGGCAACTGAATAGACTTCGCTCTAGCAAAGCAAACACATGGCTCTACGAAATCCTTCCCTTTGTCGCAAAAATGTAGAAGGTGCTTGGTCGTTCCTAGAGGTAAGTGTTTCGAGAGGTCTACGACTCTGTCTGCATGGAAGAAGATTTATCTACGAACTGTTTGGGGTGTACACCGATTCGGCAAAACAGTCGGAATTCATCGGGTAAGATGGTTGCAACATGTGAGACGCATTGACATCGATTGTTTAACTATCTTGCATATAACCAGTGGCTGGTGGAAGGCACCTCCACTGATAAAGTCAAAGCCCAAAGGCCAAGCAAACTTAAAAGAAAAATCTTGTTGAACGAGCTGATAGGACAGGTTTTATAATATGATTTTGAAGGTGCCAACAGTTGAGTTGGCAGTTCCAGTCAGTGCAGGCGAATACGAGTACAAGAGCTTTAAAGATTCCAGGTGGAGACAAAGTAAATACGTTAATAAAATTAATGAGAGGCTGAGGCTTGATCTAATTATAAACCTATGGCGTAAAAGTTTTTCTGGGGTACGAGTGTATGATCTTTGAGTTTGCAGGGTCATCCATTTCATGGTTCCGATTATAAGTTTAAATAAAATACATTTTTCCTCTAGGTTTTCAAAAGAGCAACATTAACTCCCTAAATCTTTTAACCTCAACAAGTGGCCAAGGCTCTGTGGATGCCATATGCCCTTCTACATTCGACCACCTTATGTTAGCTGTCTTTATGGCAGTTTTTCCTCTGTAGTGCCCCTTACATAATGCTTTGAACGTTGTGCTAGAGCTCCTATAAAAGCTGATTTCGGTTGATTCCATTGCCTTAAGAGCGGCCTGGCTGTCAATGTAGATAGCGATATCTTTTCCGGATAGCAGTCTCACCTACATTAACTCAGCCACCCCGAGGACAACCAAAGCCTCTGATTGGAAGACACTACTTGTGTCTGGTTGTTATTATTGATCCCCGGCAACAAACACAGTTGCCCCGAATTAAAAATAACCTTGGAACCAGCTGTTCCAACCCGGGTTCGATTCACCTACAGGTAGCGCTTTGATGGCAGCTAGACCTGGGCATCAAGATAACAAAAACCCGTTGAGCGCCACGTCATTTTTGGGGAAAATCACGAAACCGAAAAAAGAAAAAAAGAAAACACTTTCCGAAGAAAAACGAAAACAACAAAAAGAAAAGATGGGTCCCGAACGTAGAAAGTAGAAAAAGTTAACGGGTCGCGGGTCGCGGGTCTCGTCTTTTCTCGAGATATTGCGCACGTGCGGCCCACCGGAGTCTCAAGTTTCACAACAACAAAAACGTTTCTGCACTGCACTATTCCATACTACACAATACTTAGCTTTTGGTTTTTTGTGTTCCTGGCGGTTCTGCCCCCCTTTCTGGGCAGTCTTCCTCGTTATCCCGCTACTCCTGTCTCTCTATCCTTCTTTTCTCGTCCTTTCCTTTCTCCTTATTTTCCTGTATCACCAGCCAAGAAAACCAACTCGCGACTCTGCTTTAAAAAAAATCGACTTTACTTTTTTTTTCTGGCAAAGAAAAATTGCTTTTGTAATTTCCAACAAAAAAAACTTTCGCAAAACAAAAACAAACTCGATGACCCTGGCTTAATGCTGGTCGTCACAAAAGTCACTTCCAGATCTTTTTTCCTTCCACAAACTGTAGCCAGACTCTCACACGCATTCTCACACACATTCATTTAGATCTAGTGGACCCAACGACGGGGTTTCCAGCTACACGACTAGCAAACTTTGCTAGTGTGTGCTCCCGTGTCCGACTAGGCCTCTCATACATTCCAATTGTTTCCAATTGCACACTCTCATACTAAACTCCTCAGACACTGAGTTCTCTCCCGCTTCCAGTGATAAATGGGAACTCCACTGAGCGAGTTTATGAGAGCTTGTGGATCCTAGCTATGCCTAGCTATTTCCCTAGACAATGGAATTAAATGGAAAATTGCGAGAAGCAATGTTTCTCTCATTGCTGATCCCCGGTTAATTTTCCCCCATCGAACTAAACAAAATTGCAAAACAACAACAAACGCGAAGGAGAAAGCAAGTATGATCGAAGGTCGATGAAGTGTTGGGACGAGGGTGGAAGGTTGTGTGGGTATAATCCGAATCTGATTATACCCCGGTTTAGCCATTCTCTAAACCGCCGCCCCAAACAAAGCTAAGTATATGTGCTTCTGTGCTATATTACCCCGGGTCACTACTTACTCCGGTGGATCGGCGTTCAGATTTGGGTGAATGGGGGGACTGACCAATAGCGGGTCATTCCTTACATAATTACGAGTACGTATTTTTTTTTTGTTTTTGCTTCGTTGGTTTCTGTATTTGTTTATGTTGTGGGCCTTTCTGCCCGCCTGGTATGTTTTCATGCATTTTGTTTAATTATGTTATTGTTATTGTTCATATTATTGTTGTTGTTTGTTATTGTTGTTATTATTATTATTTGTTGTCGCTGGTTGTTGTTATTGTTTATGGTTACTGTTGTTGTTCTTGTTTATGTTTGTATATTCCCTCGTTAGAGGCTGCGTTGTAACTTGGCCGTCCGCCTACAGCCTCTGCTGCTCCCTTGGTGCTCCATCGGTGGGGTGCTGGCTTCAAAGGGGTCGTCGTCCCTTCACCCATCGAACCGAACTTTTAAAGTTGAAACGACGTTGGGATGTGTCTATATACGTGCCGTCTGCCTGCACACCACCGTCGCTCCTCCGTAGCTCCCTCGTTGGGGGTGTAGCTATAAAAGAGATCGTCATCTCTTCCCCCTTAGACATTTCAACGTTAGCATCCACATTGACTACGAGATGTGATGCTTCCTGTCTCCACATCGATGGCAAGATGTGGGATTCTTCAAGCCTTTGTATAACTTGGCTTTCGTTGGGGTGTAAGTTCCGGGGATCGTCCTCCCCCACCCGTCATCATCGTGTTAAGGTGTCTGGCTATAAAGGACAGTCCGTCCCCACCCGTCGATGACTTTCAGACGTCCTGTCTGATGCAGCCCGTTGCGAGTCTCTTGTCTAGCCTACGGGCTCCGACAACGGTGATCTTAGTGGACCTCCTGTCACACCCTGGGCTCCTGGTTAGTCGTGAGTCTCCCTACCGTCCTTAGGGCTTCACCGACCAAACCATCTCGTCCTCCTTTGAGGATAACCACCCGTAAACCTCTGTGGGTCCTTTCCGAAGTCTGCGGTCGGTGGGTCAATGGCTGATGGGACCACGGCTGCCCTCCACCTCCGCCAGAGCAACATGGTAGCCTTATGGACACTCGTAATTCTGGGGCCTCTCAGAAAATACCAGAACCTGTATCTTCCTCTGTTTTCGAGTCATCTGTTAAAATGGAAATTCCATTTGGGATGAGTACTGCATTTTCTTGCCAGTCCTTTCCCGCCGAATATATTACATAAAAGGGAATGTCTAAGTCGATCAAGAAAGGAATATCATCTGTTAAAATTGGATTGCTTGGCAGTAGCTCCGCTAGGACCCAGCCGTGACCCAAATTAGTGAGTCCCCGTGATATGTGCAGAAAGGTGTCCAATGTTCCCGTAGGGGTGGTTCGGAGCGCACCTGTTCTTTGAATCGCCACTAATTTTCCATAGATCGTTTTCGTATTTGTTGCTTTCCACCATACTAGTGCGCCATATGTAAGTATGGGTCTCACCACCACCGTGTATAGCCAATACACCATAGCATGTTTTAGGCCCCAAATTTTCGCATATAAAAAGAGCATTTAGACCCAGAAACTTGGCGCCGGCTGACAGGGACAGTTCCATTCCGTTGAGTTTTGGGAGTATGAATTGCGGTATCGTGTACTTTCTAGTAAAAAGAACTAGTTTCATTTGGGGGGGTTGACATTGAGACCACACCTGTTTGCTTAAGTGCTGACCGTCTTCAGGACAACTTCTAAATCTCACGTAAAATATTTAAACATTTTCCCTGCATTATTATGACCAAGTCATCTGCGTATGCAGCTTATTAAGGATATCGTTGATAACCAGTACCCAAAAGAGTGGCGATATGACTCCCCCCTTGAGGAATTGCCCTAGGTACAAGCATTCTAGCCGAGCTTTGTCCAATGGAACAGTTTATTACCCTACTTACAAGCATGTTGCAAACCCAATTTGTAAGGCCCTGTTCATGTTATTTAAGGCTCCTTCTAAATCGAGGGAGGCCGTCATCGCAAACTCACCAGTGAAGTGAAGACTAATTTTTATTTACCTCAGTACCTCGTGCAGGGTAGTTTTTTCAGATTTGCCTTTCATAGATTTGTACGGCTTAAAGGACTGAATTGCCAACCTTAATTTTTTCCTATAAATAACAACACCTTCTTCCTCTTCGGAGAGAGAGAGGAGGGAGATTAATGTTCTTAGTGCAGTGCAGCACTTCAGAGTCCACTGATAATGTGGATCCAGAGAATGTTACCAGGACATCTTGGCCGCTTTCTACGCAGGTTCCGTCATTTTTCCTGAGGTAGCTAAGAACGCTCGTTTCTTTTGAAAACATTTTGCATAGCTTCGAAGCCTCGTTCGTTGCCACGATAGATTCGAAGTATTTCTGCCATGGAGCCCTTTTTGACTGCCTAACTAGATACCAACCTAAATAAGAGAAGCTTTTGGCAATATCTCAAGCGGATACTGAATACTTTTTAATCGACCTTCTCTCTGTTTGTTTGGCCATTTTATGACACTGTTAATCGTCAGTCAGTATTACCCCTAGGAATTGGAATCCGGAATAAAAATTGAATCTAACCGCCGCTTTGAAAAGTCGTTTAAAATTTATGCAAAAGGAAAGAACCTCCTTTGTGGTGCTTATACAACATTTATATAAATTCAGTGGTGCTTTTGAAAAGCAAGAAAAAAACAGAAACAAAAAACACCACTCCGACGAATGCCATGTTCCTTTCACATCAGCCTCCTGGTGGCTGCAATTTTCACGCACACTCTCAGTATTTTGTTCTTTGTTTAGAATCCTTTTTTCTGTGTTAAATGCAGTGAAAAGTAAAAGAGAAGAGAGGAAATAAAAAATTCAATGAAAAAGTTAGGTTTGTTGTCGATTTGAAATTCTATTTTCTCCACTAGTGTAAGTCAAAAGGAAATAAACCAGCGGGATGCAGATATGCTTTGAGCGGATAGTTCTGTGCTAGAAAAATAACAACAGCAAAAAAACACACCATTATTGTATGTTCACTCAAATGCTATTATCTTTTGTGCGAACGAAGGAAATGATTCATATAAAATGAGAGCGCTAACTGCAAGTAATCCTTTTCTGTATACGTGAAGTTCAGGCTTAAATTCAGGAACAGAATTAAAAAAAAAAACAAACAACAAGGCAAAGGCGATTCTTCTTGCAGCTCCGACTTAATTGGACCCAATCAAGAAGCCGTAATCTGACGTCTTGGCCGAGTTAATTAGAGAAGTTTCACAGAGATATGGAACCATGCTGGTTAAGTAGTTTCTAAGGAACTAATTCAATGGAAATTAAGCTGAAGCAGGAGGAATATGCTCTGCCTAAGAACTTAGATTTCAATAGCTCCAAGTGTAAGGTCATCCAATTCGTGGTCGGGATTGGACACATAACGAGACTGTGCATGTTCAGGCTAAGGTTTGGCATTTTACTATATGGATAGCTTAACAATGGCTGAGCATGTTAAGATTGTCAAAATTTACTACAAAAGAAGTCACTCTGTAGTAACAACGTTTCGCGCATTACGAGCGGATTTTGGTCGACATAATCATCCATCTAAGCATACTATAGACAAAACTGTAAAAAAGTGACTCTGTTACAGGCAATGGCGATGGCGCGATAGTTAGCTCATTGGACTATCACGCAGAGAGTCTGGGTTCGATTCCTGGATGGGTCACCAACAATTTTTCAAATCGCCATCACCCTTTCGGAGGGCAATGACAAACTCTCGAAAGTAGAATTGCCTATGAAAAAGCTTCTAAGGAGTGCCGTTCGGTTTCGGCGATAAACCGTAGGCTCCGCTCAGATGTGACAAAACTGACAACATGAGCAACACAAATGAGTGTCAAAAAGATAGGCCATGGCCCATACCGAGCTTCCAGCGCCACAGTGTTGATGTTGTTGTTTGGCTCCTTGGGGATCGCGATCGGCCCGTTTTGGTGCCTTGTGTGACGACAGACCACTGTTTAACCTGACCCAACTTATGTTGTTACATCTGTCATCTATGACTCAAATCTCTATTTGTTGGGAGTTTTTTGCATGATACGAGTAGCTTGGTAAATAAGTCAGTTTTTGTTGTGTTCTACGAATTTCTCAATCTCAAATTTAGTTGAGCCAAGAGTTTGATTACAATTTGGTGTTTCTTATAATATATCATCTGGAAATGTGTTGTAAATGTTAACGGTAGCCTATCGCGACTCGACAATGTCGAAAACGGAAGCGTATGAGTGATACCAACAGTTTAAAGCCGCCCCTACTACTGATTTGCCTCGTTCCGGTCGTCCATCCATCAGTTTGACTGACCTAAACATTAAACAAAATAAGAAAATTTTCTTCGCAAATCGTCGTGTGATCATCAGAGAGATAGCAGCCGATCGTGGTGCTTCGTTTGTATCGGTAATGCATGATGGGCATGCATTTTGGTCATGAGACGAATTGAAACGCGGCTTGTTCCCAGAGTACTGAGCTTGTTGCAGAAACAGCATCGCATTGATGTCACTAAAGAAGCTTGCTTTGGCCCAAAATGTTATCGATGATATCATTACCGGTGACAAGAGATGGGTCTATGAATATGGCATCGAAACCAACCAACAATCATCGGAATGGCGCTTCTCAGACGAGCCAAAGCCCAAAACACCATGACAGATTCGATCCAATTCTAGGCTCTGTTGATAGTTTTCTTTAATTTCCATATTGTGCTTCACTCCGAATTAATTCCGCTAGGCCAGATAGTGAATAAGGAGTATTATGTGAGCATATTAAGCGTATGAGGGAAAATATTACGCATCGACTCACGTATCTCATATTGTACTCCACTATTTGATCAAAAACAACGTTCATAGCGTTCCGCAAGCTCCATATTCAACCGATATGGGTCCTTGTGACTTTTTCCTGTTCCCACAACTCGAGTTACCACTCAACGGAAAACGTTTTCAGACGACTGAGGCGATAAACGAGAATTCACAGAAGGAGGTGAAGGCGATTCTAAAATAGGCCTGTGAAAAGTGTTTTGAAGATTGGATCACCTGTTAAAATAAGTATATTGCTTTCAATAGAGATTACTTCGAAGCGAATGAAATGAATATGATTGAACGGTTTTCGTTTTGTTGAAGAATTCCGCTTACTTTTTGATCAAAAGGTATAAGTCTGTATATAGGCCTTTGATTTGCTCTTATTTAAATTGTTCATCCGAAATAATATTTTGCCAGGAACCTGCCAGACTATTTCCAAAATTTTTCAAGAGATTATGACATACTGCGTCAGTTCCGCCAAATAATCGCAACATGACTTTTACGTTGAATTTCCATATATTGGACAGCAAACCAAACACAGCTCTTGCTATGTTTAGTTCGTTAGCTACGAGTACATTAAGTTCGATAGGGGGTCGACCAAGGCAATGATTCTCAGAAAAATAATGTAAGACCAACCGCTCTACGCAACGATCTCAAATATGGACTTCAGATTAACATTGTCGAAATGCAAGTAGAGTTAAAACTTAACACATCGCTCGGTTATCATCCGCAAGTTGCTTTCTTGGTCGGTGTAGGACGAATACCTCCTTTTTCGACAGCGAAAAGTGAATACTTATAGCCAGGTAGGGATGTGCTTTCTATTGGATGAGACTCAATGGTTTTGTGACATAACTGGCGCAACTTAGGAATATTCCACAGGAATAGATTCTGTACTTGCCTTTTATTATGAATGGTAGAAATTCGGTGTTACAAAATGATGGTTTTAACTGTCTTCGAGGTAGCTTTGGTTCACCAAGTATTGATTGCACTGGGGGAGTTCCGAAGTCTGCCCGATTTGTATATTTTCTGTATTCGAAATTTTTTTTCGCTTTTCGCAAAACAACACTCAACCCAATATGGAGAGGTTCCCAGAGAGTGCCGCGACCAAACGTGAGTTGAAGAGGACTAGGAGAGTTTCAAAATTTTCTTCCAAACAGACTATTTCTTGGTTTTTACTGAACCAGCACCCAATGTATCTTTTGTTGCCTGTCCAAAATCCACTTTCTATTCAGCGCATTTCAGTTAAAAAATCCTTTGTGGGGTTTCACTTTTAAATATGACCTTGAGTGTGTTATTTTTATTTTTTTTTAATCAAAATGTTTCTCCAGAAATATGGCAACGCTGGCGCTGATTGTATGAATACGAGGAGGACTCGTATATACTACTTCCTGTTTCCACCCAGTGCACACATTTGTGTATACGTGTGGGTTAAGATGATTAATGTCCCCCAGCATTCGAATAAATTATTTAATTTTTAATAGCGACGAAGAAACCGCGAAAGGAACGAAATATTTGTACGAATATGCTTCCTTTTCGAACAATCTACAAGGGACATGGTGCGATTCTTTGGTTAAGAGGGGCACAGCGGCGGTGCCGCGATAAACCGGAAAAAGCTTTAAGAGGTGGATAGGTGGATGGCTTTAAGAATTTTTCAACATTATACATTTGATTAATTTTTTATTTGTGTTGCCCCTGTGTGCTTTGTAGGGGTTGGGCTTGCCATTTCGCTTTAGCTGGAGATGTTGTTTTGTTATCATAATTTCTACCGTCTGTATATCCTGGATATATACGTTAGAAGACTTAAAGCACACGTCCAGGTAAAATAAAACGGTTCAAGTTGAGCAAATGGATAACTGTTACAGTAGACCACCTCCGTGCACTAAACCAGCAATTTAGTCGTTCAAAAATAAACCACGATAAACGAAATACTACCAAATTGACAGTAGAGAACTCCTTCATTTATTGAAATTGCCCACCGGGAGCGCGGTCAAAACTAAACTCCTTAAGATAGCACTATATTTGGCCTATTACTTCTAATTGTTCACACTAAGATGATTGAGATCCTCACCAGCTTGTCCCTGGTACTTTAGATGAGATCTTCTTTTACTGCGGTCTCTAGTGGGAAGGAATATGAAAGTCTCTGAGTCAAAGAGTCACCTGGTCTGTCTTAGGCATCTGAGGCGATTAATACACTATCTTTTAACCAGATAGATATTGCTGTACAAATAACAGACTTCACTGCAATGCTATCTCTCCTAAAATCTATCAACGCAAACTGATATACATATCAAACCGTATATTCTGCTTCTGAGTCAGAGATCAGGGACTGTTTTCGGGTCTTATAAAAATGTCCTTAGTTTTCTTGGCATCCCCTTCCTTGGCCAAAGGATCAGCGATTGTCAGTTGTCAACTCTTCGTTCGATTTCAGGTAAGGTTCTGGTGTCTGACTCGAAATAAAAGTTATAATGGAGAAAATCTGTCCGATTCATCTAAAATCGTATCCACAGTTCTATGGGAACGATCAAAATCTTCGTAATAAATGACATTCAGTCAGTTAGGTTGCAGTCAATATTCGCTGAAACAAAAGAGAGTTATTTATAGAGTATCGTCCTCTAGCAATTTCCCTCTACTCTCCACGATAACTATAGTACTTGAGTAGGCATTTTAGAAAATAACAAATCTAGTTATATGATCCACTATCTCAGAATTTACAAAAAAAAAAGACTACTGCTCTAGTTAAGTAAGGCTGAACAGGGGTGGATATGCCATTACACAAACGCTAGGCACCAAAACGGGCTTATCGCGATCCCTGTGGAAGCAGTTGAATTTGTAGTCAAAGGGCAAGAACCTAAACAATCTCCCGAGTGAAACATCCAAATTCTTTGCAAAAGCGTTAAATGCCTTTGAAGTTTGTGCCGTCTATTTCCTAAAGGTTTTAGGAAACAATTTCCCCAAGAGTTTTCTTCAACTACGCGATAATGCCACGCATTTATACAGTATGTTTGTTATGTCCTCAACCGATTGCTGATCACCGCAGAATCTACAAATGTCCGGATCTGACAATTTGAGTCTCTTTGCGTGTTTCCGCAGGAGACAATGTCCTATCAGGATTCCTATTATCATCCTAAGCTTATCTCTGTTAGATTTATTAATAATCAAGATCAAAGGCTGCCGTAGATCCTTGGATACCCTATGTCCTTCAAGATTCGACCACCTTAGGTTGGCAGTCTTTACGGTTTTTTCCTCGATAGTGCCCCTTACTATGCAAAGGGGTAGTTTGATTTAAGCAACCCTACTGTAATTGGGAAGTACAGAAGTTAGCACTGACTGTGAATCCAATACAAGGTATCGAACTTCATGTCTACAGGTTTCTGTACCAATCTTATTGCCTTGACACGTTTTTTTTAGCTGTTGATAAAGTTTTCCAACCTTCAAAATCTTTGACTGCACGCTTCTCGTTTTAAGTTTCATTTTTACTTCTGGACAGGTCGATGTTGTTTTCACCTCTTCTGCTCGTAGAACTTGTGAGTGAGCCTTGCCGTTCGTTAGAGCGCTTCTTGTTAAGCTGCATTTGCCTGCCGGAATTCTTTATCAAACCAGCGATTTCTTGGTGATGATTGGGTGAAACCTGACTCATAAGATGCCCCGTGTCTGATGACACGTTGACAGCGTGGCCACTAGTACTCAGTACTTGATGCGTGCGGCAAAGATTCTTGCGAATGCAGTTTTTCTACGTAATGCCCTCTCACAGTAGTTGTTATTTATTGTTCCGCTTAGAGGATTCGCGTTTGTACCTTGTATGCAACCAGCTAGTATTCCAAATTCATGTTGGCTACTCGGAAAATTCAGATATTTAGGATATTGCAAGCATGCCTTACTTCGATCGTCGATCGATCAGTTTGGTTTAGCATTTTATGATCCAGAGATGAGGAAACCGTGAGGAAATCATGAAACCCTGACGCCATAAAGTCAATAATCGCACCAAAGAATCGCTACGATAACAATCTAATGTCTTTGCATCCCTTCTCGGACAAAGGTAAGTATAAGTGGATTAACCTGGATTCCAAACTAATTTTGTGCTTACACGTCTCCTTTTTTTGGGTATACATACCATTGCGCTCATTACACCGAAGGATCTTATATCAATGCGGCTATGACAAGACCAGAACTCTATTCACGAATTCTGCTTCAAAGAATGTTACACTTTGAAGTGCAGACATAAGGTGCGGGCGTATTTGTTCTCTTGAAATAAAGCAATCTCAAAAACCAATTAAACTTTTAAACACGAAAAGCTTATGCAATACTTTATGTTGAGGGTTTATTAGGATAGAGCTGGTCTGAAAAGTGTTCCATCTTTTTAGAACCCATAAATGGAGGGAACAATGTATTCGAAGAAGAGGAGTATATATAGCAGTGGCCTGATATTTTCCATTTAAATGCCAAAAATTTTCAAGAAATGCAAACATGGTAACTATCGGGTTTTCCAATAGGGACTTGACAACTTTGAATTTAATTTGTGAACGCACTCTTTCACTGATCGTCAAACTGTCACTGTCAATTTATTGAGTAAACTCAACATTTTCATCATGATAAAGTACACGAACGAGCAACGTTTGTAAATTATAAAAATTTTCTACCGAGAATCGGAGTCGGTGACTGCAACTTTAAGAGCGTTAATTAATAAATTGCCCTAGTAGACAGGCAATAACAAGTTTAGTGCAAAAATTTGAGTCTACACATTCGTTGTGTGATGTTGCCGTGCTAGTGAGACAACGGGTTGGTCGAAATGTCGAAAATATCGCTGCCGTTCAGGCGTCCGTAGCAAACGATCCAAATCAGTCAATTCCACGGCGTTCTCAAGAATTGGGCATCGCTCAGACCACATTACGGCGTATTTTGCATAAGGATCTTGGTTTACACCCATACAAGATCAAGCTGACTCAAAAATTGAAGCCGATGGACCATTTGAAGCGACGTACGTTCTTCGATTGGGTTCTGGAGAAGATGCGCCAAGATGGTGAATTTCATTGCAAAATCATCTTCAGTGACGAAGCAAATGTTTGGCTAAATGGGTTCGTCAATAAGCAAAATATGCGATATTAGTCGGATGAAAATCCACATGTGCTTCATGAATCACCATTTCATCCACAAAAAATAAGTGTTTGGTGTGGTTTGCATGTCGGCGGCGTTATTGGGCCATATTTCTTCGTCGACGATAACAATCGTCACGTTATTGTGAATGGTCAGCGTTATCGCGCCACGATCACCGACTATTTGGGCCCGAATTGGAAGATATGGACTTGGACGACATGTGGTTTCAACAGGATGGTGTTACAATCGATTTATTGAAGAGTAAGTATGGTGAGCCTGTTATCTCAAGAAATGGACCAGTCGATTGGCCACCTCGTTCGTGCGATTTAACACCGCTTGACTATTTTCTGTGGGGCTACGCTAAGTCATTGGTTTATGCCAACAAACCGACGACGTTGGAAGAGCTCAGAGCCAACATTGAACGCGAAAAAGCGGCCGTTTCGGCCGAAATGTGTGGCCGAGTAATTGAAAATTGGGTCCAACGAATCGACCGCTGCAAACATGCCCGCGGTGGCCATATGAACGAAGTCGAGCTCCATTCGTAAATGTTTTGATTGTACTTCAAGCCGATAGTAAAATTTTTGAAATATCTCAAATGGCTTGCGCTTTATTTTAAAAAAAATTGTCAAGTCCTTATTGGAAAACCCCTTACTACGAGGCCCTGAAATAAAAGATAGTTTCATTACTGGTTCAAATTGATTTATTGCTTAAATCACAGGAAGACGACAACATATATGGGCTCCAACGGGCCAAAGGGGATTTATTTGGACTAAAATCAAACTAAACATATAGACCTTTTCATTCAGCCATTAAAAGTAATAACTACATTTCCATCTTAGCTCCGTATAATTCCGCTTTCATATTGTCATAGCAAAAGGTATTGTTGTGCATCAGGCGGCATGTCCATTAGCCCATCAAAACTCGAGTGCGTTCTGTGGTAAAGACAAGCGAGAGGTTTGAGAGGGCCAATATATGAATATCATGGAGAGGATGATTCATCTATGCGTTTGAAGCAAAGAATATAAAATAGTCTACGCAGACAAAACATAGTCGAATGCTTTTACCTTATGATATCTGTGATTTTTGGTGGTGAAAATTACAACTAGACTAATTTCTCATTAGTCTCTGAGTTACACAAATTGAAAAGCTGTTACTACACTTATGAGTCCCAACGCCCTTTAATCTACACTGAGTTTTTCCCAATTCAATCTCGTACAACCTAAGCTAATGCACTGGCTTAATGTCTTGCAATGAAAATAAAGTTGGGATACTCGTTATTAAGTTAGTGCTTTAGGTGGCATTTAAAGCGTGAAATGATGATCTTCCAACTTACTGAAACGGAGGAGCAGTTTACGAAATTCTTCATTCCTTACTAGTACGACTTCGTGGTCTCATTTCTGAATGCCTAACTCCTTTCACTGAGTTGCTTTTTTGGTTTTTTAATTAATTTTAAAGACCTTCTCACTGATGTCTTTACGGGTCTTAAAGCACATACTCGTACACTAGAAGCTCAAAACAATTCATCTATGAATTGCAGTCATTTTGCCATCTTCAAAAGCAACAAATCAGTATACTCAAACTTCAAATTAATTCAACGATTCCCGTCAAATAGCATCCTTTAAAGGATCGACTTTTGAGACATTGCAATGTCATGCTTAGTTATATGTACAATATATGTAGCTCTTGAGAAACTAGATGAGGTTTGGTTGGATTTGTTAGCCCAACACCAAGAAACCGCTTGTTAGTGAAGTGCAATGCAAACACTGCGGCCTGTGTGCGTAGGTACTTGTAATTGCTAACTGGTGACATTGATCCCCTCAAAGATTCCCAAACACACTTGTGCGTACTAAGGGATGTACATATGAGTACATCCATAAATATATAAGTATTCAAGATGACATCAGGTGGTGTAATTAGCTGATTAAAGCTTTCAGCGTGGTAAACAAAACCACATGCGAGAGAACCGAGAATCGCAATCCTTGAACTCTAACCAGAAAGGAGTTTAATTGGCATCATGCCATTACCATTACAATGAGTTGCTTGAATACAATATCTTTACACCTGGTCACCATTTAAAAATTTATTTTCCTAAAAAAACGCTTTATTACCGAAGAGAGCAATAGCCCAAATCAAAGTGGCATCCATCAGGTATGAAGGCCTTTCATCTCAAATTATTTAGCAATGCCTTTTCAAAGATAATCAGGAACTGAACGGAGGCTTTAAATCCAGAATCAAGTTATTGTACATAAACAATCGCGTTTTCAATGACTAAAATGACAGATGATTAGCCTAGAGTGGCACTTAACCCAGTTGTTAGTCATTTATGTTAACTGTCTGCGCACATTCGTGTATGACAGCGACCATTGCGGTTTTAGCACCGAAATCACAGTTCCAAGCGAAATTGCGGAATTGGAGGAGTTTGTCCAAAGATACTCTTACAACTACAGTAAGACTCGATGGACACGCTTCTCCGCAACCTTGACAAGAGCACTCTCCTCGAACGCGCTCCACCCACCGTCCAATAGGAATTTATCAAACGAGGAGATCGATAAGTACCTTAAACGAATGGACCAGACAATAAAACAAACTATGGACACTACAATACCGCGGTATAAACAAACGACTAACGAAGATTTTTTCCGCAATCCTACTATTGACGCACTGCACCGACAGAAAAGTAGACTTCTGACAAGACTTAAAAACTTATACAGACAGTTTACAGACAGACAAAACCCAGAGATAAGGACGCTGAAGTCGTCGATTAAAAATATTCAAACATTAATCAAAGAGAATTACAGAATTGCTGTAAGTTTGTATTGGAACAACAAGGTACGGGCTGTATACACCAGCAACCCGAATATGTTCCCGCAAATAAATAAACTTTTTCGGAGAAAAAATCAAAACGACCTTCAGTGGCTTAAAATAGCCCGGACAACAGACAACGAACGGTTTCTAACAATATCAGGCATTGATACTAATGAGGCCGTTGATGATGACGACTTCTTTGTGATCGAGGATCCACAGGAGAAGGTTGAGGCCATAGGGGCGACTTTCCATGAAGTATACAAGGCCAATGATATCATTGGCCCTAATTATGACCTGGACAATCGCGTCTTGGTGCACAACTTCTATATTCGAAATGAAGTAGAGAACTGGCGATCCGAGGGCTCTGGTTTCACCCGGTTCAGCGACGAAAATATGGCAAATAATGTCACTGCCAGAGAAGGTGAGCTACCCCCGTTCATTTCGAAGGAAGAACTTCATGAGATCTTCGACACAATCAGAAGTAAGAAATCAGTGGGGACCGATGGTATTCCGAACATCGTGCTTCGACATCTTCCTCTAGAAGCGGTGGACATTTATACCACCCTGTTTAATAATGCAATGAATAATGCACATTATGCAGCGCATTGGAAAACGGCGGTGGTTCAACCTATCCCCAAAGAGGGAAAGGATATATCCAATCCGGCGAATCTCCGGTCGATAAGTCTTCTTCCGAATATCAGTAAGGTGTTCGAAAAAGTAATCAATAGAGCTCTGACTAGGTGGGTTGAGGACAAACATATAGTTCCTGATAATCAATTCGGTTTTAAGGCAGGACATGCTATCTCACATGCCGCGTCTAAACTGGTGTCCGATATCCAATGGAATAAAGGCATAAAACAGTGTACTGGTGCCTGCCTAGTTGACTTGGAGAAGGCTTTCGACACTGTATGGTTAGAGGGTCTTTTCTACAAGCTGGCTAGGCTAGGGATCAGTAAACCACTCTTGTACATTCTTTATAATATGCTAACCAACAGACAGTTCATCGTGAATAATGGTGATGTGACTTCTGTTGGAATATTTCAAATTAAAAATGGTCTTCAGCAAGGCGCGGTCAATTCGCCGATCCTATTCAACATTTATACAAGCGACTTGATAGGTTCACTTCCCCATACTATTGCGTACGCAGATGACTTGATAGCGTCTACAGGTCTACAGGAACAGGTCCAAAAATCGAGATCATTAATACTCTCTTACAGCGTGACTTCGATAAGATAAGACGATTTTGCGATGACTGGAAGTTGAAAATCAACTTCTGTCTGGAGCCTCTAGGGACAGCAGAAAAAATTGGCGAAAGTTCTCGATTATTGGACAACACGGACAGCCTCTTGCCTGTAGTCAGATACCTTGGGATTTGGCTAGATCAGTTTCTGTATTTTAACAAAAATGTAGATGCTGCTCTAGCCAGAGCTAAAGGCGCTTTTACCTTCACAAAGAAACTGTTTTATAGCAGCCAACTCGATGCGAGGGTAAAGATAATCTGCTACATGGCCCTTATCAGGCCCACGCTGATATTTGGGTGTCCCGTGTGGTTCAATGTACGAGCAAGCTTAATGGAAAAGATTCGGGTGTTTAAGAGGGCTTATCTTCGCTTGTACAGAACACCAGAGTCGGAGTACAAAAAATTGTATCCTAATGAGGTCCTTTACAACAGGGCGAATCTAATACGAGTGGACAACTTCGTAATTAAGCTGACTCGAAGGCACATTGCAAGAGCAATGACCTCGACGAATAACCTGATATCCGGGGCTTACTACCCCAATTACATTTATCATGAGAGTGTGCGCTCGAACGGCTTCGCTCCACCGGAAGCATTCCTCTACTTTGATCAGATAGGGTTGATCCAGGATAGATCAGCCATCCCGTTAATCTTCCATGTCGCTCGGACAGCTGGGGACAGGCGACTCAACTACAACAGAGACGTCGCACACGGCAGGGTGGATCGTCTCAGGTTCAGTAGGGCGGTGGGGAATCGCGATAAGAGGGATGTCGTTCTGCAGAACCAGCATTTCTGGTAGTTGAATGATGGGGAAGATGTTTCGTCGTCGTTTCCGTCAATTACAGACCAGCCTCACTAATGAGGCAGAGCTGACCAATCTATTTGCTCTGTAAATAGCGATGGCCAGCTTACATAGGTTTAGGATTGCATTTAAGAAATATATATATATATTAATATATACAAAGGTATATACTAATATATGTATATTATTGTGTATAATGTCTATGTATTTATATGTGTGTATTATGTATGTTTTTATAAAAAATACAAAATTTTATCCATATGCTAAGTTTTTGTTAACAATGTTTTTCTTAGCCTTAAGTATAGAAAATAAATATCATAAAGAAATGTAATTGAAGTCGAAAGACATAGATATAAGAATTTAGAGTAGCTTAGAGTGCCTGTGTAGGGCCAGTAAGTTAGTTAGTTAAGTTAAGTTAAACTGAAAACTGAACTTAGTCATTTATGTAAGTCCTGGAAGTGGACTTACAGCCAAATGTTACAAAGTCTTCAACTAATTGAGCATATTCGTTTTTCCAGATGTGATAATTTATGCTGCTCGAACAAATGCTTTGTACTGGAATTTGTAAAAGAGTTAATGTATCTCGGGGTTTTAATAGACAGCTAGTTGAGCTTGAAGTCTCGTATTATGTCAGTAAAGAAGTAACTCAACAAAATTGATTGTCTTCGTTATCTAGTCCCTTAAGGCTTGATTTTAACAATTTACTATGCACTGGTCCATACACGCCTGGAGTATGGTCTTGCATATTGGGGTAGTGCGTACTTGACGAACCTAATGCCTATTGTCACAGTACAGAAGAATATTTTGAGATTCGATATCGTTACATATGCAAAGCACTTAAAGTTTTCTTTATTAGAAGGGGTTATATTAATTGCAGTATACATAAGGCGTACTTGCTGAAAAATAGCCAAACCGTGTCCGTCCTAACATTCTATAAAGGGCCTAATAGGCGTTTCTCAGTTCCATTGAACCTTATATTTTTAACAAACTGCCGATGAAACTATCTAGTCAAGTTGCACAGCGTTTCTGGTTTCTTAAGGAGGGAAATACGTATAAACTGGTGAATTTTAATCGATTGTGATCAATTTTTATTTAAAGAATAAAACGTTCGAAGGTTTTTTGTTTAAGACTTCAATTCAATTCAATTCAAATTTCTTTATTCATATGTATATACAAAAGTTACAAAATTAAAATAGGATTTTACATGCATTTGATACATATAGAATAGTTAGTGACACCTTTATTTATGAAAAATAGAGACGATGCCACATTATAAAAAAATAAAAAATTCACTTTGTGTGGGGTAGAAAGGTAGAAAGGTAGAAAAACAGAAGTTCAATTCAAGAAAAAGAGGAAAGAAAAAAAAATAATAATCTTTAACAAATTAATAGCGGACACATACAAAATCTAATGTAAATAGCAGAAATAGGAAAATACATAGTTGAGCAAATGAGCAAATCATTTCTATTTTTATTTTTTTTTTTTATTTATTTACTTTACTATATTTTAAATTGAATAACTTAGAAGAGTTTCGATTTCATGATGATTAAAACTAAGAAGCCATGATTTAACTACTTTAGAAAATGTGGACAAATTTCTTATGGATCGAATTTCTAAGGGCAAACTGTTAAAAAGTTTGCATGAAACAATGGAGTAGAAGTTTCTGTAACTAGTAGTGCGAAACGCAGGGACATTTACAACAAAGTTTGAATGGCTGCGTAAGCTTCGAAAGTCAGAAATTGGACTCTCCAGACACCCGCCTCTCATGAAAAAGACCTTAAGGACTTTAAAATAGAATAAATGGCACAAAGGTAGAATATTCAAGGCCCTGGAAGGAACTGGAAGTCACTTTTGTGACACAGAAATTATAGAGGGTCAAGCCGAGTTTTTTTTCTTTGTGCGGATAATTGGTTTTTTTTGGATTGCGAAAAGCAATTTTCTTTTCTTTTGCAAAGTAAATTAGAGTAGATTTTTTTGTTTGTACAGTAAAATCGCGGGTTTTGTTTCGGCTTCTGGAGGCCGGTAAGGGAAAAGAGGATAAGGAGAAAGGAAAGAGATTAAAGGTTAAATAGTGCAGTGTAGTTTAGCGTTGGTGTTGTTGTTTTGCACAAGTGAGACTCTGGTGGGCCGCGCGTGTGTGAAAATCTCGAGATTAGACGAGACACGCGACCCGTTAAGTTTTCTTCTTTGTGCGTTCGGTACTTTTTAAGTAGCGGGTAACTCTATCGACGAGTGTACCATTAATTTCTTTTTTTAATTTTTTTATAATAAATCGTCGAGCTCCAACGGAGCTTTATAACGTGGTGGGGAAAAAAAATCTTTTATTTCCCTTCTGGGTTTTTTTGTTGGTTGTCTTTTTTTTCGGGGAAGAGTTTCCTTTTTTTTGTTCGATATTTTTCCGTACTCCGCTTTCGTTCGGTTTCGTGATTTTTACCGAAAATCACGTGGCGCTCAACGACGTTTAAATTTTGTTTCCCAGGTTTAGCTGCCATCAAAGCACTACCTGCAGGTGATTCAGTCGTTCATTGATCTCCGCAGAGAACAGGCGTGTTTCGGCTTTTATTTTGTGTGAAATAGCAAACAACAATTTGTGAAATATCAAATTAGAAACAACAAATAAAGTATTCGGTAGCCTGGTGGTAGTGGCAGTGAGCCGAGAGAGCCAGGGTCGTGGGTTCGAGTCCCCGAATAAACATTGTCCATTTTTATTTTTTAAGTGTTAAAAAGACAAAACGAGATTATTGTGTAAAAAAAGTGTGTTCAAACGATGAGTGGCAGTGAACGGTCCGCTATGTCAATAGCGGGATTAGAGGATGGCGCGACGTCATCTGATAGTCAGGCCGTTAAGCCAGTTCAAAAGAAGACGTCAACAACAACAACAACAAAAACAGCAACATCGGCAATGACGATAAAGAGGAGGAGGATGTTGAAACCAACTCCGAACTCAGCAAAGCGCCCTTCCCTTTCAACCTCTCCCAAAAAGCTGCCTGGTAGAGCAAGGGAAGAGGCGCCAACAACGACAAAAAGGGCGGCAGCTGACAAAAACGATCTCCCATATGTTGGTGAAGAAGGCCACAATATTTGCAAAAATACCTTCGCATCTCTGGCGGCTTCCGAGTCAGAGGACGAAGAGGACGAAGTTGAAGCTCTGAATAGTAGCATCAGGCAGCTACAACAAAAAGTACTTGCAATAAAAGCTAAGCAAGTTGCAAGGCGAGAGAGGGAACTACAACAGCAACTACAGTGCTCTCAACGGGAGCCCAAGGGGAGTGAAACCATACCCCAACAGCAACCACAGAAACATCAGCTAAAACAGCAAAAAAATCAAAAAATTGCGCAAGAACCAACAATGAAACAGGCACAACCTCAGCAAAAAAGTAAAATACAACAAAAACAACAACAAAAAACAGAAAAGCAACAGCCACAACAACAGCAACAGCAGCAGCAACAACAGCGAGAGCAGCAGCGTCAACAGCCACAGCAACAACAACAACAACCAGCTAAACAAAGGATACCCCCGATCAATACTTACAAACTGGAGTTAAAAGAAACCATTGATCTATGTAAGTCGGCCATAGGCAATAATTTTTTTATCAAAAGATTAAGTAATGATAGACATGCGATCCACTGCAACACAGTGGAGCGCTATAATAAAATAAAAAGCTTGTTAAAGGATTCGACGACGGAGTTCTTCTCCTTCACCCCGAAGGGGGAAAAGCTGCAAACAATGCTGCTGAGGGGGATTGAACCGTCAACTGATCCGGAGGAGCTCCTCGCACTGCTCAAAGAGAAAGAGTGCGAAGAGCTCAAGTTCGTAGGGGTCAAGCCGTTCACCACAGCTAGAGCCAAAAGGGAGAAACGGAAACTACCGTTCTTCCTGGTTCAGCTTACTCCCGAAAGCAAACTGGATGGTCTAAGGAATATCAAAGTCCTAGACTACCAGGTTGTACACTGGGAAAAAGTAAAACGGAGCGATAACATTTTGCAATGTGTTCGCTGCCAAAGGTTTGGGCATGCCGCGTCGAACTGCGAAATGCAGCCTCGATGCGTCAAGTGCGGTAAGAACCACAAATCAGAAGAATGCCCTCTGGGTGTGGATGGAGCGTCGGAAAAAAGTCAACTCTCTTGCGTTTTATGTAAGAATACGGGACACACCGCAAATTATCGGGGTTGTCCTAAATTCCAGTACATGAAAAGAGTAAATCTGGCTCGGCAGCAAAAAGTGGAAGTTAAGCGTCCACCTGTTCAAATACAAACACCAGCCGTTACTCCCCAAGTTACCTACGCCCAAATGGCGGCAGGTAGGGGGAATACGGCACAGCAAGCGAAGGTTGCTTCTCAGGCCCCAGCGCCTAGAGCACCGGAACCGGCAACTGACATTCTAGCTATCTTGCTCTCTATCCAGGGGCAGATGGCTCAGTTTCAACGTCAGATTACTGAACAAGCTGCGCGCGTGGATCAAATCTACGCGCTTCTGCCGAGCCTCACGCGCCTCCAGTCGTAATGGGTACGTACATGGCGGAGCAAACCCTGAAGGTCCTTGCAGTGAATGTTAATTCACTGATTAGGATTGAGCGAAGAGCCACACTGTTCAAGTTGCTTAAAGACCAAACCCCTGATGTGCTTTTGGTTAGCGAAACTAAGCTAAGCAAAAGACACAAAATGAGGCACAAAAGGTACAAAATTATGCGAAGAAATCGACCCAACTCCATACAAGGAGGAGGCGTTGCAATCTTCGTAAGAAAAGGCATACGTTGTAAAAGAATATACAGTCGTGTAGTGCGTAGGTTTCAGGTGCTAGAAGCATGCATCATGTATATCCCTCTCCGCAGTGGAAAGCGGTTATACATGGTGTCTGTTTATGCGCCTAAGGCTACTCAATCCACCCAATTCATCTCAGAGCTCGAGACACTTTTTCGATTCCTGAGACTGGAATTGGAGGAAAACTATTTCATTATCGGCGGAGATTTCAACGCCAAACACAGCGATTGGGGAAATAATACACCAAACACTAGAGGGAACCTACTATTCAATTGGTGGGGTCAACACAGTGTGATGTATAGACTCGGCATAAAGGCGACGGATAGTCCGTCGTTTCCTAGACATGGCTCCTATTTGGATCTCCTGTTGTTCGACACACGAATACAAGTGACAGGTACGAACCAACAAACTGTAAACTGTCTTCGGACTTTTGTATATGACAGTGACCATTGCGGTCTTAGTACCGAAATAACCGTTCCGAACGAAAATGCGGAATTGGATGAGTATGTTCAAAGGCATCCCTACAACTATAGTAGAGTGCGTTGGACACACTTCTCCAGGACACTGACTAGAGCACTCTCCTCGAATTCGCTCTATCCACCGTCCAACAGAAATCTGTCAAACGAGGAGATTGACAGGTATCTAAAACTAATGGACGAGACAATTAAACGGACTATGGACAAAACGATACCTCGGTATCAACACACTGACAACGAAGACTTATTCCGCAACGCAACTATTGACGCACTTCACCGACATAAAAGTAGACTACTCTCAAGACTGAAGACCTTGTACAGACAGTTTACTAATAGACATAGCCCGGAGATTATGACATTGAAGTCGTCGATCAAAAACCTCCAAACATTAATTAAAGAAAATTACAGGGCTTCTGTAAGTTTGTATTGGAACAACAAAATTCGGGCTGTAAATACCAGCAACCCGAATATGTTCCCGCAAATAAATAAAATATTTCGGAGGAAAGATCAAGACGACCTTTCATGTCTTAAAATCGCCCGAACGACAGACAATGAACGCATACTTTCAACAGCAGGCATAGATCCAAATGAGGCTGTTGATGATGACAACTTCTTTGTGATCGAAGATCCGCAGGAGAAGGTAGAGGCTATAGGAGCAACTTTCCAGGAAGTGTACAAGACAAATGACATCATTGGTCCCAACCACGACCTGGAAAATCGAGTCCTTGCCCACAATTTCTACCTTCGAAATGAAATAGTGAATTGGCGAATCGAGAACTCGGGTTTCACCCAGTTCAGTGACGAGAATATGGCAAATAATGTCATCGCCAATGAAAGGGAACAACCCCCGTTTATTTCGAAGGAAGACCTTCACACGATCTTCGACACAATTAGAAGTAAGAAATCAGTGGGAACCGATGGAATACCGAACATTGTGCTTCGACATCTCCCACTAGAAGCGGTGGACATTTATACCACCCTGTTTAACAATGCAATGAATAATGCACATTATCCAGCGCATTGGAAAATGGCGGTGGTACATCCCATCCCCAAAAGGGATAAAGACACCTCCAATCCGGCGAATCTCCGGTCGATCAGTCTCCTTCCAAACATCAGTAAGGTTTTCGAAAAAGTCATCAATAGAGTCCTGACTAAATGGGTTGAGGACAGAAATATAGTTCCGGATAATCAATTCGGTTTCAAGGCGGGGCATGATGTTATTCATGCCGCGTCTAAACTGGTTTCTGATATCCAATGGAACAAAGCCAAGAAACAGTGCACTGGTGCCTGCCTGATTGACTTGGAAAAGGCCTTCGATACCGTATGGTTAGAGGGACTCTTCTACAAGTTGAACAGACTGGGCATTAGTAAGCCACTACTGTACATTCTTTTCAATATGCTCACAGATAGACAGTTCATCGTGAAAAATGGCGATGTGACTTCTACTGGTACATTCAACATTAAAAACGGTCTGCAACAAGGTGCGGTCAACTCGCCAATCCTTTTCAACATTTACACAAGCGATCTGATAGGTTCACTTCACCATGCCATAGCGTACGCAGACGACTTAATCGCGTACAGATCAGGTCCAAAGATTGAGGTTATAAACATTCTTTTGCAACGTGACTTCGATAAAATTAAACAATATTGCGACGACTGGAAGTTGAAGATCAACTTTCAGAAGTCGGAAACCATTCTTTTTAGGACGCCTTTGTCTGGGGCCTCTGCGGATACCAGAAAGAATTGGCGAAAGTTTCAGATCGTTGGACAACACGGACAACCACTTGCTTGTCGAAATGTAGTCAGATACCTTGGGATCTGGCTAGATCAATATCTATATTTTAACAAACATATAGATGTTGCTCTGGCCAGAGCCAAAGGTGCTTTTGCCCTTACAAAGAGACTGTTTTATAACAGGCAACTCGATGCGAGGGTAAAGGTGATCTGCTACATGGCCCTTATTCGGCCTATGCTTACATTTGGTTGTCCCGTGTGGTTCAACGTGAGAGCAAGTCTTTTGGAAAAGATTCGGGTGTTTGAGAGGGCTTGCCTTAGGGCTTGTCTTCGCCTATACAGAACACCAGAGTCTGAGTACATAAAATTCTATCGCAATGAGGTCTTGTACAATAGGGCTAACCTAATAAGAGTGGACAATTTTGTTATTAAGTTGACTCGAAGGCACATTGCAAGAGCAATGACCTCGTCGAATAACCTGATCTCTGGGGCTTACTACCCCAATTATATGTATCACGAGAGAGTTCGCTTTGACGGCTTTATTCCTCCAGAAGCGTTCCTCTACCTCGACATGAAAGGTCTGATCCAGGATAGATTAGCGGTGCCGTTAATCTTCCATGTCGCTCGAACAGCTGCGGAGAGGCGACTTAACTACGATAGAGACGTCGCACACGGCAGTGCGGAGCGTCTCCAGTTCAGTAGAGCGGTAGGGAATCGCGACATGAGGGATGTTGCTCAGCAGCACCAACAATTTTGGTGGCTTGTTGAAGGAGCGGAATCTACGTCGTCGAATTCTAGCACTAGTTAGCTTCGTTAAGGAGCAGGGTCGGCAACCTAATTTTCTAGCCGTGGCTGACTTACATAGATTTATGTAGGATTAGGATAGTTTTAAGGGAAAAATAAAAAATAAAAAAAATAAAAAAAATAAAAAATAAAAAAAAAATAAAAAAATGTATATATATATATATATTGTGTATATATATATATATACAAAAAACAAAAATACAAAAAAAAAATATAAAACAACAAAAACAAAGAGATGGGTAACCTTCGGGTAACTTCTTCCCACAAAAAAAATATAATACCTAAATGATAAGATAATTTTAAGTAGCTTAAGTAGCCTAAGTAGATTAAGAATTATGTTAAGGTAGTTAATAAGTTTTAGTTTTAAGTTTTAAAAGATGAAAAAAAAAAAATAAGTTAATTTACTAAGTTTTTGTTATAAAATTATTTTCTTAGTTTTAATTGCAATTACGAGTAATACAATATAATTTAAAAATGAAATGTACTAAACGTCGAAAGACAAATTTTAATTGTTAGGTTTAACTTAGAGTGTCCGCATGGGGCCAGTAAGTTAGAATAAGATAATTTTAAGTTAATTAAGCTAATTTTTAAGCGTTTTTTTGTATAGCATGTAAGAGTTATTGAATGGAGTTGAATAAAAATGCATATTAAATGAAAAAAAAAAAATGATGCAGGTGATTCGAACCCGAGTTGGAATAGTTGATTCCAAGTTATTTTTAATTCGGGGCAACTGTGTTTGTTGATAGATTTCATTTTTTTGATGTCGCAGTGTTAAGAAACGTAAAGTCATGTGAAAAAAAATTACATAAATTATGAATGCTGGATTTTTTTTGTATTTCATTTTGGGCGCCCGATAGCCCACCTATGATTTGTTTCAAGCTTATCCATTCTTTCCTGGACACCCTGGAAATACAATAAATACATATAGTTGCGCTGAAATCTGAAATGAAAAGAAAAAAAAAAGAATTGAACGAAATAAAACTAAAAAGAAAAAGAAAACAACAAACCTATCTACAATCACTTCACGTTTTATTAACACATTTTGACAGCTTGATGAGATGTTCGGTTTGTCAAATTGTCTTGCATTTAGTTTTGTTAAGATGTCAACAGATCAAGTTTTCAGCTAGGGAGTAGTAGAAGAAGAGAGATCACCACATAAAAAGTCAACGACGAAATAAGTTGCCGTTTCCTGTGTTGCATATCCCCAACTATTATAGCTCTACGAACGAGCGGTGGATTTAAAGACGTTACAACGGATGCACAAAAACGGGAAGAATCCTAATAGCAGAAAAACAGCGGGGCAACAGAAAAATACGGGATATAAAAAGGATAGTGGACTGGGGAAAGACAAGAAGTCACGAGTTACCAGCCGAGACATTCAAGAAAAATCCAAATTTTACGAAAAGAAATAAAATAAAAGAATTTAAAAATAAAAAAACGTTTAACCTCTCGGGAACCAGCATTTTCGCAGTTTTGTTTTTCAATATTTACTATTTTTCACTCTTAAGAAAAAAAAAATTGTTTTATACAATAGCATTTCAAAATGGTCCAGTCTTTTGGGAAGGTCTCAGATAGAGTTGCTGAAGCTTCAAGCTTCTATTGTATTGATCTGAAATAACAAAAAATTCTGAGCGTTTATGAATATTATATTGTGTAGATGAACCTAAAAAAATGAAACACTTTATAAAAACTATTCGAATCAAATCAAGGAGTTTTGAGTTATTGCTCCCGCCGATTGAAAACATAGTTTTGCGAAAAATGCATTTGAAATTTGTGCACATAAAAACTCATAAATTGTGGAGATCTACCGTCCCAGCTTGTCGTAAAAGGCGACTAAATGGGACACCAATCATATACAGGCAACTATGACACCAAAAATGAGCCTGTGACACTTTAACACCTAAAACTTTCCCACAAGTTTGTATGCAATCAGTGGGTTCCCACGTCTGGAGACTACCGGTGGGGTAAAATAACAGTCAATCAATTCGAAATGAGCATACAAGTGTCAAGCCACTCAAACTTTAGATACACTTCATGGAAATGATCGCAATTAATAGCACTACTCCGGTGGGCACCACGACTGCAACGCACTCGGGTGATCCCAGAGCAAGCAGAAGTGCTTGTGTCAGAGCCCGACGGATTCCGGGGGCGGGCAAAATGAAGTTTCCAAAATATTTTCATAAACTTCGGTTTGCAAGTTGGAACGTCGGATCGATGACCTCAAAAAGTTTAGAACTGGAAGCGATTATGCGTCGCAGAACTCTACAAATCCTGTGCGTACAGGAAACGAAGTGGTGTAATACAGGAAATAAAGCGCGTTTTCTAGATTTAAAAACTAAAGCATTTAAGATGTTCTACCATGGAACGGTCAATGGACGAAACGGTGTTGGGATCGTTGTTGCAGCGGATCTTCTAAACAACATCGTTGGTATCTTGAAAATAAGCGACCGCTTGATGAGTGTTAAACTCGTCATACACAATGAAACGTGGAACATTGTAAGCACGTGCGCTCCACAAAATGGATGCGATCAATCGGAAAAGGATAAATTTTGGTCAAAGCTCGGTAATTTGCTTAGAAATATACCTATCGATGAGATGCTCTTCGTAGGCGGAGATTTAAACGGCCATGTCGGAGAAACAAATGTTGATTATGAGGACTGCCACGGCGGGAAAGGCTTTGGAACCAGAAATTCAGCTGGCGAAGACATCCTTGTAGTGTGTAGGGCATACGGCTTAACCGTCTTAAATACAATGTTTATTAAACATCAGCGGCATCTTATCACCTATAGCAGCGGAGGCCACGAAACGCAAATAGATTATCACCTCTGCAAAATGTCGATTAGAAACCGTGTTAAGGACTGTAAAGTAATACTTGGATCGCTAGTAAGCCAACACCGTCTGTTCATTACAGAATCTTTCACAGCGGAACCACCGAAAACACGGGCATCGTTTGGAAAGCCAAAAATCCGGTGGTATAATCTATCGAAGGAACGAAGCGCAAGATTTATCACACTGGCTAAAAAAGTACTTCAAAATATAAATGGTATAGCAGACTCACTTAGCCCGCAAGAAATGTGGAACAGCATGCACGAGGAATGCATAACACTCGCAAAATCCCAACTGGGGACTATATCGAAATACCATTACGTTGGCAAAGAAACATGGTGGTGGAATGACGAAACCAAACGAGCTGTGGCCGACAAGAGGAGTGCATTCCAAGCGTGGACAAACTGCGATCGGAGCGACGATATCGAAAAAGCTCGACTGGCTCTTGAATACGAGCGTCTTAAAAAGATCACAAAGAAAGTCCTTGCTCGAACTCGAGCGGCAGAAGCGGAAAACCTGTACCAGGAGTTGGAACAAATATCCTCACGATCGGCAGATTGAAGACAAGCTATTCAAGAAGTTCAAACGTCGTACAATACTAAAATGCCAAATATTTTTAAGCTCGCTGCACAGAGGAGAAAAAATTCAATGGAAATAACCTCGCCGAAATACATAAAAAACGCAGACGGTCGCTTACTAACAAATGAAAAGGAAATTTGTGACCGGTGGCTTGAATACTGCAAGGAGTTGCTTAACAAACAGTTTCCACGTGATATCGTGCCGACAGCTGGTCTGTTCGAGGAGGAAGTTTCGGACTTTTCAATCGAAGAAATAAGTATAGCAATTGGAAAAATGAAGCGGGGGAAAGCGGCGGGACCAGACAGCATTCCATCAGAGTTTTGGTCGAAGATGGAGGGGATCGGCAGCGAATGGTTATCGAAACTTTTAAATAAATTAAAATGTGGACAACCTATGCCGATTCAGTGGAGATGTAGCTCCTTGGCTCCATAATACAAAGGAGAAGGCGACACTCGAGAATGCAACAACTACCTTTCAATTAAGCTGAGTCTTAAACGAACGTCTTTGGCAAATAATAAAGCTCGATAATAGCCAGTGTGGATTTGTTGAAGGAAGATCGACGGTGGACGCTATCCAAAGCCTACGAATAATAATGGAAAAGCACCGAGATTCGTCTAAGGATTTACACATGGTATTAATCGACCTCGAGAAAGCATTCGATCGAGTGCCTAGGGATCTCATATGGGCCGCGCTGAGGTCTCAAAACGTACCGGAAACGTATGTTAGAATATAACAAGACATGTACGGAAACGTGAAAACTGCGGTTAAAAGCTCTGCCGGACTAACGAGAGAATTTCCAGTTAATGTCGGAGTGCATCAAGAAAGCGTACTTAGCCCTTTTCTCTTTAACGTAGTATTCGACTATCTTTTAAAAGACTGCATGCGCGAAGCAAATGTAACGCCAATTCTCTTCGCTGACGACGCAGTTATACTTAGCGATAACGTCGAAGATTTACAGAACGCCTTAGATTCATGGAGAAATGCGCTAGAGAGAAACGGGTTTAAAATAAGTCGTTCAAAGACGGGGCATTTGACGTGCCCATTTGCGCATCCGTTGCGACCTGTTCCGGATATAATGTTAGACGGAGTAGTTCTTCCGAAAAGCACTATCTTTAAGTACTTAGGATCAATCGTTAACATGGAAGCGAAATGTGACGACGACGTAAACCACCGAGTGAGTGTGGGATGGATGAAATGGCGGGAAAATTCGGGAATATTTGGCGACCGAAAATTTCCACTTAAATTAAAGGGGAATATCTACACAACGGTTGTAAGACCAGCTCTTATATACGGTTCACAGTGCTGGACAATGTATGAAGCGTTTAAAAACAAAATGACGGCAGCGGAAATGAAAATGTTAACGATGTCTAGTGGAGTCACTAACCGTGATTGCATTATATCTACGCGTATAAGAGGAAGTCTACATACTCGTATAAAGAATTCGGTAACCGAACAGTTTGAGGCGAATAGAATAAGCTGGTATTGCCACGTTCAAAGAAGATCTGCGGAAAATCCGGTTAAAAAGGCACTATCAACTAAGATACCAGAGAGATAGACCACAAAACTTGGTGATGGATGGTGTGGATGGTGTGGATGCTATCTGTCAATTTCTGTTATTTACTGAACTGAATGTAGTTGATCTTTTTGACAGATATCACACAATCTTTGGCAATTTAAGCCATGGAGTCGTTTACTACGAGACAATGTATTTTTGTTATTTAATCTCATTACGAAAATGGGCGATCTGTTAAAGTAATATTTCGTAAAATTTGTGAATATTTCGATCAACATAATCGCCCTAGTGAGTCCGGAATTCGTACAATGGTGAAGCGTTTTGAAGTAACTGGTTTGGTGTCTGGTCAAACTCTGTATCAGCATCTTCGGCCAGCATGTACATGACAAAACATCACCATTATGAGTGAAAGTGTTGCTCAATTTATCGCCGAAATCAACAAATGGGCCTCACTTACGAATATGGCACTTTTCGGTGAATTTTTAAAGTTGATTTCCACCCTAGCTACACATCAATTGCAGTCTTTGGATCATCTACGGTGCCGCCGATCTGTTAACTGGATGTAAGATCGGCAGGACAATTTTTCATTGGATCTACTGTTGACAACCCATGCAAACGTTTTAAGAACAAGGAACTCAGAATATGCATGTGGAATGTTTGAGTCCACTGGTTTAGTAAACGATAAATCAACACCCGTACTTCGACGAAACCCAAAACCTGCCGAAAATATCACCGCTGTCCGTGGAAGTGTGCAGAAGGGTCCGTGGAAGTCGATTTCACGTCACACACAATAACTCGGCCTTTCGCAGACCAGAACTTGGCCAATTTTGCGTCGTGACTTAGGCCTGTACCCGTACAATATTCAACTGACCCGGGAGCTGAAGGTAAACAATCATAGACAACCAAGTGTGTTCACTGAATGGGCTGTGGAGCAGTTGGAAACTGACCCTAACTTTCATCCAATAATCATCTTCAGCAATAAGGTCCATTACTTCATGAATGGGTACGTCAACAACAACAACAAAATTGTCGAATTTGGGGCGATACCAATCCACATGAGATCCAAGAGCGTCCAATGCATCCCGAAAAAGTCACTGTTTGGTGTGGATTTTGGACTGGCATGGCGGCGTCATTGGTCCATATTTCTTTGAGAACGACATTGGCTAGGCCATCACCATCAACGGCGTGCGTTTTGATGTCGTTGATTACAAACTTAATTTTGGCCTGAAGTGGATAATATAGACACCAACTTCATATGGTCTCAACAGGACGGCGCTACGTGCCACACAGCTAACGCCATATAGAAAATTCTCCACGCGCAATTCGAGATCATAATCATCTAACCTGAAAGTGATGTAAACTGGCCGTTAGACTTTTTCTAGTGGGGTTTTCTGAAGTCGCAGGTCTATGCAAATAAGCCACAAGCCAAAGCGGCCCTCAAAGACAACATAGCCCATGTCATCGGTCAAATTCAGCCTGATTTATGCGCCAGAGTCATGGAGAATTTCGGATGCGCGCGCCCAGAGAAATCGCGGCGGACATTGTTGAGGTAAGCCCCCTTGTGGGAGCGTCACGGTGGCTGTGGTTTAAACTTAAAACGCAAGGAGGGCGCACCTGTTGGTCACACCCGCTCAAGAGTTGCTAGGTGCTGCGACCCTAAGAACAGTAAGGGGTTTTGGGTAGGCCTCGACTCGTACCAAGGGTGCAGCTGTGCCCTCAACACAGTTCCGCTTTGGTATTAATCTAATGTAGGTTGGCGATGGCAAGGCGTATCCTTGCTCCCATGGATACATGGGTGTCTCGTGAGCTTAAGTTTACACGACAGGTGTTCACGTAAGACACGATGCGCTGTCTTTCCTTTCGAATAGAGCTGTTCTACTTTATATCTTCTTACAGTTGTTCTTCTGAGTTGTGGTGCTACCACTAGGTACTATACGAGTCAATTCTCAATTTGGTTTAGGGGTTTTTGATCCGAAAATCGCCATCTTACCTTTTGCATACAGAGATGAAGAAGCTGTAAGCTTGGTGTAGTAATAAGCCTAAGTCCGTTGCTAAATGTGATGTCGTGTTGGCGTCACCCTTCTCATCCATAGGAGCTTTTGAACGTTCTTCACGTTTTCTTTAATTGTCTAGAGTTGTCTACTAGTATTATGCATCTGCTCGAGCATGACGTTACCAATTAAGCCTACTGGAGTAAGACTTTATAGGTAATTACCTGGGACCACCTTTGTGAATTATGGCGAGTACTACCTTGCTATCAATAGCTCCATAGATCGCTGGCTATGTTGGTAACTTCAACATACAATGTTTCGCACTGTTGTCGTTACTTGCAATACAAGTTTCCTGGATGTTGTACTATTATGCCCGGCATATTTAGGTAAAAGGCAAACCCGAAGTGCGCCATTGCTCTGCAAGGAATGTGCATTCGTTAGGAAGCCATTCAACTTAGTATATCTATGAGTTTCATCTTGCTCACTCTCAATTGTTTAAATTGGTCTGTTGCTGGAGAATATTGAAGACAAGATGCTTCCTACAAGAATTAACTTAGCGAAGCTAAAGAATGAGTGAAAATAAAAGAAAGAATTCTTCTTCAATATACGAATACTCGTACTTATCCATAAAAAAAAATGCAAATGCATCCTCCACATGGAAGTTATCCGCTGATGGGTAGATTCTGAAACTGTAAGATGTACATATTCTCTGATTCTGGAACTTCCAGATTTTTAGTATTAAAATGATTTTCATTATACGAGTAATATGTAGAAATTTCAAAACAGGATCGTTAGTTGGATTCCGTATGCGCAAATTGCCTTCATTGCGGAAGCTCTTTTGAAAATCTTTTCGTACATTTGTACACAGATACAACTACGACAATGGGTAGAGTATGTGAATTTGTCTAAAGAAAAAAACGACAACGTAATCATAGATATCTATCCTTTGAGCGAGAACAACGGTTCGTACAACTCTACACAAGTTGGTACTCCTTTGTAAGGACAACATAATGATCCTAATGGATTCATAATTGCCATAAAGGATATCTAAAAGTTGGATTTTTTGCACATCATTGCGCTGAGTGCTTCTGGTTGAGTTTGTTTACCCACTGTGGCAGTGCCTTATGGATTTGCTTGTTTACCAGGATATGCAATCGGCCTAACTTATCAAAAAAAAAAAGAAAGAAAGAAGGATTTAGCTGAAGTCCTAATGTAAATCCATTTTTTTTAATTTGCGTTGAAGTGGGGAATGATATTTAAGTCCCGAAGCAGCTGGTCTTGTTAAAGGCGAACGGACAGGAAAGGAAGTATGGTACATAAAAGCAACCACGAACATTCTTCGACCTTCCGATCGATGAGCTTGCGTTTAAATACTCTCCATAATCCTTTAATGGGACAGATAATCAGGGAGAACGCCGTTAGAATTGTGAGAAAACTAGGAAATAAAACACGAGATGCTTAAATTGTTGAGGGCCGTCATAAATACCTGGCAACGGATCCGTGACCATATCGTGCTTAAATTGCAATGGCTCTTGTAGCAGAACAACACGAACTGGAAACCACAGAAATATGATCATATCTCATCGGTTGTGGTGACAAATGAGGTCATCAATCATGTTGAGGTTGAGGTCGGCTGCCGGTAACTCTGAAGAGAATATTCAATGCTAGCCTGGCACCATACATGCCGAAACAGTAAGAGTAGTCTCAATATCGAATATCGGAAAAAAGAGGCTAAAAGAGTTTCAAAGAATTAAGTCTGACTTGCTTCATGTTGAAAAGCATGGAGAGTTTGATGGAGTTTCATGTGCGTCTACGAGTTCATTTCAATGTTTTACAGGCAGAATAGTGGATGAAAACAATGCTGATGAATAGGACCCTAATTGCGGTTGCTTACTGCGACCTATATACCTATAAGATTGCTGAAGATAATCGGGGTTGTCCGGCGGCGTTCCGTCTCCATCGCTATGGTGCTTGTTGGTTGGCTTACTGTTTAACAGTTCTGACTTGTTTACACAAGATAATGTAAATATCCCGCCTTTTTGACTACGTCTAAGTATATTTTCTTCCTGAGCGCAGGCAGCCCTACGCGCGATCCATGATTGGTGCACTAGAAATGGGCCGACTAGTCTAACTCATTTCTGCTTAACGACATCATCATTCAATTTTCCAATGAAGCTTAGTATTTGTGTTTCTTCCTGAACAACTAACTTTTCTGGACTTAATATGTTAAGTCGAAGTACTCTAAGGTACGGATCCTTAAAGCCGTTTGACCCTTCAAGAGTTCCTAGGTAGTTTGGGAACGAAAGAGTTTACTAAACGCGGGTCACCATGGGATTTGACTACATCCTCGGCTAGAGCTTCCATTGATAGCTAGGTCTCATATGAGCATAACTGAAGATATCATAACTCTCCACTTTGCTGGCAGTCCAAACGATATGCTCTTGGCGGCTTTCTTACAGTCCCTCAGTCGGAGGCCCTTCCACAATTATCATCAATGACTATCAATGACGTAAGATTACGACGAATGAACAGTAGAGAGCTACCCAACGTTTTTTGTGGCAAGATTATCATAGTCCGAGACTCGAAATACTGAACAGTGGGACTTGGGGTCACAGGGAAGGTCTTCTACCTAATTTAGATTCGAAATACTATTAAATGCCGGCACCCTAAGATCTCTAAGATGTTTTAGATCGGCCTCGACTCTTAAAAAGATGGAAGGCGGATATCTGGCTTCAATGTATCTGGCGAAATTAGATCTAACATAGAAAGGTGTAAAACCGCTATGAGAATCTGTGCGTCGGTAAGAAAGACTTAATGCTTCTAACTCGCCTCGTGACTGGCCACTATGCTCTTGCTTAGAATCGTTCATTAAGTGTATTGGGCATATGTGCCTCAACATCCTGCGATGCTTGCTGTGAAAGCAATGACACCGCGGAGAAAAACCTCTGTGAAGGTCCACCTCGATCCTTTTCTACTGCGCTGTCTTTTGGCAGCTGATTCGAAGACTTTTAGCAACGGAGCGTTGGTGTCCATCCGCTCTATATTGGATCTTTTGACTTCTGCCGTCTTAGCCTAAAGAAGCAGCGATTGGCAAGCGATCCTTTGATATCTGCGCTGAAGTCATTGTCTGAATTTATAGCAAAGTCCTTAACTACATCAAAGTTATATCTGTCGAAGGTGTCGGACAGAACGACACGGAGGTGTTGGATGTTCTTTTTACTTGGTCTGGCCATCGTTCACCGATAAATCCATTATCTCAATACTCGAGAAAGGCCTACTGACATCACGCTGCTTTCTGCCGATTATGTCAATATCATCGGCATATGTGAGCAATCGGACGGATTTTTGAAAGATTGTGCCTTGTGACAGCGCATGCATCAAAAAGCTCACTGAGATTTTTACCGGAACAGTGTGCATTCTCCACCGTCCTCCTGCACAGAAGGACCAGTTTCTTACTGATGCCAGAACTGGTCATTCTTCTGTATAGCTCGTCTCTATAGATGCTGTCATACGCGGCTTTAAAATCGAAAAATAGGTGGTGTGTATAGATCTGAAGCTCATGGGTTTTCTCCAAGATCTGCCGTACCGTGTTCTATTTGTTCGATGGTGGATTTCCCTCGCCTTAGGTATTGATATAAGCTTAGATATTGCTCTCTTCACTTCAACCTGGTCGGGTTTCACGGAATTGTGTGTCTACATCGTACAGGTTGAAGAGTTCATTCTGCCTTAGACCGTCATCGCCGTCGCCTGCGACTCTACTACGATGTCCGTCGCTACAGGCTTCGGATCGGGGTTTGTGTCCGTGGCTTGCTTTTTTTCCCTTGAGGTAAAAGTTCCGAATCTCATTCTTGGAGTAGCATCTCTTAATTTCTCGACCGAAAACTACCTGGCAAATGCTACTAGCGTGGTACGGAAGAAGATCATTTCTCCATCGACTTGTGATTGGCGATGAAAACAGGAATCCTGCCTGTAGAAGATAATGGGTATCTTCGGATGAACCATCGCCATCGACTGCAGCGCCGAATCGCTACGGACGGAAGACAATGCTCTGTGTTTGGTGGGATCAGTAGGGTGTTGACTTTTACAAGCTGCTAGTACCTGGCGAAACCATTATCACTGAATTCTGTCGACAACAATTGCTGGATTTGAAACAACGCAAAGTAATTTTCCTTCATGATATGATGATGTACCACACACAGCAAAACCGGGCAAGGAAATACTCGTACTCTCGTATGCGACTTATTCACCAGACCTGGCTCCCTCTAGTTACTACTTATTTGCATCGATGGGGTACGCATTTGCTGAGTAGCGCTCTACTTCTTACGAAAGTAGCTCGATAACTGGTTTGCTCAAAAGAGTAGTAAATGAGAAATACTTTTTTTATAATTTGAAAGATGATTACTGACGCTGGATTAATGTTAATTTTTTTTTAAATAAAGGAATGCAGTGCTAAAAGAGTTGAATTGGCAATGAATTCAAATCCTTCGAAGTGAAAATGCCTCTGCATATGTTATAAATGCTTTCAATGATTATTTAAGTGAAAATGGAAGAAGACAAAGGTTGACTTCACCTTACTCTCCTCACCACAATAGAGTGGCGGAAAGAGCTAACAGGGCCATCGAAGAAATGACACGTTGTATCCTTCTGGAATCAAATCTGTCAGAATTACTTTGGGGAGAATCAGTAAATACAGCAGTATACCAAATAAATCTTTCACACACCAGGTTTGCTTGAAGGTCAAACCCCATTTGAACCACCACCGCACGGATATACTCATAAGTCGAATGTGTCGCATTTCATAAGCAATCATGTTTAACAACAACTCAGGTAGATCCAAATTTAAATTTAAAGGAATAGAATGCCTAGTGGTACGATGTTCGGGTACCTCGAAGGTCTATCAGACAATATGAGTATGAAGCTAATAAAATATGTAAAAGTCGTGATGTCGTGATTTGTCGCAAATCCTACATTCACCCGGATTTAGATTATCTTTTCATAAAACCATTATGAGATGCTGACAATTCCAGTGACATTGAGAGTACTCATATTTATGGCAAGTCAAATGGTGAGACTACCTATACAAAAGCGGGAAGAGGCTTTGGTGGGAGTTGATTTTGACTGGAAGAAGGAGTAGAAACATTGTTGTGATATCGTTGAGAGGATCAACGAAGGTAGTAATAAGGAAGCTGTTATTGTGGATAACAATTTTGCCTGACAAACGAGAACTTGATGTTGCGTAAAGGACTTACAATACCACCGCTTCTGCTCTCGGCTTTACTTTCGATGGAGTGAAGATAAATAAGAAAAAAATAGGATAACCTTGAGCAGGTTAGTCATTTGCAAAGTGGTAGATCTAGAATAGATGGAAAATCTAGAAGGCATATAGATAAGCATGGGTCAAATTCACCTAACTACATATATGGTTGAAAAGGCTCTTCAGTACTCCATTGCACAAAATTGGTTCAATGCGTTGCAATCAAGCAATCAAAATCAACAAAATCAAGGAAATATCTAACTGCATAAAGCCAGATTGGTAGCAAAGGGATGTAGGGAAGTGCGTTGACTAACTACTTACAAAATTTATAGCCTTTAAACCTATTCAAAGTCTCCGCTAGAGCAAGAGCAGTCTTCCACTACTCTCTTTATCGCGCGCGGGCTTCATCAAGTTGTCTAAGTCAAGTGATCTGACATTTGCGATTGCCTGGTCCTTAAAAGGGGGATCCGGCCTTCCTTGTCGGCTTTAACTGTGGGATGTAGGTCTGCTGGAGCATTATAATTTTTCTACGCGATATGATCAAGCCAGTGTAGTCAACATGTTATAGCTTTTTGAACTTCATCTACATCTTGGTACAGCTCATATAGGTCCAAGTATTTGACACATTTTTTTCTCGATAGTTTTTAATATCTGCACTGCATATCTGCTTATCGTCCACTACTTGATTCCATAGATTAGAATTGCCAGAATGAATATTCTGTCGAGCCAAATCGAAGTAGGAGCATATCCTAGGGTAAGTCTTCGTCGAATATTCCCTAGGGTTCCATTTATGAACTTAATGTTAAATTTAAGGTATGTAAACTGTTAACTACAACGAAGCTACTAGTTATGTTAATACTTGGAGAATCGCTAGTAAGCCAACACCGTCTGCTCATTACAGAATTTTTCACAACGAAACCACCGACAACACGGGCATCGCTTGGAAAGCCAAAAATCCGGTGGTATAATCTATCGAAGGAACGAGGCGCAATATTTATCGCACTGGATAAAGAAGCATTTCGAAATATAAACGGAATCGCAGACTCACTTAGCCCGCAAGAAATGCAGCACGAGGAATCTATAACACTCCCAGAGTCCCTTCTGGGGACTATATAGAGATACCATCACGTCAGCAAAGAAACATGGTGGTGGAATGACGAAACCAAACGAGCTGTGGCCGACAAGAAGAGTGCATTCCAAGCTTGGACAAAATGCGATCGGAGTGACGATATCGAAAAAGATCGACTAGCTCTTGAATACAAGCGTCTTAAAAACGTCGCAAAAAAGTCGAACTCGAACGGCAGCAGCGGAAAACCTGTACCAGGAATTGGAACAAATATCCTCACTATCGGCGGATAGAAGACAAGCTATCCAAGAAGTTCAAACGTCGTACAACACTAAAATGCCAAATATTTTTAAGCTCGCTGCACAGAGGAGAAAAAATTCAATGGAAATAACCTTGCCGAAATACATCAAAAACGCAGACGGTCGCTTATTAACAAATGAAAAGGAAATTTGTGACAGGTGGCTTGAATACTGCAAGGAGTTGCTTAACAAACATTTTCCACGTGATATCGTGCCGGCAACTGGTCTATTTGAGGAGGAAGTTTCGGACTTTTCAATCGAAGAAATAAATGTAGCAATCGGAAAAATGAAGCAGAGGAAAGCGGCAGGACCAGACAGCATTCCATCAGAGTTTTGGTCGAAGATGGAGGGAATCGGCAGCGAATGGTTATCGAAACTTTTAAATAAATTAAAATGTGGACAACCTATGCCGATTCAGTGGAGATGTAGCTCCTTGGCTCCATAATACAAAGGAGAAGGCGACACTCGAGAATGCAACAACTACCTTTCAATTAAGCTGAGTCTTAAACGAACGTCTTTGGCAAATAATAAAGCTCGATAATAGCCAGTGTGGATTTGTTGAAGGAAGATCGACGGTGGACGCTATCCAAAGCCTACGAATAATAATGGAAAAGCACCGAGATTCGTCTAAGGATTTACACATGGTATTAATCGACCTCGAGAAAGCATTCGATCGAGTGCCTAGGGATCTCATATGGGCCGCGCTGAGGTCTCAAAACGTACCGGAAACGTATGTTAGAATATAACAAGACATGTACGGAAACGTGAAAACTGCGGTTAAAAGCTCTGCCGGACTAACGAGAGAATTTCCAGTTAATGTCGGAGTGCATCAAGAAAGCGTACTTAGCCCTTTTCTCTTTAACGTAGTATTCGACTATCTTTTAAAAGACTGCATGCGCGAAGCAAATGTAACGCCAATTCTCTTCGCTGACGACGCAGTTATACTTAGCGATAACGTCGAAGATTTACAGAACGCCTTAGATTCATGGAGAAATGCGCTAGAGAGAAACGGGTTTAAAATAAGTCGTTCAAAGACGGGGCATTTGACGTGCCCATTTGCGCATCCGTTGCGACCTGTTCCGGATATAATGTTAGACGGAGTAGTTCTTCCGAAAAGCACTATCTTTAAGTACTTAGGATCAATCGTTAACATGGAAGCGAAATGTGACGACGACGTAAACCACCGAGTGAGTGTGGGATGGATGAAATGGCGGGAAAATTCGGGAATATTTGGCGACCGAAAATTTCCACTTAAATTAAAGGGGAATATCTACACAACGGTTGTAAGACCAGCTCTTATATACGGTTCACAGTGCTGGACAATGTATGAAGCGTTTAAAAACAAAATGACGGCAGCGGAAATGAAAATGTTAACGATGTCTAGTGGAGTCACTAACCGTGATTGCATTATATCTACGCGTATAAGAGGAAGTCTACATACTCGTATAAAGAATTCGGTAACCGAACAGTTTGAGGCGAATAGAATAAGCTGGTATTGCCACGTTCAAAGAAGATCTGCGGAAAATCCGGTTAAAAAGGCACTATCAACTACGGTCACTCCAACTGTAAGAAAACGAGGTCGGAAAAAGAATTCCTAGATTTCTCAGATGGCAAATGCGCAACAACGCCTGGGGCTTACCACTGAAGCGATCCAAGACCGAGCATTATATAGACGCGTTCTGCAGTCTGCGACAGTAGCCAACTCCATAAGCGGAGCAGCGGCGATGCAGTATAAATGGGAAACTCGTTACGCATAAGTTTGTATAACGAGGAAAGGGTTAATAAAAGGATAAGAGAAGAAGAAGTTACTAGTGATGTTTTGTCAAAGACGTTGGACGGATTAATCTCTATTTGTTGACTTTGATTGTAACATACTTGGTTTTGGCTTGGTTTAATTTAAGGCCAACTTGTGTGGCTTGTTTCTCAATTGGTGTAAAAGCATCTATGATGCGCGGTAACAGCGATAATAGTTCGCTCGATGTCGTCTGCTTATCCTAGTAACCGAACAGATTTATCAAACTCAGCACCAGACTTGTGTACTATCTGTTCCAATACTGAATTAAAAAAAGGTATCATATGACAGTCTATATCGTTGCTGAAACTCAGTAAGAGTTTAGAATATTTCGGAGGAACTACCACCTCCGCCTCCAAAATGTTCCCGGAATTTATTCAGAAAATTAAAAATACAAGTTTAGTCACCTAAATCCATATTGTCCCCTTCAAAGTAATCTCCATCGACTGCAACACACTTATGCCAGCACTTGATCCAATCCTCGAAACATTTTTTATGTTCGCTTTTTGGTATGTCCATCAGTGCTTCCTGCGTTTTCTCCATTACTTCCTCTCGGCTGCATTCCCCGTAGTGGTTTTTCAACTCGATTGAATAGATAGAGCCAAATCAGGTGAATTCGGTGGCTGTTGGATGGTATTTGTTGCATTTTTTGTCAAAAAATTACGAATAATGATGGCGCTGTGCGACGGTGCGTTATCATGCTGCAAAATCCACGAGTTTTCTGCCCCCAATTCTGGTCGCATTCGGCGGATTGCTTCATACAAACGTCTCATCATCTCTCTGATGGCTAATTTGCGGTTATTGACCAACATTTCTTTTATTTCATCAATGTTTTCGTCGGTTTTCGATGTCGATGGTCTGCCAATGCGTTCATCATCTTCGATTGACTCACGACCACTTTTGAACCGCTCGTGCCACTGGTAAACGATCGTTTTCTTTAGAGAATCATTGCCGAAACACTTTTCCAACATTTCCAACATTCACGCACCATTAAATCCGTTTTTTACGCAAAATTGAATACCAGTTCGTTGTTGCAAATTCAAATTCATTTCTTAAATTGTAAAAAATCGCCAACACACACAGAGATATGTAGATGTACTCTTGACTACGTAACTTTTGCAAATGTCAAGCCATGACGCTAAGATTTAGAGGAAATATCAACAACAGATGTACCAACTTAACAAAAAGAAAACAGAACTCAAATCGGAACATTGGGAGCGCCACACGGTGTTTATTCCGGGAACTTGATCAAGGTGGTACGAGTATTTCCAACACAGTGCATTTCATTCAGTTTTGCCGCGATCCCAAATTGGGGTACGAGGGCGGGTCAATAAGTCCGTGACTTTTTGAATTTCTGACCTCTTTACTGAAACAGCAATACTGCTCCTGTCAACAGGCATCTGTCAGTTGACTCCTGTCAAAATTTAAACTTGCTGCGTCAGTTAGTTTGTGTTTGACAGCTATTTTTATCAGACTACTCACTAATTTGAGGAGAAAATGGAAAAAAGTGAATTTCGTGTGCTTATTAAGCATTATTTCTTGCGAAAAAAAACCATTACCGAGACCAAGGCTAAGCTTGATAAATACTATGGGGACTCTGCACCATCGATTTCAATGGTAAAAAAAGTGGTTTACTGAATTTCGTTGTGGCCGTACAAGCATTGAAGATGCCGAACGTCCTGGACGCCCAGTTGAGGTCTCTACACCCGAAACAATCGAAAAAATTCACGATATGGTGTTGGCCGACCGAAGATTGAAAGTGCGAGAGATTGTGGAAGCCGTAGGGATCTCGCATGGCTCAGTGGTTTCAATTTTGAATGATCACTTGGGCATGAGAAAGCTTTCCGCAAGATGGGTGCCGCGTTTGCTCACAGTCGACCACAAACACATGTGCAGTTGCCATGGCAAAAATCCATGAATTGGGCTATGAATTGCTCCCTCATCCACCCTATTCTCCAGATTTGGCTCCGAGCGACTACTTCTTGTTCCCAAACCTGAATAAATGGCTTGGTGGAAAAAGATTTGACTCCAATGATGAAGTCATCTCGCAAACAAAGGCCTATTTTGAGGACCTCGACAAATCATTTTTTATGGAAGGGATAAACAAATTGGAGAAGCGTTGGACAAAGTGTATAGAGCTCAAGGGAGACTACGTTGAAAAATAAAATTATTTTTTTATCAAAAAATCTGTGTTTTAATCCAAAAGTCACGGACTTATTGACCCGCCCTCGTATATACGATGAAGCCTGCCATATAAGGCTATGAAGTCAATGAACAGATGTTGAATCTTGACTTAAAATTCGTTGATTTTTCCGGGACTAAACTCTGTAAAAATTTGGTCGATTATCGATCTGCCGGGCTGGAAGTTACACTGGCTTGTGCCATTTGTTTGTTGCATAAAAGTTTGAGACGTTCACACGATACACAAAATAGGATCTTATATGCTATATTTAGCGAGGATATTCGCTGGTAGTTCTTGCAAGACTTAAGATCGCCTTACTTGAATATGGGGTATATAGAGTCCGGTCATAGAGCATGATTTCATTTAACCAAACCTAGTTCATTATTTTGTGTATGTAGCAGATCAAAACATCTCCTCTCCTGCTCTGGTAAACCATTAGAGCCGGCGGTCTTATAGTTCTTCAAGCCTTTGTTAACTGAGCCAATCTCTTCATTGACTGGATGTGAGTTCCCATCTTGCCCTTTTACTCGTTCTTCCTGAGGCTTATTAGGTAGCTGTGAGAAGTGTTGCTGTAGCCTACCTACTATTCCCCGCGCCTCGGAGAATAAGTTTCCGTTCGTTATTAAACCTACGTGGCAGTCTCTAACCTTTTTTGAAAACATACGAAGCTTGGAGACTGAAGAGGATCTTTTCTTTCGTCGCTGAACGAATCATCATCGACGTCTTTGATGATGCTGTGGTACTGGTTTCACAGATTGTTGGGATTTCTGGATGGTGAATGGATAGTGGGGAGTACTCTGACCCTTGCTACTGCAGTCATGCTTAGGTTTTCAATGTAAAATTGTTTTTCTGGGAATTTGGTAATTTCTTCTCGTTGGAGAGTGAAGTTCTTAATTTAACAAAAAGTGGTCAGAATCGACCATCGCCCGCTGAATATCGCACATTTCAAATGTCTGATGCGTGATTCGTCAAAATGATCGATTCGGGTGGCAGTTCGATCATCCGCAGTGCTCCAAGTTGCTATGTGGATTTGTAGTTTTTAGAACCCTAATGCTACTTACCACTGTACAATGAGTTGCTGCAAAATCGATAAGGCGGAAGCCGTTGTCTGTTGTCATATCGAGCAGGCTGTAGTTTCCGACTAATCTGCAAAAGTTGTTTTCCTTACCAATCTTGTCAATCTTGAGTACAATTTCGATATCATACTCCGGAGGCTCAGGATGGAATCTCCAGCTTCAACGGTAGAGTTATGTGTTCCTATTAAGCTTATGTTTGATGCGAATGACAGCTAGGCGTTTGCTTATTTGTTTTAGGTCAATTATCCTTGACCTTAGATGATATTCCACGAAGAGTTAACTTTTCGGATTTTGTGTACCTTATCCTATCCGTCGTTTCTCCTGGATATACCTTCTACCGGACTTTTCAGCTATTTCTTGGGTATGCAATTTGAAGAGGACGTTAAGGCGACAGAGCAGACTAATATGTTATGATTCCTGAATAAATACGTGGGAGTAATTTAACACTCCCTTAGATCTAGGGACAAAGCTGACGAAATGTCAAAATTATTTACGAGTATGTTGTCTGGGAATTGATAGATGACATTCACAGGATATGCCTTCATGCTGCCCGGATGCGCATTATCATGAGTTTCATTGAGAAGCAAGTAGGTGGTCCATAAGTCAAGACCACTGTTTGAGGAGGTACTAGTGTGCACCACCTACGAGTATTACTTAAAGAAAAAAAAATTAATTAAGAACACGTTCGAGAAAATTGTGTTGTTTATTTGTCCGTGATCGCGACAGAAGTGATCTTCGGAAATGTTACATCTTACATTACAAAAGGTATAAAATGCAAGAGAAGTAAATTAGTTAGAGTACATAATTTAATTAATAGAGATACTCTCTGAGTACATATGTGTGCAAATTTATGTATTATGATTTATAAGCAATTTTAAGAGAAACGATTTAGACCCTTTAGAGTGGAGTTTAAGTCGTGTATTCATTGCTGCTGCGAACATTCTACTCCCGTTGGAAGGCACTGGCTTTCAACTACGTCAGTTTCTACGTGTAGCAGAACAATTTTTCCCACAGCTCTCTTGATCAGTCCTTTGGCAGTCCGCACAATTGCACAATTACAACGCGTGGAACACCGTCTTCACCGCATATCGTGCTGTCCGCTCGGCCAAGTTGCCATTTTAGGGGCGGGAGATTTCCATCCTTTACCATCACTAAAGAACCTTCGCGAATGATCGAAGTTGGTGTGCGCCACTTTCCACGCTCCTGTAGTAGGGTTAAATAGGACGAACTCCATTTCTTCCAAAATATCTGCTGCGTCTTAAGATGCGGAACGTCTGGTTCCACGATGCCCGTGAAGGGTGCGCCGATTATGAAGTGCGCGGGCGTAAGTACTTCCAGGTCAGCCAGATTCTCTGTAATTGGAGAGATTTCACATACGAGCGTGCGAAGCTCTTCAAATGTTAAGGTAGAAAGACCGACAGTGTGAAAGAAATGAAATTTCGCTGATATAGCTGCCTCCCAAAGTCCACTGTGGTGAGCGAGGGGGAATAAACTTCCAACTAATACCATCTGCAAGACATTGTTGTGACACTGCGAGATTGTGTGTGCTTCATTCAAAAATAGTTGCTTTAACTCTGCCAACTTATTCTTAGCGCCGACGAAATTAGTGGCGTTGTCTGACCAAATAGTCAATGGCTTGCCTCTTGTAGAAATGAATCGCTTTAAAGCAGCTAAAAACGATGGGGTAGATAAATCCTTTACCAGTTCTATATGAGAGGCCTTCGTCGAGAAGCAGACGAAAATGCAGATGTAGCATTTTATCGGTGGACGATTGCGAAGCTCAGATTTATAATAGAACGGACCACAAAAGTCAATGCCAGTAGTAAGAAAAGTCCTATTAGCCTGCACTCTATCCGCTGGCAGATTGCCCATTATATGTTCGAAGATTTTCGGCTTTAAACGAAAGCACCTAACGCACTTGTTAATCACACTTGCCACTGTTTTTCGACCACCAATCGGCCAATAATGTTGCCTTATCGATGTAAGCAAGCTTTGAGGTCCAGCATGTAGATATTTTCAATGAAAGTGGTTGATGATTGCGATTGTAACGGGATGATATTTTGGCAGTTAAAGTGGATGTTTAGCCTCAAAATCCAGGAATGAATGGTGCAGTCGTCCTCCAACACGAAGTAATCCATACGAGTCGATGAACGGATTTAACGAATGAAGTTTGCTTGAAGCAGTTAGATGCTTCTCGTATCTTAACACTTTAAACTCAGCTGCGAAATGAGTTTGTTGAATATTACGAATTAGCAAGTGAGTCCCTTATTTTACATTTTGTGGCGTCAATGGTTTGTTGTTTTGTCCCGCGTGTCTTCTTTTGATTGTGCTAAAAAGATAAACGTAAACGAAGATGCGTTGCAGTTTTTCAAAGGAGTTGTGAAATTTTCAGTTAAGCGATATATCTTTCTGCGATGAAACAATAAGGACTTTACGAAGACGCTGTGGCAGTTCGGTTAGGAATTCCATAGTTTTAGGCCATCTTGAGAGATCCTCTAAAAGGAATGGTGGCCCGTGCTTCCAAAGTTTAGAGTGCAGCAGCCCATTTGGAGAGCATCCTCTTGAAAGAATATCTGCCGGGTTTAATAAGGTTGGTACATGATGCCATGTCATACCACTGGTGAGCGTTTGTATTTGATTGACTCTATTTGAAACGAAAACGTTAAAATTTGATGGCTCCTCACGTAGCCATGATAACGTTACCATTGAATCTGACTAACAGTGAACTTTGCATGGGTACTTGCCCTTTTGTAATACTGATGTTACCAATTCAGCGAGAAGCAATGCAGCGGACAATTCTAATTTAGGAACGGTCAAAGTTTTTAAGGGCGCCACTCTTGACTTTGCGCATAATAGTGTTGATGTTATGGTTCCGTTGTACTCGGATCTGATATACACACAAGTCCCATAGGCAGACAAACTTGCGTCGCAAAATGCGTGTATCTCCCAAGAAAGAATGTTGCGATGTAGGTACGAAGCGAGGAAATTCAAAACTGCTTACGAGTGCGAATTGTGCGCATAGATCAATCCAGTGGGTCTGCAATGATTGGGGTAAGCTCTCATCCCACTGCAGATTTTCTTTCCAAAGCGTTTGGAGAAAGAAGGACTGAACGCTTAGTTATACGTTCCTTATTTTTAATGGGCGTGAAGGCAAATAGAAGGTTGTCGGTCTTTGGATTCCATACGAGACCAAGTGCATTGGTCACATCGGTACCATCATGGAATTTGAGAAATTCTTCATGATCTGAATCAGCAACTCCTACAAAAGCCATTGACCTATTAGAGCACCATTTACGAATCTAAAAGTTCCCTCTCTGAAGTAAATCCTTCACCTGTTGTCTGATTTCAAGAACTTCGTCTATTGTATCCCCACCAGAAATCAAATCATCCACGTAAAAATCTCGGCGAACGTTATTAGCTCCTAAAGGAAAAGCATTTTCCTCATCAAGTGCGAGTTGGTGCATGGCACAAATTGCCAAGAAAGCTGCGGGCTTAGTACCATATGTCACGGTGTCTAACTTAAAAATTTTAATGTCGTCCATTGGATGGTCACGCCACAATATGCATAGGAGATATTTGTCTGGATGCGATATACGAACGCAGCGGTACATTTTACAAATGTCTCCGCACAGGGCAACTTTAAAAAATCGAAAGCGTAATAGCGTGCTGAATAGCTTTTGTTGTATGGTTGGCCCTGCCAAAAGCAAATCATTTAAAGAATACCCCGAAGTATTCGACACGTAGCTTTGTCGTCGTGCTTTCAAGCTTTTGAACGCTATGATGGGGCAAGAAATAGGTGGGTGTATTTGTGTGGGATTCTGCTAATGACATATGACCAAGCATTTCCTACTCATTCATAAACGATGTGTACTGATTTTTCAATTCTTGATTATTTTGCAGCTTCTTTTCTAAACTCTTAAATCTACGAAGAGCACGATTATATGAGTCGCCTAAAGCATTGAAATTTGCCTTTGTTGGGAATTTAACAGAGTAGGATCCAGAAGCAAGACGAGTAAAGTTTTGTTTAAAGTGTTGCTCACACCAAAGATCTTCCTCAGACACAGACGAATTTGAATTAGAATAATTCTCTACTTCCCAGAACCGCTGTACAAGTTCATTTAATGGGACATCATCAGCTGAACGATTTAGGTTTTTGCTGAAAGCTGCTAAGGTCGATGATCGCTTGTTCGAGTATGACACTCCTCCAGAAATTACCCAACCGAGATGGGTTTTTTGCAACATCGGTAGGTTTGGTGCTATACGAATTTGACCAACGCACATCAAATCAAAAAATAAACCAGCGCCTATCAATAGGTCAATGCGTTGGGGTTTGAAGAATTGAGAATCGGCTAATGTAAGATTTTGTGGGATATTCCAGTCGACAATGTTCAAGTTAAAATTGGGCTGATAATCTGTTATGTTTGGTGTGGCGACGGCTGTGAAGGAAGTGGTATAGTCGCCATTCTGCGACTGTGCAAAAATGTCTACCGATTTATCAGCTGCAAAATTGGAGTCGCCTATGCCGGAAATTGATATTTGGGATTGGGATTGGGATTTGTTTGAAGTTGTAGCTGATTTACCGATCGAGTGGTTACGAAGTTAATTTGAGAAGCTGAATCTAGAATGGCACGGCAAGGAACGAGGGTACCTGTGCGATTTTTGACGAAAAGTATGGCTGTAGCTAGTAACACATAATTGTTAGTGACCGGCATGGGGGACTCAGGTATAGGGCTTGTTGATGTAGATGATACAAATGCTGATCGGGAATTATTTGTTGGAGCGTTTAACGATTCATGGAGAGATTCGGTAGCATTAAAAAGAGACGAAGATGGAACGACTTGAGGAGTAGGGTTCATATGGAGCAGTGAATGGTGTTTTGCAGCGCAGTGGCGACAATGACTTGACTTGCACCTTTGTAAGTTGTGAACCTTACGTAGACAATTCAAACAAAGATGCAGTCTTTTGGCTTCTTTAAAACGTGAATTTGGAGATTAAATTATTAAAAGTGAACAGCTACTGATATAATGTTCCTTTGAATCGCAAAATACACACTCAACATGTCCACTTGAAGACGCTACTAAAACGTTCCTATTGTTTTTTGTATAATTTGAATGTTTTCCCACCTGATTGCTAGGTGTTTGTGTTACCATAGCGCTTTCCAAATTCTCCAATGCCCGACATCTTTTTTCCAAAAATTCTGACATGACAGTCCATGACGACAGTTTATTAACTGGCAAATCTTCCTCTTCCCATTTCGCCTGTGTTCTCGGATCAAGTTTGTGAACGCTGAGGTGTATGAGTAGTCCATCAGAAACTTCACCAGGTGACGCCAGTTGTGAGTTGAATTTGTCACTTAGTTCACGCTAGCCAGTCACGGAGCCCTTTGCAACACCTTTCAATCCAAAGATTGCCTCAATGTGAGACTGAAAAATAAGCAATTTATTATCAAAACGATTTTTTAGTAAATGTAAAGCTTTGTCATAATTTTCCTCGTTAGTTTCAAGTGAGGGAATGGTGTCCAGTACGGCTCCATGTAAATTAGCTCGCAAGTGCTGGAACTTTTCAATCTTTCTCAGGTCAGCATCATTATCGACGATACCATTAAACATAGATAGGAAGTTAGGCCATTCTGTATATCCTCCACTAAATTTTGGTATTTTCAGCTCGGGTAGTCGGGATTTTCGTTGAGATGACCCAAATGTAGATGATGTTTCCTCCAAAGTAAAACGACGAGTCGAAGAATGCGGCGATTTTGTCCTCATGCACGCGGTCAACAAACTGTATTCGGACGGAAAGTTCAGCCTCATCAAATTCAGTTAATCGCTCAACTGTAAGTAATTTATTAAGTTCCACTAGTTGCTGTCTTAATGACGCGTTTTTTAGTTTATTAAACGAATTGGGCTCAGCATCAGTCGATGCACCGGGAATATTCTCTTGCATCTTGTTGGCAAAAGAATTAAGCAAACAATAGATTTTTATGCGAAAAAAATGCGAAATTGACTTATTGTCCGAATTGATAATAACAGACTTCCTACCGAATCACGTCGGGGTCACCAATGTTTGAGGAGGTACTAGTTTGCACCACCTACGAGTATTAAAAAAACACTGTGGCGCTGACAGCCCGGTATGGGCCATGGCCTAGCCTCTTGACACTCATTTGTGTTGCTCATGTTGTCATTTTAGTCACATCTGAGTAGGGCCTACGGTTTATCGCCGAGTCCGAACGGCACTCCTTAGAAGCTTTTTCGTAGGCAATTTTACTTTCGGGAGTTTGCCATTGCTCGCCGAAAGGGTGATGGCGATTTGAAAAACTGTTGGTGACCCAGCCAGGAATCGAACCCAGACTGTCTGCGTGATAGTCCAATGAGCTAACTATCGCGCCATCGCCATCACCTACGAGTATTACTTAAAGAAAAAAAATTACTTAAGAACACGTTCGAGAAAATTGTGTTTTTTATTTGTCCGTGATCGCGACAGAAGTGATCTTCGGAAATGTTACATCTTACATTACAAAAGGTATAAAATGCAAGAGAAGTAAATTAGTTAGAGTACATAATTCAATTAATAGAGATACTCTCTGAGTACATATGTGTGCAAATTTATTTAAATCGTGTATTCATTGCTGCTGCGAACAACCACAATTAATCGATTCCGTGTCGTTTTCAGGAACTGGCCATTCCTCCTACGTCCCCGTACTTTATAATACTTTGTATAAGGCCGTTACTATACATGCGTAGAAGATGCTTTTGACCAAAGAGCTGAGGCCAAATTGCCATCGTTAATTTTACTGATGGGCTGTATGGAAGACGGAAGAAGGATTTGATTTTCACAGAAAAATCATCCTCTGTGGCGGGATGAATAATGCTGTCAATAAGCAAAATTGCTGCATTTCATCAAGGACATTTAGGACTCTATTCTTTGCTGTGACAGTAGGTCTCTGTCAGGAAGCCAGAAATCTTAAAGGAGTTGAACTTTTTAGGTTACTGAGAAGCACTCTATAAAACCCTTGGAGTCTTACAACAATCTTCTGATCCACGGCTGACAATACGCTAAAATCTGGCGATTTTTTGAAATGAAATGAAATGCATTCGTTAACAACTTCCTTTTAGAGCAAAGCATATCACGCTCATTTCAAATTCATGACACATATTCGGAGATACAGACAGATACAGACATTCAACTAGAAGCTGCTGCTGTCCGTAAACCAGAATCGACCTTTCGAAATTTCATTTTGGCACCTCTAAAACAGACCTGATGATTCAAAGTCCCTATCCAGTTTCCCAACTACAAATAATTCCGGTATATGTATAGTACTTACCATTGCTTCCCAGGTGTATGAGATATGCAAATATGGAAAAGTTGCCAAGAACTCAAAAACCCCTTTGGAAAACTCAATTAATTTTAAAGACTAATTACACTTTTGTACGTATTTACTACTCATTTATAATTTAGCACAAGTACCATCTTCAATTAGCACACGTTTAAAAGGCACCAAATTGAAAAACCGAATTCATGATACCCGCCCTACCTGGGGGGCTTACTCGTATATCCAGAATGGCTTCCTTAATATTTCATGATGTGACATTCAATTATCTCACAGGAGATGTGCTCTCGTTTAATAGCAGCAGTCACATGGAATGATTGATTAGATAACTGCGCAGGTTTACCTTAAAGCCTCATGTGTTATTAAAAACAAAAAAAAAAACATACCGTGCTGGTTGTTCACCAAAATGTGTGATTAAATATTCAAAAAAAAAAAACAAAAAAACAAAAAAAAATTAAAACCGCCACCTCAGTGTTAGAAATGCAACTTTTTTTTTGGCGTCTAGACAACGAGTACTTTGTTCAGAGCTCAGTCAGAACTAGGTAGATTGCTTGATGGGCCGGGAAGATTTAATGGCAACTAAACAACTAAAGCAACACTGATGGCGTACAGGTGTAAGTACTGATAGTGAAAGAGGGCTTTCGGGACATCTCGTTTGCATTTATATTGCGCTGACATTTATTTGAAAAGGGTTCGGATGTTTGATTTTTTTAGTTTTATTTTCTGATTTACGATTTTATTTTTATTTTTCTTTATTTTGGTAGTATTGGGAGTATACCTGGGTGAACTGGGCAATCTTACGTATTCGTATCATACTTGGACAATAAATAAATGGAGATATTTTCATGCCTGTGATATCTATGGTTTCGTTGTCGTTCAACCCTTTCGTTATTTATGTACCATACGGCTAGAGGTACACGCAATTACCATAAAATGGCAAAAAAAAAAACAAAAATACTTGTCAGACGGCAGACCATTTCGTATTTAGCCATAAAATTGGAGGCAAAAAATTAGAAAAAAAGATAAATACTCGTATGTTGCTTTAGCAGAGTTCTTTGGCTGCATCATTTTCTAAAGATAGTAGACGCATAGTTTGATGCTATATATTCGTACTGAAGAGCCCAGGTATTGAAACTGAATGGCAATAATCGTATTTTCCACAATGTTTTTGCCTTTAAAGTACATCTCATATCATTGTGAATGGAAGCCAGCTCATATATAACATATGTCCATGACGAGAGTGCTTGCAGCTATCGATTTTTTGAAGCCATTTATCTCTAACACATTTATTCCCACAATTTCGCGTTTAATATTGACTCTGAGCAAGTCTAATGTGTCACGCGTATTGGCATTGGCCAATGACTTGTCGTGGCCCAAAGAAAAAAGTTCAGAGGGATTAAATCACATGGGCAAGTGGCTCTATCCTGTTGAAACAACATTTCACTAATGGCTAAGAATTCGCCATTAAAACGATTTACATTTACTGCAACGTGGAGGCCATCATCACCGAAGATAAAATATGGCGCAATGCTGCCGCCGGCATGAAAACTTCAACAAGCAGTAAATTTTTGTGGATATAGTGGTATCTCATGAAGCACATATTAGTTTGTAGCCGTCCAGTAGTGCATATTTTAATTATTAAAAAAAGCCATTTTCCCTTAAATTAGCTTTTTTGCTAAAGATGATTTTTCGATGATATTCAGAATCGGTTGTAAATATTTCCAGAGACCAATTTGGGAAAGTTCGACGCTTTAAACAGTTATCAGGCTTAAGTACTTGAGTCGATTTTTCCATTTTAAATGGATGCAGGCCGAGATCCTTTAGCAAAACTTGCCACAATCTTGTTTGAGAGATGCCCGATTCGTGCGAACAGCGTGAAATGGGACATTGGCACATTACTTACTTTAACTTACTTACTTAAGATGGCGCCGGGGTGGACCTGGGCCTGAATCAACCAGCGTCTCCAACTAACTCTATCTTGGATTCGAAGACTTTGCGGACCGGAGCGTTGGTGTCCATTCACCATTCACCCAGCAATCTCACTACTTGAATCCTCACCCTTCTGGCTAAGTCAATGCCGCTGCACAGCGCGTGCAGTTCGTCGATGTATCTCCTCCTCCACTTACCGTCAACTCAGATGGATCAGAAAATCATTCGAAGAATTTTTATCCCAAAGCACCCAAGGGCACCGTCATCCATTTTTGATAACGTTTATGACTCTGTGCCACATAGTACGACTGGGATTATTAAGGCGTTTTATTCGGACACTTTCGTTCGAGAGAGGGGTTTGCTAGTCAATTGCGTTCTTAGCCCAAAGAAGCAGCGGTTGGCAAGACTTATTCTCCGTTTGATCTTAGCGATAGTGTCCTTGTCTGAATTTATAGCGGAACCTTGTAGGACAAAGACCTTAACTACGTCAAAGTTATATCTGTCGAAAGTGACGTTTTGTCTGAGACGTCGGTGTTATTGCTTTCGTAGAGGTTTAAACCCATTTTCGCCGCTTCCGTCTCAATACTTGCAAAAGCGCCACTGATATCATCATCGTATGCGAGCGGACTTTTGAAATAATGTTCATCTTGTGCTGGTTCGTCAGTTTTGCACACAAGATGATGATGTTAAAACAGACACCGCATCACCTTCTCTAAATAAATTTGTAACATAGAAAGCCTGGGTTAGATCTTTACCGACCTTGATGGAGCAGCGTGCAAACTCCATCGTCACCTGCGCAGACCGATGAGCTTGGCAGGGATCCTAAAACTATATACATGCTGTCATATGCGGCCTTTACGTCGATGAATAGGATGTGTCTATCGATCTGAAGCTCGTGGGTTTTCTTCAAGATCTGCCGTAGTGTCAATATTTGGTCGATGGTGGACTTTCCTGACCTGAAGCAACAGTGATATGGACCTATCAGGTTGCGGACGAACGGCTTCAGGCGTTCTCATCATAAGAGGATTAGATCTTGTATGCGATGTTAAGAGACTGATGCCTATGTAGTTGGAGCAGTTCAGACCGTCTTCTTTCTTGAGGATCGGACAAGAAAATGCTGAGGTTTCATTCATCGGGCATACTTTCATCCGACCATATTTTTCTGAGTTGGTGTATGCTTTTTACCAAGTTGTTGCCTGCTGCTTTGGAGAGCTCGGCGGTCAGGCCGTCCACTCCAGCAGCTCTGTTTGACTTCAGCTTAGTTATTGCTATCTTTACATCCAGGTCGGGTTTACGGAATTGTTGATCTACATCTTACAGGTTTAAAGATGGATTCTGCTTGAGAGCGGTTTTTGGTTGGTTATCGCCCTCAACTGCGACTCTTCTACGATGTTCCCTTGTTCGTCTCTACAGGCTTCTGTAAAACTTCCGAATTTCATTCCTGGAGTAGCATCTCTCGATTTCCTCGACCGCACGCTTCTCATGCTCTCTGTTTTGCCTCCTGGGAAACAAGTGTTCGGCATTCCTCTTATGCTCCTAGAGCTCGTGAGAAGGTCCAGTGGTTTTGCTGCATGTGCTTGCCGGCATTCGTCATCAAACCAGGGCTTTGCGATCTCTTGCTATTGTAGCCGTCTGACGTCGAGATTCCTCACAATATTAGCTTGTCTTGGCATTTTTCGGGATATCCGCAACCGTACCTTACTACAACAAGGACCGAGTATATGTTGGCTCCTCGGAACGTGCGGACATCCATAACACTGGAGGAGTGTTTTGGCTCGATCGCAATGTGGTTAATCTGGTTGACGGTTGATTGATCAGGAGATTTTCAAGTTCCCGGCAAAGTCGATTAGCTTGAATGCGTTATCGGAGCTGGTGTCATACAGGCTGTATCTTGCCCTCTCTTCCTAGCTTTACATTGCCGTGGACACTTATAATGTCATAGCTAGGCATATTAAGCAGCGAAAAGGCACACTAAAATGCTTTCAACGATTATAGCGACCGAAAGTTAGCGTCAAACCTGAAATACCTGAGTGGATGCTCCGGCATCAACCATGGAGATCCGTAGTTAGAAAGATAACCTAAGAATAGCCTGGGAGAACTGCAATATTTGACCCAAAGCAAGAGCAAACCTCTACTCTGGGTGCCCCACAAGCACTTGCAAGGGTCTCTGGAAAGAGAGGTCATATGGGTATAGTAGTTACTCTAGAAGTAAGTTAACCTTTACCTATATAAAAAAAATTGGCTGATATTCCGGACATTGTGGAATACACTAGGTAAAAGGCGCTTCAAGTGGATCTAGGATCGTTTGGGTGAAATGGCTTTGATTCTGCTGGGAAACCTCAGGAGGTCTGGGTTTGCAGAGGACTAATTCAATCAGTTATTCCATAAGAGGTGGATCTTGTCATTTTATATATATATATATTTATGTACGATCAAGGTGGGCGTTGAGATCTACAATATAGCAGTTAGACTACAAAGAAGGTATGTATTCGTTTGACTATGACTACTTCTTCCTGTTGCTTACTGAAGAGCGCTAAAACTTTCTAGTTTCTTACTAATTTTAGCTTCAACCAGTTTTCAAATGCCTTGTCTGGCTAGATCTGATTGAATTTTCAGTGCTTGGTATGCCAGTTGTCGTCTTGCATACTCTACTCTATGAAAAGATAAACAAACGGATGCTCTTACGCAAGCTTTTCTTGAATTCATCGGCAATGGTAATATCAAACCACACAAACAGCATTCAGGCCAAGCAATCAGGCAATTGATTGGTTTTTTTGGTTGAAAATCGGACCTGTAGAAACGGAATTTAGTCTTTTATCCCAACATGGGAGACACTTATCTAGAAAATTTTGTTAGAATAGTGGTTCTGCTCTCTGTTCTAATCTATTTTCAGAGTTTGGGAAGGGTATGTTTTTTGGCCGAACACTCATTTTCAACACCATTCCATTCTCTCCCTAAGGATTGCTGATTGTCTAGTTTTGCAAATGCTATAACTCCCACGTTTCTATTATGACGAATTTTCTACTTTCAGCTTAGACAGTTGGATATTGTCTGCTTTTTAATTGGGCGTACCAGAGGGGCTATTGACCAGAATTTCGGCTTACGAGCTCAAAGCCATTTAAAAAATCATCATGCTTCACGCTGATTTTATTTTTATTTTGTTATAATAATGAGATGGTCCACGAGTTGATGAAAACGAAACTAAGCTAGCATTAAAGTTCTAAAGACTGCGCTTCGTCTGCTGTTGCGTGTCGTGGTGAATCCATTTGCCATCCATGGTGAGAAATCGTCGGGCAAAATTGGTCGGATCCCTATTGAATCGGTCCAAATTTTTCTGCGAAAATCGTTGGCACATTTGGTTTTAACCGGCATTCAGAAAATGTGACATTTAAGCGCCTCGTGCAGATTTTGTGCAAGATATTAGCACCATTTCTTCCGATATTCCCACAGCTTCAGCTATCTCACTCACCTTATCGTCCAGCGCGATATCTGCACTCTCTCGAAGGTTTCGGATGTGGTTGCGGTCGTTGTTTAGACCGTCCTTCACTTGGGTCATCTGCGAGGGACGTGGGTCCACGTTTAAATTCATCTGTCCACTTTTAAAGTTGAAACTCGCCATACGAACCACTGACACTTGCAGGAAACATAATTTATTTGTTTTTGGAACGCTATCTTTGCATCAGACCGAAATCTTTTCACCTTGCCCTCGTAAAGTGGATGGTAGTAAAGTAAGGTAGTAAAATGCTGTAACAGAAGAGGCGAGTATGGCTTTAATCTTAAAGTTGAACCTGTGGTGGATACAAAATTCTTTTCAATCAGCTTTATCACCATTTCTGGAAATTTCATTTCCCAAAGCTAATCGAAATCTAATAGTAGTTCTTCCATAATCCTTTAGTGTTGAGAGCGTAAACGGATGCGCTGAACAGGACAAAAGCCCCTTCTGATCGGTATTCCATAATAAAAGCGAATGAAGAAATAAACGACAGGAAAACTGACAAAGAAATAAAAAAAACTTCACCCAACACCAACAATGTTAACAGTATAAAACAAGTTAGGACCTTCTTCCCTCCGAGAGAGAGAGAGAGAGAGAGAAAAAAAAACCGACAACGCTAACTACAAGCTCACAATGGAGGGGTTGCAAAATCAAGTTAAGTAAGTGTGACAAAATTAAAATAAAAGTTTTATCCACTTTAAGAATTGTGCATTCGAATTTTGCTCCTTGTGCAGGGACGACTCACTCACATACACTCGTAGGAATGACAACGCCAGAAGGACAGAGCTGTCCGACAGCATCGCTTTACCATCCTGTGTCCAGAGGCAGTGGGTGATATTCCAGAATTTCGCTAAACTTTTTCTCTGCACTTCGAAAAGCAATGTTGGGAAATTCTCTCATGGACTTTAAATAACAGGATAATCGTGACAACTTTTCACACACACACATACATATATACTTATAGAGAATAAACACACAAACACGTGAATACCTACTGCGCTTAGCTTATCCTAAGGAAGAGTGAATGAAAAATGCAGCGGGGTGGCAAAAAAAAAAAAACAAAAAAAATAAACTATAACGACAAAATAAATAGCAAACAACTAAAAGCATCAGGATGCATTGCTGTAGGATACTACGCCCTGCCTTCCGGGTAGTCACACACCCTATCCACTCTCCTAATGGACTCAGGGTGTATGCATTTTGTTGTCTCATTGCGCTGGTGTACTGGTAAGTGAATGGAATGGTACCACTTTCTCGGGGATTAAATCAAACCAACTTTTATCCTGGCAATGGCGAGCAATGAAATCGGGTTAGTGGCCGTTTTGCACTATGCACAATAATGGACGGACATGACAGCGCAATGGATGGTTTGGCTTAAGTTATCTGTTGGTCGTATAAACAGAGGTCGTGTATAGGTCGGGGGTAGATGGAGGGCATTGAAACAAGGACATTCGAAGGGTGGTGCTGAAATTCGCTTAAATAAGTTTCTTCAATTTGAAAAGCCGTCTAAGGCAATTTTTACGCAAAGTTTCTGTTGACAGTGGACATAGACTAAGGGTCGCGAGAACTCAGACCTAATGTCTGAGTTAAGTTCTTTGTTAAGCACTAAAGCTGCCGGGATCGTGGATTAATATGCTTCCGCGAAACCCATTTGTCAATAAGAGCTATAGTTAAGTGCATAAGCAATCCTAACGCACTTTTCGTTCTGAGAAGCTCTTATAAGACCCAAACAAGCTTAAGATAGTTCAGCCTCTCGACTGTGTTCAGAGAAGTGATAAATGTGTAAGAGGTGTAATAATGGCTTAAGCACAGCTAATTCATTGCTAGATTCTGGCCAAAAACCATTCCTGGAGGCAGTGAAAGTACTGATATCTCTGTTCCTAAAGGCAGGGACAGAGACTAAAAGGCGCAGCAGTGAAGTATTTTTGTGAAATACAGTTCCGCCAGACAATCAACGCACAGGATCATTGTTGTAGAGATGTCGGTGTCAAGCCGTATGCCTTGCCATGAAAGCTTCTCTGCTAGAAAGGCTGTAATGCGTTGAAAGTTTCAACGTGACATATTTAGGCCAAAAAAGTCCATTATCCATGACGAAAATTATATATTAAGATCCGTGGTGGACCTGGTCTTTAGTCAACAGATGTCTCCTGCTGGCTTGATCTTTCGCTAGCTGCCTCCAGTTTTGCACGTTGAGTTAGCTGAGGTCCCACTTGTGTGCGGGACTTGAGTCGCAATCTTCCTCTACCTCGAAAACGGAATCGAAGACTTTTCAGACTAGAGCGTTGGTGTCCATCCGCTCTTCATGACCCAGCCATCTTAGTGTTTGGACCTTTTTCCTTCTGACTAGGTCGATGCCGCTGTAGAGTCCATACAGTTCATCGTTTTATCTCCTCCTCTCCGTCTCTCCTCTTCTATTCGTAGAACTGTGAGCACCTCTAGTTCTTCGTAGCGTCTTGCTATGCTGAATGTGCTTCTCGGCACTCGTCATCAAACAAAGGATTTCATTGTGGTGGTCGAGAGGAACGAACTCCTCGGTTCGTTCGGACATCCATACTACTGGAGGAGTGTCTTGCGTCAATCGCAATATTTTCAACCTGGTTGACAGTTTGATCAAGAATTCTCCAAATTGTCTTGTGAATATCCGGATGAGACCCCCTGTAAAGTCGATTAGTCTGAATCCATTATCGGAGGTGATGTTATGGAGGGTATATCTTCTAACATCTTCGCATTAAAATCGCTGAATACAATGTGGCATCGTTATCCTTCTCCTCTGTGGGGGTTGATGTTGGCAAATTTATCCTTGATAGAGATTTATACGAGGCGCTCGTTTCGTGCTGGAAACTTAAAACTTCCTGCCTAAGTCTGTCTTCAACAACAAATTCGCGTCCAAATAGACGCTGCTTTTGCCGTCGATAGCAATTGTCGTAGTAGATGTCGCAGTTTTAATTCTCTTTTTAACCGGCTCATCCCATCGTATTTCTTGGTGGCAGTAAGGTATTCTATGTAGCAGTGGCCCTTGGAACTTTTGAATTTTTTCCGTGGTCGGACATAACCTCCAACATGGAGGGCCAATTCTATTTTTGATGCACCTAGGACAAGGGGTCGGTTAGACCGAATCCAGTGACCCTTTCGGGCATATGATCACTGCCGTTGGTCCATAAGAGGCTCATTTGTCACCATCTCTTTTCTAGGATCCTGATTTAGTTTCGGAAGTCCTTACCGGCCTGAGGTCCAAATATGTGGGATTAGCCTGGATAAGTTCTCATTTGTGTTGATACGAAATTTTACTTCACAGTTTGAAGAATTTGTCCGCTATCCCGTTCATAGTACTGCTATTTTTTTCTGCTGGTCAGTACTCGGGCTTATTCGTTTAGCAATAAGATTTCGGATGGAGATCAACCAGTACCGGGCGGTTACCATATGGAGGTATTATAAGCTCAGTTCATGTGTAGGAAACAGTTGCAACACTAGATATCGTCGGGTCGACAATTCTTAGTGCCTACTCTATTTCTACAGCAGCCCAATCCAATTTTTGTTAAGTAAATTTCACAAATTCCACGAAATCTCATTATCTTTAATGTATCAATGACAACTTACGTTGGGTTGTAATGTCCACATATTCGAGGTTGCCAAAAATGCTGCGAAATGTCTAGGATTTCTCAGGCGATGTAAGAAATATTTCAGCCCCTCTGATATGGCTTCAATATATAAGGCTTTCATTCACCCGAAATTGGAGTACAATGCTTACATCTGGTCAGGTGCTCCTAAGACTTATTTGCACTTGCTAGATAAGATTCAAAACGTTGCGATAAAACTTATAAGTGATGCCAATATTACACAATCGATTGACACCCTCAACCAACGATGTAATTTCCCCTGCCTCACCTTGTTCTATCCCTATTTTCACCACCAGCGCTCCGCTGAAATTGCCAGTATCATTCCACCCCTTCAAACTTCCAACCGTAACACCCATCACGTTATGAATGCTCATCAGGGTGTACTGCCCACTTTCGGACATACCCTGAAATATCGTGTTACTTTCCTAAGCCGAACAACTCACTTATGGAGCTTTTCATTCCCTAGTCATTATAACCTCCAAACATTCAAGACCAACGTACATCGGTACCTCCCTTTCTATCCTCCCTAATTTTTCGCCGTCCACGCTGTGTACTAATAGCCCCTTGAGTACGCGTCAATTCAATATGCTCCTCCTTCTCCATTGTTTAGCCTCGTCTCGCGATATTAAAAAGTGTCCAACTCATACTACAGCGACTACGACAGCGACTCAGTGTACTGAAAATTGTTTGTTTCTCAACTTTTGACAGCATGTGCGATCGCGACTGTATCTACTACATCGACGCTATTGTGTTCCAGTAGTTGTCGAGGCAGACCATTTTATACCACAGAACTCACAAAGTCATATACGGGAGAACGTCGGCTGATAGGTTTACTCGAAACTTCCATGTTCAATATGGCAGACACCTGGGATCCGAGGTGTACTCGTATAGTCTTCGCTATAAACTGTATACCTTAGAACTGTTGCTCGTACATTTCCTTCCACTTCGAATTAATAATTTTCGCGTCCGTGTTGTCAACATTTTAACTCTTTGGCTGACAATGTGGAATCCCTGGAATGATGTCATGCAAAGGGAGTAGGTATAAGACTTTTGAATATTCTGAAGTAAGATATATTTCCTCTAAAGAATTGAAATTCAGTGTCTCGCAATGTACTATGACAACAAACTACAAACTGCTGTTGCTGAGCAATGCATCGCATGAAGTATTCAACAAGTGAGCGACTAGAGACAAACATACACGAATTCCACAATTGTTACAACACTAAATACAAAAAACAAACAAATGCTTAAACCGTATTTTGACATGCTTGAAGTTTGAGTGGCGTTGTCCCCTTTCCAGAATCCCACTAAGAACTTCGTGTCATCAAAGCTCGAACTTCAAGTCAGAATCCCCACGAGATAAACTGAAGTGAAAATTGGAAAATACCAAAAGAGGGACATCAAGAAAACGAGAAGAAAAGGAACATGTAATGTTTGTTTGGGCTTAAAGAAAATTCAAGTTGGAAGGGTTATGGTTCAGGGGTTGGTTTTATGTACTCAGTTCTTTTTTTCTTAGTGCTTCAAACCTCCCCTTAGTACATATCCTCTTATTGTTATAGTTATTGTTATTTCGATTGTTATAGTGATTGCCGGGCTGTAGGAGGTTTGATCACGATAACAACCAACAACGAGACCACATAAATAACTCACAATATGGTGTTTTATGTGACCAGGCAATGGGTATTCTAAGCTCTCTACCCATTTAGTACGAGTACTATCGTCTTTGAGTGTCGGTGAGTCATTGAGTCCGTGTCCAATAAATTCCCTTTAGTCTGGTCAGATAAGTATTTCATAATTTGAATAGCCGGAGTTTTTAGTAATTGTTATAAATGTACACACCATGGCAGGGAAAGTGGTTTTTAAGTAACCGACAACCGTCACGCAAAGACTTGGTAAACTCAGGTCAATGTAAATTAACAATCAATAAACGGAAAGTAGAATTAGTTGGAGTTTTATCCTGGCAATAAGATAGTTTCCTTATAATTGACTGCTTTCTAGGTCATTAACAAATTAAAATTAACTATTTTATTATGAGGGCGCTTTTGTGTGCCCTTAATTTGCTGTTTGTAACGAAATAATGCTTTATTCAGTATATTCCGAGAGATACTGGTTACAGCAATGAAAACTTTGTGAAGAAAAAACTATTTTAAGATACATAAGTGCATTTAAATTTCAAAATCGTTTTTTTATTTAGACAGAGCTAATTTGTCGGGCCTACGAAAGTGGGATTTTCTATTCCGGGACCATAGGGGTCAACAGTCTTCATCACATCTATTTGGTATTACTTTTTAGCCGGTGTTACCTCTTTGGTAGCCTCCTTCCCAAGTAGAAACTCACTTCTCGCGCTTTTTTACGCTACACGCATGCGGAAGTACACATCTAGAGAGATGACCACTCTCGTAATTGTTCTGCATATCTTCTGCGCGTTTTTTTGCCGCTAGATTATTGTAGGCGACCCACTGAACTGTGCCAACTACAAAGGCTTCAGTCTCCTTAACATCGCATACAAGATCTTATCTGCTGTATTGTGTGAACGCCTGAAGTCATTCGTCAACAACCTAATAGGATCACATCAGTGTGGTTTCAGGCTAAAAATGTCCACCGTCGATCAAATATTCACACTACGGTAGATCTTAGAGAAAACTCATGAGATTAAGATAGATAGACACATCCTATTCATCGACTTAAAGGCCAAGTATGACAGCATATATCTAGTTTTAGGATCCCTGCCAAACTCATCGGTCTACGCAGGTTACGATGGAGAATACACGCTGCTCCATCAAGGTCGGTAAAGATCCCACCGAGACCTTTGATGTTTACAAAGGATTTAGACAAGGCGATGCGCTGTCATGCGATTTCTTTAACAAACAAAAAAAAACACTGTGGCGCTGGCAGCCCGGTATGGGCCATGGCCTATCTTCTTGACACTCATTTGTGTTGCTCATGTTGTCAGTTTTGTCACATCTGAGCGGGGTCTACGGTTTATCGCCGAAACCGAACGGCACTCCTTAGAAGCTTTTTCGTAGGCAATTTTACTTTCGGGAGTTTGCCATTACCTGCCGAAAGAGTGATGGCGATTTGAAAAATTGATGGTGACCCAGCCAGGAATCGAACCCAGACTGTCTGCGTGATAGTCCAATGAGCTAACTATCGCGCCATCGCCGATTTCTTTAACATCATACTTAAAAGAATAGTGCAAGACTCAAGCGCAAAAACAAGAGGCACAATCTTTCAAAAGTTCGTCCAATTACTCGGATACGCCGACGATATTGACATAATTGGAAGAAAGCAGCGTGATGTCAGTGGGGCCTTTGCAAGTATTGAGACGGAAGCGGCGAAAATGGGTTTGCGGTGAATGAGGGTAAGACTAAGTATATGCTGTCAAGTAAAAAGGACAACCAACACCGACGTCTCGGACAGAACGTCACCCTCGACAGATATAACTTTGAGGTATTTAAGGACTTTGTCTACCTAGGTTCTGCTATGAATTGAGACAAAGACACCAGCGTTGAGATCAAACGAAGAATAATTCTTGCCAATCGCTGCTTCTTTGGACTAAGAAGGCAATTGACTAGTAAGTCCCTCCTTCGAACAACAAAAGTCACCGTTTATAGACCGCAGAGCAGAGGCATGGAGATATTATCAAAAATAGATGAGGGCGCTCTTGGCTGCTTCGAGAGAAAAATTCTTCCGTTGATCTTCGGTCCCGTCTGCATTGACGGTGAGTGGAGGAGGAGATACAGCGGCGAACTGAATGGACTAAGCAGCGACATCGACCTAACTAGAAGAGTGAAAATCCAAAGACTAAGATGGCTGGGTTATGTAGTGCGGATGAACATCAATGCTCCGGTCCGAAAAGTCTTCGAATCCGCCCCCGAGGGACAGCGCAGTAGAGGAAGGTCAAGACTCAGGTGGTGCACGCAAGTGGAAGGGGACCTCAGCCAATTTAGCGTGCGAAACTGGATACAGCTTGCACAAGATCGAGCTAGCTGGAGACGCTTGTTGATTGAGACACAGGTCCACCCCGGACTATAGCGCCACCACAAGTAAATAAGTAAGATTACTGTAGACAGACCTGATAGGTTCCAAAACATCTTGTGGCTAATGATATGATTCGATACGAGTTTCTGAACTTCGTAGTGTGGGTGTTTGTCAGTGGAGCAGTTCCGGTTGTATCTTTTCCATACTATATTAGCAATTTTCTCGGCGGATTAGTTATTTAGGCGAATTGTCAAAGAGCAGTACACAGTGTGCTCATGTCCTTAGCTTAATTATATAAAATTGAAAGAAATAGCTACAGTGAAGCTTATTTTTGGAGATTTGGATTTTTGATTATTATTAGTATTCCACATTGATCAAAAAGTTCCCGGAATTACCGCGTGGCGCTCCCATTGTTCCGATTTGAATTCTGTTTTTTTTTTTGTTAAGTTGGTACATCTGTTGTTGATATTTCCTCTAAATCTTAGCGTCAAAGCTTGACATTTGCAAAAGTTACGTAGCCAAGAGTACATACATCTCTGTTAGTATTGGCGATTTTTTACAATTTTAGAAATTAATTTGAATTTGCAACAACGAACTGGTATTCAATTTTGCGTAAAAAACGGATTTAATGGTGCGTGAATGCTGGAAATGTCGGAAAACTGTTTTGGCAATGATTCTCTAAAGAAAACGGTCAGAAGCGGCATCTCTGATGGCGTTTTGGCAGTGTTTCCAATGGTCTTCGATGCTTGATGCTGGCTGCATTGGAGCTCTTAAAAGATTAAGAGACACTCGATCGGAAAAGGACTTGGCGATCTCTTGCGATTGTAGCCGTCTGACGTCGAATTTTCTCACAGCATTAGTTTGTCTTGGCGTAGTTTGGGATATCCGCAACCGTACCTTGGCTATAACAAGGTAATGGTCCGAGTCGATGTTGGCTCCTCGGAACGTACGGACATCCATAATGCTGGAGGAGTGTCTTGCGTCGAACGCAATGTGATCAATCTGGTTGACTGTTGATTGATCAGGGGTTCTCCAAGTACCCTTGTGTATGTCGAGATGTGGGAACCGCGTGCTAGCCACGACAATGTTTCGTCCCGCCGCAAAGTCGATTAGCCTGAATCCGTTATCGGAGGTGGTGTTGTGCAGGCTATATTTTCCGATTGTTCCACCAAAGATACCCTCTCTTCCTAGCTTTGCATTAAAATCACCGAGGATAATTTTAATGTCATAGCTAGGGCATTGCTCGTAGGTCTTGTTAAGGAGCTCGTAGAAGGCATCCTTGGTGTCGTCATCTTTCTCCTCTGTGGGGGCATGCGCGCATATGAGGCTTATGTTGGTGAATTTAGCCTTGATGCGGATTGCTACGAGGCGCTCGCTCACATGCCGGAAGGTGAGGACTTCTTGTCTTAGTCTGCCTCCGACAACAAATTCGCATCCAAATAAGCGCTGCTTTTGCCGTCGATAGCAATTGCCATAGTAGATTACGCAGTTTTTCATCTTCTTTTTGTCCGGCCCATCCCATCGCATTTCTTGGATGGCGGTTATGTCTGCTTTGCAGCAGTCTACGGCCTCCGCTAGTTGCTCGGCTGCACGTGGTCTATTAAGGGATCTAACATTCCACGTGCATATCCGAAGATCATTGCCCTTAAATCGTTTGCGTGGGTTGTCAACAGTAGATCCGTCCATATCCGAGGCTTGTTGATGCTTCGTAACTTCTTGTTTTTTTTAAATGGCCGGGCAGTTACCCCGGCGGCACAACCCCCAACCTGGATGACCAGTTCCACTTTGAGTGCCCCTAGGACGAGGGGTCGGTTACACCGAAGCCAGTAACCCGTTCCGGGATGTGAGCGCTGCCGTTGGCCCTTATAGGGCTCGTCCGCCACCATCTCTTTTCCAAGACCCTAATTAAGTCCTGGAAATCTTTTCCGGCCTGAGCTCCAAATATGTCGGAGCAGCCCGGGTAAGGTCTTGTTTTGTTTTTCCGACACTAATCCTGGTTAATGGCGCAGGAAACTCGCCATTTGCCCTCTTCACTTCGCAACTTCTAGTGAGATTCCCAGATGGCGCCACGGGGAGGCGTGAAGTAGAGCTTATTAGCAGAGCTGCAAGATGTTCGGCTGCAGAGGCTCATTCTCGTCATTTAAGGAACCAGCACCTGTCGGAAGATGCTACTTCTACGAGGCATTATACTAATCGTTAAACTTCCGTTTAACATAGTTTGCATAATTTTTTAGGTGATTTCTTCCTCTTTAAGAGCATATTTACTGTTTTTTTTGCGAAAATGTGCTTAAATGTGCTAATTTTCATTAGATATATATTAAACATTTTTTTTTTTCCAAAGGGTCAAGTAAAATAATTAAGACACGCAATATATTTTATATATGGCGTAACGTAAAGAAGTTTGGAAGTGCTATTACACATAAGCAAACGTTTGAAATCCTTAAACAAACCTACAACATAGAACATACAGAAGTTTTGTTCAATAGGATAAATTGGCTATGTAAGTCCTTTTTGACGAGATGGAACAAATGCTCAAGGATCGAAAACTCATTTCTATGAAAGGACAGTAAATGGCTTGACAGTACACAAGACTTAACTGATGTTTGTAAGTAAGCCCAGTGATACAAAAAAATCTCGGGGAAGGCCAACAAAGTCATTCTTAGGATGTTCGCCTCGAACAAAAAAACAGGCTTCGATAGATATCGTTAGTGCTTTGAAAGCACCAGACATTCCGCAACTTAATGCAAATGACGCCTTAAAATTATTAGTTGATGGAAGATTTAGCAAAAACCAATATCAGGTTATAAGGAATGTGGTGAATGTCAAAACAAAGCTCGATATTTTTCCAAGTTATGCTAAGGTACTCAAAGCAAAGCAAGATTGTTACCCGAAACTGGAAACGATAACGATCACCGATTCATCGGCCTAGGTAGCAATCCAAGGTCTTTTAGATCATACCGCAAAACGGATTGTAGAATCACAACAGCACGTTCTCAAAATGTCGGAAGATGATTTGAGTAATTTGACACTATTTGGAAAATGGGGCTTCGATGGAAGCAGTGGACAATCGGAGTATAAACAGCGAACTTCGGTTGAATTTAGTGATAGTGATATGTTCGTCACTTCTTATACGGACAAAAGAACAATATGGCAAAATTCTCACCCAGGATCGACCAGGTACTGTCGACCTGTCTGTTTTCAACTTAAGAAGGAAACTGCAGAGTTGAGCAGAGCCGAACAACAATACATAGTAAGTCAAATTGAGAAACTATCTAATACCATTATAACATTATAACTATGGAAGATCAGATTTATACGTATTCGTAATGTAAGCCATGAGCTGAAGTTGACAATGGTGGATGGAAAGGTATGTAATGCCTTAACCTACACCGCTTCCCAGCAGGTGTGTTACATTTGCGGAGCCAAACCAACTGCAATGAACGATATCCAAGGTTCCTGGGAATGACATATTAATTATGATAGTTTGGATTTCGGTTTATCACCTTTGCATGCATGAATACGAGTACGTTTTTTTGAATTTTTAATTCATGTATCCTATAGACTTGATTTCAAGAAATGGCGAACGGGAGAATACGAGAGACTTCTTCTGGACGCAAAACATAAATATATGCAGGACGAATTCAGAAAAAATACTGGCTAATAATTGATAAACCGAAACAAGGTGGGGCGAATTCAAATGACGGCAATACGGCTCGCAGATTTTTTGCCAACCCCTTATTATCTTCAAAGATTACGGGCTTGAAAAAGTCCATAATTGAAAGATGTTATGCAGTTCTGAGAACCCCTGCATGTGGCTACACTATTAATATCCAGGCTTTTGAAGAATACGCCTTAAATACAGCGAACGAAATTGTAGACGAATATCCATGGTATCCAATGCCAGCTTCAGTTCATAAGATATTGATCCATGGTGGACAAGTTGCCCAGCATGCTATTTTACCTATAGGCCAGTTGACTGAGGAAGCTGATGTTTAGATCAAAACATACGAGAAAAATATCGAGAGTAGCCACCAACACTGATTTATTCAATCGATTGTTACTTGCCTCAGATCCGTTAATAGCTAACGCAAGACATTCAGAAAAACTTAAAAAATCCATGCTTAGCAAAGATGTTTTAAAACTTTTAATGTGAAATCTGCTTGTATACTGTTAATATTTCTTTTTCTGTTTTTTTTTAATAAAAAATATTTTGGCGTTGATATCAATGATTCAATTGCAATTTCCTATATTTCATATATTCCTCTTACTAAATGACAATCAGAAACTGCTTACTGCCATCTAAAACTATCACGATTTCGTTAAGAATATTAGTGTGTTGGATAGAACCGAAAAAAAAAATACAAATGTCTATATGACTATTTGTTTGAGGTATAATACCATTGGAAAGATTACTCACTAATCCAAAAACTTACTTAAGTAATGGACTAGTTCTCTTAATGATGTTCTGTTTCCTACTGTTATCCTACACACAAGTTGTCATATTACCTACTTAAAAAGTATTATCTAAATTTAATCTTTTACTATCACATCTTATTGGCCGAAAGGATTACGGCAAAATGCCAATAAATCTCTGAATCAGTGGGTATTTAGTTTAACCTTAATATATTCAAAAAGTCAATCCAAAATGTTGCAACAGTGTATCTAAATCACTTTTTATAACTCACTACTCCAAATGGCTCTAAGCACTTCAATTCAACACATTCGCCAGCATTTAAATGGCCAGAGTTTCATTTGGCTTCGATTTATTCAAACTAAATCAGAATATGTTCAAACAATTACGTAACATATACTAATGCACAAGCGTTTCATTTCGTCCACTTTTTAGTTGAACACCTACACCACTGCCCCTAGCAGTATCCCCTGGCACAAAAAACAAGTGAAATAGTAAAATAAAAATAAATAAATTGCAAATCCTTCAAATTCCGAATCACAAGTGTAAACACAGGATTTATTTAAGGATTCATTACAAAAAAGAACTAAAATATTTTTTCCCTCGAGTTTTACCGAAACACCCTACTGCTGCAACCTGGTTGTCGTTGCAGTTGTACCACCTGCCCAATAAAAAGCCGTCTACATGCCACTAACTATCACGTGGAATAACAATTTCGTTGCAGAGAGTCAGTTGCAATGCTAACATTTGGTAAAGCGGCAAAATAACAAAAAAAAAAAAAAAAAGAAGGGATCCAAAACGACAACGAAAACAAAAGCAAAATCCGTAAACAAGGACACGTAGTAGCTGGTGAAATGAATTTTGAATAAAACACGACGAGAAACCTCTGCATTGCCAAGTGCCAACGTCATGTCTTGGTCTTCTAGCCATGTCCACCATTTCACCACCCACCCTTCCAATGGTTGGCTACCATCCCTTTGGAGACCAGCGATTTTAGGTGTTTCGCGAATGTAAACACAATTTGCCATACCAAAGGACACCCTAAAAGGCTGGGGGGAAAAAAAGGACATAGAAAACCAAACAGGAGTAACTTTTTTTCGTATTGCATATCTCGGCCGAGTCTCGTTTATCGATACCTATACCTGCCTTTGAGTCAGATCCGAAACAAGGACACACAAGGTGTGAGGGTGTCACAAAATAAAAAATAAGAAAAACACACACACCACAGCAGACATTATTGAAGGATAAAACACAAAACCAAAGCCCTTAGTTGAGGATATTGGTTCGTTTGCTGACAAGAAATCCTTTGGAATTGCATCACGTAGCTAGATGTACTCGTACTATTTTGACGAAGCAGGACGGAGCAAAAAAAAAGAACCGAATACCGTGCTAATGCCTTGCCCATATTATACGTATTCAGCCATTCAAATTGTCGTTTCGTTGATTGTCACTTTATTGAATAGTTGCTGACAAGGGCGGATTGTTGTTCGTTTTTTTCCTCTTATTTTACTGACGGTCCTTTTATGATACTTACATATCTGAAGTGTGATCAGCGTTCCCACTTTTGCCAGAATTTAATGGAATCGGAAAGGTTTTGTTAACCAGAATGTATAAACAGTAGAATTCTACTCATGTATATCCATTCCTCATAGCCACATACGTTGATGGCCACATTTTGAGGTGATGCCTTGGAAAGTCTTCTTTACTACGCTGCATTACTTAAATATCCGGTTTTAAATCAGGAGTTTGTTGGGTAGAGGATTGAGACTACTACAGTCAGCTTTGCATCATAAGAGAAAGTCGTGCTGATCCTCAAGCAGCAGGTGAATCCAGCAATATCCATCCAAAAGACTTCAAGTCTACACCCAAGTGATCTTACCCAACAACATGCCTACACAATATGTGAAGGGATGAAAACGGCCTTTAGCAATCTAGTCATTCAGGCTGTATTTAAAGATTTTAAGAATTAGTTCTGCCATAACAAAAGCACTGTGAATCACCTCATCAAGTGGCAAACCTCAAGCTTGAGATATCACTTCCTCTATGGACCCTACTTGTCAACGAAATAGTTGTAAAAATTTAAGCCACTGAATTTGATGACAATGAAGTAATTCGAGCGCAGGCGAGTTGCTTACTACAATCAGTAAAAATCCAAACTTTGCCCTTAGAACCCTCATTGAATGAGCCAAGCTCTGTGAGCTCCCATTCAGCTCTACAGAGCTTGTTCTCTTTACACATAATAGGATAGCTCCACTTGTGCTTTCCTCCATACATAGAAAAGTTCTTCAACTGTCCACAGGTGCTTTATCCCTAGGCATCTTGAAAGACAGCATTCTGAGCTGGAAGGTTGTTGTTGAAAAAAACAATGATCGCTTTCTTCACCAGCCATACAATCGAGAGAAGCTCGGGACCTAGCATTTAGACTTTACTTTGAAGTTACATGGGGTCAGACCTTTCTTAACACATGCTGGTTTTTTTTTCCGTCGAAAAAAGAGCGCTCAGGCATAGAGCTAGTGTTTAGTACGCCTTGAAGTTTTCCTTGTTCTGAACTTTCTCGGCCTACCCAAGAAAGATTGTAAGAGTTCCAGTTTCAGAGGCGAATATATTTGCAAGTTAATGAAACTTTTATGTACTTTCACAGCAAGCGTGAAAATACATAAATACTTACCAAACCCGTGGTCCCGGTTACGAGGTCAATCAATAGCCTGGAGTATTTTCTACTGAGGAAGGGCTGGAAAATCCTGATATCTTATTGACATCGGAAATTTATCGCTTGCACATGAGCCTCATTCGGCAATGAAAACTCTGGACGAGGACACAAGCATACCTATTATAGGTTCGTTCTCTGTAAAACTTTCCTGCAAATTCATTTGCGATTTTATTTCCCGCTACCCCATTGTAATCTGCCTTTCGACTGCATTCAGTGAAGTCTTGCATTCTCGAGCTAGCAAAGAATGCTTTGGGATTGAGTCAGAAAAGGGCGGAAACCAAAGCTGAAGGTTCACGAACTATTTAATACTCCACCATGATCTTGAAATGTCATCCGCCAGTATTTTTCCAAGCAGCAAGGCATGGAACCAAATAGTTTTCAAGAATGGATCAAAGATTGAAACAAGAACTAAAGCTGGGACCTTCTCTGAGCGATTGAACTAAAGATGCTCACGTCGCCTGTCGAACTATATTATTGTGTTCTAGATTGGGATATCGGCTATAGCAAAAGCTGCCAACCTGTGGCAATTCTACAAGGATATTTCCATATTTATGGGCAGAGAGACTGGAATTATGGCCACCATTGTAGTCGAGACAAAATCAAAGCTTGTAAAGCCGATTAAGCTCTGTTGGCCACAAACGATCAGCAGGTAACGAACAATTTGTAGTACCAAAGCTCCAATCCACACTTTAGAAATAAACGTAGAGTAAGCGGCTAAAATCGAAGCCGACTTCAAAACATTTGTGATCGGAACCCACCACTACTATTCTTAAATTACTCACATTCCATAATCTTCTCGATTTATTTGAGCTTTACTGATGAGATCCTACCCAGACACCCACGGAAAGTACCTTCTACTTTCTATTCTACTGTCTCAGCGTCAGTTATTGGACACAGAGAACTTTACGAAGTTACTACACCGATGACTCCTTAGAGCTATCTGCAGTTTCATTTACAATATATCTCTTCTCCCGCCAGACGAAAAAACCTCAACCAACACAATGGGATGATGGATTGGCCAGGAAAACAGTCATAAAACTCTTAAAGAAGCAGCAGGCTAATAAGAAAGAAGAGCTGCTCATTCTATGAGAAAAGCAAGCCTCATAGAAGCGACAGTCCATAGGGATGAGGAGTGAAAAAAAGTGCGAATATGCCATCGAAATAAGGCCAAAATCCGTGCTTCAAATGTGGACAGATAGTTCAACGTCGAACAGGACCAACATTCTTATAACAGACAGAATGAACCAAAGGAAGAATGCATTAGGAGACGTCCTCATCTTAGGTGGCGATCACAAGCGAAAAAGACCTCAGCTAACTTCGTGGGCTACCTAGAGGCAGCTGGTAAAAGACTGGAATAACTGGAATGACATATGCATTAGCTTGGGCTCTGGTTCGCCGTGGACTGTAACGCCATCTAAGTATAGTAAGTTGATTTGTGACTGTGTTTTAACAAAATTTCGATGTCACTTTCAGTGTGCTACCTTCTTTCGAGTAACATCAAATATCATTTAAACACTGGTATCCTTAAGGCCAGTTATATATTTCCACCTTTTTATACCCAAAGCGTCTTTTCTACGGTTTAAGCCTTTGTGATTATGTAAGATAACCGAGTTTCAGGATTCACAACCAAATCAGCATCCACAGAACAGCACCAACAGACTTTGTCTGCCTTCATTACGAGAGATTGTCATGAATCCCTGCTCTAGGCATAGTACGAATATAGGAGTACTACGCTTCAAAGTGATATTGTCTTCCGCATACGGTTTTCCGGATCACAGACCAACCCATTCAATGTACAATATCATGTGGGCTAAGCATAAAATATGTAAAAATTTGGATCGAGACACTACAAAATTTGTTTTTCCTGTTCAAGGCATAGCACTGCCTTAACGTTTAATACTGGCGTGTGCGACGTTTAGGTGTAGACGAGTCACCCCTCACCCACAGCACGAGCTACGTAGCGGAACTAAAAACCTGTCCTGATTTTTTCAAGTCAAAATAGAAGATCACTTTAGGGGGGACGAAGCCTTTCATACGCAAACTCTCATGCTTTTTGTAGTTGGGGTAGTAGGCCACAGATATCAGTTAATTGGACGAGATCATTTCTCATGCAATGTGTCAACTTAATAGCGAAGTTGTCAATTTATAAATTTGCCCTATTTTATAGGACCTCATTACTGGAATACAATTTTCTGTACTCGATTCCGGTGTTTTGTAAAGGTGAAGGCAAATCCTAAGGCAAGCTCTCTTAAACAACTCAATCTTTTCCATTAGGCTTGCTATCACATTGAATCACACGAGATACTCATCCTATACCAGCATGGACCGGATGAGGGGAATGCAGCAGATAATTTTTACCCTCGCATTGAGTTGGCTGCTATAAAACAGTCTCTTTGTAAGAGCAAAAGCACCTTCTAATGATCGAAAACTTTCGGCAATTCTTTCTGGTGTCCCTAGAGGCACCGGAGAACAGAATGATTTCAGACTTTAGACGCAAAATCGCCTAATTTATTCGAAGTCACGTTGCAGAAGCGTGTTAATAACCTCCACTCTTGGACCTATTCTGTATGCTATCAAGTCGTCTGCGTTCGCTATGCTATGGGGAAATGAACCTATCAAATCGCTTGTGAAAATGTTGAATAAAATCGGCAAATTTCCCACATCTTGTTGTAGACCGTTGTTAATATGAAATGTTCCGGCAGAAGTCGAATCGCCATTTCTAATGATGAACTAACTGGATCAAGGCTTAATCCATCAATGACGTTGTTTAATAAAAAGCAGGGGTAGAGCAAAAGTGGACATAAGCATCATCAGACCTTTACGCCACTGGTGGTTGCTATGATTTGTCCAAGAACAAGCTGCCGGTCATAGCTCTTATTTAGTGGCAAGACCACCGGTAGTCCACACAACGACTTAAAATGCAGTACCGTGGGAGCTTGGAGCCGGACTTCGGTCTTGCTTGTTAAGGTAGGCCTCTTGTTTGCGCGTCATGGTGGCTGTGGTTTAAACCCTAAACACAGGTCTAACACGGACTGGAGTGGCTATAAGTGCTGGGTGCTAGGACTCCAAGATCAGTAAGAGGTTTTGGGTAGGCCTTGACTCATACAGAGGGTGGAACTGTGCCCTCAACACAGTTCCGAATTGGTTTCAAAGGAATTGACGGAGAGCGATGGAAAGGCTTATCCTTGCTCCCATGAATGTATGGGCATTCCGTGAACCTAAGGCTACACGATAGGTGTTTCTTGCATTGCTAAGCAGAGTTGTGTAAAAGTTTACGCTTCTAGTGGGAGATGTCAAAGCACAATGTTCGGTCTTGCATAGGTTCCCACTGATTTTTTACTTCTTGTTGTGTCGAAAATCTCATGGAGTTCTTCTTTTGAAATGAACGGGGCTAGGTCTCCTTCAATTGCGATGACATTATTTGCCATATTCTCGTCACTGAACTGAGTAAAACCAGAGCTCTTGGATCGCCAGTTCTGTATATCATTTCGCAAGTAAAAATCGTGCAGGAGGTCTCGATTCTACAGGAAGTCTCGAATTTACATCCCGAATTCCTTTGAACTAGTACAAACTTACAACTGCTCTGTAATTCTCTGCAGTGCTTCAATGGTAGCATTGCGGAATAGGTCTTCGTTCGGTGTGTGTTCATACCGAAATATTGTAATAGCCACCGTATTTTTCATGGTTTATTCCATTTGTTATAGGTACCTCTTCGTTTAAACAGATTCATTTTGGACGGTGGGTAGAGCGAATCCGAGGAGAGTGCTTTTGTAAACGTTCTGGAGAAGCTCGTCCAGCGAGTCTTACTGCAATTGTAGGAATACCTAAAAACAAAATCCTCCAGCTCCGCAATTTCGTTAGGAATTGTTATTTCGGTACTAAAACCGCAATGGTCACTGTCGTATGCGAATGTATGCAGACAGTTTAACGTTTATAGATTACTCCCAGTCAAATTTAGCCGTTAGTCGTATAGCAATAGGTCGAAATAAGAGCCGGGTCTGGGAAATGACGGACTGTACGTTGCCTTCAAACCGAGTCTATATATGACACTATGCTGACCCCACTAAATGAGTAGTAAGTTGCCTTTAGTATATTGAACCCATACATCGCGAAATATTAATGTCGCACTACGGCACTGTAGTTTTTACTAAGTTCGCTCGGATAGAGCAGAAATAGGTCCGTACACTATCGACTGAGAACTTTTGCTTTACTAGATGTTAAGTAACTCTCCTAATCGCCCCAGCCCATCTGCAACCGCCTCTTCTTAAGACTTTCATAAAGCGAATTTGTGCAAAATTACCACATATCTTAGTAAGTGTTCTTTTGATTTCGCCGATATGTCCCTTAATGATGATCCCTCTATCTTCTACAGAGAATTATGTCCCCTTTTCACGTAATAAGACCCCTTCTACGAGCACCCGTGGTATAATCGTAAACTGTTACGTAAACGTAACAAGAGAAACAAATTACGGGCAGTTTTCCTCCGATCCAACTCTTGTGCTGACTATCCAAACTATCTCGGGTCATACCTTCAATTCACCCAGCTTTATAACGTACTCTATTGTGCGCAATCAAGGCTTATAAACGATCATAAGTCTTTCCACCAATTCGTTAACTACAAAAAAAAATCTGATAGTTTTCTTCCATCCCTCTCATGCGAAAATATATCATGATCCGATCCGTATTTTATAGCCAACTTTTTTGCTACTTTCTTTAAGCAATCTTTTGCCGATAATTCTTCGTACCAGATTCCCCTTGTTTCAAATGCATACTAAACTCCCCCATTGGCTCCTCTATTTCCCAAAGATTTGATCAAACAGTAATAGAAAATAAATTACAACAACTTAATGATGAATACTTACAGGGCCCAGATGGCCTTCCATCCATATTTCTTAAAAAGTGTTCCTCAACACTTTCTTACCCCCTGCAAATCTCTTCCGATGAAGCCTTAAGCTTCCAGTGCAAATCTTTTATTTCCCCCAATCCATACGGCTTTCTTAAGGATAGATCAACTTCCGCTAACCTCGTAGAATTCGTGTCCTCAGTTCTCTCAGCTTTAGAAAGTGGTAAAGAAGTTGACGTTTTAACAACTGATTTCAGTAAGGCTTTTGACAAGATATCTCATAAACTAATCCTGTTTAAATTGTCCCGCCTGGGTCTTGAACCCATTTTGCTCCAATGGATATCTACTTACCTGGATAATCGTTTTTATAGTGTTCGTTTCAGGTTTGTCCTATCGGCCCCTTTCTTGGCCACTTCAGGAGTTCCTCAAGGTAGTCACCTAGGTCCACTTCTCTTCATCCTAACCATTAACGATCTTGAAAGGGTCATTCTCCACTCAGCACTTTCTGTCTATGCTGACGATATCAAATTTTTTAAACCCATCTCCTCACAACACGACTCCCGCCTCCTATATCCGTAATTCAGACTATCCGCGACCTTGGCATATTATGCGACAGGGAGATTAATTTCCGTTCGCATATTGATGAGATAATTGCTAAAGCAAACTCATGACTTGGCTTCTTTAGAAGGTGGTCCATCATCATACATCATACATCACTTACGTTCGCCCCCTTCTCGAGTACGCTAGCCCAGCGTGATGTCCCTTTCAATGAGTTCATGTATCTCGAATTGAGAAGATCCAGCGTCGTTTTCTTCGATTTGCTCTTCGAGGTCCACCTTGGAGCGATCGTCTAATCTTACCTCTCCACCGTGACCGTCTCAAACTCATTAACCTGAATACCCTTGAGGAACGAAGGGACGCAGCAGACATTCTTTTCATAATCGGGAGCTGGTGATGTCAGAGGCGCTTTCGCAAGTATTGAGATGAAAGCAGCGAAAATGGGTTTAGCGGTCAATGAGGGCAAGACCAAGTATATGCTGTCAAGTAAAAAGGACAACCAACACCGACGTCTCGGGTAGAACGTCACCCTCGACAGATATAACTTTGGGGTAATTAAGGACTTTGTCTACCTAGGCTCTGCTATAAATATAGACAACGACACCAGCGCTGAGGTCAAGCGAAGAATAACTCTTGCCAACCGCTGTTTCTTTGGATTAAGAAGGCAATTGAGTGGCAAAGCCCTCTCTCGGACAACAAAAGTCACCGTTTATAGACCGCAGAGCAGAGGCATGGACATTATCAAAAATGGATGAGGGTGCTCTTGGCTGCTTCGAGAGGAAAATTCTTCCATTGATCTTCGGTCCCGTCTGCATTGACGGTGAGTGGAGGAGGAGATACAGCGGCGAACTGAATGGACTAAGCAGCGACATCGACCTAACTAGAAGAGTGAAAATCCAAAGACTAAGATGGCTGGGTTATGTAGTGCGGATGAACATCAATGCTCCGGTCCGAAAAGTCTTCGAATCCGCCCCCGAGGGACAGCGCAGTAAAAGAAGACCGAGACTCAGGTGGTGCACGCAAGTGGAAGGGGACCTCAGCCAACTTAGCGTGCGAAACTGGAGGCAGTTAGCCAGGGATCGAGCTGGCTGGAGAAGCTTGTTGACTGAGGCCCAGGTCCACCCCGGACTGTAGCGCCACTTAAAGTAAAGTAAAGTAACCCTTGAAATTTACGTTGCCCCCGTCTCTTCTATCTACCAATCCACCGCACCACATATGGCTCTAACGAACCAATCTCCCGTATGCTGCGTAAGGTAAGCTCCAACCTTTCCGTTTTCGATTTTAATCTTCACCATCCCTAGCTTGAAGCCCTAGTGATATGTTCGACATATCACCAATCCTTTTTTTATTATTAGTTTGAAGTCATAGATGTTAAGTTTGTACTAAGCAAAATAAATGGGGGCTTTAGCCCTCACCAAAATCAAAATAAACAATTAGATAAACCAAAAAATCTAAAAGTGGGAACACTGGCTGTGATGAACGTCCTTTTTTTTTTTTCCTGGCTTGTTCATTTGTCGTTGTAGTTTTAGACCCTCATGAAGCACTCCATCGCTCTATCCATCTATCGGTTTCGATTAAATCAAATAAAGGATTTCCATTTGTGCTAAAACATTCATCAACAATATGACCACAACAGAGGGATGTCTGCTGGACTGCGCGGGAGGGTATGAAATTTCAGTAGTCTCATTCAGTCGCGTGGAAAGCACGGATTTCCTTCTTGTTTTTTTTTTGTGCTAACGTTTTTCTTTTATTTTCGAGATCCTACCTAGATTTTGGTTTCATCAGAATTGCAAAATAATTCAGTTTGAAGCGCTGAGATACTTGAAGTTTGTGTTTGTTTGTTTGGTAAAATTGAGAAGTAAAGTTTGTTTTTTTTTTTTCTGTTTTTCCACTTTCCCATTGCCAATGAGAGACACATTCGAGAGTGCTGAGTGCAAATTGAGTACTTGAGAGGAGTGGAAAATAAATCAGAGAATAAAAGACGCTCATTTACGCGCGCTTTTGAGTTTGTGATGATGAGGAAACTTGTGCTAAAGGATATCGAAAGGAAGGAAATGAATCATTTTCAACTTAATAGCACTGCAGAGGTGTAAAAATGTGAAGAAAGCTTGAGGGTTGTTCTCAGATAATTCGATTGTTATTGTAGTTGGAGGCAAGCATTGGTAAACTTACTCAAAAAAATTGCATAAAATAATACACAATTCATCTCTAAGATTTATTTTTGGATTCGGAATTTCAATTTAATTACTCTCCCATCCCCTCATTTTGTTAGTTTTGGGATAGAAGACTTTCCTCCACCATTTTCGAAAGATAAGGTAGTTACAATATGGATATCTCTGACTCTAAGGACTCTCATTCTGCAGCGATCGTTAAACCTAAATTAAATTATTTTCAGCAAAATTCCTTGGCATTGGGAAATTAATTTCCATTCATCTCTACCCTCTTACATATCCAGTCCAGCTCTCTGTCTCTGTAAGATCTATGTCCAAAGTTCTTACTTCAGCGCATGAAACAAATTGTGGCGGCCGATACTAAGACCTATTATAAATTTTATCTAGCACAAGAGTAAAGTCCAAGCATAAGGAGGGAGGCAAATACAAATGGAGAGCCTCAATTCAGTTTCAGAACGACAACCCCTTCCCTCCTTGGGCTGAAAGCATTTTACTACTCGTAGATTTTTGGTCACCAAAAATGCCGGACATATTCCAAGTAAATTGCTTCACCGAAACTAACCACATAAATCTTTATGCACAAACATTATCTGGGCAGGGAACACCCGTTGTCCACCCAAGCAAAAGAATACCACAATACAATATAATATATCCTGGATTGGACACTAGGACACCCGGAATATACATTTCACACAGATTCATGCGAGGAATACGGCTACACAAATATACATACTTAGGGGGCCAGCCAAGTTGGACAGTTGCAAACGGGATGCTGGAAGAGATTTAAATAATTTTTTTCTTCTTCTCGGACTAGCACTATACATCTCTGGATACACTAAAATGGACATAATTCTATATGTAGTGCAAATTCGCAAATTCTATCTTATTCAGGATACGAACACGAATTCGAATATTATTGTTAGAAAAATACGAGTACATTGCAAACACGAGGGGATTCGGTTTTTAAAGCTGTCTTCTTCACAGGAAGAAAAGAAGGACAAATTAAAAGGCAAGACAAGGTCGTAGATACTTGCTTTACATCAAACTGGCTGAGAAGGTTACAAACGTAAAAGTTGTAAAATATGGTCATAAGGACCAAACAAGCTTACCCTTACCATAAAGGCTTATCTACATAAAGATTATTAGAAAGCGGAAAATGAGAATTTTCAAGCATCCTCTCTATCCATCCCGTTAAAGTGAAGATATCGAGTTCTAAGAGATTGAAGAAATGTAGCAACTGAAATGGCAATCTTCATATTTTGGCTAGATGCAAGAAGGACCAGATTTGAAGGCATCTTCAAGGGCTTAAATATTAACGACATGTGTGATTCGAGTAGATATTAGGCCGCGCACGGATCACCAGTTTTGTGGGTTCGAGGAACGCTAGTAAACGGAACCTTTGTTACTTTGATGCTGGATGTGGGCAATGTGCAATAAAATGAGGTGAAGAGGAGTTGTTCTCATGGTGTCCTGTCTTCGTTATTATGGTGCACGTTGATCGACTCTCTGGCATATTCAAATGAGGCAGCTGTATATTATATCACATTATGGATAGCGACTGTATCATCTCAAGTAAAGACAGCCTCTTTTAATGGACGATTGATTTAGCTTTTCATGTTGACAACATGAACTACACTCTGAAAGCAATCTTATTTTGAATAAAAGTGGTATTCGGTGCCAATCAGCAAAATCGGACGCCAACTGTCATACGACTTCAATTTAATTGATGTTTGTCCCCCAACTCCGGGTACTGGGGGAAAACGAAGTCAATCACCCTACATTCAGACCGGGTGGCACCTGAACCGAATACGATCAGGCGCTGGCATTTTAGTGGACAGCGGAAGGCAAAGTCCTTAGGCAAATTTATATCTGTATATACACGCAGTTGTTTATTGAAAGCAGCCTGAATGGAAAAAATTTCTTCTCCGGTAGCGATGGGCAAACTTCGCTTAGTGTAGAGCCATCTCGTTAAATCCATACTAGTTCTAGGATGCAATGCTTCTTTGATCACAATTTGATTATTTAATTCGGCGAGTTAACAAGTTAGTTAAGTTAGTTAAGAGTTAAGTTTCTTGTGAGTATAGCTGAAGATGGTATGGCTCTCGAGGATGCTGACAAATTAAATGATTTGATTGTCTCTAAGACGTAAAGAATGGTTTCAGTGAGAGTCTGAGCCATTAAAAGAATGTAGTCGGGTTTTTAGACGATGACTCCAAAACTGATTGAGAATGCGTTGATGGTGTCTTTCATGAAGCCTTTAATGTCGGATTTCGCTAATTGGTGAAGGAAGGAAAGCATCTGCATCAGTAGCTGCATCTAAACTGCACTCAAAGCTGTACTACGAGCTCCCATCATCTTTAAGTGACGTTGAGTTTCCAATGTTCCTTTGTCCCAGTTCGTAATGCAATCACGAGACTTAAGATCTTATGCTACTTTCTCAGCAAGGCTGAGGGGAGAATATTTTTAAAACTTAAGGTTGTGTTTGGCCTTTTATTGACAGATTTCGTTAGTGCTTTACGTAGGTACCTCTCGTGGGGCTTCAGGAATTCGGTTCATCCCCCACGAGAAATCAAAATAATGCGATTTTAGGTGCTTCAGAACCTCGCCGTCACCTCCTGTTGGCACCTTAACCCGAGGACAGGCGGGCTTAAGTTCAACTTTAAACTAATCTAAGATTGCTACATGTCAGCTACCTATACCGTCTACCGCGAAAAATCTCATTTGTGGAGCTACGAATTCTTTCGAATTTCGTTCTGTCAGCGAGAACATAGCATAGCATAGTTTGCATAGCTTGCGAATCTCTAACATCTGGGTAGACTGGACACACGTACACAACATGGATATAATCCTCAAGGCGAGCTGCACATGAGTACTTTGACACCTTGCTAAGGTCTCTTCTATGCAAAAATGCATTTTAGGAGCTTTGCCAGGTTAGCAGAAAGTCCAGATAGAGGTTGAAACTTAGTTTTGGTAATCTGCTTATCGTCACCACATCCTAAAATGTGTCGACTATTAGTAACCCAGCATTTATTGATAATGTCTTGTTTTGACTGCCATCTAGCTCGGACGCATTTAGAAACAGGTGCTTACACTCCCCACTGGACTGATCACTCAACTTGATCGAGAAGACCGAATTAACATTTGTTAAGGAGTCCTTTTACGATCTTGAAGGCGATACCTCGCCGTATTCCCTCCAAGTCAACAGCACCGTAGCGCATCCATAGATTCTGTTCGACAGACTGGTATACAGCCAAGTAAGGCCAGTCTGTGGGATGTGAGGATTCAACCACGACTACAAGTATTAAGCAATACTCTTTCAATCCAAGCCCTAAATGATTCACAGCTAAGACAAAGGGCATAGTACATAGTAAGAACAGTACGCTTGGTGAGCCCCCAGCTACTCCGCAGAATGCGCCTTCACTAGACCTAGACTCAGTTTGATTTTGGATGCACTATCTCTCCTTTTATTGCACATTTAGCAGGATATTGACATTCCAAAGGAGCAGCAGATCATAAGTATAAGTGCAGCATCTGCAGTAGTCACTCTGCCTCAGGAGTGAATCCATTATTAGGTTAGCTAACTCTAGCACGGGAGGACTCTACAAAAACATATCTGCCACAGAAATAGCTTTCCCAAAAGCCGATTTCCTATGAATCCAGCTGGGCAACCTGCTCAGAATACTTTGTCAATTGTCAAAGGCTCCCTTGATATCCATAAAGACTGCTAGGACAAGATCAGACCTGGGCTGAGAGCTATGATCAGACCTAGCTTTATCGGGAGACTTCAGTAGCCCAACCACTTTTGCATCTTTCCAATTTGAATGGAAATACACTTTCTGTACGTGCTATGCTGGTTCTCCGGAATGGCCTTTCAGATGGCTTTCATCATCCCTCCGGTCATATCATCTACTTCAGGTGATATTCTGCAGAAGTGAGACACCATACTTGACCTCGTCAGCCACTAGCTTAGAGGGAACCTGGAGCTTTACGAAAGAGGAAGCCTCAACACTTTTCTCTCTAGTAAGGAACTCACCAGGCAAGGCACTTAGGCAAACTCTTCATTTGGATAACAAAGTATAATTCACACGAATGCCTTCAATATCAGGACTTCTTTTGATATCCCTTTAAAATTTTATACAATTTTCCGCATAGATCTTCCCTATTTTCTGAATCAAAATTTCTCTGACTACTATCCCTTATTCCAAGCAAGGCCATCGCAGATAGGCTAAGCTCAGCTAAAGAAAGATCTCAGTATTGGCAGCACGAGTACGTTGCAATTTCGTGCTCAGTTTTCGTATCGTATCGCCATCCAATTAAGACACAGATCGCGATCGCGCCATATCACTCCTCGTCGATTAACCTTTCAGTTTTTCGTAATAAGATCTTTGTTGTTTCACCAATTGCAGTTATTAATGTACAATATCTGTCGATCGATGTCATACCCCATGCTCCCGAGGAGATAACGAGGTTACCGTTGAAAAAATTCCAGCGCCATAGACAGCCCCTGATTCTCGAGTGACATCAACTTGAATCTAGTTGAATTGCTTTCCCCTGAGATAAGGTCCACCTAAAACCAGACACCTCTATAGTTTCTCCGTTGGTAAGGCTAACATCAATGTATCAAACTCTTGCCAATACTGACCACATCAAAAGTATATTCTTCGCTCTTCTCGTTGATAAAGTGAACGTTTTTGCCACCACTCACCAAGAAGCAATCTTGGCTCTGATAACCAGCTGAAAGTTTGGATGCCTTACAGAACCACGGTAGAGAGGTCGCATTGGCGTCAACACTAGGGGTGAGGGGCCATTGACAGTAAGCGAAAATACGCCATCCACATATTCAACAAAAGGTCAGATTTCAAACATTAAAAGCCCATTCCATGCCTACCCAATCTCCGCATTCAATTAAAGAAAAAAAACAAACAAACTAGATTTGCATTCTCATAACATTCGCAACATTGTCTCTGGTCCCATTCCTACTGGTTTTTTGTGAGCACTACTACTAAGTTCTTGGAATAACCACCCATGTTCGGACCATAAGACTTGCCTAGCTTAGGCGTGCGATATCTACGTGTTGCTTTGAAATTCATTGCTCTCTCCTAGACCTATTATTGTGCGAGCAGATGATTGAAAAGCGACTAACCATGCCCTGAATCACACTGATGAGGACGTAGTACCCAGCTTTCATTCACTTACACGAGACATATCTAAGGTGGACACTTGCACTCCTCCTTCCAACCAGACTAATTGAATTTCGAGGTGCTTTCATTAGGCCACAGTTGAGCTAGTTTATGCGCCTTACCAAAACACCTTTCGTTGCTGTAAGTCCGTTTGGATATCGCTTCTCAAATTTGTCCTGCGTTTGTTGTGGAGTAACTGCTGTCATCCAATATCTCACTCGTTATCCCCAGTCAACAAACTGTTTTGTTTATTTTCGAAAACGTCATCAGATATTGGAACTATAGTTAAACTATACTTGCGGCCGAAGGGGAAGATGCATGATAAACGTAGAAACTTAATTGGTATCGCTGTAACTACTCGTAATCTCCTTAATCTTTATTTCCAACTTTTAGAAATTAGACTTGCAGATACGAGTAGATGCATTCCCAAATTCCCATTCTAACCAACAACCTTGATCTTGATGGCCTCGATTTCGTGAAACAAAAATGTTGTACAATTTCTGCGGAGCAGCATTCAAATACCTGGGGAGCGGTGAGGACGTCGTAAATGGTTTTATATCTTTCCATTCACCAACATTTTCACAAAAACGATACTTGCTCTATGGGAGTGGGATGAACAAAAAAAAAAAAATACAAAATACACCCTTCCCTGATTCGCACAGATAGAAAACGATAAATCCCGCTAAATCTCACATCTATATCGAACCACAATATTGGCAGATAAAAAGGATACGGAAAAGATCCCGTATCAATTTTTCGGGGTAAAGAAATCAGAAAACTGGCAAAAGCCCCCTATTGGCAATCGATTTGAGGTTATACGACCAAAGGTCTAAATTGCGATTTATTTCTTCTATTTTTTCGGTATCCCTTTCTTGTGCTTATTCCTTCGAATCCTTGGAGTGGGTTTCCAGTGGAGGTTGTGGGAATTTATTCGCAATTTAACAAATCCTCGGACTTGAATTATGCATCCAACTTCGATTTATATTGGAATTTTGAATTCGAATTTCTTTATTTTTTATTTTCTTTTAGAATTTTTCTTTCTTTCTATATATGTGTGTATGTGCGTTTTGGTGTAATAAGTTTCAACCAGAAAACACCTTTCATTCGCACCCAATTGCGATTTAGATCAGGCCCTTGAGAAGGCACAACTATCGAAGAACTTTTGTTCCACGTTCTACGAGTAATGTCTCTCTTTTGCTTTCTCCTTCTTCCAAATCAATGAACTATTTAATTTGGTTTTGATTAAATGGAGAAAAAAAAAGAAGAAAGAATATGAAGAAACGACTTCCGGTCATATATCATTTTTCATCTGCAAACGACCAACGATGTGGTCTGAAATAGCGATGCAACGGAACGAATGTTAGATGGTTCGCCATTGTGCGTGCTTGTGTGTATCTACTGGGGATGGGAATCAAAGGTGCAGCAGGAAATGGAAATAATACGCTCCAGTGAAGACTTATTTTATTGTTCACTATGGCAATATACATATAGTTAAGAGTGAACCACCACATGAATTGTGTGGCATAGACCATGCGCTGATTTTTTCTTCCTTCATAAACTTGCTCGAAAAAATATAAATTATGAATTCCTTTGGATGCTATCCTGGCAAAACTAATAAACCAAGAATGAGCAGGGTAAAGGAAGAACGGAGAAAAATATGAAAGAATCGATTTCAATCTCATTGACCTCAGTTTTCATAGAATAGATCAATTTATTATGCGTTTCTGTCATTTTGATCCCAAGCAAAGTCAATACCACATCCGATTTCTCAGATATCTATGAAGACATTCGCACCTTAAATTTTCAAGGCAAGGCCAATATGCAACCACTTATTTCCACTGTTTGGGATGAGTCTTTGACAGACTAATAGACTTTGGTGTTAGTGAAAGGGAAACGGAGGACATGTTAATGCGTCTTTATACGCAGAACTTTGGATTCGGAATCTATTCTCACAAAGAGGGACAGAATAGGATAAATAAAGACGGCACCTCTCATATTGTGGCCTTAGGTATAGCTTCTATTGAGCTCATTAAATCTGGATATGACTCGCGTTAACTTATCTACGTAGATAAGAGACCACTACCCCAACACTTAGCTATTCTATTTACTCAGATCAATCTTCAACATTCCAAGTCTGCTACTGCATCCCTATGTAGTAGTCTTTCTTGTTTAATACAAAACATCACATAATATACTACATACTACACCCTGGCTGACTCGAATTGCAACCAACTTCAGACTGCTATAATTTCCAAACCGTTCACGACAGTGAGTTCAAATTTTGACACATGACAGACAATTTTATTATTTACAAGCTTTTTAAACGATTTGCGTCTCAGTTGTGTTGACAAAATTTTATCCGCGATTGAATTCAAACGTGATAGTGTGATTGCTTTATTTTTGGCTGGAAAACCACAAGTAGCTATCGTTAGAGCCCTCCAGCACCTCAACGTGAATGAATCATTTGTGTCTCAACTGGCAGCGTTGTAAAACGCCATGTAGGTGGTAATAAAAAAACAGCATCATCGACAGAAATGGTTCGGAAAGTAAAGTCTCGAATTGAGGGAAATCCGCGTCGTAGTGGAAGAAAAATGGCTCATGAGCTCAACATATCCTTGGAACGGATGCAACACATACTGAAAAATAAGCTTGGGCTCAAGCCATTGAAGTTCGAAAAAGCACACGATCTTACATCGCAACAAAAAAAAAGTTAGAGTCTAAAGAGCGAAGGAGTTGCTACGCTTGCACGAAAGTGGTAAATTGCCGAATCTGTTTTTTTCGAATGAGTCGCCATTTGTTATCGAGCAATATTGCAACAAAAAAAAAGACCGAGTTTACTTTCCAGAGTGGTCCTTCGAAAATTTACATCTTTGGATGGCCGCCAAAAAGCAGGCAGCACCGATGGTGATGGTTTAGGCCGCCATAACCGCCGATGGTCGCTCTCCGCTCGTATTTTTGGACTGTGGTGTCAAAATTAATGCCATCGTATATCGTGAAACTGTCTAAGAGGCAGTATTGAAGCCTTGAACAAACAATCATTTCGGTCGGAGACCGTGGACATTTCAACAAGATCCGGCACCGTCTCACAAAGCGCGCGTCAACCAAGATTGGTTAAAAAACAATGTTCCACACTTCATTTCTTCGACACAATGGATTGCAAATTCTCCGGAAGCAAATCCGTTGGGATTTCTCTGTCTCGGGTATTTTGAAGGCGAAGATTGGCAATAAAAAATACCAAAGTTTAGACCACCTCAAACAAGCACTTCGCCGGGAATGGGCCAAAATACCGCAGAGCCACTTGTGTGCAGTGGGCGATGCTTTCTTCACGCCAAAGGTGGACACATTGAAAACTACTGATACAATTTGAAATTTTTTGCATTGGCACAATAAAATTTATCAAAAAATAAAAAATTACAGCAATTAAAAAAGTTGGAGTTCGAGTCAGCCACCCTGTATATACCATAAACCATGGTTTAGAATAATGCGTCTATGGTTTCGGATGTTTATAAGATGTTGCACCACTTTATGGCGAGCAGTCAGAGATTCCGAATAATATAGAGCTCTTAATGAACCAATGGCAGCACTCACATCTCGGAACAAATTGATGATATTTAAAATGGAATTAGCATTTCAGGTTGGGGATTGTGCCCAGCCACGGAACAACAACAAGCAGAAGCCCTCGACTGCTGCAAATCAGACATGAGCGATGAGATCGAGCGGACAAAAAGAGGATGACAAACTGCGACATGTACTACGGATGCGGATTTTTAGTTGGAGGCAGACTTAGGCGAGAAGTCTTGGGTTTCCGGCTTATGAATGAGCGCCTCGCTCGAAAATATCAATCAAAGGTTAAATTTGCCAATAATAGCATTATACGCGTACACGCCCTGACAGAGGAGAAGGATGACGACACCAGATGTAGCTTCTACTAGCTCTTGAACAAAACGTACCAAAATGCCCTGGCTATGGCCAGTATTGTCCGATTTGAATGTAAAGCTAGAAAGGAAGGTTATCTTTGGTTAAACTATCGGAAGGTAAAGCCCACACGACGCTACCTCCGATAAGGGATTAAGGCTAATCGATCTTGTGATGGGACGAAACATAGTCGGCGATCGGCGGAAGACATTTCTGCAATAATATGGATATCAGAACATTCCGAGGAGATAATGTCGATAATGGAGCATTAATTTGCTTTAGCCAAGGTACTGTTGCAGATATCTCGAACATCGCAAGCTTATTCTATAAGAAAGATTGACTTCACATGACTACACTCGCAAGAGATAGCAAAATCCTTTTCCAATTGAGTCTCTCTTTACCCCTTAAGAGGTCCACATCAGTGGAAACAGTGGCAATAGTGCCAAGACACCATTAGAGAAGCCGAATCTGATATCCTGGATTTCTATCGAAAACAATGAAACCCCTGGTATCACCCGAATCCCGCAAAGACATGTAGCTTAGCAAAATGCATACACAGCGGCGTTGCATAGAAGGACTAGAGCCGCTAACGAACTCCATAAACAAAAGAGCAAAGACGAACACCGGCTTCTCAAAAGGAAGACGATGAAGCATGTGAAGTGCGCTGTCAAGTATATTGAGAGACGCTTCTCCAGGAATCAGATTTGGAAGTTTTACCAAAATGTTAAAAATCATGCGATGGACACAAACTCTGACGATGAATGAAACCTCAGCATTGTTTGTTCGATCCTCAAGAAAGGAGACCCTCTGAACTGCGCCAACTGCAGAGTCGTCAGTATTCTTAACACCGCATACAAGATCTTATCTGTCGTATTGGGTGAACTCATGAAGCCCACCTACAACAACCGGATTTGCCAGTGTGGCTTCAAACAAGGAAAGGTCTCCTTCGACCAAATATTCACACTACAGCAGATCTTGGAGAAAGTCCATGAACTTCAGATCGATACACACCACCTATTCATCGATAACAAGACCGCGTATGATAGCATCTAAGTATAGACATGAGCTATACAGAGCAATGCCTTGTTTTGGCATCCCCGCTATATTCGACCTTCCGTGAATGACCTCCATCATGGTCGGTAAAAGCCTCACTGAGACAATTGAAGTCAAAAAAGGACGATGCCATTTCATTAACATTATACTTGAAAGAAAAGTGCAAAATTCCCGAGTCAAGTCAAGGGAAAAATCTTTCAAAAGTCCGTCCAACTACTTGCATACGCCGATGATATTGACATAATCGGAAGAAAGTAGCGTGATGTCAGTGGCGCTTTCGCGAGTATTGACATGGAAGCGGTTAAATGCGTTTAGCGGTCAATGAGAGGAAGACCAAGCAAAAAGGGCAACAAATGCCGACGTCTCGGGCAGTACGTCACCCTCGACAGATATAACTTTGAGGTAGTATGAGTTCAGACAACGACACCAGCGCGGAGATCAAACTACAAATAGCTCTTGCCAATCGCTGCTTCTTTGAGCTAAGAAGACAATTGACTAGCAAAGCCCTCTTTCGAACAACAATATATAAGACCTAAATAATCCCAAGTCTTGCTCTATGGCGCAGAATCATGGACAATATCAAAAATGGATGAGAGTGCTCTTGGCTACTTTGTGAGAAAAATTCTTCGAGTGAATTTCGACCCCGTCGGGGGGCTGTGCGGCAGAATTGACTTACGCGAGAAAAGTAAAAGTGCAACGACTTAGAGGACTGGGTCATATAAAGCGGAACACAAACGCTTTGGGCCGACAAGTCCTTAAAACCGCTCCGAGGAACACCGAAATATAGGAAGACCGAGACTCAGATGGCGCGCATGTAAAAGAGGACTTCGGCAAACTTAGCGTGCTAAACTTTAGGCACCTGGCGATGGATCGAACTGCCTGAGTACTGGTTAAGCTGAAAAGCACGTCTACACCAGACTGTAGCGCAACTTAAGTTAGTAAGTAAGTACGTTATTGGCACTACAACTCTATCGCTACCCGCTTTTGGAAATGTTGCCCTTCACAGGCAGGCGAATAAATCCCTATTATATCGGGAATCATCGCTAGAAAGGCATTAAGATCTACCACTCTTCCCCAATTAGATAGTGTTTTGCTTTCCATTCTTTCCATGCCATCCTTTGGGCCCTAGCTTTTGTCAAAACTTCATCCCAAGTTTATTCATTTCACTTTTTCGTTACAAAATGTTGTATGTTCATTGTTGTCCCTTTTAAACAGTCTTCGGATAAAATTCTTCTTAATTCTCAGCTACCAATTGCCAGCCTACAACGGCGTTCTCGTAGTTATGTCAGCAGGCTTCGGTTCAGATTTTATAATTTTTGGTATAATTTTTGAATCAGTAGCATCTGCTTTCCTGCCTTTTTAAACTCCACCTTATTTATCCTTCTTCTTTTCTTCTAATAAGTTTCATAAGAAGTTCTAATCTTAGCCCTTGTTCACGCCTGCATTTTGCACGTTAAAGTCTTGTTGTTGATGAGTTTAAACAATGCCATACAGCCTCAGAGACATTCTCCTGAGCCGACATTTGTGGTGCCAAACCTTGTTACAGTATAGTTATACTTAGATCTTGAGAGGACCTTTTTATCTACTCAAAAAATTCTCGTAGACCTTGATATGAAACAATATTTCATGCATCCAGTTATCATTTATAATTCCCCCATAACCCACCTCCGATAAAAGCCCAACAAAAGCTTGCATCCATGCTCCCTTCTAAACATTTGTTCATGTTGTTTACTAGGACTACTAATTTGACAGAAACATTTATTTTTCTTTAACAAAAGTTATATGCCTATCCCGTCGTTTATCTTAAAATTCAATGAAACACTTTCTCCGAACGTTCGTCTATTACCCATACCAAGAACTTGAAGTGTACCTTCATAAATTTCTGCTTAAATAGCCAGTCAAAACCAACCGCTCAACAGCCCAACAAAACCCAAAACGTATCATGTAGTACTAATAATTTTAAAATGTCCTCCTACTCGTATAACTTTCACAGAACGGCTACCCACTGACTGATCCATCCTGCCACATGTTTCCTCATCGAATAATTTTAATAAAAAATAAAATAAAATAAAGAACAGTTTAACGTAGGCTTTGACGCCCTATCCATAGATAACCTCTCAGTCGTTCGGCCTTTAAAAACAGCGCCGGTTCGTTTTTAATATCAACCACATACAACATCATCTGCTCATTTGTATGTTGGCCTCATATCTTGACAAAGAATCCATAATAATTTATAGTTCACCTCCCAGCCCCCCATTCATCGTTCACACACAGTCATCTGGTTCATCTTCACATCAGTTGGCGGGTTTTATTCCACATAACGGTATTCATTTTTAAATTGGATACTTGGCCATTTAGGCACAGTTTACACCATCCCCAGAACCGTAAATAAATAATCAGATCACATTTTTCACATGTGAGCTCTTCATCCCCGATCCGTCTTGACGGCTACCATCCTTCCATACACATGGTTCTCTGCTATATTATATTGTATCTATACTTACATACATGTAATCATACATCGTCATCGTCACATACTAACACACAGATGCCTGTGAACTAAAAACGAAATATACTCGTATCTATGTGCTCTAAAGAGCATGGGGGCTGGGAAATGTGTGAAGCCTACGAAAGAGCAAATAAAAGGAAGCCAAACATAAATTTGTAGGGAAACCCTTGGGAAGCAGTTGTGATCCATGGTCGTGCAACTCGTCATTTGGCTGTGTACTCCTCGTATGTTGTCGATCATATCTCAAGGATGTTGATTTTATTTTTTGACACTTTAACCTGTGTCCTCATTATTGGTTTGTAAAACGATTTCGTCATTGGCCTATTAATTCTCATCTTCGTGAAGAGTCATGGTAATTATGTACAATAAGGAAGGAAGGCCGAGAATTGCTGGCTATGGAAGATTTTCTGTTGGAATAACAAAGGATAAACTAAAGACCGTAAACAATAATAAGTAGTTTGGATCAAACTACCTTTGGTTAACTTGGTATGTACCAAGCAAAGGAAAATAAAGGTAAAGGATTCGTTCAAAATATTTTATTGTATGTATGGGTACTAGTTATACTCAGGAGGAAAGAATAAGAGAAGGTATTTGAAAATTGCCATTATACCACGAAGCTTCTCACAGGAGATATTCAGTTTCGCCCCTATGTCCTATGATGAGCTCTGGGAAATGGTTACGCAGTTTAGAGACACTTCAGTCAATTGTCTTCTTAGCCCAAAGAAACAGCGGTTAGCAAGAGTTATTCTTCGCTTGATCTCAGCGCTGATATCGTGGTCTGTATTTATAGCTGAGCCTAGGTAAACAAAATCCTTAACTACCTCAAAGTTATATCTGTCGAGGGTTACGTTCTGCCCGAGACGTCGGTGTTGGTTGTCCTTTTTGCTTGACAGCATACACTTGGACTTGCCCTCATTGACCGATAAACCTATTTTCGCCGCGTCCGTCTCTAAACCTGTAAAAGCGCCACTGACATCAAGGTGCTTTCTCCCCATTATGTCAATATCTTCGGCATATGCGAGTAGTTGGACGGACTTTTGAAAGATAGTGTCTCTTGTGGACTTGCTCGTGAGTTTTGCACTAGTTTTTCAAGTACGATGGTGAAACAAATCGAATGACAGCGCAGGCCTTGTCTCATCTCATCTCCATCGTCATGCTGCACAGACGCACGAGTTTGGCAGTGATGCTGAAACTAGACAGTGTCATACGCGGCCTTAAAATCGATGAATAGATGCTGCGTATCGATCTGAAGCTCATGGGTCTTCTCCAAGATCTGCCGTAGTGTGAATATCTGGTCGATGATGGACTTTCCTGGCCTGAAGCCACACTGATATGGACCTATCAGCTTGTTGACGAACGGCTTAAGGCGACACAATACGGCAGATAAGATCTTATATGCGATGTTAAGGAGACGGATGCCTCTGTAGTTGGCGCAGTACAGAGGGTCTCCTTTCTTGAGAATCGGACAAACAATAGTGAGGTTCCATTCATCGGCCATACTTTCGTCCTACCATATTTTACAGATGAGTTGGTGTATGCTCCTTTCCAAGTCATCGCCTGCCGCTTTGAAGAGCTCGGCAGACAGGCCGTCCGCTCCAGAAGCTTTGTTGGACTTAAGCTTCGATATAGCTATCTTCACTTCGTCCAGGTCGTGTGCACGGAATTGTTGGTCATCATAATATAGGTTGAAAGGTTGATTCGGTTGGTTCTACCTGACAGAGGTATTTGGTTCGTCATCGCCGTCATACAGTCTGCAGAAATGGTCTTTCCAAATCCTCAGCATCGACTGCGATTCTACCACGATGTTCCCTTAGACGTAAACTCTCCAATACGGTGAAAGGAATTAATTTGGTCTTTGGCAGCAAAGGAGACACAAAACAATGCAAAAGTACATTTACAGTTGCAAAGTGACACAAGGAATGACAAATACGAACTGGGATGCATCAGACCAATATATCTGCGTAAACGAGAACTACGAGAAGCCACAACAACCACAAGGAAAGAAAAAATAAAAAACAAAGGGTTTTATTGGATGACATGGGAATTAAAGCAGGCTTGCAAACAAAGGGACAGATTATATAGAAGATACAAACATATTAGACCGAACCAAGAATATGAAAAGGATTACAAAACCCTTCGAAATATCTTAAACGAAAGGATCGATGCGACAAAATCTGGATATTACAAGGATAAATTTCGAATTGCAAAAGCAAATCGAAAAGAAGCATGGAAGCTTGTTAATCAGATATTGGGGAGAATAGACTTCAATCTTGATGACTCCTTATCCAAAAACTTTGCAAGCGAACCTTATAAACAAGGTCTTGCGAACAAATTTGCAAATCAGCTATCACTGGAGGTAAGCAATATAGTGCACCAGTGTAGTCAGCAAACTTTCATAGGCTAAACGTCTAGCACAACGCGTTCGATGTTTCCAGAGGAAGTGATCGTGGGAGAAGTGCAAAATATTCTCTGTACACCAAGTGACAAAAAATAACCAGGAATAGATGATATACGACCAAAAGACCTCCACCAATACGCTGAATTTCTATCACCAACAATCTGTAAATTGGTTAGCACAATCCCAAATCCCTGAACTGCTCAAAGTCCCTATAGTGCGGCCAATATACAAAAGTGGTAAAAAAAATTACATATCGAACTATAGACCTATTTCCATTCTGTCAGTAGTAGATAAAGTGCTTGGAGGGGTACTCTCAGATAAGCTTTACCGATATCTAGAAGGATACAACATTTTAGAAAAAAAACAGTATGGGTTTAGAAGAAATAGAAGTATTAAAAAAAATTGGGAGAGTTCACCAACTAAATAAACAGCAGCCTAGACAGAAATCATAATACAGTTGTCTTATTCATCGACCTTAAAAAGCCATTCAATACCCTGAGTCACAGGAATATACTCGTATTACTGCAGCTTTACAAAATCGGCGTGAGAGAAATCATCCTGAGGTGGTTTGAAAGTGACCTTAAAAATCGTAAAATCCGGAAAATACACTATATAAAGTGCCGCAAGGGTCAAAAGTAGGGCCATTGCTTTTCATAGTGAATGATCTACTTTCTGCTCTTCGGCAGAGTAAGGCATATGCGTATGTAGATGATTCGGCGATAGTTGTCAATCATAAATGTTACAGCAGTAAAAATAATGCAAGAGAAATTCAATGCAGTTACAGCTTGGTGTTATCATCATGGTCTCGTCGTCAACGCAAAGAAAAGAAAAATAATGCACATACGTCCACCGCTTAACCAAAAAGCAACAATAACAATAAAAATGCATGATACCAAGTGCCTTCATAATGCAGGAAACCACATGCAAGTACAAAGAATGACGGATGCGAAATTTTTATTCAAAATGTGTCAAGCTTTAAATATATAGGGGTTATCGCGGACTACAACTTTAAATGGAGCTACCATATATGGTAAGAACGCTTGAGACAAAACTTCTGCAGTCAACTTACGACTGTTGCATTTCATGAACTTTTGCACCGTGGAGGTTCTGAGGCAGAGCTATTTTGGACTAGTAGAATCTAATCTACGACATAATATAGTGGCGTGGGGAAATGCGCATCAGGTTCAAATACTGCGGCAAATACAAACACGAATCCACAAACTAATAATCCATTCAAAAACAGGGCAGCGTCACGACCGACAACAGATCAGCAATAAGACAAAAAGCCTTAACATCGAACAGCTGCATAAGATGGAAATTATTTCGAGATTTTGGAATACTAATACTTACAAAATACCAGCTCATCATAACTACAACACACGAAGAAGACAACAACGACGATATATTGTAACATCCCGCGACACTGGAACGAGTACGGACAAAGACGATATGAAGTAGTGGTGCCGAAAATATTTAATGAACTTCTAGGCGATTTCAGAAACTTCTCAAAACCTATTTTATTTAAAAAAGCGAAAAAGTACTTTTTGAACTTAGAATGACATATCAACACATGTATCTATACATTCACATTTCACTTGAAATTTAAGTCGGAGTATGCATATTCAACTCAACTCAATTAAAACAAAAAGATTATAAACATTTTGTACCTAGTCTTCTGCAGATAAGCCCTTAAGGCCTTGCAGTATTACGAGTATTATATCAAAATGTTAATTATTTATGATATCAATAAAAAAAGAATTGAATTGAATTCAAATTCAAAGTCAATTAGCATTGAAACTCAAAATTCCAAGATCATGTGGTCAATATAGAGACAAAGGGGCCCTGAGTTTTTCAGTATACAGTCGTCGGTACGTGTTTTGTTTGTAATTATAGGTTACGAATTTATAGCGGATGTAGCCTATATTCACAAGAAGGAATCACTTCAGACCCCCGCTCACACTTCTCGGATCATTTAGATCTTAAATCACCTTGCTACGAACTAGTGATTTCATATTTTTCCGCCATCTAGCCATTTAGATTCGTTATAATGAAGCTTACCAAACTTCATCGCAATGTTATCGCTGTTCCAATCCAGATTTCAACTTCGTTTGGATACGGTTTGGTTTAATCACAGTAATCAAATCCAGGACCGTTTTACTAACAGAAGCCGCAAACTGGGCAGAAATTCGACATTAAACAAATTTCTGACTCCTTGCACAGACTTATATTCAAAAACCCCGGGCAAAAGTACTACTGTACGAGTTTATCTGAAAAAGTGAATTTTAGGTCGGACGCCAAACATCTCAAAAATTCAGCCTCATCCTCAATTCCGAAGCTCATTTATATTCGCGTGCCATCTGCGTGAATCCAGGACGGTCATCCTTCGTCAAAACTGCGACGAGCAATCTTATTTTCTAGTTTTTTTGCGCTAATCGCTTACAAGCCGTTGGTGGACGTAGATGTGCGGTACACTCACATCGTAGGTTATTGTTTTTTGTTTTTTTATTTTATGGCGTGGTCGAAACGATGAAAGCTGACGTTTGCGTACAAAAAATAAGGATGATGGTCTAGGGCTAAAAGGCGAGATTGTACCATCTCTTAATCAACACTTAAGTGCGTCGAATCTTCAAGAGGGTGGATCCGTTCCCCCATTTACATATGTAGTACCAAGAGTCCTTAAAGGTCATAACATTCACAAAATTCCTGGTCTAGATAGTGTATTTTCTTTTCTTCTGAAAAGGTATTCTCCTATGACAACAGAACCCCACCATAAACTTTTACTTCAATCCTACTCCCTTAGGCGAAGTTTCTGATCTTTTCGCCTGTCGAGCCATTGCACTAGCGTCGCTCCTTCAAAGGTTATGAGAACGCTCATAAATCGGCAGCTTATGAAATACCTTAAGACACAAACATTTCTGAATTACCGGCAGGATGGTCTTCGTAGCAACAGGTCAACTGATAATTTGGTGGTATGTCTCATTGATTAATAGAATCAAAGCGTACATAAATCATTCGAAAGCAAGCTCGTGATTTTTTAAAGTTTGGCGAAAATGCGTGCATTTTGGGTGGATAGAGGTGTCATTCTGGCGATATCCAGAATCATCCGACTTGTCAAACAAATTAGCGAGAGTGGTGACTAGCAGACAAATATAGCAGCACTAAAAATGGGAAAGCGGATGCACTACCTCGATGGAATCAACGGTGAACTAAAATCCCGGATCTTATTCGGGCTATTACGACATATTTGTAGCTTAGATCGGTAAGGATTTCAAAGAATAAGATAGGGTCTTGGAAAAAACAACGTTCTAGGGGTTTCGAAAATAGACCTTGCCCTCCAGGTAAGGGGTTGTGCCGCTGGGATAACTGCCCAGCTATTGTAAAAGGACGTAAACTATGATGCGGGAACACATCTTGGATACGGATATCAGGGAGTTAGATAGGCCACGTGCAGCCGAACAACTAGCGGAGGCCTTGGACTGGCGAAAAGCAGATATTACTGCTATCCAAGAAATGCGATAGGATGTACTACGGCGCTTATTATCTTTGAAAAAAGAATGCAGATTAGTGTCAACGAGCTATGTGCAATGCGCTGGCTATGACATTAAAACTATACTCGGCGATTCGGATGCAAAGCTCGGCATCTCTTGTAGAACTGCCAGGAGATATATCCTGCACGATAACAACTCCAATAAGGTATTCAGGCCAATCGACTCTGTGACATTCGCAAGGGGACTTGGAAAACTCCTAATAAATCGAAACTCCTCCAGTATTATGGGTGTCTGAACGTGTCGAGGAGCCAACATCGACTTGGATCATCACCTTTTTGTAACCAAGGTGCTCATATCGCAAACAGCTTCAAGGCAAACTTATACAACGAGAAATTCCGACGTCAGACGGCCACTGTCACTAGAAATCACCACATCCTTTTCCGATCGAGTCTCTTTTAATCACTTCAGAGGTCCAACGCCGCAACACTGCCAAAAAGCAATCAGAGACGCCACTACTAGTGTTCTGGGTTTTATTCGACCATCACAACGAAATTCTTGTTTGGACGACGAATGCCGGCAAGCGCAAGCAGCAATGCGGCACTGCAAATCAAGACTAGAGAAGAGGAGAGACGTACACCGGCTTCTTAGAGGGAAAAAGAATGAGTATGAGAAGCGCAAGGTCCAGGAAATTGAGAGATGCTACTACAGGAATGATACTCCAAAGTTTTACTAGGAGGCGAATAAAACATGCCACGGACGCAAACCCCGAATCGAAGCCTGTAGAGACGAACAAGAGAACATCGTAGTAGAGCCGCAGTCGATGCGAAGAATTGGGAGAGATCATTGCTGTAGACTGTATAAGGGCGATGATGAAACAAATCGGTTGTAAGGCAAATGTAGACCAATAATTCCTTCCACCCGACTTGGGTAAAAGTGAAGATAGCAATATTTAGGCTGAAGTGCAAAACAGGACTGGAGTGGACAGGCTAACTGCAGAGCTCTTCAAAGCGGAAGGCGATGACTTGGTAAGGAGCATACACCAACTCATCTTTAAAATATAGTCGGACGAAAGTATGCCCGATGAATGGAACCTCAGCATGGTTTATCCGATCTGGACTGCGCTATCTAGAGTGATCTTCTTAACACCGCCTACAAGATCTTATCTCCCATATTATGTTAACGCTTGAAGCCGTTCGTCAACAATCTGATTGATCCACACCATTGTGGTTTCAGGCTAAAAGTATCCCACGTTGACCAAATATTCACTCTACCGGAGATCTTGGAGAAAACCTGAGCTTCAAATCGAAGATCACAAGCTTTCAAAATTCGGTCTAATGAAGAGTGGATGGTGGACACCAACGCTCCGGTTTTACAAGTCTTCGAATTGGATATTGAGGAATAGCACAGTAGAAAAAGACCGCGATTCAAGTGGCGGACGTAAGTGAAAGTTGATCTGAACTAGTTAGGCGTGTGATACTGGTTGCACCAAGCGATGCATTGAGCTGACTGGAGACGCTTGTTGGTTGAAGACCAGGTCCACTTTGCAATGTAGACCCACCTTAAGGATCTATGAGTCTTTTTGTTGAATCGATTACGAATTTTCCCTCGAAGCATTCAATTCAAGTTGTTTTTCACGGTTTTACGAGTAAATTCGTTATCCACAAAATAAATACCGATGTCCCACAGGCTTCCATCTTGTCTCCAAGACTCTTTTAAATCTTCATCAATGATCTCTTGACTTCTACTTCTAGTCCAGTCCAGGAATATGGTTAATGGCAGTACCCTCTGCTTTTAATTAAATACTCAAGTCATGCTAGTGTTAGCTACCGCTAGCCTTTAAAACATCTAATCTTGTGAACACCTTCTGGACCTGGATTCATTTTCAAGGGGCGACAGTAGGGCTACTGTTTTATTCATTGCTTATTGAACTTTATTTAAAGAACCGTTTTCGATTTGATGTAGGTCTCTAAGATTCAGCTCTCGATTTACGCCTGGATAGTTTTCCATATCTAAGTTTCCGATTAGTCCATGTACCTCGTGTCATCGGTTAGTCCATGTCCTTCCATTAATTGTCTAATGTGTGTGTGTAGTCTCAATAAATTTACTTAGAAGCTTCCGCGTCTGTCAGAATTTGACCCGAAACGTCGACTGACAAGCCAAAACCAATGCCCTTACGAGCCTTCGTACACAACACTATTGAGTTCACCATTTACTTCAATAATGTGAGTGTTAACTTCTTGTTAAGACAAAACCAATATCTATTGAGAAGTGCTCCACTTACAAGATGCTTATTAGTCATTTTAAGTTGCACCCATCCTGAATTATTCAATAAATTCACCCAGTTGCTCTCGGTAGATGAACTTTCTGATGGAAATTGCTTACATTTTATCTTTTAATTGACAACCACAAGTTTTGTCATTAGAAACCATGAACGTCAAACTAATAGATACTTTATTTTTGCTTCTTCAAATTGCATTCTCCATCTATTTACAACTGTTGGAAATAACAAACAACATTTATTATCCAAACCTATATGTACTCGTAGGTATCTACAAAGCTCAAATGTATCTCTTACTCGAACATGCACTTCTCTTGAGCACCAGTATCTATTAGATATACGGATACCTACTCGTAAGTCAGAGAGATGACGATGATGATGTCAACATACCAACAGCACTTAGCAGGGCAAAAGCAATCTTTCACAACATAGCAATACGTACTCAGAAGGAAAACGATACAAGTACCTTGTGCTGGTAGAGGCGCTATCGTCTCTATCCCCAACCGGATATCCTGTCGCCGTTGTGTACTGTGTTGTGTAGCATTTCTAGAGCATTGCATTATTAAATGATGTCTGTGTCCTGTGTTCTTTGGCTGCACCCTACGCTTTTTCACCCCCAAATCAATGATATACCCTCGATTGGAAGTTAATATTTTATTATTGAATGCCACAATCCCACTCCACTGTAGGAATGGAATCTGGACTGAGTTAGTTGCTTCACAATACGACCAGTGCATGAATATGTATGTGTACCTATATACGAGTATGCCACAATCGAAAAGCCACTCAAAGTCAATTAAATTGCTCGGATATTAAACTTATTTATCACCATGGCTATGGTGTCTTCTAACTTAGATTCTGGAGACCGGAAAATGTGTTGAGGATTGGAGGGGGTCTCCAGTCTCGAAGGTGAATTCCTTCGATAACGTGCAGCACTTCTCGTGTAAGGAATTATTAAGCAGAATGGGAGGGGTGACTAATTGTGTTTGGTTTGTTTTCCGCTTTGCTTCTGCCTGCAGCAGAAGAAGTGTGTATCCTTCCAAGACTAGGTCATGAACTTCAAAAATCTCTCAGCATTCTGTCAGCGTTGTTGCCATCGTCTCCATCGTCGTCGTCGTCATCATTGTTGTCCTTTTCGATATTGGCAGTCGTCACAGTTCCACTTACACCTGTCACGACGACGAAGGCGTTACGTAGTGGAGTGAAGCAATTTAAAACAATAAAATTAAGAGGCGCTTATTCCTTGTCCCGATTCTTGTTCTCATGCCCTCCTACCCGCTCCTATTGTTTTCGTTTTGTTGTGTTCTACGATTCTTGTCAAGCAGGTCACGTAGAATTACAGAGCTATCGTTCTTTTGGGTGTCCCGGCTTCTTGTTGAACGAATGAGTGAATGGTGGACTTTAGCTACTGTTGGTGTAACATTTTTAGTTTTTAATTTGAAGGGTGGGAGCCCTCTAGAGAGGGCAATGGTTAATCTATTGTGTGTCATTGACGTGTTAAACCCTTGCTGCTTGTGTTTCAGTATTCTGCTTTCCTACAACACAGTCCTGTTACAGGTGTTTCGTAGCAAATGTCCTTTATGAAGTTTTTTTTTTTGTTACATGTATATTATAGTTCCAGGAAGTTTTTAATTGAGTAAAGTGGATAGAAGGAAAAAGGACTGAAAGGACATGGAATATACGTGTAATATGAGCAAAGTGGTAACCTAGTAGCTGGAGTGGAATTTAGTTGAATTGGAATTCCCACAAAGGTAGTTCCTTCCTACTTGGTAGGGAGTTCAATAATTTTTTTAAGACTCTTTGAACAAGGAAAGTAAGATGGAACCAGATTTGGCAATAATTCATGCTCCCTCAGGTAACGTTGTAAACTTTATGTTACTCGTACTGGAGGATTGATCACCATTTGGCTAATGATTCAGAATGCATGCTTTCCGCTTCCTTTCGATTTAGGTCCACGATTTGCTGTGGTTTAGTTACTTAGTGGGATGGCTTTTACCTTCACGAACTCACGAAGCTGCTAGATTTCATCGATTCTTTTGGGCACTGGGAAGTCTTTTATGACGGCTGTTTTACTTCGTACAAGCTGCAGTACCCTTATGTTATGGTACCATCTAGTCTTCATACGTTAGTTTGCGGAAGAATTCTTTGAAGCTTTCGTATTATTTCGTAAGATATGATGAAATAGTGAAGCGGCGGAAAAACTGGAAAAACGCCAGATCACTCTCGGAAGCTTTGTTGCTAAACTTAAAAGTTCATGTACGAGGGTTGTCTGAAAAGTTTCCGACCGATCAATGATACAAGATATTTTTTCTCAATTTTTTTTTTTATTTTTCTCCTTTTAACTCGACACACTTCTCCCAGCGATGCTCCCATCTCTCTAACCCGTCCAAATAGTACTTGGTGTTTTTCTCTGCAAAATAATTGTTCACGAAGATGATTGCCTCATCATTTGACGAAAATCTTTGTCCTCCGAGAGCAGTTTTTAGATGAGGGAACAAAAAGAAGTCGCTTGCGCCTAGATCTGGTGAATAAGGCGGATGGTTAAGCAGTTCAAACTGTAATTCATGAATTTTCGCCATAGCAATCGCTGAGGTGTGAAACGGCGCGTTGCCTTGGTGAAATAGGATTTGCTTTTTCTGTAAATGTGGCCGCTTTTCCGAAATTTCTGCCTTCAGCTTGGTAAGTAATGATGCGTAGTATGCTCCTGTAATGGTTTTTCCTTTTTAAAGATAATCGATTAAGATAACTCCTTTACTATCCCAAAAAAAACAGTCGCCATCACTTTTCCAGTCGAAAAAACAGTTTTCGCTTTTTTAGGAGCCGGCTCGCCCATTGCAGTCCACTGTATTGACTGAATTTTTGTTTCGGGCGTATAAAGGTTTATCCAAGTTTCATCTACAGTAATTAATCGGCGTCAAAACTCGGATTTATTGCACCTAAACTGCGCCTAAACGACGACCGAACGTCCATCATCTCCCAAGCTCTTACGGCCACGTTTAAATTCAGCTGCCCAAAATTTCACTGTGATAAATGATGGCGCAGAGTCCCCATACACAGAGTCCAAATCATTTTTGATTTGCGTAGGCGAATTGCCTTTCAAAAACAAAAATTTAATAACACTTCGATACTCAATTTTTTCCATTGTCGCAAAAAACACTCACATCGACTCATTCAAATGACTGTACACCAAAATCTGAGCGTCCAAAATGACTGAAACTTCGGAAAGTAACTATCAAAAGATGCACAACTTACATTCACTAGCTTTTATTGGCGAGTGCGACTATCTTTACGTTGCGATCGATAATTTTTCAGACAACCTTCGTATTACTAATACGAACTTCAAGTATTTATGGTGCTAATCGGGAACTAGTGGTGTCTTACTGCCAAAGGATATATGAAAGTATCAAACAAAAGAATAGCGCCGCTTAGCTGACATACTTCGTAGGCCGTAGCTTTTTAATTTTCCAGCTCTTTTGATATGTTACCGATCGCAGAGGAAAGAAGTGAATCATGGAATACCTACGTAAATAGGCTTGTTTGCATGCTACCCCGAGGGACTGGTAAAGTTTGTGGCTCTTTTTACAGGCCAATACGTTTTGGATCATCTTTGCGGCGAGCCCAAGATTCTGCTGATATTTTTGATTTTAATTGATCCAGCCTCTTGTTTAAACCAAGTCGGCGCTAATTTTGTAAACTCGGCTTATCTTGTTGACGAAAAGTATAAGCACCAGCTCTAACAAGAATATACAAATATATTAGGTCTTTACATATGAAATTGCCGACCTACCGATCGTTCCTAAATTGATCGTTGTGGCGTGAAGTTTTGTAGAGAAATTTAGAAAAAGTTACCAAGTTTAGCGAGGGAGAAATCGCGCTCGCAAATTTGCCGGGGGGTTGACCAGAGAATGACATTAATTATGAATAACTTGTAGCAGCTGTTGAAGAAGATCCAAATACAACTGTTTTTAGCCTTGCTGCAAGGTTCAAAGTGTCAACAGCAACCATAAGTCTCCATCTTTCCGCCATCGGAAAGGTAAAAAAACCAGAGAGATGGGTACCCCACATCCTAACACCAGTGAATATGATAGGTCGTTTGGAGGTTGCAATATTTTTGACGTATGGATCGTTTTTTTGCATTGCATCGTCACCTTCGACGAAAAGTGGATCCAATACGATAATCGGAAGAGATCGAGAGAATGGGTAGACGTGGGTAAGCATGCCAGTGGACTTGGCAAGGTACACCATAAAAAGGTAATGGTGACAGTATGGTGGACGAGTAAGAGAGTTGTCCATTATTCCTTTCTCAAACAAGAAGAAACAATTACGGCCTAGTCGTACTGTCGAGAAATCGACATAATGCACAACAAATTGCTTCAAAAACAGCCGTCATTGGTAAACAAGCATGGTCCCACAAGATCACATACCGCACAGTCGGCGTTCCTGAAGCTGCCGGAGTTGTGCTATGAAGTTTTGCCTTATCCACCGCACTTACCAGACTTATCGCTGACCGATTACCACCTTTTCCGAAGTTTGGGCAATCACCTCCAAAATACACAATTCATAAGACCAGATGTCATAAAACAGGACTTTAAGGACTTCTTAGCCCGAAAGGATAACAAGTTTTTCAAAAGATGCATTTTTGCTCTGATGGAGCGTTGGAAAAATGTCACAGGTGTGAATGGAGATTATTTTTTAGAATAAACTTTTCTGATTTACAAGACAGCGTTGTTTAACTTTCCACATAAAAATCGGCAATTTCATATGTAACAACCTAATAGATATATATGACGAAAGGTACATTATCGAGATTTGGACAAAAGTTAGCTTTTAATGGGATTAAGATTATATGAAATCTTTATTCTCAACAATTATAAGGGCTATCAAGAAGCAGCAGGTGCATTTCACAAGATATGGTAGGCGATAGGACCCAACTCAAATGTGAAATTCTTCAACAATCTCGGAAAGCAAAATGAAACTGGTCTGCTTAGTTGAGTTTGAACAAAATAGCAAAAAAATCAATTAGCATCAACTTGGTGGCAGTGGAAGGCCATCAGTTTATTGCCATCATTGACGGGTTAAGGAAATATAAGATCGAAGCCACCAATATAGTAAAGATAGATATCAAAGGAGGTCATGGAACGTATTCAATATTCCTGGACGTATTGTATACTCAAATGTGTGGAGTAATGCCCCAGATGATTTTCTTAAAACTTCTCATTAAGTTTAAAGAGTAGCTTACAGTACTTATTAGACGGGACTGCTTCGATAGAAGAAAGAAGCTTGAAAAAGATTATACTATTGGAATACCATCAAACAGATAAGAGTTTCTCCATTGGATGCAAGCCAGGCTTTGCCACGCGTTCTACACTTCCACCTGTTAAAAAGGTTCGTTTTTCTGGCATATAAACAGAGATATGTCCACGGAGATGTGGTCCAGCTAATTCTTTTCCGTCAAACAATACGGCACCCACGTGTCGAACGACGTTGATCGTCCAGAGTCATATCACGGTTCTGAAATCACTTTTTTACGGTCATCGGAATACAAGTTTGAATAAACGTTCTGAATTTTTTTTTAGGCAGTACCAATACTCATTTCTTTTCGAAACCCATAAAGCTTTACATCGCGAAAGTTTAACTTTTTGTTCTCAGTTTTAGAACTCTTTCTTCACACACAATTTGACTTGGCTCAATGAGGTCTAGAAATAAAATGTCTTCTGATCCCACGACCTATCCGCTGGTGTACAACAAGTCCATTAAACAAACAATAGTAACGATATTGCAGCAAATATTCCGCCAGGTATGAAGAACTCCCATGAATCTTTGCATTGGTCCAATAACAAGTATTTATTTAAGAACTTCAGACTTTATCTTGTCAGAAATAAACCATTCTTATAAATACTTATTAATTTTATTTTACAATATCTAGTGTGGATGACATGTAATCTGCTATTTTGTAGATAAGCATAGATTTCACCTCCACAATATATTTAGTCCGAAAGATGCATAGAAAAATGTATACACCCAGTTGGGCGGCTGTATACTTTTACTTAAGGTGGCGCTACAGTCCGGGGTGGACCTGGGCCTCAGTCAACAAGCTTCTCCACCAGCTCGATCCCTGGCTAGCTGCCTCCAATTTCGCACGCTAAGTTGGCTGAGGTCCTCTTCCACTTGCGTGCGCCACCTGAGTCTTGGCCTTCCTCTACTGCGCTGTCCCTCGGGGGCGGATTCGAAGACTTTTCGGACAGGAGCATTGGTGTCCACGCGCTCTACATGACCCAGCCATCTCAGTCTTTGGATCTTCACTATTCTGGCTAGGTCCATGTCGCTGTACAGTCCATACAGTACGTAGTTGTATCTCCTCCTCCACTCACCGTCAATGCAGACGGGACCGAAGATCGCCCGAAGAATTTTTCTCTCGAAGCAACCAAGAACACCCTCATCCATTTTTGATAATGTCCATGCCTCTGCGCCATAGAGCAGGACCGGGATTATTAAAGTCTTATAAAGGGTGACTTTTGTTGTCCGAAATAGGGCTTTGCAATTCAATTGCCTTCTTAACCCAAAGAAACAGCGGTTGGCAAGAGTTATTCTTCGCTTGATCTCAGCGCTGGTGTCGTTGTCTCGTCCTCTCGCCCATCCCATCGCCTTTCTTGGATGGCGGTTATGTCTGCTTTGCAGCAGTCTAGGGCCTCCGCTAGTTGCTCGGCTGCACGTGGTCTATTAAGGGATCTAACATTCCACGTGCATATCCGAAGCTCATTGTCCTTAAATCGTTTGCGTGGGTTGTCAACAGTAGCTCCGTCCATATCCGAGGCTTGTTGATGCTTCGTAACTTATTTTTTTTTAAATGGCCGGGCAGTTACCCCGGCGGCACAACCCCCAACCTGGAGGCCCAGTTCGATTTTGAGTGCCCCTAGGACGAGGGGTCGGTAACACCGAAGCCAGTAACCCATTCCGGGATGTGAGTGCTGCCGTTGGCCCTTATAGGGCTCGTCCGCCACCATCTCTTTTCCAAGACCCTGACTAAGTCCTCGAAATCCTTTCCGGCCTGAGCTCCAAATATGTCGGAGTAGCCCGGATAAGGTCTTGTTTTGTTTTTCCGACACTAATCCTGGTTAATGGCGCAGGAAACTCGCCATTTGCCCCCTTCACTTCGCAACCTCTAGTGAGATTCCCAGATGGCGCCACGGGGAGGCGTGAAGTAGGACTTATTAGCAGAGCTGCAAGATGTTCGGCTGCTGAAGGAACGACTGCGGTTCATTTAAGGAACCAGCACCTGTCGGAAGATGCTACTTCTACGAGGCCTTATACTAATCGTTGCCATCGGCTGCAGCTGTATACTATTTCTTATTAAAACTATGCCTTCTCCTCGGCTGCTTGCATTATACGTACGCTCAGATTTAGGATCTCTGGATGTTAAACTCAGTTTAAACGTTTGTCCTATCAGATCTTTGAGAAAAGGTCTCCTTAAGAAGCTGTTATTGTCTTTTTGCAGGTACTGAATACCTAAACGAAATTTCAACGATTTTATTTCAAGACCGTGACAACAGTATAAACTGCACTGTAGTAGGTATTAAAAACGACGATGTTTAAGTAAAGAAATGAATCAATAACACATCTTCGTTTACAGCGATACTTATTTAATATACTTTATACATCACTATTCAGAGCTGTTTTTGGCAAGGCAATCCTTCTAAAGTTTCTCTAAGTTTGCTATTTCGTTCCAGTTGATTATCTCTACGTGCTTCGATTGAATATTGGATTTACTTACAAATTTTTAGCCCACTTCAGTAGAACTTTTGAACAACGTCTCTGCAAAAGGCTGTTAAGGAGCCAACGTGGCTACAGACTTCTTTTCTCAAGGAGTTTGTTAGTCTTTGCAGCGCCAGTCTTTGATTTCGCCTTGTGCACTTACAAACATTTCTCATTAAGCTAGATCCCCTGCTAACCAGATAAAACCTAGTATTGCAGACTTGATGCTATCATCAATGTTCCGAGATACTTAATCAGAAAAGGTTATAGCATCCTGTTGCGATTGTTGCCATTTCTTCATAATACGTCTAAACATTTAGTCATCCAAGATATTCTCATTTGCGCCTTGGCTACAATATGGTAATAGAGTAAGTAAATATTGGCTCAGCGAATGGTAAGGATACCTAGAATACTAGAGAAGTGTCTCGCAACAATCACAATGAAAAATCTGGTTTACTGGTTTTTTGATCAGGTGACCGTCAGTATTTCTCCTGTTGCGGCGTGAGCGCATATCAGGCTTTTGTTGGCCAACTTAGTCTTGTAGCATACTGTAATCATAAGTTCGCTCATTTGGTAAAAGCCCAGGCTTTTCTGTGATGCTAAGTCCAATAAAAAATGTTGCTCTCTATAGGCAATAACATGACACAGTTTTCCAACCAACGTCAACGCTAATTTTCTGACATGTAAGCTGTAAAGAGATGGAATATTCGACATGCGAGCCTTATGTCGTTTTACGTTTTTTGTTTGCTATGTTCATCAACAGTAAGTTCATCTATATTCAAGGCTTCAAAATGTGTAGAAATTGTCGTTGCTGCGAAACCTTTAGCTTGGAAAGCCAAATTGCTCAAAAGATAGCTCGTAAACGGATCACTACCCTTTCAGAATTTCAACAACCTTGCAAGATGCCGAAAGATATTAATTTGAATTTAACTAAGTATGTGGTTGTTGCTTAAATGAGAGATCTGGCTCCCACTTGGGGGTTCCTTCTCCAAAACCTCCGTGCAGTGCTAAGTCTAAAACATGATTTTTTACATAAATCTAACCGCCTGATTGCGCAAGTCAGGATAATCAGTTACGTTCATACAGTCAGATCCAACAAACTGCATACCAAATTCATATTTTAGCAGGTGACTGCATCCTCTGACAGTTGGAATACTAAAAACGAAAAGAGGCTGCCATAACACTTACTTTTTGACTGGGTCTGCTTTGCCGGCACGACTGTGTTACTTGCATACGAGAAAAAGGTGAAAAGTTCTCGGCCTGACAATGGCCGGTTTTCAGTTAAACAATTTTTTATCCAACATAATCTCCTGGGCTTCAACACACTTGGTCGAGCGTTTCTCTAACATCGATAATCCTTTCCGAAACTGAGGCCCTCTCATCTTCTTCATTGGATGCGAAGCGATTCCTAGAAACAAATATCTTCAGATTTGGGAACAAGTGGAGATCTGAGGGTACCAAATCTATAGAAAACGGGGTATGGCCGAGAAAATTGTATCTTAAATCTGGCAGTTTTCACATCGCCAACTTACACCCCTTGCATACAGGTGCACTGGCGTAGTGAAAGATGATTCTTTTCTGCGTCTCCTCGCCAATTTGGAACCTAGCCAACCTTACCCAAGAAGATTGCAGTAACATTCGCCTGTAATTTTTCTGGATGTTTCAAGGTAATCAATCAACAAGATCCCTTTCGCGCACTTGCTATTGATCGGCATTCTCGTGCAGCGAGAATCTCGGCAATCTCGCATCGCTTAGTTTTTGTGCTACTCGTATCTCACCCATATTCACTCGCTATCATCAAATACGATATCATGCACCTTTTCGATAGTTTCTGGTGTGGTTGCGATTGCGGTTTTTGGCCTTGTCATTTACGTGGGTCATCTTCGAGGGACATGTGACCTCGTTTAAATTTAGCTGCTCACTTTTTAAGGTGCAACTTGTCATTAGAACTACTGACATGTACACCTAGGCAGGAAACATAAATTTTTGCTGATTGGAACGTGTTCGACAGGCCGGAAACTTTTCACCTTGCCCTTGTTTATAGCCCCTAACTCTAAGCCACCTACGAAGTTCATTTTATTTTCCACACGGGGTCCCTTAACCAACCTATTGACAATGAGGACAATATATCTCCAGCATATTTGTTATAAACCAACCTGCAATTAGGGTACGAAGATGACCCAGAAATACGTTTACCATCAATAAAACACAGTTGCGAATACCTTAAGGATCTTCTCAGTCAGCATAATACTCGTATCAAGTTTGCTTACAGTTCTGGCAACACAGAGGAGTGTTGGGCGATGAACCTGTAGGTGAGTTAAATACAAGCAGATCAATCTTCGTTTTATAATTTTTCGCAGCAGCAACTAGAACTCAGTTACACAACTGACCAAATTTAACAATGACATTGGTTTCACTATTATTAGAAATTTATTTTTCGTCAGGCTCATTAGGAGTAGAATCGTCTTGACCAGCTAAGAGTCGTTTCTGCGACCATGCCAAGTCTCGGCTATATATTTTTGTTATATCGGAATAGTCATGCTATTGCAGTCGGGTTCTATAAACCCTTAAAAAGGATTCCTTACGCAAATCTTAATCAACAATTTTAGTATAATTTGAACGTGCGTGAAAATCGAAGAAATACTACTCCTTCTTCTTGAATTGATGAATTTTGAATACAAAAACAAAATATTCAAAAGTTTAAAATGTCATTAAACGCTCAACAAATGTGACATCGTAAAATACTGTCCATAAATCTTATTGTCAATTCAAGCGAGACCGCTTACCTTCGTAAGGCTTTTTGGACTAATAACACCAGTGACGAAAAATCATCAAAAATTCAAAATCCATTCAAAATTAATATTCATCCTCTGACAAAGTTTTTGTTGTCGCTATTCAAGCATGGCACACCGGAAACGGGATTCATTTCGTAAAACATTCAACACTTTAATGGCGCAGTGAGATTGACACCAGCGTGTATAGATACATATTTACAATATGTCATTTGTAGCAGGGAAAGCGAAGGATTTAAGTTTGGTTCGCTAGATACTTAAAATAATTTTCAATTAGAAGGCCAATGGTGGTGGTTGTTTAAGTAACAGTATCTACGATACTATAGATACAAACAGCCATGTAATAAATAATGTAGCCATACCAAATTGTCTCGTGAATTGATGATATCCTCAAAAAGTGTACCGAGCAATGGCAAAGGACGAATGGAAAATCAATAAAGTGGGCATTTAAGTGTCCTTCATAGCGTCAGGTAAAAGTTTAATTTCCTCCACCTATTTTGGGTATCCCATTCTACCCTTTATGTTACTAGACCGAAGTCGGTAGCATGTCCAAATCATAATTATATCAGAACTCTTTACTCAAAGTTACGAATCAGTTTTACAAAGAGTGTCTACGAGTCCTTAAGGGTATGGTTTCCCTACCAGTTTTTGTTTCAACTTCCGTTCTTTAAATATTCTGTAATTCGACCACAAACAAATTAAGTCCTGCTTGTTAAAAAAAAGAGTTACTCGTAAGGTCTCCCTTGACTGTACCCTATGTGATTACAATAGGCATTTCGAACGAGTTGCATGAGTGCTCGAATCTTTTTTATTTGGTCGCCCATACCAGGAATCGATTATAAAGAGTTTTAAGAAATTGTCTATAAATCTATATCTGATCTATAAATACATTTGTTGCATCAAACGGTGTATGTTCTTCTTACGCGTATACATAATCATTTTTGAGACACAGCTGACATTGTGACAGGTACTATTCATAATTCATTACGGGCTTCCGACCCGTGTAGAGTCTCTGCCTGCGACATTGCAGCCTTCCATCCTCTATGATCCCGAGCACGCTGCTTCCAGTCGTCCAGACCAAGCGCTATGGCATCCGCGATGGGTTGGTCTTCCTTGTCTTCTCGAACCTGGGGGCTGGTATTCGAAGATCCTCTTAGCTGGAACATTATTGTGCATTCGCTCGATGTGGCCGAGCTAATGTAGTCAACGTTCTTTGGCCTTTTGGACTACATCCACATCTTGGTACAGCTCATTGAGTTCGCGATTGTATCTTCTCCTCCGCCGAAGTATTTTTCTTTCAAAGGAACGAAGTATCAGCTCTCCCTTCTTGCTTGTCGTCCAGCACTCGGCGCTATAATGCAGAACTGGCAGGATAAGGGTTTCGTAGAGCATACACTTCGTCTTTCGAGTTAGGAGTAGCCGAAGTAGCAACGGTTTCCTAGGGTAATACTTCGGCGGATCTCCACCAGGGTGTTATTCGTGGAGTTCATGTTTACTCCGAGGAAAGTGAACTTCACAACTACCTCGAAATTTTTGCTATTAATAGTGACGTTTTGTCCTAGGCGGTGGACAGATGCTTGATTGTTTATTGATTGCATGTAGATACTTAGTCTTGTCCTCATTTACTTCAAGGCCAATGGACTTCGCCTGTTCTTCAATCCCTGTGATCGCTTCTATCACGGCGCGCTGGGAGCGACCGATGATGTCAATATCGTCCGCATACCCCAGCAGCTGAATGGACCTGTTGAAGATAGTGCCTTCCGTGTTGACACCTGCCCTGCGCACTATCTGCTCCAGTACAAGAAAAAGTCGCATGATAGCGCATCTCCTTGCCAAAATCCGGTGCATGTTTGAAATACTTCGGAGGAAGTACTACCAAATTGCACGTTGCAGCACGTGTTTTCCAGCGTCACGCGACACAGCTGAATCAGTTTTGCCGGGATTCCGAATTCGGCCATCGCCATATAAAGCTCCTGATGATGTATGCAATCATACGCGGCTTTGAAGTCGATAAATAGGTGGCGTGTTTCGACTTGCAATTCGTTGGTCTTTTCCAGGATTTGCCTCAGTGTGAAAACTTGGTCTATAGTCGATCTGCCAGAACGAAAGCCACACTGGTACGTGCCAACTAGTATGTTGCCGAAGGGTTGTAGACGTTCACACAGTACTTTGGATAGGATCTTACTCGTATATGCGACATTAAGCAGGGATATGCCTCGATAGTTCTTGCAAGACATAGGATCGCCTTTTTTGTAGATGGGGCATATGGAGCTGATAGTCCAGTCATCGGGCATGTTTTCTTCCACCCATACGTGGTTGATGATTCGGTGCATGACAGGTACTATGCGTATACAAAATTCATGCAGGCACTCGCCATTAGTGATGATCATCATCCGAGAGATAAAGTTTTCCCCCACTTTTTCGGCCTCATTATGTTTCCTTCTAATGAGTCGATTGTTATGGGTTTGACAGCGTAGGCGAGCTACGTACGTAGAAAATTATCAGATGGCAAGATCACAAGATCTTGGAGTATAACTAACAGATCCATCATACGAAGTTATGCGTTCAGCGAATGTTTCCTTCAACAAGTTGATTATTTCGTTTGCTATATGTTACTTTGCGACATCTAGCTGGAACCACATCTCTGACATTCAATTATGAAATGAAAACGCCATTAATCATGGCTCTATAGCGAATATCATTAACTGTTACCCGTTGATGAGTTTCGAGCTTCTTTTTTTGAAAAAATATGGTCCGATGACTGCACCAGCTAAGAGACCGCACCAAAATTCAAAATGGAACGAAGTTTCTAAAATCTTATGTAGATTACTTCTGCTGCAGATTCGACAAATTTGCTTGTTGTTGTACCAATTGATTCGCCGAAATTTCTTTTGGACTCACATTTTTGCATAGCTTACTTAGTTGCATCTTTTTAGCCTTAAAACCAAGATCTCTGCGCAACAAAAACAAGCTGTTGTGAATCACATTGAGTCGGCAACGTTCTTGAAACGTGTGTGTCATCGCAAAAAAAAGTGCAAAAACTAATAAATAAAAGTGACACTAGCAGCTTGCAACCTGAGAATTGGTTTGACAGATATAAATATCTGAAGTTAGTACTGAGTTAAAAAAAATTACACTTTATAAAAATGGACATACCTTAAGCTTTTCGGGACGCACAAACTGCATTCTATTCGGTGCTGTGAATTCAGAGAATTTTGTGTAGTGTTGGAGTAAAGAAGGTCTAAGCTTTGTCCTTTGCAACGTGGTAAGAATGATTTTTTTGCAAGGCCAATATCTTGAAAAACTATAACGCTTTTACATGAAAACCCTGAATTGCCAACACGTCGGTGTATTTTACACAGTGTGGCAAATAATATCCCGGACTGGCTCTAGAAAACATATTTCAAACATGTTTTCATTCGATTCAATGTTACAGCGATTCAATAGTGATTCGATTGCTTGCTCTAGCTGATTTTGCGGAATTGCCTTCAGTGGCGTATGGAAACTCCTTGAATGTTCAGAATGTCATCAGAAAGCTATCCTTTCAATTTAAATTTTAATTCCGGGAACAAAAAAAAAATGGCACGCTGCCAAATTAGGCGAATACTGCGTATGATTTAACACAAATACTTGATTTAGAGCCAAAAATTGATGAACAATGAGTGCTGTGTGATACGTACAAGAAAATGGTTCGAACGTCCTCTTTGTTGATGTTTAAGGCCTCTTCTATTTATTTCAGTGAAGCATTGCAGGCGTCCGAACTGAATTTGGCCTTCTTGTGTGTTTCTCATCCTTCAGCGTCTCTCTAGCGCCCAAACAACGTTAATCCCACTCGAAAACAATTGTTTAACTCAAGCAATCATCACGGTATACTTATTTTATCAGTCGGAATGTTTCTGATGCATTTTTACGAAGTTTTGCGTGGAATTGAGTGCCGCTCTTTGTTGCATGTTAACATTTCAACCAAATGAAATGGTGTTATGGAAAAATAATTTTTATATGAAATTTTGACAGACATTTAGTAGAGAAGAATTTAAGCTTGAAGACGCATGTTTGGACATATAAATGAAGCTCTTGGTTGCTAAGTATGTCTCGTGTCCGGGATATTATTTGATACACTGTGCATAGTTTATGATTATATATACCCACCATGCCTTTTGCGCAATAAAAAAAGGCTTAAGAGAAATATATTCTTAATAATTATGGTTGACGCCTTATGTGATCGACCAACAAAAAAGACCAGCGTGCGTTATATTTTCGGAGCCCTGAGTGAGTATCCGGCTTAATGAATATTATTTGAAGGAATCAGAGGTGCTAGGGTCCAGGGCGGCTTAATATTGTTTAGTGAAATTGTTTCACCAGACAACTGATGTAGAGGATGTAGATGGTCTGTTTTATCTACTCGTATGCCAATCAAACGACTCCGAAATTCTCATGCACTGTCTAGAAGGCTCCATTACACTGTCAGATAATTCGAGACCTCTTGCAGGTTTTTGACGTGATTACATGATATATTCAATCCACGAAAATTTGTTAACTAGGATGACACCCATATCTTTAGCTTCGCTATGGTATTTCTAGGGAATCAATCGCTAAAAACGATCCAATACGCAGTACAGAGTCATCACCTGTGTAAAACTGATCGCAAATGTTTAGCAATGCGTTGGTCAATATGCGCCAAAATAGTGGAAACTTACATAGGGGTTCCAAAGTGGAATTGTGAATTTCAAATTTTAAGGAAGATGAAAATGCTCAACTCCTACTTCTCCTTGTCAAATACGCCTCTAGTTCTGTCCACCTGATAAACAAGTGCGGTTTCGCAGTATCTTTAATGGTATAAAAAAAAGTTTTGTGCACATGAAGCTGGCCCACCGTCTACATACTCTACTACACGAAGAAGGTCAGACTTGTCTGTCTAAAAATCCTTAACAGGCGTGTTGTCATCTTTTTTGGTAAAGTAGTACTTAGGCATGGCAACGATTAGTATGAGGCCTCGTAGAAGTAGCATCTTCCGACAGGTGCTGGTTCTATTAGTAACGAGAGTGAACCCCTGCAGGCGAACATCTTGCAGCTCTGCTAATTAGCCCTACTTCACGCCTCCCCGTGGCGCTATCTGGGAATCTCACTGGAGATTGCGAAGTGAAGGGGACAAATGGCGAGTTTCCTGCGCCATAAATCAGGATGAGTGTCGGAAAAAACAAAACAAGACCTTATCCGGGCCACACCAACATATTTGGAGCTCAGGCCAGTAAGAATTTCGAGGACTTAGTCAGGGTCTTGGAAAAGAGATGGTGGCGGACGAGCCCTTTATGGGCCAACGGCAGCGCTCCCATCCCGGAAAGGGTTACTGGCTTCGGTGTAACCGACCCCTCGTCCTAAGAGCATTAAAACTGAAACTGGTCCTCCAGGTTGGGGGTTGTGCCACCGGGGTAACTGCCCGGCCATTTAAAAAAAAATTAAGTTAAGAATCATCAACAAGCCTGGGATATGGACGGATCTACTGTTGACAGCATACGCAAATGATTTAAGGTCAGAGAGCTTCGGATATGCACGTGGAATGTTAGGTCCCTTTATAGACCATGTGCAGCAGAAAGACTAGCGGAGGCCATAGACTGCTGCAAAGCATTTCCATTCAAGAAATGCGATTGGATGGGCCGGACAAAAAGTGGATGAAAAACTGCGATATCTACTACGGCAATTGCTATCGACGGCAAAATCAGCGCTTATCTGGATACGGATTTGTTGTCGGAGGCAGACATTACCTTGTTGCAGCCAAGGTACGGTTGCGGATATCCCAATACGCCAAGACAAACTAATGCTGTGAGAAAATTCGACGTCAGACGGAGAGCAATCGCAAGAGATCGCCAAGTCCTTTTCCGATCGAGTGTCTCTTAATCTCTTAAAAGGTCCAATGCCGCCAGCATCAAGCATCGAAAACCATTGGAAACACTGCCAAAACGCCATCAGAGATGCCGCTTCTGATGTGCTGGGTTTCACTCGTCCACCACAACGAAACCCCTGGTTCGATGATCAATGCCGGCAAGCACATACAGCAAAGCAAGATGCATATAACGCGGCGCTGCTTAGAAAGACCAGAACTGCTCATGAGCTCTATGAGCGGAAGAGGAGAGACGAGCACCGGCTTCTCAGGAGGAAGAAGAAAGAGCATGAGAAGCGCGCGATCGAGGAAATTGAGAGATGCTACTCCAGGAATGAGGTTCGGAAGTTTTACCAAAAGGTAAAAATAACATGCCGCGGAAACAAACCCCGAGCCGAAGCCTGTAGAGATGAATAAGGGAACATCGTATCAGAATCGCAGTCGATGCTGAGGATTTGGAAAGACCATTTCTGCAGACTGTATAACGGCGATGAAGGACCAAATACCGCTGTCAGGCAGAATCAACCTTTCAACCTGGACGATGATGACCAACAATTCCGTCCACCCGACCTGGATGAAGTGAAGATAGCCATATCGAAGCTTAAGTCCAACAAAGCTGCTGGAGCGGATGGCCTGACTGCTGAGCTCTTCAAAGCGGCAGGCGATGACTTGGTAAGGAGCATACACCAACTCATCTGTAAAATATGGTCGGACGAAAGTATGCCCGATGAATGGAACCTCAGCATTGTTTGCCCAATTCTCAAGAAAGGAGACCCTCTGAACTGCGCCAACTATAGAGGCATCAGTCTCCTTAACATCGCATATAAGATCTTATCCGCCGTATTGTGTGAACGCCTGAAGCCGTTCGTCAACAACCTGATAGGTCCATATCAGTGTGGCTTCAGGCCAGGAAAGTCCACCATCAACCAGATATTCACACTACGGCAGATCTTGGAGACGACCCATGAGCTTCAGATCGATACCCACCACCTATTCATCGATTTTAAGGCCGCGTATGACAGCATCTATAGAGACGAGCTATATAGAGCAATGTCTAGTTTTGGCATCCCTGCCAAACTCGTCCGTCTGTGCAGGATGACGATGGAGAATGCACGCTGCTCCATCAAGGTCGGTAAAGATTTCACCGAGACCTTTGATGTCCAGAAAGGATTTAGACAAGGCGAAGCGCTGTCATGCGATTTTTTCAACATCGTACTTGAAAGAATAGTGCAAAACTCACGAACAAACACAAGAGGCACTATCTTTCAAAAGTCCGCCCAACTACTCGCATACGCCGACGATATTGACATAATCGGGAGAAAGCAGCGTGATGTCAGTGGCGCTTTCGCGAGTATTGAAACGGAAGCGGCGAAAAGCGTTTAGCGGTCAAAGAGGTGTCAAGCAAAAAGGACAACCAACACCGACGTCTCGGGCAGAACGTCACTCTCGTCAGATATAACTTTGGAGTAGTTAAGGACATCGTCCGTTGCTTAAATAGATTTCTATAGACCACTCTCTAGAGTCTCCTTTTGGCATTTTGATGAGATCATTTTAATCTACTCATCCAAGCTATTACCTGATATTCCATAATGAATTTTCGGCTTAACTAATGCCTAATTCTTTTTTCTTTGAACTTATGTGACCTATTCAAAATGTCCTACCTTGTAGTTTAGTATGAAGTTCACTTCCACCACTTCTAGTCAATAAACAGTAGTCTGGCGCCTGTTTCAACGGATCTTCTTCTCCGACTTAGAAATCCCTGGGGCTGATATTTATTGTAGTATTCAATTGGAAACGATCGGGAATACCTCCACCACGATTTCGCATCATTACATAGTCTGAGTGCATTGAATTCCATCTGACAGAAGCAGATATTTCTCTAAACTCATACAAAAGTCGCGTATAGGTCAAAAATCAATTTACACAAGAAACCACAATTTATTTGTAACAACTCATTGAATGCTATTGAGTAAGGGTTCCTTTATTTTAGCATCACAACCACCAAAGGAAAAGTAATAGCGACTTCGGCTCCGGGGGGTTTCCTTTCTCTTCGATGGTGTTAAGCTGCCGCAATGCCACAAAGCGCAATACGACAAGGAAGCCAAGCAGTAGGAGTCATTCCTTAAAGAGAGCATCCACCGGGTGCAGAGGGGATAAATGTAATCGAAAACGTGACTATAATTTTATTGAGCAAATTTCGCTCAGAACCCCCTCTAAACGTATCGGTTGTGGTGGTTTTTTTAGTTGGGCATGGCACTGCCAATTTAAATCGCTGCCGTTTGTTATACTCCCCCCTTTAAAGAAACCATTCAAAGTGAAGGTTTTATTCTTTCACTGAAAAAAAAAAATCCAAAAACAACCAAATAGTCAAGAAACGCTTTGCTTAGAAAAACGGAGAAACCAGATTGTATGGCTTACCATCGTTAGGGAGGGTGAGCAATTTTCTTATTTTCTTTCAATCTATTCGCAAGTCCGTCTGATCGACTTCAGGTATCGTTGGCGTAGAATTTGAATTGTTTTTACTTTGCCTTTCCAGTCTTAATTCAGAAAGTTCATTGGCCAAAGAGAAGAAACAAAAAAAAAACACAAAAGGACTAGAATAGCCGCCATAATAAAAGCTTACACACGTAAGCTCCTATTCACTTTGCTGGGCTACGGAGGAGGCTGATGGAAATAAATTTAGCAACCAGTCAAACCAAGTTGGCTTCCATAGGAGATTTATCAACCTTTGTCATGTCGAAGTGAAATAGAAAAAAATAGAGAAACAAAGAGAACACAAAAAGGAAGAGAAGATAAAATAAAATATTGAAAATCCTGGCTGAGCTACTATCACCGTCATCGTGAAAATGAAACGATAAATACTGGCAAACAAATTGACACAATTTTTTTCCATGTGTACGAGTATGTTGTTAAAACAAAAATTCCTCCTCCTCTCTACCTTTATTCGGAACTTTAACAGGGCAAAAAAAAAATTGGGCGAAAGAACTGTCAAAGTAAAAATAATGGCTTGGGAGATACATTCGTTAGTAGTTAGTGGATGAGGGGGTTAGCCAGTAGTGTAAAGCACGCTTAGCTAATACTGTGAACGATGAATGACAATTTTGTTCAAAGCAGGGATGGACAAACAAGGTTGTGCGGCTTTTTAAATTCGAATGCGTCTTGTAATGTACTATATACCTATTCTTAGTGTTCTTGAGCGACGCATCAGTTGTTTAGATCTTCGTTTTGAAAGGTGTATTGACGTTTTCTCAGGAAGCTGTATGTTATGATACACACCCTTAGGATGGTTCTCATCATTTTGACAGAATAATGTTGGTAACGTTTTGAATCATATCTTATTTTGAAATTAACAAATACGGAAACGAATGGGTTAACTCTAGAATAACGTTGGGAAATATTGCAAAGATACTTCCAAATTGAAAGCCGTGTTGCCGAAACAGTGCGAACTTCGAAATAACGCACCAACTGCAGATGGTGTAAGCAAGTTCGTGAAGAAAGTTTGTGAGACTAGTTTGCTGACTGATAATCGAACATTTTCCCGTGTTCAACGGAGAATTTTGTAGCTGCTACCGAAAGTGACCGCCCATGCCCAGGAACATCAATACACCCAATATCTCAGTAGTTGGACCCAGTTGCACTAATATGAGAAGAATTTGGATAAATATCTCGGAATATTCGCTTACAAGGTCCTTTTGACTCAGCTCTGAACCGGAAACAAAGTCACCACCCGCTTTATTATCACTTCTCCTCTCGGGCTTTAGAGCACCTCCAAATTGATTAAAAACTTTCCATCTCGGCGACTACGTAAACAAGCAAAATTGTCGTATTTTGGGCACGACGGAAGCCAATGCATCCTGAACGTGTAGTTTGGCGTAGTTTCTTGAGAGCATTATTTGTACATTTTACTCCCAAAACGATAGTCAATGGTGGAGGCATGATAAATGATTTTTTATGGCAACACAAGCCGTCCAACAATCGATTTATTACACACTAAGTTCATTAATTGTGCAAATAGTACTTTCTGATATTCTGCTTGGCCGCCACGGTGCTGGTATTTGACGCTGTTGCGTATGCGTCTCACAATAAACGAATTCAGCCCGTTTGAGAAGTCAGATCCTTTGTACGTATTCAGTAGAACAAAATACTTGATTTCTCTATTGCAGCCCCTACAAACGTTTCAAAGACAACAACATGAGGGTATGTATCTAGTCTTCTACGCTACGTCAAAAGATCACAAATTCACGTTGAATAACAGTAGGCCAATAGGACTAAGTGAGTTGGTTTTCCAACACTGTTACCAGTGTATGAGGGTACTTTGAATATAGTAGACACTTCTGAACACCTACTGGAGAAAGCAAAGATATTAAAGCCAATAAAGCCATCCAATAGAAGATGAAAACTATTGGCGTATTGTAAATTGTACTCCAGTGATTGCTTTAATAATTATCATTTTGAGTAGACTAAGAAGGGAGTTATATGCTTAAGACATAAATGTGTGTAGGGAAATGGGATAATCCGTATTTAGGTTAAGTTTGGCAATACTAGCCGGCACCTCATCGTAGAATAAGGCCGAAGCTACTGAAAAACCTTCACAAACTTCAAGAGGGAACTATTTTTTTAAGGTGATAAGTGGCTCTACACAGCATTGATACGGCGCACTTAATGACCCCAAGATCTACGGCAGCAATCTCAAATACCGAAGGCGTTCATGTTTTCCAAGGCTCTAACATTGGTTCCGATTATTTCGTTATAGTAGCAAGAATATAAGGAGAGTTGTTATTGATAGATACCAGTCGAAAACCAATTTCGTCGGAATCAAAGAGGAAGGTTAAGAAACGCGAAATTACAACTTCTACAGTATGATTTCGTAGGAATAGTTTGGTTTGGTTTGGAAATTTTACCAGTGTACCTATCTTAAAAACTTGTCAGGATAATAAAAGTCGATATCAAGCCTACAAAAATGACCTGAAGCACATCGCTGAAAAGCAGCAAAGCAGTCGAGCTTGAACCAGTATTCGGCGAACCACTTCTGCAAACTTTTAAGCTGCGAAGATGACAATCATACATGAAGCAGGCAGACTGAAGAAAATCGCCACCCACGCGGCTTACAAATCCATTGCTGGAAAAGATGCCTATACGCACTAGATGGACAACATCTTTAAGGTAATGTGGGCAACTTTTGGAAAATGAAGGTCTAGTGTTGACACTCAAGTTCTCGTAGTTTTGCTCTTTCCCAAGTCAAATTTCAAATCGCATGATCTTAGAGTCCAATCAGAGGGATTTTTTTTGGATGCATTGGTTTTTCGTGAATCTCACCGGTTCCCATGCATCTAAAAATTGGCTTCATCGGAAAAGATTCAATTCGATGACAAATTGTCCTGGCGATCCAACATCCAGTTAACAAATCGGCGATCTCTTAGATGATCCAAAGGCTTCAATTGTTGTGTAACTTGGGTTTTAAAGGCGAACAAATGAAGTTCAACTTTCTAAATTCGCCGAAAAGTGCCATAAGTACGGGCCAATTATTAAATTCGGCGATCAATGAAAGTGCTTGGCTGGTTTTGAATGCTTTTGCTCACAATGGTGATGTTTTGGCGTGTACTTGCTGGCCGAGCATGCTGATATGGAGTTTGATCAGATACTGAATCAGTTTCTTCAAAATATTTCACCATCGCATGAATTTTGGGCTCACTAGGGCGATTATGATGACCGAAAAATTCACGAATCTTACGGAATGTTACTTTTACAGATCGCCCATATTCGTTATAGAATTGAATAACAATAATGCCAGTAATGGACAGCCAACATCCCCACCATCTGTTACTCGTAAAATGGCTTCTAAAATTATTTAGTTGAAAACCGCTTACTCAGAATCGTGGAGAGTATGGGGAGAAAAAGTTCTAAAATTGAAGACCCTTATGACAAGATTTCTTTGTAATATTTATTCAGACAAGTGTCATGCGCATTCATACCTTGGCAATAATCAGATACGATATGAGCGAATGGCTTTTGGCTTTTTTTAGTCAAAAAACGATTGAATTGGCCCGACAATCTACTATTCCAGCCGCCTGATTGACACAATGCGAAAATGACTTTTTTCTTTAAAAAAAAAGCAAACGTTTGTTCGACAGTAAAGTGTGCAAATGCAAACAATGATGAATAACACCACGTTCCTGGTTGTGATAAAACATCACTTTGACGTGTACACTTTGTCACTTGGCTTATGAACCGATGTCATAGTATCCGGATACTGATTTTTCTTATTCATTTGGGCAATTTTTTTTTTTTGATTTTTATTCGATATTTTAGTTTCGATATTTGTATTAGAGTGTCGCAGCAGATCAAAAAATTTTTTTTAGAGAGACAGTAATATTTAGGAGTATATAAGGACATTGGTTAACTTACTATAAATGTTAGCAAACACTCGGATCAAGCTCGTAATAGGAATTTTAAGGAAGACCTCCGACTTAATCAATTTAAATGAAATATTCCGTAGTCCCTTCTTCTTAAGATGTGAGCGTAGTCCAGAGAGGAGTTGAGACCTAACTTACGCAAAACTACATTGGATTTCAATGTCACTCTTAAGAAATTTTTTTAGTTCGATATACAATTGCCAGATGAATCATCGTAATATAACCAAATGCACCAACCATTGTCAATGCAATCCGCTGTTATAATATAGTCCTAGTGTAGTTTCTTCAAAAAATAAGGGATAACTAGCACAAGTCAATCCTCAATAAAAGAGCCATTTCTATCCTAAATACCCGAAAGAATTGTTTGATGTTCTTGTTCAAATAAACGTTAAACAAATCAACAAATCTGTTAATCTACTGTAAATCTGACGCCAACAAGTCTAGGAGATTCAAGAAGAGGAGATACCAGCTTCTCAGGCAACCAGGCTCGACCCCATGTGGTGGATAGGGGAAGCCCATGAAGTGTGACAGGTGAGGTACTCACACCTCCTCGGACTAATAATCTAATTTCCTAATTCAAAATATTTTGTAATACGTGCCGAGGACTGCATGGTGCAGGGAACTGAAAAATGTGAATCGTCAACGTAATGTCCCTATGAGAAAGCGGACGATCTCTCATAGTAACTAGCATGGAAGCTCTGTAGGTGCGGATTTCTCATTACTACCTTTGCCAGAACAGATGCTCAGGCGCTAAATTTACCAAGCATCGAGGTGGTAGAAAATACGAACGTTAACAAGACTGAGCAGAAATACGAACACATCACTGGGACACAAAAGCAGCAATTCGCTGCTCTAATAATTGACGAAACTGAACTCAAGAAGCTAAACGCCTTAAACAAACTGATATGTGTTAGTTTCCGCGCAGAGGAAAGAAGTTAAAGAAGAAACATAGACCAAAAGCGGAGTCACTTAAAGACACATGTGCAGGCACACCTAAAGGAGCCATTACACACCAAGCCAAGCCTGTCCACAAATCCCACTCAGTAGCGGTCAAGAGCTCAAGTGGAAGCAGTTTGTCACTGTGCTAGGAGAAACTTAGGATACTTACTTACTTACTTTAGGTGGCGCTACAGTCCGGGGTGGACCTGGGCCTCAGTCAACAAGCTTATCCAGCCAGCTCGATCCCTGACTAGCTGCCTCCAGTTTCGCACGCTAAGTTGGCTGAGGTCCTCTTCCACTTGCGTGCGCCACCTGAGTCTTGGCCTTCCTCTACTGCGCTGTCCCTCGGGGGCGGATTCGAAGACTTTTCGGACCGGACCATTGGTGTCCATGCGCTCTACATGACCCAGCCATCTCAGTCTTTGGATCTTCACTCTTCTGGCTAGGTCCATGTCGCTGTACAGTCCATACAGTTCGTCGTTGTATCTCCTCCTCCACTCACCGTCAATGCAGACGGGACCGAAGATCGCCCGAAGAATTTTTCTCTCGAAGCAACCAAAAACACCCTCATCCATTTTTGATAATGTCCATGCCTCTGCGCCATAGAGCAGGACCGGGATTATTAAAGTCTTATAAAGGGTGACTTTTGTTGTCCGAGAGAGGGCTTTGCTACTCAATTGCCTTCTTAACCCAAAGAAACAGCGGTTGGCAAGAATTATTCTTCGCTTGATCTCAGCGCTGGTGTCGTTGTCTGTATTTATAGCGGAGCCTAGGTAGACAAAGTCCTTAACTACCTCAAAGTTATATCTGTCGAGGGTGACGTTCTGTCCAAGACGTCGGTGTTGGTTGTCCTTTTTGCTTGACAGCATATACTTGGTCTTGCCCTCATTGACCGCTAAACCCATTTTCGCTGCTTCCATCTCAATACTCGCGAAAGCGCCACTGACATCACGCTGCTTTCTCCCGATTATGTCAATATCGTCGGCGTATGCGAGTAGTTGGACGGACTTTTGAAAGATAGTGCCTCTTGTGTTTGTTCGTGAGTTTTGCACTATTCTTTCAAGTACGATGTTGAAAAAATCGCATGACAGCGCATCGCCTGTCTGGACATCAAAGGTCTCGGTGAGATCTTTACCGACCTTGATGGAGCAGCGTGCATTCTCCATCGTCATCCTGCACAGACGGACGAGTTTGGCAGGGATGCCAAAACTAGACATTGCTCTATATAGCTCGTCTTTATAGATGCTGTCATACGCGGCCTTAAAATCGATGAATAGGTGGTGGGTATCGATCTGAAGCTCATGGGTCTTCTCCAAGATCTGCCGTAGTGTGAATATCTGGTTGATGGTGGACTTTCCTGGCCTGAAGCCCCACTGATATGGACCTATCAGGTTGTTGACGAACGGCTTCAGGCGTTCACACAATACGGCGGATAAGATCTTATATGCGAAGTTAAGGAGACTGATGCCTCTGTAGTTGGCGCAGTTCAGAGGGTCTCCTTTCTTGAGAATTGGAAAAACAATGCTGAGGTTCCATTCATCGGGCATACTTTCGTCCGACCATATTTTACAGATGAGTTGGTGTATGCTCCTTACCAAGTCATCGCCTGCCGCTTTGAAGAGCTCGACAGTCAGGCCATCCCCTCCAGCAGCTTTGTTGGACTTAAGCTTCGATATGGCTATCTCCACTTCATCCAGGTCGGGTGGACGGAATTGTTGGTCATCATCGTCCAGGTTGAAAGGTTGATTCTGCCTAACAGCGGTATTTGGTCCGTCAGCGCCGTTATACAGTCTGCAGAAATGATCTTTCCAAATCCTCAGCATCGACTGCGATTCTACTACGATGTTCCCTTCTTCATCTCTACAGGCTTCGGTTCGGGGTTTGTTTTCGCGGCATGTTATTTTCACCTTTTGGTAAAACTTCCGAACCTCATTCCTGGAGTAGCATCTTTCAATTTCCTTGATCGCGCGCTTCTCATGCTCTTTCTTCTTCCTCCTGAGAAGCCGGTGCTCGTCTCTCCTCTTCCGCTCATAGAGCTCATGAGCAGCTCTGGTCTTTCTAAGCAGCGCCGCGTTATATGCATCTTGCTTAGCTGCATGTGCTTGCCGGCATTCATCATCGAACCAGGGGTTTCGTTGTGGTGGACGAGTGAAACCCAGCACATCAGAAGCAGCATCTCTGATGGCGTTTTGGCAGTGTTTCCAATGGTCTTCGATGCTTGATGCTGGCGGCATTGGACCTCTTAAGAGATTAAGAGACACTCGATCGGAGAAGGACTTGGCGATCTCTTGCGATTGTAGCCGTCTGACGTCGAATTTTCCCACAGCATTAGTTTGTCTTGGCGTAGTTTGGGATATCCGCAACCGTACCTTGGCTACAACAAGGTAATGGTCCGAGTCGATGTTGGCTCCTCGGAACGTACGGACATCCATAATGCTGGAGGAGTGTCTTGCGTCGATCGCAATGTGATCAATCTGGTTGACTGTTGATTGATCAGGAGTTCTCCAAGTCCCCTTGTGTATGTCGAGATGTGGGAACCGCGTGCTAGCCACGACAATGTTTAGCTCCGCCGCAAAGTCGATTAGCCTGAATCCGTTATCGGAGGTGGTGTTGTGCAGGCTATATTTTCCGACTGTTCCACCAAAGATACCCTCTCTTCCTAGCTTTGCATTAAAATCACCGAGGACAATTTAAATGTCATAGCTAGGGCATTGCTCGTAGGTCTTGTTGAGGAGCTCGTAGAAGGCATCCTTGGTGTCGTCATCTTTCTCCTCTGTGGGGACATGCGCGCATATGAGGCTTATGTTGGCGAATTTAGCCTTGATGCGGATTGCTACGAGGCGCTCGCTCACATGCCGGAAGCTGAGGACTTCTCGTCTTAGTCTGCCTCCGACAACAAATCCGCATCCAAATAAGCGCTGCTTTTGCCGTCGATAGCAATTGCCGTAGTAGATGTCGCAGTTTTTCATCTTCTTTTTGTCCGGCCCATCCCATCCCATTTCTTGGATGGCGGTTATGTCTGCTTTGCAGCAGTCTAGGGCCTCCGCTAGTTGCTCGGCTGCACGTGGTCTATTAAGGGACCTAACATTCCACGTGCATATCCGAAGCTCATTGTCCTTAAATCGTTTGCGTGGGTTGTCAACAGTAGATCCGTCCATACCCGAGGCTTGTTGATGCTTCGTAACTTCTTGTTTTTTTTAAATGGTCGGGCAGTTACCCCGGCGGCACAACCCCCACCTGGAGGACCAGTTCCACTTTGAGTGCCCCTAGGACGAGGGGTCGGTTACACCGAAGCCAGTAACCCGTTCCGGGATGTGAGCGCTGCCGTTGGCCCTTATAGGGCTCGTCCGCCACCATCTCTTTTCCAGGACCCTGACTAAGTCCTGGAAATCCTTTCCGGGCTGAGCTCCAAATTTGTCGGAGTAGCCCGGATAAGGTCTTGTTTTGTTTTTCCGACACTAATCCTGGTTAATGGCGCAGGAAACTCGCCATTTGCCCCCTTCACTTCGCAACCTCTAGTGAGATTCCCAGATGGCGCCACGGGGAGGCCTGAAGTAGGACTTATTAGCAGAGCTGCAAGATGTTCGGCTGCAGAGGCTCATTCTCGTCATTTAAGGAACCAGCACCTGTCGGAAGATGCTACTTCTACGAGGCCTTATACTAATCGTTGCCATCCCTACGAGATAAATTGGTTCAAATTAATATTTTCCGCGGATATCATTGTGATATATTATAGTCGGTGAACTCCCATATTTCTTTGTATGCCGGAGCCCGTCGTTTGAATTGATGTCGTCTAGGCTTTACTTCCCAACGTTTGGTCATGTCTTTCCTTTCAAACTTAACTAAGTATGTGGCTTGCAATGACTTAAAGTAATGTAGTGTTTGAGTACAGCCAGGAGGCCCAAACTGTTTACAATACCCCTGGTAAGAAAGGTATCAGATATTCCTGAAGAAGTTACAGACCTCGATAATATGAGAGCCGCCATTGATAAGTAGCTCACAGAAGGTATCTGCGAAACTGAATCTATACGTCACCTTTGATTTACGAGTGTAAGTTTAGTCAACGAACAAGCCATTGCTGTTTTCATCTTGTCAGCTTTCACTGATTTCCAGTGGCTACCTCGTCAAGCACAATTGATACTCGTATAGAGATATACCTAAGTTACTGTCCTTCAAACCTCTTTAAAGAAAACACAATTTGAAATGCAGTTCTGATCTTCATTTAATAAAATGAGTAAACACAATCCACAAACAAAACGGACGTCATTTGACTTTTCACCATCCAGACCACATATCAAACATAAACAGCTTCCATCACACTAAAATTTAGCGCAGTGCCAGCCGAACTACCGCAACCACCAACCCTCCATCCGTGTTATTGTTGCAGCAAGCGCCCCCCCCCCCCCCCCCCCAAAAAAAAAACATGTAAACTCATTAAGGTGATAAAAATCTTTGGATTCTCATGTTTGTGTTTTCATCTGGATTTTGGTCCGCTCTTTGTTTTTTTTTTTTTTTGTTTTACACTTTGCTGCACTATCATGTTCCAACAGCTTTTAGTGGTACTTACATTCATCCAAACACCTTTCATCTTATTGACCAACAGTGGCCGTGTAGATAAATTGGGTATTTTCGTTGGCAGCATACCCGTACTCCTGATAGTCGGGACAGCACCCAAAACAACTCATCTGATTAAGATACCCACACAAACACACAGAGGGTAACAGTGTATCTTATGTAAGGAATTTTTCCCATCTTCCGTGTGAATGGATAGGTGATCCACCTGCATCCGCATTCCCCTCAGTCTAGATCCCAGTTTTTGGTTGAGTTGGGTTTATAGTTGTAGTTAAGAGATTTTGATTGCTAATGCAAGGATAATACAAAAAAGATACATAACTAAAAAAAAAGTAGGCCACAAAGTCAGTGGGATGTACACACTCGTATATGAGGATGTGTGTAAATGTAGTCCGGGTTTTGTTCCAGATTTTTATGTTGTTTGTTTTTTGTCTTCCTACGAGTATTTGGAAGGCGCCCTCATATGTTTTCGTAAGTAGGGGCCATAAAATGCCACCACCCTCTATTGTTCTTGTAATCCCATTACGCACAGAATGGCTTAATGGGTCAGCGAAAACAAACAGAACCAGCAACAAAAAAAGTTCTAAAGTTAATTCAGGCCTTGGGCACGAGGTTGAAATTTCACAAAAAAAAAAAAAAAAAAAAAAAATGAAATCTGTCCTCGGTTGCGTATACGTAACATTTTTTTCGCTGTACCTACTCGTATTTTCCTTTGATGCAAGGACCTTGGCTTTGATTGCCACATATTTTCATGTCAACTTCCTGAAGATTAGGAGAAGTTAGAAACTTTTTCCTGTTTCTTGTTCTTGTCCTTGTAATGGTTATTGTAAATTCATTGGGCTCTTGGATATACACGGAGATACCCGGATTCATGGACTTTCTGGGTCAATTGCCGACTTCTGAAGTCGTCATGGTCTTGATTTCCCTGGGATAGAGAACCTGAATATTGGCTGTCAGAAGTTTTCAACATCGTAGAACTTAATTTCGAAATGAAATCGACTTTTGATTCGAATGAAATTGGTTTTTAATGTTTAAAGTGTTCTACATTTGCTCGTGGTTTAGATATTTGACCTTTTGATTGTGTTAAATAATTTTGCGAAGTTTATTAACATTTTTTTTTTGCTTTTCCAGGTCTAATGCTCGTATTTACTGAAAAAATATGAGAGTTTCGGTCACGTAAATGACCTTTGGGAATTTTTTTATTTGTTTATTCGTGTTGGAGGAAGAACAGAACGTTGTTTGTAAACAAGATGGTTTTATGAATTGGAAGCATTTCGGAAAGTCTGGTGTAGGAGTAAAGCCTTTGAGGAAACAGAGTGGAGGATATGAACCAATAAACAAAAATTTGGGGTGAATAAACTTTGAAGGTTTATTTTTAGGGATTTTAAGTTGGTTATTGAAGGTAAGAACAATATTTTGCATTTCTCCGTTGAATGTTGGCGCCTGCGATTGGTTTTTTGTATAATTTAACAGCAGAGAACATAACAAGGATTTATGTATTGAATATGAAAGCGTGTAGGTGCTTGCAATTGACTTCCAGTAAAAAAGTATTAAACTGTTTATAATGTTCTGTTTATATTGCATATTTGGTAGCTAAAGCTAATTTGCAAGGAAATGTCGGCAATGTAGTGCTTGAATATTAGATGATGGATCAATAAGAGCATAAGTTTTTGAGTAAATTATAATTAGTTCGGCCCTTCTTTCCTGGGGAACTGGGCCTCCAGGTTGCGGGTTATGCAGTCGGGGTAACTACCCGGCCATGCAAACAAGATGAAAGTTACAAAGCAGAAATAAGCCTCGGATACGGGCGGAACTACTGTTCCGAATTAAAGACAACGAATTCCGTGAGATATTATGTCCATTTACAAGGGAGGCCGTACACTGTTGCAAAGCCGACATTACAACCATCCAAGAAAGCGATAGGATGGGCTGGACAAACAGAGCACGACATCTACTACCGCAGTAATTATTTGTTTTTAGATGCGAGAAGTTTTGAGATTCCGGTATATGAACGAGCGCATCTGCTGAATTTGCCAACACTAGCCTTATATGCGCGCAGGGCCCCACCGAGGAGAAAGATGACAACACCAAATATATCATCTACGAACTATGAATGCTATTATATCGGAAGGTATAGCCTGCACGACAACACCTCCGATCGTGCATCTAAAGTAATCACATTTGCGGCTGAGCAAAAAATCATGGTGATTAGCAGGTGGTTCCCACATTTCGATATTCCCAAAAGAACTTGGATAACTCCTGAAAAAATCAGTCGTTAACCAGATTGACTACACTGCGATCGACGGAAGATATTATGTTTCTACAGGGAGTAGCCAAATTATTACAAACATCGAGGAGAGTTATGATCTCTCCTTAGAGACACTTAGCATCCTCTTAATTTTAAAAGAACTGGCGCCAAGATTAACTAACTGGGACGGTTTTAAAAAACATCAAAGTCCGACAGAACGCTGCCTGGAACAACACTTCCATTAGGAGAAAAGAGGAAGCAAGAAATAAAAGAACTGGTGGGGGAAAATAGGAGAGCGCGCAAAAGATACATACAACTTACTGGAACCACTTGTGCACCAAATTGAAAGAAGCAATACGAGATTACAAAAATCGAAATATCTCTACATATCTCGAAAGAAGTTCATCTTACTCCCTCTGGACAGCCATGAGAACAATCGAAAAGCTTCAAATGCAATTTCCTTCCATAAGAAAATATAATGGCGAATGGCAAAAGGAGATAAAGAGAAGGCGGGTTTATTTGCCGAGCACCTAGGAGAAACGTTTTAACCTTCTGATGGACAGGCGTTAACAGGAGATTCAAATTATATCATTACGGCACCGGACAACTTAAGAATAAAAACAGTTTCACTACGAGTACTTAACCAAGCAATTAAAAATCGAAAAATAACAAAGTCCCCTGGTATGATTTAATCGCTAGTCAAATTCTCAAGGAGTTGCGAAGAAAGGCCAATTTATAATGGCCCCGAAACCAGGCAAATCTTTAAATGAAAAAAGTCATACAGACCCATATCGCTTCTGCCGATAATGACTTTAATATTTGAAAACTCCTATTGAAGCGCATGCAACCGGTCACTGAAGAGACATGTCTAATTCTTGAGCATCAATTCGGTTTAGGAACTTAGCACTCCACAATTGACCAGATTTACCATATAGAATTACGAATGAAATTGAGAAAACCTTAGAGGGGAAAAAGATATGTTCTAGCGTTTTTCTTGACGTGTCTCAAACCTTCGATAAGGTATGGCACGAAGGTTTGAATTTTAAGTTTAGTCAGGTTCTTCCGAGAGAGCTGCATAAGATTCTGAAATCATACCTGGAAAACAGATTTTTTCGGGTTAAACATGGCACCGAATACTCGGAATTTAAAGAGATCACTGCTGGAGCTCCGCAAGAAAGTGTACTTGGTCCAGTATTATTTTTACTCTGTATTCGAGACATATCGGAAGAATCAGGTACAGATACTTCAGTTGAGTTAGCCATTCAAACGGCTTTGGATAAAATCTACGAGTGAACAAAGATATGGCGAATTGTGCTCAACGAGACCAAATACCATATACGCATGTTAATTCGTGAACGCCTCATGGTATATCAGAAACAGTGATATCCACAGAAACTTAGGAATAGCTACCGTCAAGAACGAAATAATGAACTATGCTCGCAAACTCCGTATTCGTCTTCATGGTCATTGTAATAATGACATACTCCAAATTCTGGACAAGGCAAACTTAGTGGGTCGATTACAAAGAATGAAACCATTCGACTTGGCGCGATAAGATGCTTTTGCTGGAAAGATACCTGCCCCACGCGAACGTTATTTGCAACGAAAACTACTTGGTTAGGTAACTTAGTTGTAGTCGTCAAGAAGGGAGGCGTTTTTTTAGTGAGTTAGAATCTCATACTACTATGAGCACCGGGTTCATAGTGTCTATTAAGATTTTCACACCTACCCACAAAAAAAAAACAAAAATATTTCGACAGTATTATGGATGTCAGAACGTTCCGAGGAGCCAACGTCGACTCAGAGCATAACTTTGCTTTGGCCAAGGTACGTTTGCAAATATCTCGAACATCGCCAACTAATTTTGTGAGGAAGTTTGACTTCGCACGACAACAATCGCAAGAGATGGCCAAATCCTTTTCCAATCGAATCTTAACCCTTTAAAAGGTCCACTGCAGTAGAAACAGTAGCAATACTGGCACAACGCCATCAGAGATGCCAAATCTGATGTGCTGGGTTTCGCTCAACCACAATGAAACCTGTTCCGGAAAGGACAAGCAGCTAAGCTAAATGAATACAAATGGGCGTTGCATAGAAGGACTCGAGCCGCTAATTAACTTTACGAGCAGAAGAGAAGAGACGATCGGATAAGAAGAAGCATGAGAAGTGCGTAATCTAGTAAATTGAGAAGTGCTTCTCCAGATTCAGAAATTTTACCAAAATTTTAAAAAATCATGTGACGTACACATTTATAGGAGATAAGGAAAGCCACCTTCAACTAAATATTCACACTACGGTACATCTTTGAGAAATTCCATGAATTTCAGAACGTATTTATCGATGACAAGGGCGCGTATGAAAGCATCTATAGAGACGAGCTATACAGAACAATGTCTATGTTTGGCATTTTGCAGAGTAATGTCAGTGAGGTGTTCGCGAGTATTGGGACGTTAGCGGCGAAAATGTGTTTAAAGATCAACAAGGGAAAGACCAAGTACGAGTGGACAAAACGCCACCCTCCACGGATATTACTTTGAGCTAGTTAAACACTTTATCTACCTAAGCTCTACCAGAAGTTATCTCTACTATACCAGAAGTATAGACTTTTTCAAACATGGATGAGGAGGCTCTTGGCCGCCTTGGTAGGATATTTCCTTGCCTTAACACGTTCTTTTCAGCTGTTGGTAATACTTCGATACATTGTTTCTGATGTAAAAACCGGATGCTCTTCACGTGTCTTCTGCTTACGAGCGACTGTTGTCCTTCGTTGCAGCGTCCCCTTGTGTGCTTTTTTCTTTCTTGCATGTGATTTTCTGCATTCTTTATCGAACTACATAGGTATTTCTTGGTGTTGGTGGGGTGCAACCCAGAACATAAGTTGCGGCATCTCTGATTGCATATTGGCAACTTTGCCTCTAGTCATCTTTACTTGATGTTGGCAGCAAAGGTCTATGTTCCCTTACCTACATTTAGATGAGGAACTCATGTGGGTAAGTGATATTTCTTCCCGCCACAAAATCAGTAAACCTTAGACTTTTGCCAAATGTGCTGTCAAGTAGGCTATACTTATCCTATCCTGCCGTACTTTAGACATCACTGATATGTTCATCTTGACGTGGACCTCGCAGAAAAATTCTCTGGTGGTGTCGTACTTGTTTGCCCTAGAGGCATGGGCGCATATAAGGTCTAAATTATGTTGAGCATTTTGGTTGAGGGCCAGCTAAACAACGCCCCCAAAATGTTAGATGCCCATTATTGTCATAAAAGTACAATATATTATTGTCGTTATGTCAATGTCTAGAACTTTGTTTCTTAAGAAAGTATACCTTTCTTAGGCAATGCGATGTACTTCAAAATATCAATTTAAAAATTCAATAGTCAATATATTTCAATCCCACCAAAACAAATCATATTTGTCCTGATTCTATTTGTGTTTTGTCAATAATTTTTGGACAGCTGCTATGCAAAGTCTGCTGTGGGAGAGCTCGTAATCAGACAAGAAAAATATTTTCATCTGTCACAGATGTCCGTTGGCGTGAAATAAAATAAAATATGTACAACCGTGTCTGTGTTGATAAAAATAAAAATAACTGATGCACTAGTCTGCAAGCTGTGGATATAAACTGAACAATCACTTTCCCTTTATCAATTTTCGAGACTTTACGATCCTACATTTATAAAATATTCTGTCAGGACAGTTTTTTGTTTATTTGATTTATTGATAAGCTTATGTATACAAAATTGGAAAGGTTTTTGAACACTTAAGAATTTATTAAGTTAAATATTAATTGGGCCAAATTTCAAACTTTTTTATTTTGTGAGGGTTGAACGATTATTTTGGCATTCGCGTCTTCGTCAGATTCGTCCCTTCTTCAAAGCTTTTGTGTAATAATTTAAATTGCAATCTCAGTAATTTTTGTTTTTATTTTTTTGTGTACTAGCCCAAGTTGTATTAAATATTTTGCAAATTATATTATATTCTCCTACTATACAAAACAGTAGATTGTTGCAGATCCTCAATGAGTTCTCCAACGCCTCATAAAAATTAGGGACAACTACAATTTCTACTTTTCAGTCTTGTAGTTGTAGTTCGCAGCATGTTGGTTCTTGTAGAACTCCATCTCCTCGAACACGCCACACCATGCGCCCCAATATACTTCATATTAAAGGCTTGTGGGTGGCACTCGGTGTTGGGTAAAATTGATTCCAATTAATTGAGGCAATTTAACTATTTAATTGTCAATAGCAACTAAATTTGCCAATTAAACCAAAAAAGGGGAAAAATAGTAATTTTATATTTTGAAACTCAAAATGTATTACTTTCACTTCGTTCAATAATATTGTATATCTCTTATCGTTTCTCTTAAAATTTAGATTTTCCTGTAACATGACTGGCTTTTAAGACATCCGGATATGATAACCTATGCGATTTCGGCAAATTTAGCATAGCTGCACAGGAAACATTTTTTATACAGGTCCAGCATTTTATTTAAAGAAAATATCTTTGATCTTTGATTTTTTCAGCAACAAATTGCAGCGCTCCGAGTACGCTTTGGATTGTATTGTGGACTTCTTTAAAATTCTCTCTTCCACTTCTTAGTCCGAAGCTGGGTTAATCAGCTAGTACTAAAAATTTACTTGTTAGAAAGAGAAAAAGAATTGTATACAATATTTCAATTGCGATTCACAATTAACAATTAATTTAATTGCGATTTGATTGCAATTAAAATCAATCTCAATTGAAATTAATTGAAATAATTTTTTTAATCAATTGATTAATTGTATTTAATATCTATTAACTGATTGATGGCATACTGTGGTGGCACTGTAGATTCAAGAAGCTATTGGGCCCAAAACTTGATGAGTTTGATTCAGGCTACCGAAGAGATTGACCTTCATAAGGCCGGTATAATTACTTGCGTTTGGAACTGCAAACGACTTGATGTGTATCTGGTACAAGCTCTATGATGGAAATGAAGCTCCACAAAAAAGAGTGAAATCTTGTTGGGTTACAACAAAAGCGCTAATCAAGACTTATTTGGCAATACGGTTATTGCGCCCAGAGGTGAACCTAGGGTTTCTTGCGACACTTTTGACTTAAATAAATCCTCTAACTCACTCACAAAACGATGGAGAGAAACTTAACTCAATCGCTTATATTAAATTGAGTTAATATGGATGTCGTATTCCAACGTTAAATGCTTGAAGAATTCAACACGGAATTAACTTCATCGTGCCCCACTGTGAAAAAGCCAGTAGGGTTGCAGGCTCAGATTGAAGGCCTTCAAACACTGCACCTCAATGGTAAGCCTAATCTTAAAAGAGCCTTCGAGTTACTCTTTGAAAATATAGAGGGCCCAAAGTGGGCTTGACCGTTTTATTAAAATTCCTCAGAACGAGCTATTTATTGAGAATAGTTAAACTAGTTAAACACAGTTTCTGGGTTCACTCCAAACAAGAGGTGTCGGCTTATTAGCATTTAGCTTGTACACTTCAGCATATCACCTCAAATCCATTTTGAAAAAAACCAATGACTTGTAGTCATGTAGCCTAAATTGACAATTTTCAGTTTCTAGCCTTACAAAGGCTTGTCTATGTTTGTTTAGCTCACGGTACAAGTACTTACTTACTTTACTTATCGGGCTCCCGACCCGTGTAGGGTCTCTGCCTGAGGCACTGCAGCCATCCGTCCTCTACAATTCCGGGCACACTGCTTCCAGTTGTCCAGACCAAGCGCTCTGGCATCCGCGATGGCTTGGTTTTTGAAACGGAGGTTCAGGGTTCCTGGTCTTCTCGAACCAATCCTTCTCGAAGATCCTCTTAGCTGGAGCACTATTGTGCATTGGCTTGATGTAGCCGGCACATCGCTGGGAGTGACCGATGATGTCAATATCGTCCGCATACCCCAGCAGCTGAACGGACCTGTTAAAGATAGTGCCTTCCGTGTTGACACCTGCCTTGCGCACTATCTGCTCCAGTTCAAGATAGAAAAAGTCGCATGATAGCCCATCTCCTTGCCGAAATCTGGTGCATTTTTGAAATATAGTTCAGATGTATTGTTTCCAATAAGACGCTTGTTTTCCAGCGTCATGCGACACAGCTGAATCAGTTTTGCCGGGATTCCGAATACGGCCATCGCCATATAAAGCTTCTGACGATGTATGCAATCATACGCGGCCTTGAAGTTGATGAATATGTGGTGTGTTTCGACTTGAAATTCGTTGGTCTATTCCAGGATTTACCTCAGTGTGAAAATTTGATCAATAGCCGATCTGCCGGGCCGGAAGCCACACTGGTACGTGCCGATTAGTGTGTTGCAGAAGGGTTTAAGACGTTCACACAGTACGTTCGATAGGATACTCGTATTATTTGCGACATTAAGCAGGAATATGCCTCGATAGTTCGTGCAAGACATAGGATCGCTTTTTTGTAGATGGGGCATATGGAGCATATGGATAGTCCAGTTATCGGGCATGTTTTCTTCCACCCATACTTGGTTGATGAATCGGTGCTTGCTCACTTCCAAAACATCACCACCGTATTTAAAGAGCTCCGCTGGTAATCCACCGGAGCTTGCGACCTTGTTGTTCTTAAGCTTTTTTTTTAGCTAAGCCAACTTCTTCTATACCAGGTGGTGGAACTGGTTCTTCAGTGTCTGGACGTGGGTTCTCTTCTTGCCCTATAACTCTCTCTACATAATACCCATTAACCAGCTGATGGAAATGCTGCCTAAACACATCTACTATTCCCTGCGCTTCGGTGACTAGAATTTCTTCGCTCTCTCGAAGAGCCTGCGTTCCGGTTTTGTAGCCAGTAGCCAGTTGCTTGGCATTTTTATAAAACCTCAGGATGTTATTACGAACGAACGACTTTTCAATCTTCCTGCGCTGGGAAGCTGCGTAAGCCCTCTTCTTTCTTCTTTTCCTCCCTTCTCCTGGCTCCATATTCCACGCTCGCTGCCCTTGTTTTGCTTTGCAGCGCTTTCTTGTGTGCATCTTCTGTCACCTTTTTCCTGTACACGCAATAATCTTCATACCACGGGCTCTTTCTCTGGGGTGGCTGGTACCCAACAGTGGTTTCGGCTTCCTCCTTGACGATGTCGCGATACTGGAACCACTGATTGTCGGCGTTCGTGGTAGGTGAGTGCACAGAGGAGAGTCTCATGGACAGTCGAGCTCTGAATTTAGCCGCGACAAGAAAATGGTCAGAGTCGACGTTTGCCCCTCGGAATGTGTGCACGTCGAGGATGTTGGATGCTTGCTTTGCACATGGTCAATTTGGTTGGCTGTTCGACCATCTGGAGAGCTCCAGGTTGCTGTATGCATCCTTATTCTTGGAAACTTAGTGCTACTCATCACAGTATTACGAGCTTCTGCAAAATCAATTATTCGGTAGCCGTTGTCAGTTGTTGTTTCGTGGATTCTGTGCTTACTAACTAACCCGCCAACGATGTTTTCCGTTCCGTCTTTAACATTCAAGTTCCCGAGTACAACTTTTACATCATACTCCGGACAGGCTCCATCAAGGAGGAGTTATATGACCTCCTCGTCGGTAGGGTTTTGGAAAGAAGCTTTTATGTGAATCACAGAAAAGCGATCACTTATCGACTTGAAGTCAATGACTTTTGTCCTAAGCAGATTTCCCACGACGAATCCACATCCTAATACATGCAGTCTTTTGTTCCAGCTGTAATAAACGTCGAGACTTTTTCGTTTCATCATGCCTGACCGTATCCATCGTATCTCCTGGATCGCGGTAATGTCCCCCCGCGTAAAGACAGACTAAAATTTTTGAGTGGCACCTGGGGTGTACAGTGTTTTTACATTCCAAGTGCAAACTCTAATATCGTAGTCCATTGACGTTCCGGGTCTGTTCGCTATTTGAGGAGTTCCGTTATCCGAGGCTGGTTGCGTCTCTCTCATAACTAGATATTTTTTCCAAGGTCGGGAAGTTACCCCCACAGCACAAGCCCCAACCTGGAGGGCCAAGCCCATGTTTTGACCCTAGGACAGCAGGCTATTCCTGTGTCAGTACCCAATTTTGGGATATGAGCGTTGCCGATGACCCATTTAGGGTTCGTCCGCCACCAACTCTTTTCCAACACCCTGGCTCAGTATTCGAATTCCCTATAGACCTGGTATCCAAATATGTCGAAGCATCTCATAGAGGGATAACACTTTAGTTGGACCTGACTGGAACTTTAGATGCCACCGTTGACTCCATCTGGGGAGTTCATCCGCTGCCGCCTAAAACAAGAGGAAATGTCTTAGTGCGTTGACACTCCTCCCCCCCCCCCTCTCTCGGCCGCTGCCACCCATGACCTTCCACAGGAACTAGGCACCCACCAGTCACCAACGCGGTGGTGAGAGTAGGAGTTTGTAATGAGAGGCCTGTGTTCTTATGTAATCGCATCACTACCCTTAAACCAGCTCACCGTATAAGTACCAGTACCCAGGCAGGTTTATAAAAAGATAGCATTCATATATATATATCCAAATCAGAAAAATCCTACCATATGCCCTAGAAGGATTTCAGACTAAATAAGTCCGAAATAGAGCTGCAGGCATAATGCCCTACACTTCGTCATAACCGCGTTCGTCTGACTAATTCCAACGTATGGCCGTTTGGTGGTTTGCATCGAAAAAATGGATTAACATCAAATATCTGGAAAAACTGCTACAAACTGCATCGATACCATGTGGTAAGCTCTGTTGACAGACAACAAAGTCACAGTCATACTAATTCCCAAGAGATGAAACCGCACAAAATCGATTAGGTACTAATAAATTCAGCATGTTGCAAAAGGTCGACGATTTTATGCTAGTACATGAACAAGCAAATTGTCACCGCATCTATTTGGACAACTCGTTTGAGATACTAAAAAAAAAATATAAATCTCCATATCTAATGAAGCTGGAAATTAATTAAATCACCACGGCTCCTAATATGTAACCACAAAATAAAAAATAAAAATAAACAGAAAATATAATGCCAACCAATTTAATCGAATTAAATCCTATCAAAATGTTTTCTTTTCATTTTCTATTTTTTGTTACACATGTTTTGCCTCTAATGTGTCACAGAAAAAAGTATCTATTTTGATAAATCACAACATTACAACTGAAACAATACGAGTATTTCCCTATTGAAGCAACTGAAATTGTCGGGTATTTGTTTAACTTTTTTTTTGGTAGATGAAAAGATACGAGTACTCGCACTCGTATTAGTATTTAAAAACCATTATTTGACATTTGTTAATTATATTTATTTTTTGTTTTTATAAAAATATTTTGAAAATGCATTTTTCCGATTAATCAATGCAAACAGTAGGTAGTTGAACTATTGTTTGTGTTTGGGTGCATAATTATTGCTTAAAAATCAATTAATCAGAAATATTTTGTTTACGCTTGCTACGGCACAAGTGTTGATAAGTTGTGCAGGTGGCTTCGCAACCACAAATTGAACACTTAAATATGGACAATGGTGTTGATTTTACAAATAAACCTCAAATTATTGTTATTGCGATTTTTTGTATATTAATTTTGGGCGAGAGGAATAAATCGATAGAAGATGTTGGCCCATGGTTGTAAGGCGGCTTAGGGAAATAATTCGGTATAACCCATTTTTTTTAGAATATCTTCTTTTATTAGGTAGGGTTAAAAGCTCTTAGATGCGCCCAGAGAGGGCAGTCTTCAAATTGATCTTTCTTATGGTAGTGCTGGCACATCTTTCATAAATACACACACGAAGTTTCGGGTCGGTCCGTTAAAAATTTTGTTTTTGGCGTCCATTTAAGTCGACCAACTCATGAGTTCTTTGAAAAATAGAGAAACCGAGCGGTAAAATACTCGTGATTGGATAAACAAGCTCTATCGCCCACTGAGATTTTTGCCGATAAGACCAGTGTATTGGGTACATGATTATCTTTTGCGATCCGTAATATATGGACGGACTGAAGAATTCAAACGTGGCAGAACATGTGTGAAAGATGACCCCCTACAGGACGGCCGAAAATGGCAGTTATTCTATAAATCATCGATAAAGTCCAGGAAATTTCGAAGAATATTGGAAGATCGCCGATTGAAAGTGTCGGAGATAGCCGTGGCCTTAAATATTTCAACTGAACGGGTACGCAAAATTTTGCATGAAAATTAGAAATGAGGGAGCTTCCCGCAGGATGGGTGCCATTATTCAATTCTGAACAAAATCTTGTGTATTGGTCCAACAAAAATTAGACCAACTGAAGTTCTAACTCATCCAGCACCCATCGTATTCACCAGATTTGGGTCCCTTGGATTTGTGTCGATTCCCAATACTCAAAATTTGTTTGTTATTCAACCAATAATGATGTCATTACAGCTGTAAATGATTACTTTGAAGACCTTGAGGAAAATCACTTCCGGAAAGGGATGGCTTAGCTGGAGAAAAGATGTGAAAAGTGCGTTGAGCTCAGGGAAGAATATATTGAAAAATAAGCTGCTTTTGGAATTTTTAAAAAAAAGTCCTTACTTGCGAATCTGAGATCTTTTCACACAACCTAAGTAGGACAGCGCAGACCTGCATTTGATGGTACATATCGAGGTATTTTCCACAGATATCTGCTTTGATAATGCCTTTCTTGGGGGGTTGGGGAATGGGATAGACCCATTCTAGATGTAGACATACTTTGGATCACTTAGTGAGAAAGGCTAGGAGTTGGCAAATGCTTTTGCAATTTTAAGATGGTACAGATATTTTTTTCCATTATTCCTTTCCCCTGATATTGCTTTCAAGACCGAATTTTCGGATGACCCTTCGTTCAACATGGTAAAGCAACTTAATTTGAGTAGACTGAAAACTAAGGAAATCTGTTCGTTGTATTCAACAATTATGGCTTCACAAGAAGTAGTATATATTCCGACTATTTATGCAATAATATCTCATTTAAATTATTGCTCGGCATTGTCGATAATTTTGTCCCCAAATGCACGAATAGCTTGAAAAATATCGTCCTTAATTGTCTCTGGATTATTTGGATCGATCCTGAGTGGAACCACATACAAAAAAAGTCCAACGAAGTCAAATCGTAGTTCCTTGGAAGCCAAGCGACATGAACGAAAAGACTGATTACAAGATTATTGTGAGTAGCCCCATCTTGCTGCAACTATAGCTTGTCAAATCCAAATCCTAAATCGTTGGCCATAAAAAATCGGTTATCATGCCTCAGTGGCGCTTTCCACACCATTGTCGTCTTGGGGGGAAAATGGGCGAATAATGCCAACATTTCAAAAACCACACTAAATAGTCACACTTTAGGTATGCATTGATTTCTCTATGACTTCCTCTGAATTTTCTGTGCCCAAAATACGACAATTTGACTGTTTTTGTAGCCGCCGGTATAGAAATGCGACTATTTTGAATAGGTAATTGATAAAGACTAAACAGAGTGGTGATAACGAAGTGAGTGGCTGAAGGGGTAAGGAATTCTGCTTCAGCTCCTGAGATAATTGGACCATGTAAGAGAAAAATCCGATATTAATTTGCGAACTTAGACTAATACGGCTGATGTTAAGTTGCGATTCTTGGGTTCAGACGGAGACTTTTATCAACAATTGCAGACTGCAGTATTCTCCGTCGAGCACCCAGAACGGACACGAGAATTTGTTTGGTTATTAATCAGCAAACCAGTCTCACAATCTTTCATCACAAACTTGCTTACACCAGCTGCAGTTGGTGCTTTGCTTCGTCACCACAGTGACCACTTTGGAAGTAACTTTGCAATATACCCCAACGTTTTTAAAGCATACCGCTGTGATATAAAACTGAGTTTCTGTCAATTTTTTGAGCGCATAGGAGCTCATAGTCTCAAACACATGATCTGAAACAAACAGATGTTCAACTATTTATTTGCTATAATATCGCGTTTTATTGCACCTGCTGAAATTCGTATTATTTTTAGTCCATCGCTGTAATACAATGTAGGCCAAGGGCTAAACGAATTTATAGAGTTGCATGCCAGGAGTTTTTTTTCTTTCAATTTTTGGCTTTAGCTATCAGGTTTTTTACGGCCAATCGCTCCAGTAATCCAATAATATATTCCCCAATGTAGATTGGGACTCCTCAATCCACCTGCTCCGACAGCTGCTCTTACTTAATGTGGCCCTACAGTCCAGGGTCAACATGGATCTCGGCCAACAATTGTTTCGAGGTATCTCGATTCTTCGCTAGCTACCTTCAGTTTCGCACACTTCTTCTTCTTCTTATCCTTTTATTAACCCTTTCCTCGTTATACGAACTTATGCGTAACGAGTTTCCCATTTTTACTGCATCGCTGCTGCTCCGCTTATGGGGTTGGCTAATGTCGCAGACCGCAGAACGCGTCTACATAATGCTCGGTCCTGGATCGCTTCAGTGGTAAGCCCCAGGCGTTGTTGCGCATTTGCCATCTGAGAAATCCAGGAATTCTTTTTCCGACCTCGTTTTCTTACAGTTGGAGTGACCGTAGTTGATAGTGCCTTTTTAACTGGATTTTCCGCAGATCTTCTTTGAACGTGGCAATACCAACTTATTCTATTCGCCTCAAGCTGTTCGGTAACCGAATTCTTTATATGTAGACTTCCTCTTATACGCGTAGATCTAATACAATCGCGTTCAGTGACTCCACTAGACATCCTTAACATTTTCATTTCCGCTGCCGTCATTTTGTTTTTAAACGCTTCGTACATTTTCCAGCACTGTGAACCGTATATAAGAGCTGGTCTAACAACCGTGGTGTAGAGTTTTCCCTTTAATTGAAGTGGAAATTTTCGGTCGCTAAAGATTCCCGAATTTTCCCGCCATTTCATCCATCCTACACTCACTCTGTGGTTTACGTCGTCGTCACATTTCGCTTCCATGTTTCGCACACTAAGACCCTTGAGGTCCGCTTCCACTTTCGTGCGCCATCTGAGTTGATTAGTTGGAGAGTTGAAGTCCAACTATTTTCAGTTGTTGGATCTTCACTCCTCTGGGTAGGTCGATGTCGCTGTACAGTCCATACAGTTCGTCGTTGTATCTTCTTCTCCATTCACCGTCGATGCAGATGGGACAGAAAATCACTCGAAGAATTATCCTCTCGAAGCAGCCAAGAGCACCCGCATCCATTTTTTATTATGTTCATGTCTCTGTTCATGACTCTTACTTTTAGCCCAAAGTAGCAACGATTGGCAAAGGAGGTTACAAAATAATTAATAACAGATTTTAAAGAAGTTAAAAAAGTGTTTTCATAAAAGAGTTTACGGGCATTTCAGATTATAGGTATGTGACAGTTCCAGTGGCCAGATATTTTAAAACAGATGATCTAAAATTATTTGTGCTACGAATCTTTCTAATGTTTGTGGGCAGAGAATTCCACAAACGTACTGAGCTAACAAAAAACTGACGTTCGGAGATTGAACAGGGAAAACTTGTTTGAACTAGCAAACGCGATCTGGTTGACTGAAGCAATCGAAGCTTATTGAATAAATAGTTCGGCTGCCAACTTTGCAAGACATCATGCAACAGACATAGGGCTCTATATATAAGCAGATTGTCGATGGTACAACCGCTTATTTTCTTTGCGTACAGAGAAACATGGTCAGCTATAAAGAAGCATGGGTAAAAGAAGAGTTTTCGCTAGTAGGAGTTTCGTTTTTATAGGAATGAAAAGTTTTGTAGTTCAAAGAGCACGTAGCCCACCATATACTTTCCCAATAGCAGCATTGATATGAGTAGTCCAGGTCAGGGTCCGATTGAAAATAATACCAAGGTTTTTGGCAGAATCAACGTAATCTATCTGGCTTCCGGCTAGTTGAATAGGTGGAAAATGCGATATATCTAGCAATTTTTTGTGGAACACGAGTGCTTTCGACTTAAGAGGGTTAAGAAGTAAGTCATTTTCGGTTGACCAGTTTAGTATACGCTGAAGATCTTCATTTATTAGCCTTGTAGCTTCGATGTAGTGTTTTGGAGGAGAACTTAGATAGATCTGAGCATTATCAGCAAATATGTGTATAGAGACATGTTTGACTATCTTAGATAATTTGTTTACATAGAGAGAGAAAAGTAGTGGTCCCAAAATTGAGCCTTGAGGCACACCTTGCATTTTAATTAATAAAAAACAAAAACGGCAGATGGTCCACTCCTTACCTTATCCCAAAACATTCCTTTCGAACCACATTTTCTCTTAGTGAGTCAAGAATATGCATCTAAATTCGAGGCTTTACATTTACTGCACCTATCGTATAAGGTGTTTGTTTTGGTCTGTCCTCTACTTCTGAAAGTTCATTAAAACGTTTTATAGCCCGATAAATAAACATTTTCGATATACGAGTACCAAGTGCTTAGAGAAGTTCGAAAACTTGGTTCGAATTTGTTCCACGCTTATGCAGTGTGACACGATTTTCTTTGAAGCCCCACTCCATATTAACTGATCGAAAGCTTAAACCAAACTAGCTTCTATTCTTTACTTATAAGTATACGTGTTAAGAAAAAAGTAGTTAACGGGATTATTCCTATTAAAAATTATGAACAAGGGGTGGTTGAAATCTTGTAACAGAATTTATGGCTAGACTAGGTAGAGGGATAAAATGGATAAGGAAAAGGACGGGAAAAGAGAGATAAATGGATTTATTAGCCCAGGGGGAGAGTTGCACAGGGAATGCTCAGCAAAATTATTGAAGAAATTTGTAAGACATTATAATAACATCTAATGCCCTAATATGATGAAATGAAAAAAGTTGAAGGAAGTGTGGCAATATGATGTAAGCCGTTGGCACAACGTGCTCAAATTGACTATTGGCATTTGCCCAATTGTAGACTCTTGATATTGGACTTTATTATAGGTAGATTAGATATTGGAACAATTGGTAATTCTGTTGCATCATCCGTGCAGCATCGGATAAAGAATAGTGCCGCAGTTCGTCCCAGCTTGTCGTAAGAGGCGACTAAATGGGACACCAATCATATACAGGCAACTATGATACCAAAAATGAGCCTGTGGCACTTTAACACCTTAAAACTTTCCCACAAGTTTGTATGCAATCAGTGGGTTCCCACGTCTGGAGACCACCGGTGGGGTAAAAGAACAGTCAATCAATTCGAAATGAGCATACAAGTGTCAAACCACTCAGACTTTAGATTTATCACCATAGCAGCGGAGGCCACGAAACGCAAATAGATTATCACCTCTGCAAAATGTCGATGAGAAACCGTGTTAAAGACTGTAAAGTAATACTTGGAGAATCGCTTGTAAGCCAACACCGTCTGCTCATTACAGAATTTTTCACAGCGGAACCACCGAAAACACGGGCATCGTTTGGAAAAATCCGGTGGTATAATCTATCGAAGGAACGAAGCGCAAGATTTATCGCACTGGCTAAAGAAGTACTTCACAATATAAACGGTATCGCAGACTCACTTAGCCCGCAAGAAATGTGGAACATCATGCACGAGGAATGCATAACACTCGCAAAGTCCCATCTGGGGACTATATCGAAATACCATCACGTCGGCAAAGAAACATGGTGGTGGAATGACGAAACCAAACGAGCTGTGGCCGACAAGAAGAGTGCATTCCAAGCGTGGACAAAATGCGATCGGAGCGACGATATTGAAAAAGCTCGACTGGCTCTTGAATACTAGCGTCTTAAAAAGATCGCAAAGAAAGTCCTGACTCGAACTCGAGCGGCAGCAGCGGAAAACCTGTACCAGGAGTTGGAACAAATATCCTCACGATCGGCGGATAGAAGACAAGCTATCCAAGAAATTCAAACGTCGTACAGTACTAAAATGCCAACTATTTTTAAGCTCGCTGCACAGAGGAGAAAAAATTCAATGGAAATAACCTCGCCGAAATACATCAAAAACGCAGACGGTCGCTTATTAACAAATAAAAAGGAAATTTGTGACCGGTGGCTTGAATACTGTAAGGAGTTGCTTAACAAACAGTTTCCACGTGATATCGTGCCGACAGCTGGTCTTTTCGAGCAGGAAGTTTCGGACTTTTCAATCGAAGAAATAACTATAGCAATTGGAAAAATGAAGCGGGGGAAAGCGGCGGGACCAGACAGCATTCCATCAGGGTTTTGGTCGAAGATGGAGGGGATCGGCAGCGTTTGGCAATCGAAACTTTTAAATAAATTAAAATGTGGACAACCTATGCCGAATCAATGGAGAAGTAGCTTCTTGGTTCCATTATACAAAGGAAAAGGCGACACTCGAGAATGCAACAACTACCGTTCAATCAAGCTTATGTCACACACAATGAAAATCGTCGAAAGAGTCTTAAACGAACGTCTTCGGCAAATAATAAAGCTCGATAATAGCCAGTGTGGATTTGTTGAAGGAAGATCGACGGTGGACGCTATCCAAAGCCTACGAATAATAATGGAAAAGCACCGAGATTCGTCTAAGGATTTACACATGGTATTTATCGACCTCGAGAAAGCATTCGATCGAGTGCCTAGGGATCTCATATGGGCCGCGCTGAGGTCTCAAAACGCACCGGAAACGTATGTTAGAATAATACAAGACATGTACGGAAACATGAAAACTGCGGTTAAAAGCTCTGCTGGACTAACGAGAGAATTTCCAGTTAATGTCGGAGTGCATCAAGGAAGCGTACTTAGCCCTTTCCTCTTTAACGTAGTATTCGATTATCTTTTAAAAGACCGCATTCGCGAAGCAAATGCAACGCCAATTCTCTTCGCTGACGATGCAGATATACTAAGCGATATCGTCGAAGATTTGCAGAACGCCTTAGATTCGTGGGAAAATGCGCTAGAGAGAAACGGGTTTAAAATAAGTCGTTCAAAGACGGAGCATTTGACGTGCCCATTTGCGCATCCGTTGCGACCTGTTCCGGATATAATGTTAGACGGAATAGTTCTTCCGAAAAGCACTATCTTTAAGTACTTAGGATCAATCGTTAACATGGAAGCGAAATGTGACGACGACGTTAACCACAGAGTGAGTGTGGGATGGATGAAATGGCGGGAAAATTCGGGAAACTTTTGGGACCTTAAATTTCCACTTAAATTAAAGGGGAAACTCTACACCACCAGCTCTTATATACGGTTCACAGTGCAGGACAATGTACGAAGCGTTTAAAAACAAAATGACGGCAGCGGAAATGAAAATGTTAAGTCTACATATAAAGAATTCGGTAACCGAACAGCTTGAGGCGAATAGAATAAGCTGGTATCGCACGTTCACAGAAGATCTGCGGAAAATCCGGTTAAAAAGGCACTATCAACTACGGTCACTTCAACTGTAAGAAAACGAGGTCGGAAAAAGAATTCCTGGATTTCTCAGATGGCAAATGCGCAACAACGCCTGGGGCTAACCACTGAAGCGATCCAGGACCGAGCATTATGTAGACGCGTTCTACGGTCTGCGACATTAGCCAACCCAATAAGCGGAGCAGCAGCGATGCAGTAAAAATGGGAAACTCGTTACGCATAAGTTCGTATAACGAGGAAAGGGTTAATAAAAGGATAAGAAGAAGTACCTATCGTAAAAGGTGTTTGTTTTAGCGAGGCGAATCCATCGGGTTTGTTTTTACTTCTCTTCTTCATATTCAGATAAGATCAAGTGTACACTTCCACCATTAAACAGACAACTGCATAGGTCCCACAATCTGCGTATGTGTTTTGCTTTTGCCAAGGCTTATTATTTCCATCAATGTAGCCCCTTACTTTCTTTGGCGTTAAAATCACTCAGTGGGATTGAAACCCTTTGGCGGAAGTCATTTCGAAATTTCCCGTAGCCGTAATCTTACAGAAGCACCAGCCTCATTCTAAGGGCAGGTATTAACCTTAGGAAAAGTAAAGTAATCTTTGTTTTGTGTTCTGCTTTCAGTTATGTATGTATATACAGCCGCCGAAAATATTCAGGATAATCCCCAAAAAATAAGATCTTTCTTTGCTCTTTGCAGTGGGGTTTCTATGTCCTTGGAATCACTTGTTAGAACTCATAACAACTGCAATTAAATTGTGCGTATGGCGATAAATCCTGCCTTGGCAAGAGAAATCATTTATTAAGTACATAATTCTTCTGTTAGATGGATTAACCTCCTACAAACAACATTGGTAGTGAAGAAGTGAATGTAACAATGATTACTGTCTAGAACGCATATCGAGCATCTTTCACCTCATTTATCGAATTTCTTTTGAGTCTAGACAGAGCACTGCCTACAGGACTTACATTAACACAGAGTTCAATCTTAAATTGGTTGACATACCTGAATTATATACAATCATTATAAATGAGGTAAGTAAACTAGAATGAAAATTAAAAACTCATTACGAGAAGCCTTTCACTTCTCCAATTGTCCTGAGAAAGCTCTTTTTAAAAAGAAACCCCGGGATGATACGTACTTATTCTACTACAATTCTCACTTGGAAACTGTTCCCAGTCAACTTAACGAAGGAATTCATCCATCAGCCAAACTCATTTCATTTCAAGAGAACACTCTTTCATTCTCACGACATGAAACCTAACCTAGTCCAACTAAAAACTTCCTTTTTCATATCCTTTTGAACCACAACTAGAAGCCGAATGAAAACTTTCGGAGAGTGACTCTTTAAAACTCGGCTGAGAACTTTGAGAGAATTTCTCTTTTCGTCCTTTCAACAAGGCGAGACGAGTCACTCAAAATACCATTTGTATAACCAGGTAAACGTTGTGGGAGAGCTTTTAGTCGAATACAGTTATTGGTCCTGTGCGGTGTTCCTACATAAAGGATCACGTTACTTGAAAAGCGTTTATTTGTGTGTCAAAAAGTAGCAACAACAAAAATACAAATTGTAATAGAAATAATCAAACAAACTAACAACAAATCGATCTATTCAAGGATCTGTGTATGTGCAAGTATTGAGGAAGAATATAATTTGATTTCTTCAACTCCTTACGGACTGTGTCAAGGATATTTTCAAAGAAATTTGTAGTTTCCCATATAAACAAAAAAAATAAAAAAAAATCCCCGTAATCCACAGAGGGCCATGGGGGAGACAGGCGGAAAGAACCAGCAGTAGTAGTAGTAGTAGTAGTAAGAGAGCCAATGATGGATTACAATATCCTTGTCAGTTACAAATTTCTGCTTCATTGAGTGGGAAAATTGTATTTTCTCTCGAAAAAACTTTCCTTTCATTTGTGATTTGTTTTCCAATTTGTATCCTTCGAAAGTGGGTTACTTACCGAACTCGTAACTGACCTTGGTTACATCGTCGTAACATCAAACCTCACCATCCCTTTTCGTAACAAAAAATTATTGTGTAAGGACATCTTAAGAAATATTTCGCAAAAATCCTTCGTGAAAATCGAAAGACACCCCCAAAAAGAAGGAAACCACAAAAAGGAGAAACCAAAAATCCTAGTTCGAACAAAACCATTTAATGTAAATTTCACCCCCAATTCGCCACTTCCGACCGCCCGATCAGCGCCGTGTAACGTATCGTATCGTGTGGTCGTTGTATCCTTGTTATTGCTCCCTATACTTTGTCCTCGCGCGAATGCATAACTACCAACGAATGAATCTAACAAAACAACAAATGAAAATGTGATTGTAATAAATTTAATTACTTTGCCTGTGTGTTGATTGTCGTGGGTGGCGTAGACGGAGACATCGACCAACAACCACACCAACAACAACGATAACGACGAACCGAAAAAAAGTAAAATAATAATAATAAACCGAATGAAAGCAGGAGGAGGGTGGCAAAAAAGTTGTTTAGTGTTGTTTTCTATACTCATACATGTACATATGTATGAATGCTTGTGCGACATTGCGTGTGCGGTTATTATAGAGTGTCCGTATTTTGTCCTCCTGCCTGAGGCGTTAACTCAAGCAGCTATATCCTGAGCCAGTTTCGGTAAATAAGTGAGTTAGCCCGAGTGAGTGAAAGTGGGTGGTTTGATAAAGGTGGAGTTGGGCTTATACAATAGTTTCAACCAAAGGTAGACCACCTGCCACCAATAACAGCGAAGTTCTAAGAAAGAGAGATATAAGAAAATAACAGCGAAAAGTTACTCGTACTATATTCCTTTTGGAACCCCCTTTTGTGTCCACTTCTATGGTCGTCGTCGGTCCACATCGAATGTGTGTAAGCAAAAAGTTTTTTTCCGGTCGTGCTTGCTTTTTCAATTAATTGCCCTTAAGACGTTTACCGACGACATACGTTCTGGGGCCGGTTTCAGTCCTTATGCTTCTATCTAAAGCCGGAGGGGGGGTGAGTCTAGTCGTTGTAGTATCTCACTTGCGTCGTCGTTTCTACGAGTGTACAAGGTCTATGCGGTCTCGAGTTTGACGTTTAAGGACAACAACACCAAATTCAGAGTGAAGACATCTTGGCAACGTCACCATTAGTATCTGGCATCACCATCGGCGTCGTCATTAGATAGAAGACGACATAAGGACAACGAAGAAGCAGAGGGTGAACTTTAGTAGTGGACTTGGACGAAGGCTGAGAAATGGACGCGATTAAATGGATGATTATTGGGATTTTGTTGTCAGTGCTTGGTAAGTTGCTTACGTTTGGTTTATTAGATTTTTTTTTTGCTTTTCATTTCCCATTTCTGTTCTACTTTTCTTTGAGAATGTTGCTTTTGGAATTCAATTCTACTTGGAATGGTGGGAATTTGGGACTCGTTTTGTATTTTTTTGAGGGGGAGGAATGGGACACTTGTTTGTTTGCTTGAAATAAAATAAATGTACATGGGCTTTTTGGGGGATGGGATAGATATTTATTTAGTTCGGTGTTTCGAGAAGGAGGCGGATCGGACACATTTGTTTGTTTTCCTACATTTAGATACAAGAAGGTTTCAATTAAGTTCCTGGTTTTGTCTGTGGAATGTTTATGGTCGAAATGCCAGATCTTATCGGGAGGAGAGGATTGTACGAATTTATCTTAATTACTGATAAGAAGAGCCATGGATTTTTCCTCCGTTATCGTAGATAAAGAATGGGTTTTGACAAATTATTTTAACACTTTGTCGAGGCAACAATTGGCATATTCAGGGGAAATTTTAATTCAAAGGCACCGTCAACAAAAATCTAACTAACACTTGAAGACACTTTTAATAAGAAAAGTTGTCAATAGCTTAGATGAATTACAATAATCACTTTGTCCCATTTTTAGTTGATTTGTTCTTCTTGCCTTTGCAAAGCCATAGAGCTTTTTTCTGACGTCTTTTAGTTTTTCAATAAAATTGTAGTATCAATTTGCGATAGATGTGCCTTGAATTCTCTATTGTGTGTTAAACACTCGAATTCGGATATTTTCTGGGTGAAATTTTCTGCACTTTTGCTCCTCTCTAAAAACTCGTCTTTTGGTTACGTAAGATCGCAGATATCTCATGTTCACTTTGTTTTATATTTTCTGGTAAAAATATTGTCTGATGAATGAATACAATGAAAGCATATGGATCTTTTGTTTAGCTTCTACTTCTCACACAAGATTTTCAAATTCAAATGCAAATTCCCTGATCTTGAGTTGATGATGGAAATCGCCAAACAGAGACAGAGCTGCCGATTTCCTCCCGGACATATTGCTATATGTTCAAAACATAAGACGGCACCAGTGATAGAGCATCACCATGCCAGGCTAGCAGCGCGGTAGCAAAACAAATGAAGCCAACGGTATCCTTGAGCGGCGCGACAAGCCATCATCAACCCTAAATGTGTGCAGAGCCAGCACACATGACACCACACAAAAAGCAACGCAATCACATAGAATACAACCAGCACAGCAACTAGCAGGCCAGAATACCGCTTCATGAGGCACAGCGAACAGCACACAAAGAAGAATATCCGATAACGTTCGACTATTCTTTCACCACTCGTGAATGCACATTGGACGAGACGATGACAACGCGATCTGCGACCGAAAAATGCAACAGTGCAGATATGTACGATCATTTCGATAACAACATCTCTGACGACGGAGGCATCGTCGTTCGAATAGAGGTGGTTGCGACCGAGAAATAGAGCAACGAGCATACCATCCCTTTATCAAGAGGAGCAAATGTTATCATCCAAAATAGCGGTGGTTGCGACTGACAGTGGAGCTTCAGAGAATCTGTCATCGAGGGTAACATCGTTGCCTATATAAACAGTGCGACATCGAAGAACGGTTGGGTTTTTGAGCAGACACCGATCAGTGCGGATCTTTCTCTCGTTGAGCAATTGTTTTATAAATACAGTCCACTTTCTCTACCAACTGTGTATCCGAACACTATACCTATAGAAACTAGCATTCTATCGCAAGATGAATTAAGGTTCTGAGAAGTAATCACATCAGCTTTTCTTAGCAAGTATTTCTCTCGATTTCATATTGCTTTAGGAACCAGACATATTTTAATGGATTTATCTTTATCAACTGCAGTTTAAAAAATAACTTTGCGTTCACCAATTGGCTTACCGCCCGTCGCTGCAGACTAAAATACCATCCCTCTGCACCTGATCTTTATTAGCTTCAGGATTGCGTATATCTTCGATTGGAATACAGACACAAAGGTTTATAGCCAGTAGTGAAGTCTAATTTTATCGTCTACTACAAAGCGTCAGTCCAACTTCTAGCCGTTTGGATCCGGAGATCACGCATTGCCAAAGGCTCATTTACACTGCCAGACAGTGGACAACACTTGCGGAGTTTTTCGACGTGAGATGCTTAATCAAAAGAACTTTGTTACACAGAATGACACCCAAATGCTAAGTTCGTTGATTGGTGAATGGATTTTCTCCCTATCGTGAAGAGACAAGCCTCAATTTTGAGGAAAGTGATTGAAAGCTTATTTTGAATGCACCAATCAATTTTTGATTGCACTGCCTTATTGAACAAACCAAGTGATTCGTTAAAAGTTGCGCTGTCGTCACCTCCCAATTTCAATGAAAATTTCTCCAAATACTTTAGGAACGAGTTCTATAGGTTAGGTCTAAAGCTGTTTGTGACTCACTTTAAGTATTTACCAGGCCTTTCGTAAGGGGAGAATACAATTTACCCGAAAGAGTAATCTTAATGATGCCTTAAACGACACTACTGGAGCATGTGGTTTTTAAACTGCGTCTGAATCGTTGTACTCAACGGTATTAATGCCGAAAATCAAACCTTGTTGAGAAATAAAATTTCTAAAACCGAAAACCCTGAAAGTGAAAACAAGCAGACGAATAAAGTTAAATGGGATTCATTCAGATCTCTAGTGCCGCTAGGCGATAGAGCTCAGAAAACAAGTTTTGTCGAGTCGGGATCTAGGGATCGCACTGATGTGGCAGTTAAGAACCTTTCTACTATGCAGAAGCAAGAAGGCACTTAGAATACAGAAACCTACCTTTTGGTAAGGAAATGAAGAATCCATCTATCTACCATCTATCCAAGATGAGCGCCTTGGTACAAGGCGAAAGGGCCTGCAAACTATTCAGAAGATGCATAAAATAAATGATGAAATATTGGAGATGAGCAGACTGAAAATGGGATACACATTTCTTGGACAAACAGGGTCAATAAATCGACGAGATACCAATCTCAATTTGGCGACTCTATCTTCAAGAAACCAAACAAGTCTAGGCCCTGTCCTTGAGTTGCCATAAACCCTGATACCACCTTTTTCTAAGCTCAGATAATCCTTGACTTCAGTCATAAGCTTGATATCAGCTAATACACAGCACAATCGAAAAAAATATTAATGGATCTGATGTCTTGGACATCATCTAACATTTTTTTTCATCTGGCAAATTTTGTAGACTTTGGAGTGAGTGGAAGTCTGAAGATGCTAAATCTGGAAAATGAACTAATCTTTTTGTAACCGAACTGTTGTAACTTGGTGCACGTTGTTGTAGCTGTGTGAAAGCGAGCATAATCCTGATGGGATAGAACACCACTACGACACTAGAACTGACCGTTTGTGCTCTAGTGTAAGATACTACGCTGGTCTGTCTTCTTGGCAAAGCCTTAGGCGTCGATGCTAAATGTTATTAAAGAACTAATTTTCAATCTCCGGTAATGATCCGATTTAAAATCGCCTCTCTCCTGTGAGGGGATAGAAGTGCAATGCAAGCCTCGATTCTGTGCTGATGATTATTTTCCAGATTTATGACTTTTCCCATATTTGGTAGGTGTCGATGTAAGATCATTTGATTAACGTTCAGTTCCTTTTCGAATTCTTCTACTAAGCTAAGAGATTTTTTTCGACTTTGGAGTTTAGCAGCTCATCGTCTAGCTCTCTGAGCTCACCCAAAAGAGGTGCATCCTTTAGATAAAAATTCCCAGTTCTAAACTTTTCAAACCAAAACCGAAACTTGCACTTCCTAAGAACACTCTTTATTATTAGGATCTTATATAGGGTATCTTTTGTTGTCCGAGAGAGGGTTTTGCTAGTCAATTGCCTTCTTCGTCCAAAGAAGCAGCGATTGGCAAGAGTTATTCTTCGTTTGATCTTAGCGCTGATGTCGTTGTCTGAATTTGTAGTGCAGCCTAGGTAGACTTCCTCAAAGTAAAATCTGTCGAAGGTGATGTTCTGTCCTTTTTGGTTGACATCATATACTTGGTCTTGACATCGTTGACTGCTAAACCTATTTTCGCCTCTATCGACTCATGAAAGCGCAACCGACATCACGCTGCTTTCTTCCCATTATGTCAAAATCATCGGTGTACTATGTGCGAGTTATTGGACGGACTTTTAAAAGATTGTGGGTCTTGTAATTGACACGTCAGTTTTGGGCTATTCTCTCGAGAATAATGCTACAGAAATCACATGACGATGCATTACCTTATCCAGATCCTTTTTGGGCAACACAGGTGTCGGTCAGTTTCTCATCGACCTTGATAGAACAGCATGTATTTTGCACAGACGCAGGTGACATTGCTCTTTGTAGCTCGCCTTAGATTCCATGAATATGTGGTGTGAATTGATTTTGAAACTCATGGGTTTCCTTCACGATGTGCCGTAGTGTGAATCTTTGGCCGATTCTGGGCTATCCTGCTTCGAAGCTATACTGATATGGATTAATCTGGTTGTTGACAAACGACATCAAACGTTCACACAACGCGGCAGATAGAATCCTGTAAGCGATTTTAGAAAGACTGATGCCTCTGTAGTTCTTCTTTCTTAAGGATTTCTTTGCTGGTATTCCATTCTTCGGGCATATTTTCGTTTGGTCAGGTTGTGCTGGCCATGTGAAACTCAGCACATAAGAGGTGGCATTTCTGACGAAATCCGATCCGATGTCAGACTTCTTCAAATTATTAGCATGCCTTTGCGATTTTCGGGATATCCGAATCCGTACCTTGGGAACTATGTTATGGTTCAGATCGATGTTTGCTCCTCGAGAAGTCCGTACATCCCATATACTGGGGGTTATCTTGTGTCGATCGCAATGTGGTCAATCTGGTTGCTAATGCTGGTAAATTTAGTCAATACGGATTGTTATGAGGGCCTTTTACAACTTATCCGCATCCAAATAGGCGACGCGTTTGACATCGATAACAATCGCCGCAATTGTCATCCTCTTTTATTCCGGCCTATCCCATTACATATCCTGGATGGCGGTAATATCTGCTTTCCAACAGTCCAGGTTCTCCGAAAGTTCTTCAGCTAGACGTGGCTATTAAGCGACTCAACATATCTTGATCCGAAGTTCGTTGTCCCTGTTTCATTTGCAGGGGCATTCTATTGTAGATACCTCGAAGCCAGTAACCCATGCGTGGATCCTCCGACATCTCTTTTTCAAAACCCTTATTTAGTCTTGCAATTCCTTACCAATCTGAACTCTACATATCCCGAAGTAGCCCAGATGAGGTCCTATTTCTGATATTCTGAGATTTTAAATATTTCATAGTTGATTCCCTCCGGGGAATTTATCCGTTGTCCCATTTACAGTGCTGATATTTTTGTCTGCTGGTAAGCACTCCAGCTTATAAGTTTGTCAAGTCGAGTGCGGATGGACATCGACCAGTACCTGATGGTTACCATTTGGGGATAAAATCAGCACAATTAACGTGAAGAATCAGCTACATTGCCTGTTTTAACATCATTTCTTGGTCATGGTGAAAACATTCAACAGTCGGTAAATGTTTCATTTGAAGCGGACACAACACATAATATCGCATTCAGAGAATTCAGGGAAGGTTTTTTGGTTTAAATGCTCTATTAAGTCCAATTGGAAATAGGAAAAACATCGATCGTATATGGTGTTTTGTAAAGTTGAAAATGAGTGGCGTTAACACAGTATTTCTGGCCAAAAATTGAAAACATTGTAAGCTCTTTACCTACTTTAAGCAGACTTACATATACTCGTACTTGATTGAACTATTTCGATCGATAGGTCACTTGTGGTTAAGATGAAGAACTCATTAAAAAAATTCCCAATGCTTTGGACTTCCTTCAACTTTACTATAGATTCCTAAGGCTACAGTAATTCACTTCAATTGTCTGTAGATACTGTTAAAAGGAATAAAACAAGATTCAAAATGTTAAATAAAATTTAAGGCTTCCTTCTGTTATGTTCTTGGTTACATAATCATATAATTTTGTGGATAGAATATGTTCTATAGCCAAACAATTCTACTCCTATTCACATTAATTTGCAATATGTGTATATTTTCAACGACCGTATCTTCTAGCAACTATAAATTCCCAATGGCACTACCATTGGTTTGTTGTAAATTCTCTTACCCTGATCTAGCGTTCATGACTTGTGCATTGGATTTTTGCTCTCTCCGATAAGGTATAACCAAAAATCGATTCCACAAAAACAGGACAATTAAATACCATTCCCAAGATATCAATCAAATGAACCCCATTCGTAGTGCTGGAGTATATTCTTCGAAGCCATACAATAAATTGCAATCAATACTCAACATTTACATTGCATACTCGTATACATGTATTCATCGTCTCCTAGATCGGTTACCATTTTCATTCACTACACTTACTTCTCACAGGAGGCACACACCATACATCTAGTTGTCAAGGGGAAGAAGACGGTATCCAGAAATATCATGACATTACCTTCGTATACTACTACCCATTGTATCTGCAATATCAACTTTCCAGAAATAAATTGCAGTGAAATGCAAAAAATTGATTTTGACATTCGAATGCAGGTAGTACTCGTAGTGCTCATAACTTCTCTACTCTCTACAACTGGTAGGTAGTCCTCTGGAACTAGAGCATTCCGATGAATGGATACAAAAATGCAGGTGCTGGACAGGAGATTATGCTTCCACATTCCAACATTCTAACAGAAGAAATTGAAATGTTTTTCAACTGTCAGTGACAAGACTAAGAAATATTGCAAGAAAAATGAAACAAATCTATAAGAAATCAATTTTCCCACTCAAGGGAATCTTTGTAGGAAGGAGCTGAAGCAGAAGCGCCACGGAACTTAGGCGATCTCACCCTACTGGAGTGCATCTCCTAAAGTCGGTCTACTGAAAATGATGCAGTCCTCCTCCAAAGACGATGAAAGGAAACGTCTTTGTTTCGTTTATTTTTTTTCTGCTGCATATCCATACCACAAGGAGTAGGTCACTGCGAAACAGGATGCTCTCAAGAGTATTTGAAAGTCGAATAAAAGAAAATTTTACTTTTACGTTAACAGTGGTGCCACATTCGATTATAAGGGACAAGTCATAAGAGTATCTTAAGAAAGTTAAAAGCTCTAAGAGATTCGCGAGTCTGTAGCTTGTGAACTATGAATTTGCAATTAAAATTTGAACACCCTCGATGTTGACTTTGAGAAGATTCTTAGTAACCCGAAATGGGTAATCCAATTCACATCGTAAGAGAAACGTGGTGGTTCTGATCCTGATCTGGGATCAAAATGAACTCAAAACCTGGGTTATTTTCATTCTTAATCTTCACAGTACCAAGAGCATAGTGCAAGTTTCTTCTGTGGCACGATTGCATCAAGGGGTTGGATTCAGAATCGGACTCCTTAAATCCTTCACTGAACTTGCAAACATTAGTACTTTTGCTTCCTTTAAGGTAAAGTGTGTCAAAAATGGAAAGCATGCCATTTGGAAAGTACTTTAACTCTCACCAACTTATCTCAATTTCTGACTCCTGCTTAGTTGTTTGGCGATTGGTTTTTGACCAGATTGGTAAACTATCCACAAGTTGGTTATTTTCAGTGCAGAAAGATCCAGGGAGAAAGCCTGCTCCTTTGTGTCGAGATTTACATATGGGCGCTTTTCGACGCTGTTCAGGACAACCTTCACTGCTACTTTGCTCACAACAGGAAGAATACTTGAACTGGGCTAGTTTATTCTACCCTCTTATGGGGTGCATTCTTCGGCAACTTGAAGATCAATATTTCTTTTACAATCGATCCTTTGATGTACATATTTGGCTCAGTTTGAAATTATTGCGTATTTTCCGAAATTATCCGTATGCCCTCAAGAAGAGAGCTTTACAACTTCTTTATTCTTTAGGTCGCCGGTGAATTTTCCGCAGATTGATGTTTCAAAGTTATCATCTAAATAACCATCAACTTATTGTATTGTTACTTAAATAGGCAATCGCCATTGTAAAGCCCTCGACTAATCTCTAACCTTATCCTTAGGCAATATTAGCAAGAAGTTTTCCGGAATTTCTGATTGTTTCTCTGTTATGTAGTCAGATCTGCTGTGGAAGTATCCTAAGTTGAAATGATCCCTGAGTTGTTAGTGCACTGAAGCTTCGGGTATTGAACGAGTATCTGTGTAAAGTTACCTTGTTGATACGGTATAAAATATGAGGGCATCTGACGGTTGCACAAAGTAAAGGCTTTTTATAATCTGTCAATGTCAAAACGTCAGTTTAGGTTTACAGATTTATCACCGTATAGCTCACAAAAGGGCAAGCATTTAGAAATTTAGAATATTACAACCGAAATTTTAAGTTGGTAATCCCAACTTTAAGAACGCTTACTCCGATTTTCGGTTAAAAGATCTTCCCACTAGCCTGTACGTGCTATTAGTTCGAATGAGCGTATTCATTATTGAATGCTGCTTTGGCAGTGAGCCAACTCAGTCGATTCCACGCCGTTCACAGAAATTGGGAATCCCTCAATCCTCATTGTGGCTGATTTTGCGTAAAGATCTTGGCTTACATCCTTACAAGATCAAATCAACTCAAGAACTGAAGCCTCTTGGTCATTTAAAGTGCCGAAACTTCTCCCACTAAGAGGGCTGCAAAAGTTTAAAGAAAATTCAGAATTGTATCTAAACATCATCTACAGCAATGAAGTTAATTTTTAGCTTAATGGCTTTATAAATAAGCAAAATATGAAATTTCGAACAGCAATAAATCCACATATACTTCAAAAGTCTCCATTGCATCCACAAACAGCGAACGTATTGTGTGGTTTTCATGCTGTAAGTGTGACTGGACCGTATTTTTTCGTCGATGAAAACGATCGGCATGTTACTGTCAATGGAGTTTGCTGTCGTGCCATGTTCGAAAACTATTCTTTCCCAGAATTGAAGGGACTCCACATCAGTGATATGTGGTTCCAACAAGAAGGTTCCACGTGCTACACTACGATAATCGATGTTATCTTGAGATACGAGTATGTTCCGGTTTAATGGCAACCTTGCTTATGCAATTTAACGCCGTTCCATTTCTTTTTATGGTGGTGTGTTAAGTCGCACGCCTACAAGTCAGGAAGGTAAGACGAACTCATGAACAACATTAAACCTGAAATTGCCAACGTTCCGAACGTGGAAGAGTGGTGGCAAATTTTCTCCAAAGAATCGATCGCTGCGAACATACTCGAATTGTTTTTTTTAAATACAAAATAGGAATGTCCTTATTAGTATCTTGTTTGTACACGAGTTGCACTATAATCGCAGTCTCGTTCTATTCCGATGTCTCCTCATATTTGTGAAAAGAACGTAGATAAAGTAACTGTCAATATCATCCTCATGCTGTCTATCTGCTTCATGTTTTTTTCTGCACCAACGAAAATTTAGCTGACTATCGCATGGGAATTGCAAGTCGTACTCGCCTTTGTCATAGAGTGTCCCATCTTTCCTCCACATGCATCTTGTACTGCATGAACTCTATCTCGAATCGCTGAGATCTGTCATTCTGTTACAAATCTTTTCACGACTTGAGTAGGGTCATGATGCTCCAGACGTAACTAAAGGTCATCAACAAATCATCAAATCGTATCTTAGCCGTTTTATTTCATATTCGGCCAAGTAATTCACAGTACTGCTCACTGGGTCACAAGCCAGCAGCTACTTATTATGAGACTGGATTTGTCTTTTTTGGCATTCAATTCGACGTTATATTCGTATCTGCTCTATTTATCGTCAGTCCAAATGTGTCGAAACAAAATAAAAAATATTTTCATTTGCTTTTGTTTATGTCAAAGCTTCAAGCAACAGCAGTTGGATCCTTTTTAAGTAAAGTAAGTTACATAAGTTTAAATGTGTGTTCGATTCAGTTCAGTGCTGTGTTTTTCTCAAAATTTGTTTGTGTAGATTAGTCGCATTGCGGTCTTGTAAATTATTGCAAATCTTTTCATATCTTGGCTCAACATCTGTTCAAAGACGGAGTGGATACAGATTTCGAATATAAGATCGTAGCACGATCATCCCAACTGGGGTAGAGTTTCTTACTTTAGTACTGACTTTTACAGACTATCGTCTTGTAATGGAAGAGCGGGGATCTGATAGTTTTGGGCGATATAAACATTTACTAGAATTACAATCTAAATTGTATTAGCTTTAATTTTGTTTACTTGCACCATGCATGGGCTGCATAGGTAATTTCATCAAGAGACTTACTACATATTCGATCGCTACAGCACTTTATATGGAATTTAAAATTAACAACAGCATCTAATAGGTAATGATTGGCCATTGTGTATTGTCCAAAACACGAACAAAGTTAACCAGATAACAAGAGTTACGAATTGGAAGTCACTACTTATTACTAACAAAACAACAGAATAACCTCGAGTCCTAACATAAATGGATCACTAGAATATCGTTGTAGACGAATTCACAAACGTTTTTCGTGGCAGGCAAAAATGTCGTACGTTTGCAGCATTCAAATGAATTCAGAACTGTGATACGTAATGTGGTCTTGAGATATTGAATGCTCGGAAATAGAGCGAATAATATATAACGTCAAAAAGCTCCCCAGATCCGAGGGTACAGAGAGATCGATCAAAGTCAAATGTGAACATTTCTGCTGCATTGCAACACAGTTGACAAATTTCATCTTAGATAAGTCAATAGCAACTAGAGATGTCGCAAGAAGTGGCTACTCGTTGGACCGAGAGCATCACTGCTGTGGCCGTGGACGCCCGAAAGAGTCCAAAAACATCGACCAGACAACGATGCACACAATTTGGTATCAACATACGTTCGTTTTGTCGAATTTTCGTAGAAAACCTAAAGTTGTTTCCTTATAAAGTGGAAACCGTTCGCCGATTACTGCCTGCTGACCGTCAAATGAGGTTAACTTACTCCCATGGTCCTGAAACCTGGTGCAAGAAGACAATAATTTCGCATCCAAAATCATGATGAGCGACGAAGCCCATTTGCACTTAAGTATTTATGTGACTAAGAAAAATGTTCGCACAAAGAAATGTACGAAGAGCCATTGCATTTCCTTAAAATGACTGTTTGATGAGACATTTGCTATGATTGGCTTTAATTTTTTGGAGCGCTACAGGCAGATGTAAGATGTGGTTTTTTGTGCAGCAGATTACTGAATTGGGTCTCAGGCATTGTTGGTTCCAGCAGGACGAAGCAACGACTAACATAGCTCGGGTAAAGATGGAGATTCGGAATCATCAGTTTCCAGGCCATGTAATCTCCAGTTTTTGTGATTTGAACTGCGCTGCCCGATCGTCAGATCTGATGCCGCCAGGCTTTTTGTTTGGGGCTTTTTGAAATCTCGCATTAAATACAATAGACCGCAAGCCTTGCAAGTAATGAAAGTCAACATTGTAGAAAAAATCACCAATTTGGAGGCAACCAAGTCAAATTATGACATTACTTTTGCCCAGCTTGTGTATTTTTGTTCATAGCATTTTTGGCGTTAAGTTTAAATAACTCAACAACAGCTAATTGCATGGACAACTGTGCGCAGCCTTTTGAAAGGTGGCAGTCTTTTGTTTTTTGTTATTCGCATTTGAAACATTTGTAACATTTCTTCGAAAAGTGTTAGAACTCTCGGCACGTCTGACTGCTCAAAAAGCTGATAAAATCCTTGAGAAAGCCGAACAAGACAAGTATCTATTGTAAAACACCACTATTGACATTAGATGAACCATTTCCAGACAGCTGGTTACAAAAAGTTGTTTGAATTGAGGAAAACATGATTGACATCTACGAAACGTTGTTAAAATGCGAGGAACTTGAACCATTTCTGTAAAGAGTCAAACTGGTCGACAAACGTGGACAAAGAATAGTGAGCCTCTACAAGCCTTTGCGTGGTTATTACTGACAGTCATCTGTGTGGTGGGACTGGAGGGAAATCGTTCAACATAATGTGCTTCCAAATGATCAAATGGTTAATTTTCAACTGTACTGTGAACAACTCGAGACAGACCGCGCGAAGTATTTAATAAAAAAGGTGTTGTTTTCCATCACGATAACTCCAGACCACACATCGAATTGAAGACCCGTCAAAAACAGTGAAAGTTTGTTTGGAAACCTTTGATACAAAGAACAAATAGTCCAGACATGGTACCCTCTCATTACAAAGATCCGTCCTCTGCGGATCTTTTTCAGTGGGATTGAGCTGGGTTCCCGACAAACTACAGTCGACTCTCTATGATTTGAAACTCAAAGACCAGAGAAAAATTTCAAATTACATAGTTACTATTGGTCCTAGTCAGAGATTCACTGTCATATGAGCGATCTGAGTTACAACAAAAAATTTATTTTAATAATGGGAATGCTGTTCGTTCCCATCTACATATGTACATAATTTGAAGGCCCGTTTTCGGGCTTGTGTAAGGAAACATGTACTCGTTGTTGCACTCAACCTCAGTTCAAATTAATACGTTGCGATATGGCTTAAAAATGCGGATCGTTTGCCAAGTCCTATATAGTAGCTCTTTAAGTTAAAAGTTTAAGGATACCTTTTGGGGAACTCCAACACCACTGTACAATGTCAGCACAGTCGTCTGCCTTAGGTTCTTGGTAACCATTATAATGTCGTGAAAGAATCGAAGAATACCTTTCCAGTAAATTTGCATTATCTTCCTTTCGACTTGCCGGTTAGGTAAGAGTACTTATAAATTCTCGTATGTATCCCGATGTTGTGTTCTTTAAAGATAATAATGCACACATTATGAAACGACTGATACTTGTATCCATACATGGTTTCATAAATCCCCAGGGGTCGCTATACAGACTACATCTACATGCGACTACATGACATACGAAAGTCCTTCGTCCTTTTTAGAAATGAACCATTCTCATTTGGTTCCTGTAATGTATGCATGTTTTATCCTCAATCGAAAATCAATCATAGAAAACGAGGAACAGCAACCAGAGCAGGACTAAAAGGAGTTGAAAGGAAGCACGTTTGCCCCAGCATAAGGTAAAGGTAATTGTAAAGGTAAGGGCATACATACATAATATATCAGTCATAGCAATGGGGGGTTGGAGGGATTAGCAATGTGTTGAACTTTAGGCGTTGCAGCCTTTGTGACAGTCACGCTTTTGTTTCGTTTGTCCTTCACATCGAGATATGTACTCGTTTGTATCAGAAAACCAGCAGAGGGTTTTTACTTGCCACCTTAACAATGCCATCAAACAAAAGCTGTCAAAGTGGGTGAGTATACGAGGAAGTCGGTACACACATGGTGCAGGGAACAATTGAATAACGAAGGTGATGAATAGATTTGTCGAATTTTTATTCTTTGAACGTTTGTCTGAACTTTAACTTTCACATGAACTTTCATGGATCAAGACCTATAAGTGTTTGAACGAATATAGGTCATCTGAATTTGAAGGATAATAAGTTCGTATTTCTATTATTACATAGAAGAGTATACAGAGTATATTGGTCTTTTGACAGCTGCTTGCAGTTCTGTTTTGTTCTCTATTCTATTGTCCCTCTGGGTCCCACTGGTGCCCATGCGTTGACAGGGATCTAGCTATTGAAGCCGCCTATAGGGTATGCAGTTCGATCTTGAAACGTCTTCCCCATCCTTTATTTATTCATATTATTATTATTATTATTATTATTATTATCTAATAATGAAAATAGAATTTCAAACTTTTCGATGGTATTGGCCTATTATGTGGACCATAAGTTGCCCACAAAACACATTCCTCATAGAACGCTGATTTTCCTTATGCAGCTGAATAATTTTTTGACGCCATGCCGCACTAAGTTTCTCCACAATAAAATGTCAAACAATACTAATCAAAGCTGCCACATCTGTGTGAGATGGTGCATGCGTAATTTCTCATTAAATCCCTTCCAGAAAAGGTACCACTAAAAGAATCACCATTTACTACAGCAATCAGTACGAATAATGAAATCAGCGGTTTTCTAGATGTGAATTCGGACCTTGACAAGAGATAATAAATCTTGAGTTTTGGCATGTGGTTTTGTTTTTTTTTTTTTTTGCGTGGGAAGGTGGAAACCTTGCATAGGCACCAATGCCCCGACGTCCATTGGTAGTGTGAGATTCTTACTGACTAAAACAGCCTTCCGGGGAATCTTTCCGTTTATTCCCCCGCGGACTACCGCTAAGTATTACTTCGCAAGGGACGGATTTCTGCTTTTTTGCTTCGTCATGGGGTGCTTAGCGAATTCGCGTTCCGTTGCTGTTCTAAATTCCTTAGATCGCATTTTATTCATACTGCTGCATAGTTCACAGCAGTCTAAAGATCTTCAGATTTCAAAATATATTGAACTATGTTTCCCGGTGTTGGCCGTTCATCAAATTCTTCACACAATAGCTCCTTCGTTTGCATACCGCTCACATTCGAAGAAAACGTGCTCCCGTTCTCTACCGCGTTTACGCGGACTCGAATCCCGGTTTTTCGGTAGGAACCGTGATCAGTCAAGAACTGTGGAAGATGGTAATTCAGTTCGCCGTGTCTTCGTTTTACCCAACTTTCAATCCTTGGGATTAGGCGGTACGTCCATCTACCTTTTTTGAACTCATTCCATTGTTGTTGCCACGATTATATACTGCGGCCTCTTTCGAATTTCTTAGCTTGATTTATGGATGGCCCGATTCGCACACGATTTTCATAAAGTTGTCTAGCTTATAAAGCTAGGATATCGACTGGTACCATAGAGGATAGTACTAATATCGCGTCGTGGGATACCGTTCGGAATGCACAGCTGAGTCGCAGTCCACGTAATCCGTACACAGATTTGAATCCCTTCATGTGTGTCTTTTTATTCGTAACGCCAGACCATATTTGTGCCCCGTACAGCTGTGTGGAGGCTACAACTCTCGCAAGCATTAATTCTTTACATTGTTTCGGGCCCCCGATATTCGACATGAGTCTCGAAAGAACGCCTATCGCTTTCGACGATTTCTTGCAAGCGTATGCGAGGTGATGCTTGGAATTAAGCCGGGCATCAATCATCATTCCCAGATATTTCATAAATCGTCTGGCAATAATTGTCTACTCTCCGACTTTTATGGTTATCGTCTCTAGCACCATTTTACTCGTTATGAGAACGGATTCCGTTTTATGTTCCGCGAGATCTTAACTCATATCACGTAGCCAGTTTTTTATCAGTGCTATTGCTACGTTGCAATACAACTCGATTTCTTCAAGTCGTTTCGCCACGACTACAAAAGAAATATCGTCCGCGAAACCTATGATGTTGGCTTCCCTAGGGACTGGGAGTCGTAGAATGTCGTCATACATCACGTTCCACTTACACTGATCCTTGGGGCAAGCCCCCTGTAATTTTATATAGTTTCGTCCCGTCGTTGCAGTCGTAGAGGAGCAACCTATAGGTAAAAGCTCCTGATCAATCTTAATATGTACTTCGGTACATTTAATCTTTCAAGGCATTGTACTCGTAATATAAGCGACCAGTTCGCTGAGTTAAAAGCATTTTTCACGTCAAGTGAAACCACGGCACAGTACTTTTTACTGCCTCCTTTCCATCGTCTACTTTCTATGGCCGATTGGGCTTTGTCTATTACGACTTTAACTGCGTCGATTGTCGATCGGCCCGTTCTAAAGTCGGACTGATATTCCGCGAGTCCATCATTGGCTTCAATGGTAGGCTGTAGTCTGTTGCATATAATTCGCTCTGTCCATAGTGTCGAGCATACAGAGCGGCCGTTAAGATGAGGCCTCTCCCGGTGGTTTATTTCCTTTTGGTAATAATACCAACCGTTGGTATTTCCATCGTTCCGGAAATATTCCCTCGCTTAAGTATGCATTATACATGCTAACGAAAACGCCTAGGCGGGCCTTTATCGCTATTTTTAAAGCCCTATTTGGTATGTTTTGACATGTGTACAAGCGATAGTTGGTGTCAAAGTTAAGTTTTCTAAGATGCGGGCACCCTTCACACAGAGCGAGGATGACACCACCTATGACAGCGTCTTTGAGCTTCTGGACGTGCGAAAATACCTATAGGTACTCGTATAACGTCAATATTTTCATTTGTGATTTCAGCGCCAAGCAGGTAAGAAGTCTTTGGTAGAAAAATTAAAGATGTATGCCCTGCATAATACCACTTTTGATGTCGTATTCAGACAAATGGGCTTTATGGCTTATGGAGGACTGTCGATCAAGCAACTATTAGCCAGATTGATCATATTGTAATCGACGCAAGCAACTACTTCTGTATTATGGAATTCCAAACATTTCAGAAGGTGGACACTGTCACCTCTATCCTTTCCAGAACAAAAAACTGCGAATAAGTTTCACTGGGACCCCATTCTTGTAAGTATATGCAATATATGTTATATGCTGTTCATAAGGTCTATGGATTAAGAGATAATATGAACGGCGGCAATACAGGATGATTTGCAGTGCCATTGCAGGAATGATGTACGAAATAGTTAGATTTGATTAGATAAGTTTGTATGGGGAGGTGGTATATTTAACCCCAGATCCCTGCGGCCACAAGTGGGCCTATTGTGGTGCGCTCCATTTTAACCTCGTCGATGATGCCGCAATTGGTAAGAAAGGCGGCTAACTCTTTAGGTGAGCTGGCAGCTATATCCGCTGCTTCAATGTAGAATTTACCTATCCAGTCACATACGAATAGTATGTGTTCTGCTGTTTCCCCACCCTCGTAACACGATCTGCATTTATTGTCATGGGCTATGCCCATGGTCATCAGCTGATTTTTGACATGGCAGGGCCCTGAGAGAAAACCTGGGATCACTGGAATCTGACATCTACTGAATTGAAGTAGTTGTTTCGTTTTTTTGTCGGAGCTGTTTGGTATAAAGTTGTTGGCTTGTCTGTTATTCGATTTTCCCCCAGCCAGATTCTAATAATTCTTGTTATAGTATTTATTGGTAGCCCGCAGAATGGTCTTGGCATTATGAATTGAGATGAGAGATGAGAGTTCCGTTGAGAAGTTTATTGTTTCACCGAAGAGTGTGGCGGCATTTCTAAGTCTTCCTCGCATTCTTCTCGTAGTGAATCCAACTATGCTGCTTTTCTTGGTATTGACTTTGAGGTCAACTTTGGCTCACCATTTAGCAACTAGGTTCAGAGCCCTCTGGAGGCCATCCGAGATTGTGTCTTCGAACTTGCCACGATTAGGATAGCAGGAAACTATCATTACTGATATAATCAGTAGTTCCTTAATAACGATGGACCATAGAAGGGGCGAGAGTACTCCTCCCTGGGGTATCCTTTTTAAGCTTTCACACCGAGTTTATTCCTATAAAAATCTCATATCCTTTGGATAAAATGTATCCATTTACATATAGTGTCGTCAACCCCCATATTCACGGACATAGAAGCCATCATTACTGAAAAGTAATGATAACATGTTCAGCCCATTAATTTAAGCGTTCGTAACCAACAATGTCATCCACCTGACCTAATTGCTGGCTAGTGTGAATCGCCGAAACCAGAGAATCGGCCACCCGGAAATCCGGCCCTCAGTATTTCGGTTGTAGCTTGTGCAGTATGCGCCGTTGCCCTATCCTGTTGGAACTTCATGATCTCCAGTCCCAAGTCATCCAATTGAGAAAAGAGAAAGTCGTTGAGCATGGCTCTGTAGCGCTCGCCGTCCACAGTAGTCGCTTGGCCAACGGCGTATTCGAAAAAATAAAACCCGCTAACGCCCCCAGCGTAAAAAGCATACCGTGCAGTAACTTTAAGCGAATTGAATGGATCCTCGTGGGTTATATGCAGATCTTTGGTGCCTAGAAATGGTAATTTTGCTTATTCACATATCCACAGAGATGGAAATGGCCATTGACGATCATAATCATTTTCGATGAAAAGTTGTCTCCCTCGTGGTTAAGATTTAGGATGACTTGACCGTGTGTTAAACGCGCTTGGCGGCCAGCAGCTAGCAACTGATCCACATTCTGTACTTTTAAAGAGAAGACCTTACAGTGTTTCACCAAAATTCTCTATAAAGACCGCAGATTGATGCCCAATTGCATGACACGTCGTCTGATCGATACTCAGGGGTCCTCTGCAACATCTTCAACCACAGCTGTAATATTCTCAACAGAACGGCTGCTTCGTGGCCGGCCAGACGTGGCAGCACCTCGTGTTGTCTCACACTCTCCAAGGCGAGGGACTAAAAGCCGAAGTGTTTGCCCATTTGGTGTCGGACGACGGTGAAATCTGCGCTGAAATTCACGCTGCGCCAACTCAACCGACTATTTATTCCGTAAAAAGATCGTGTAATAACTATTCCGCGTTTAGGAGTATGGCGATTCATGTCTTCTTGACGTGTATTCTGTATCTGTTCACTTAACAAAGTAGAATTGACATTTTCCGACATTTGCATCTTTCGATAAGGTGATAACACACCAGTCTTTAAAAAGCGGACTTGGTACGAAGCATACAACAGTATTGTTAAATATGATAGAATGAAGGTATTGCATGACTAATCCTAAAGAAGAAAACCCTTTAAACTGCTTCAGCTTAAAATTACAATTTAAGTTTCTTCAACAATGATTCTATGTGAGATGCAATATCCTTAATATACGGCCTATTTCGAAGAAAACCTCTGAATTTTAGGTCAATGGTATTAGTCCTATGTCAATATTAAGGCTTCGAATGATAGAATTCAAAAAGATGGGCTAGAGGAAGCAATATCTTATTTCGGTTTCCCTGCCATACTCATTTCATTGTCCAGAATTACATTAGAAAACGCTCGCTACTTCTGTCGTACCTAGAACTTCGATATCAAAAAGAGTATTCTAAAGCACATCATCGTTCATGAATAGATTTTGCCTGCTAATACCAGAGGCATTGTACGTAAACTTTCGGTCTTACTTACTTATTTTAGGTGGCGCTACAGTCCGGGGTGGACCTGGGCCTCAGTCAACAAGCTTCTCCAGACAGCTCGATCCCTGGCTAGCTGCCTCCAGTTTCACACGCTAAGTTGGCTGAGGTCCTCTTCCACTTGCGTGCGCCACCTGAGTCTTGGCCTTCCTCTACTGCACTGTCCCTCGGGGGCGGATTCGAAGACTTTTCGGACCGGAGCATTGGTGTCCATGCGCTCTACATGACCCAGCCATCTCAGTCTTTGGATCTTCACTCTTCTGGCTAGGTCCATGTCGCTGTACAGTCCATACAGTTCGTCGTTGTATCTCCTCCTCCACTCACCGTCAATGCAGACGGGACCGAAGATCGCCCGAAGAATTTTTCTCTCGAAGCAACCAAGAACACCCTCATACATTTTTGATAATGTCCATGCCTCTGCGCCATAGAGCAGGACCGGGATTATGAAAGTCTTATAAAGGGTGACTTTTGTTGTCCGAGAGGGGGCTTTGCTACTCAATTGCCTTCTTAACCCAAAGAAACAGCGGTTGGCAAGAGTTATTCTTCGCTTGATCTCAGCGCTGGTGTCGTTGTCTCGTCCTCTCGCCCATCCCATCGCATTTCTTGGATAGCGATTATGTCTGCTTTGCAGCAGTCTAGGGCCTCCGCTAGTTGCTCGGCTGCATGTGGTCTATTAAGGGATCTAACATTCCACGTACATATCCGAAGCTCATTGTCCTTAAATCGTTTGCGTGGGTTGTCAACAGTAGATCCGTCCATATCCGAGGCTTGTTGATGCTTCGTAACTTAATTTTTTTTTAAATGGCCGGGCAGTTACCCCGGCGGCACAACCCCCAACCTGGAGGACCAGTTCCATTTTGAGTGCCCCTAGGACGAGGGGTCGGTAACACCGAAGCCAGTAACCCATTCTGGGAAGTGAGTGCTGCCGTTGGCCCTTATAGGGCTCGTCCGCCACCATCTCTTTTCCAAGACCCTGACTAAGTCCTGGAAATCCTTTCCGGCCTGAGCTCCAAATATGTTGGAGTGGCCCGGATAAGGTCTTGTTTTGTTTTTCCGACACTCATCCTGATTTATGGCGCAGGAAACTCGCCATTTGTCCCCTTCACTTCGCAATCTCCAGTGAGATTCCCAGATAGCGCCACGGGGAGGCGTGATGTAGGGCTTATTAGCAGAGCTGCAAGATGTTCGCCTGCAGGGGTTCACTCTCGTTACTAAAAGAACCAGCACCTGTCGGAAGATGCTACTTCTACGAGGCCTTATACTAATCGTTGCCAAACTTTCGGTCAGTACGCGGCATAAACATCGGCACTGTCGGAAAAACGCGATCATGCCTATCCCTTATACGGGACGAAAACTTGACCAGCAACGGCAGCAAATATCTACTTCCATTTGCGATCTTCAAAAAGGTCAGTCGGCACAGACATTTTGGACAGAATATCAGGAACTTGACCTATTTCGACTTGCATAACTCGAGACAGCAAGCTTATACTCACTTAGATGGGAAGTCTGTTCGATTGGTGTCCACTTGGCATGTGCCATGTAGCACCATTCGCTCATTAACTTCTGGAACGCATAAATATTTCAATGATGAATGGTTCATTGCAAGGTAAGTCAATTTGAACATATGGTAGACGAACAATTTCTTCTACATGGTCTTGCAGAAAAACTCAATAAAGGAAGCCAGGGATCGTTTTGGAAGGGCTTCCAAGAAATTTGTAAATTTAACTAAATTAAGTCTCAACTTCTTGTTTGTATCGTGGTCCTTACTGTGAAAAAATATTTTGTTTGCTTCAGAGATCATATACTCCATTCTTTTCGAAGAAACCTTCCAAAAACCAGCAGGAGTCAACAAAATGTACTCATACTATTATTGTAAGGAAGAGCAAGGAATTCCGGATGAATACTCGTACATTGACATTGGCAACAATATAAAGAATATAATATGCAACGTGTTCGGAAGTTGGAAATGTCCAAAAAGTCCATTAATCCACATCTCTAAGGCTTATCGCATAAATAACTTATAAGGTTCCCAATGAATGCTTTACCAGCAGGGTATGCACGACAACATAGTCTGCACCGGGACGTTGTCATACAAAAACCCCATGGTGTGACCCTCCAAAGTTCTTATCGAATCGTTAATTTATTTTTAAAACAACCGTAATGTTCGTGCTCCTTCAAAAAGCAATGAGCCTATGAATGAGAGGCCAAAATCGATCAGCAACCCTCTTTTCGAAAATGAAATTAATGAAATAACCTCAAGTGGGCAAACAGAAGCGAATGCACAACATTCGTGAGTGCAAATAAATTAATTTATGCTGTTTACCGAAGTACTTTTCGTTGGTATGGATAAGGTTCAGAAAGCAAGAAAAGCCTTTCTGGTTCCTGCTGCCACCGTTCATCTGTGCTCTGTACCCCTATCGTCTACCTTATAGTACATGGCCAATGAAATGATGATGATAAGGGTGACACTTGGTGTTAAGTTTCTTTGTGCTATACAGTTAATCCTTTGATATACATAAATCACAACCTTAAATAAATTCCTCTAAATAAATACAGTGACAGGCTGAGATTCTGGAGTCGCTGCCGCTGCTCGGTGAGGATGGTGGTCGGTGGTAAGTGTAAATACCAACGACACACCGTTCGTTCCGACACCTCTGTGTCATCGTTTTTGCCTTTGCTCCTGATTGGATGCGGTTTCGTAGGAAAATTCATCAGGATGTGTTGCGTACGGATATGCTCATCGTCAGCCGTGGGGTTGTTGTTGGAGACGCCTTCTCAAAAGGTTACTTTGGGGCGGTACTGTAGTAGATTTTGTTTGCTTTATATCGTTTTGCATGCCCTTTCGTTCTGCTTTTGCTCTTGGTTTTCATCGTGTACTCTGCGGTCTGTGGTTGAGTCCTTTCGGTACACCCAGTCCAAAAATGACAAACGTTCACTTGAAGGAATAAATTTCTGAGATTAACATCGGGTGGTGGCGTGTAAAGTGGGGCATTGAGATAAATGAGTTGGGTTTCCTCTGATGGTCTCATGGTCTGATGAGAAGAACTAGTGTTGGTTTGGTACCAACCTACTTACTACCCATCTTCTTGTGCCACCTCACTGATGGTTTTATGCTCTTTATCCTGTTGGAAATTAATGAACGCACACGTAGAAGCACATAGGTAGACCTATTTTAAGGTCTACTCATTTGTTGGCAATGTGTGGAAAGGGATCTTGTTTCCTGTCTGAGGTGGATATCCATCTACTTCTGGAGACAGATTTCTGCTTGTCTGGTTGTCATCGTCGGGAGTTGGTTTTTTCTTCTTTTTTTTTTTTGAAACATTTCACTGTTGGCCTTTAACCTGGTAGAAATGGGTTAATTTGTGCTTTCGGGATGTACGACTATTCATACATTTGTGTTTCAGAAAATTATTGGACCATTTAGCAGAGATAAAGTGATTTAATCACTTTTAAAAAGGTTTTTAAATGAGCTAGCAGGCAGGACCTTTTTTTTTTTTGTGTTTGGTTGTTTTTTTGTTGTTAACCGATGGCGTTTGTAGAGGCTAACGAGGTTTGTGACGAAGGTAGAGAAAGGTTTTTTTTTTTTATTTCTTGGAATGTGGTTGTTTTATCATGAAGTAGGTACCCACATTTTAATGATTAAAGACGGTAGTCTATAGAGTCAGTCAAGCTTTATTGGGCAGACTGGTAAATATCATTAGTCTGTCAGTTAAGTCACTCTAAGCCTAATGAGAGTGATTTGGTCTAATTTAGTTAGCATGCCAAATGTAAATGGGAACCCGTATAATCGTATCGTTCGCATAGGCTAAGTGTTAGTCCTGTCATAGTGCAAATAATTCCCAGTCCTGCGAGTGTATTTAGTCAATTCTGTAGAGAGACGTTCGAATGAATCTAAAAATGTTATGGACAACTTATTGTGTTGAAGTTTGGGGTCCAGACACATACCTGGCTGTATTACTGGGAGGCTCTTTCTAAGTGATTTTTTGTTGGGAATAGTCCAATAAGGGCAGAAACTATGATGAAATTAGTTTCTCCTTAACTTCACCTCTTAAAGTCGGGTATCTCAATTTGCTTTACAGAAATCAAAGCAGCTTTCAAAATTAAAAAAAAAATCTGCCAGGTAATTGAACAAGCAACAGTGACGTGCGAGATTTGAAAAACTTCGCAAAAACCAGTCAAAACTAAAACTGTGTTGATCGAATCATGAGGGAAAGAGTCTGGCTTTCTGCATTCTTCAAATTGTACCGGCGGCCTGCTATGAGTTTTCATCACTTTTCTCTGCAACAACGTATCAAATGCCCTGTCGAATTCTTTATTTCCTAGGCCTTATAATTTGCAAACGTTAAAAATTATGCTTGAACTTGTGCACAATAAAGAAGGCTATACCCAGCCCGCTGAGAACAAACATACATTCGAACCGCCATCCAAATGAAAGTTATGAAGGGCAAGCCAACGGCTAGTGTGTAAGTTTTTATAAAATTAAATACACGTTTGTTACGAAATCAATACAGAATTTTATTGATAAATAAAGTTCGATTTATGGCAATTTTGAATAAAATACAACAATATAATCATTACGGCTCCTATTGCAGGCGACCATCCGACGGTCAAAATTATCGATTACGATAGTAGTTGGGTCAATGGCCGCAATTTCAGTTTGGATGTTATGTTTGAGAACCTGAATTGTCGCTGGGTTATTGGCATAGACCTTACTCTTCAAATAACCACACAGGAAGAAGTCTAAAGGTGTTAAATCGCATGACCTTGGAGGCCAAACAACTTCTCCTCTAATCGAAATAGTGCGATCTTCAAATTTCTTATGCAATAAATTGATTGATTGATGGCTTGAGTGGGCGGTAGCACCATTTTGTTGAAACCGGAGATCGTCCAGACCCAATTCATTCGATTTGGGAAAAAATATCGGACCAACATGTTGCAGTAACGTTCGCTATTCACTGCAACTTTCTCGTCAACCTCATCTCCTTGAAAGTACTGGCCAAATATGCCGCCAACCCATAATCCCCACCATACAGTGACTTTTTTTTGGATGCATTGATTTTTGGTGAGTCTCGTATGGATTTTCCAGCTGCCAGAAATTACAATTTTATTCATTTACGTACCCATCCATCCAAATCACAGTGGTGATGTTTTGGCGCTTTCGTTATGGCCGAGCATGCTGATATGGAGTTTGATCCTATACTAAACCAGTTTCTTCAAAAGGCTTCATCATTGCACGAATACCGGACCCACTTGGGAAATGATGTTGACCGAAAAGTTAACGAACTTAGCGAAATGTTACTTTTACAGATCAGCCAATTTTCGTAAGATTGAAAAACGAGAATGCGTTGTTGCGTGGTAAACGACTCCATGACTAAAATTGCCAGAGATTCTACGATAACTGGCAAAAAGATCAAAGTCATCCAATGCAGTACATGACAGTAATTAATAGCCGACATCCTCACCTCATGTTAACTCACCCTTTATAAGTATTGTACAATAGCTCAATACATTTATTGGCAGAATTAACACCATTGGACCGATATTTTTTTTTTTTTATTAATTCATCATTTTCTTAACAATTATGCAGTTTGCCTTAAGTTTAGTTACAAAACGTTTTTTATTTTTATTTAAGAAAACAGCTAGTGATATTTGTATTTTGCATTTACAGCAATAAATAGGGCTAGATGCCACTTCAAGAAGAAACAACTTTATAAACTTTAATTATTGTGGGGTGGCAATATTTTAGATTAAAATAAATTGAAAGTTAACAATGTTAAAAAAATTCCGGAAACTATAAATGAAAAATGGAAAAATAAAGAGAAGATGGAATTACACAGGGAAAGTGAGCAAAACTTCAATCTCGTTGTGATCGAAACCAAGAAGCCATGCTTTGATTTTATTTGAAAATTTACTAGAAGTTGACATGGCTTTTATATCGGCTGGAAAACGGTTAAAAAGTTTAGAAGATACAACTGGGTAGAAGTTTCTATAGTACTTGCAAAATATGACGGTAAGTTCGACGTAAGTTGCGTGCATCAGATATAGGACTCTCTAAATAGCCACCTCTCATAAAAAAGATATTTGAGAATCTAATATAAAACAAGTGCCTTAATGGGAGTATTTTCAAGGACCTAAATAATACCATAGAATTGGCTAGGCGGTGAGCATTACAAATCCTAAGTAAGGCGCATTTCTGCAAAACGAGAAGAGGCTTTAGATTGGTAGTGTAAGCACCTCCCCAACAACTAATTCCATATTGCAGTTTCGAGTGGAAAATTCCGTGATGAACAGTTTTTAGAAACCTGTTGGAACAAAACCTTCGAAGATGATAAAGACACCGAATAGAAGAACGCAAGTATCGTTTCAAGCCTAAAATATGCTCAGTCCAACTCATGTTTTGGTGTATTGTTGTGCCAAGGTACTTGAAGTTTCTAACAACTTCAACCTGAAAACACTGAAATGGAATTTGATGTTAATTTCTGCTGGCACAACCGAACCTAAGCTAAAAAACATTAGTTTGGCTTTGCTACTTGCCACTAGCCTGTGAGCAGCAAACCATACCCTTAGCAAATGGATATCATTATTTATATCTGCTATTAAATTAAGAGGGCTCGTTAAACTATAAGCGATGCCAAGGTTATCAGCAAACGCTGCAACTTTGCCTGCCAAAGGTAGAGAAAATAGGGAGTTAAAAAATATCAGAAACAAAATAGGGCCCAAAACAGACACTTGAGGTACCCCTACGTTAATAACCCCATAATCACTAAGGATATCTCCTATTCTAATCCTTTGTTTGCGGTCCTTCAAATATGTCGCTAACCAATTATGGAAAAATCCACGAAATCCTGCTCCATACAGCTCGTCCAAAAGAATGTCAATGCAAACCATGTCAAACGCTTTGGTAATATCGACAAAGAGGCCGGCGCAAAACTTTTTACCATCCAAGGCTTAGTTTATAAAATTGCAGGAAACGTTCTTCCCTGCACCGGACTGAGAAATTGAGTTCTTTGTAAATGCGCACATATACGCCTTTTGCCAGCTTTTATCAAAAACTTTCGCAATTTAAGATAGCAAGGAAATTGGCCTGTAATTGATTTTATATTTCCGACTACCCTTTTTAAAAAGTGTTAATACATCAGCTGATTTCAGATAGTCAGGAAAAACTCCACTAAAAATACTCCTATTAAACAGATAATATGTCCACTAAGTTAGGCGCAATATTATTATTATATGGAATGCATGTGCTATGGCGGAATCGGCGTTTATGGATAGATATTGTGAACCAAAGTAGGATACTGCAATACATTTTTTAAGTAGCAATTATTCCATATATAATCTACACATGCGACGTACGGGTCTTAAGTATTGTTGAAATAGTTAGCAATTACATCAACTTTTGGCCCATCTTCTAGATCATACTGAGTCCTTTCTGAGCGGTTTGTCCATCAGTGGAGCCTTTTCTTGCTTCTAGGGTAAATCAAACAGCTGGAAAGAGCCATTTCTTGATTGAGTGCCAGAGCCGATAATTTCAGAATGTAAGTTAGCACGGCGATGGCGCGAGAGTTAGCTCACTGGACTATTACGCATAGAGTCTGGGTTCGATTCCTGGCTGGGTACCAACAATTTTTCAAATCGCCATCACCCTTTCGGCGGGCAATGGCAAAATCCGGAAAGTAAAATTGCCTACGAAAAAGCTTCTAAGGAGTGCCGTTCGGACTCGGCGACAAGCCGTAGGCTCCGCTCAGATATGACAAAAATGAGGACATGAGCAACACAAATGACTGTCAAGAAGCTAGGCCATGGCCCATACCGGGCTGCCAGCGCCACATTGTTTTTTTTTTTAAGTTGGGAAGGGGGCATTACTCAAATTGTGTTCATACGATACCATTCAGTCGGAGACAAGAGCGGTTCTTGCCGAGTTTCTGTTATGGTAAAGACGATGTTGTAAATAATGATGTTAGTACTTCTAATATACCTATAATAAAGAAGTGACTCACTTAATGTTGGTTCTGCCCCATACCGTGAGATGTGCGTTAGCGTCGTACCCGGCGATGACGTCAGTTTTTTACCTTAGAGTAGGTAGGTAGAAATACATTAAGGCTTCTGCCGTGTTCATGGATTAGGATGATGTCTTTTGCGTTTCAGATTAACGCAAATTAAGTGCCGCCGAGACCTTTTTGGAATGATGGGGAGAAACAGTATCACCATTGCTACAATTAACCAGAGCCGGTCTCAAGACGTTATCGTTTGAGTCCTCCGATTCCGAAAATTTGCTCAAAAGCTCATTTTCATCATCTGATCGTAAATAATGCCTGATGAAGATGATTCGTCGTCGGTTTCCATTTCAGAAAATAATGTTGACGGTCCAAGATCAGAGGCTAAACATAGGAAGCATTGTTTTTTTTAAAACCTTAATTTCAGGAACAATATTTGAGGTTGATTGAAAATTTCAAGAAATCAAAAATTTATTCAAGCTAAATCCACATATTGTGGCATATTTGACAAAATCTACATATATACGAGTATGAGCACATTAACATGATACCATTTGATAAAACTTTCTAATTATGAAAAAATCATGGATCTAAGGGTTAATATGAGTAAAAAAAACACCTTTCCAAACAAGTAGCTCTTACCCGTGCACATGAGGAAATGACTGACAACTTAACCTTCATCAAATCAGAAATCAGAAATCGGAAATCATATTTTTCCGAGTGAATAGAAATAGTTTCAAATCAATCCTTATCGATTGGTAGAAAACGAATTTATTATTTATTTATATTCAACCGTCAAAGGCAGTTGATGGCCTAATGTGCGTTTGTGGGTATTAAAAAACACTAGCCTAATTAATTAATTGCACAAAATTGTTTTTTGTGTGTTGGGCTTATGTCGACTGTCAGTCTAATTGAGGAAATTAATTTCAATCGAATAGTCCTTTTTTCATGCTATGCATTAGACCGTACCTAATGGTAATGACATAAATAAAGTAGGTGTATTTTTTAGTCGCGGGTCATTGGTATTAGTTGACAACGACTAATGATTTGAAATCAATTGGGCCATTCGTTTTGAGATTGCGGGGGTCATTACGAGACAGAGGAAGTGGATTTAACAGTCTTGGGAATAATTAAAGAACATTTTGTTCCCTGTATTCGTATCATAAGCGACCTGACTGGCATAAATATATTAAGCATGAAATACCTTTATATTCTAGAGGAGTAGTAGAGCGTTACTTATGAATAGCTGATTCGCTATTTAAGCAATTAGCTCACTTTCATTATCTCTATCGGTGTTCAAAGCACTTAAGTTCTTCCTTGATAAGTTTGGAAGTTATATAAAATTAGGACAAGACTTATTAAGGTCGCCATTCAGGTCCGATGTTGCCCCACTTTTTCGAGCTATTGGGGTTCCATCTCACAAATATCGCTTTGAATATTAGGTTTCAAGGTCTAGGGACCTATACAAGGCCTCTTTAAGGAATAAAGAATTGAGAAGATCCAAGAAAATTGCAAGAACCTGGAAAAATGGAAAATTTTCTCTCAAAAGGCTCTTCAAATAGGTTAGTTCTATTAAAAAATGAAATGGCACCTTCACAGATAGTCCACAGAAAACATTATAAATGTTACTTTAGGATCATTTCTCAGAATAGACCTTTGCTAAGAATATACAAGATGTCATTTCTGAAGCCACAGGCTTTTTCTGGAAAAATGGAAAAAGTCGAATGGGCCATAATGAACTAAGTTTTCATTAGTCAATCATGACCTCGTGACCTACTAGTGTTAGTTATGACCTCCCGTCGTACCAGAATATAACTTTCGTTCGGGCTTCGCGACTTTATAGTCAATTATAGTTAGGCACCTCACTTCCTAGGCCTAGAAGCCTTTTGTCCCACCAATTTTTTTTTATTTAGCACCAGCCAGATACCTACAGCACGATGGAAAATTTCACTTGCGAAGCTACGAATTCTTTCAGGGAGAACTCTCCCGACTTCACAGGCCACACCATCATAAGTGATGCTTGTAACCATCAGAACCCATTACATCCGAGCAGACTGGACAAACGCATAGAACTTGCATCCAGTCTTCAAGGGGAATTCCGCATGCACAATCTGCAACGTCGCTAAGGCATTCAGGAACGCATTTAAGGAGCTATGCCCGGTCAATAGGAAGGCCAGACTGAGGTTTTAACTCAACTCTGGTTACTAGCTCAAAGTCAACACATCCCGAAGGGAGCTATATGTAAGCCTGATTTTATAGCTCATGTCCTATCTAGATTGCCGTCTAAACCGAACTCATTCAGCAAGCAGGAACTTACATTCGCCAAGGGACAAATCTTCCACCTCCATATGGATCCATCATGACGTTCCATATAAATTGGCCATAAATGGAACTTTGAGGGCAACTCCGCTCTACATTATTACTAACCCTATCATGAAAGGATCCCACAAAAGCGCGCCAGACAGAGAAATAGCTTCCCCACAAGCCTTCCTGGCAGTTCAATTCGCTGGTCAGAATACCAGAATTTAAGCTGTGAGAGGCGCGCTTGAAGTCAATAAAAACCCTTAAGACAAGATTGCCACTGCCATTCTGGACGCAGTCTTTAACAAAAGTCTATGCATCCTTCACGTGTTTGTCCTTTTTGAAGCCAAATTGAAATGGGACATTGGTTCAGTTTTGCTTCCTGAACGCGTTTCCACCATAACTCAAGCATCGGAAGTAGGCTGATTCCCGGTAAGATCTAGGATCACACGTAATCTTATCAGGAGACTTCAGTAGCATAATCACCTTCTCCTCCCTTAAAGAAAAATACCTCCGGGCAACACACTTGCTGTATGTGCAAAGCAGGTATGCTGGAATGGCCTCAACATCTCTCCGGTCATTCCATCTCCTCCAGGAGATCTCCTTAAACGAAGAAGTGAAACACAATACTTAACTTAGGCAGTCCTTAGCTCAGGAGGCACCTCAAGGAAGCTCACCTCTGGATATATACAGTGATGATTCGACCTATTATCATCTACTCATAACTAGTATGGTGGCACAAAACAAAAGAATAACTTTCAAACAAAAGCTGCAAAGGCAACAAGGCCTTTAGGCTCGGCATCTTCGATGTAATGCGCACATTATAGCAGCCAAAGAAGGTCTAATTTCTTTAACGTAAATCCATCTTTTTATAAAAAATTCGCAGTACAGCTAGATAACTGTGAGAAATTAATCACTCAGATACAAAGTTAACAATAATCTTCTCTTTGAAATCCCAGGGACCGCCTCCCTAACGTTCTATATTTCGACAGAAGGCTTAACATATTGATCCTAAGCAGAGAAGCATGTATTTCTTTATTGGTCTTCTGTGACATCCCGAATTAAGCAATAAACTCAGCAATATGTACGAGTATTTATCCCATTGGGGAATGATCGTCAGGGCAAAAGTGCCATTATACTCGTATCATTTCACAATAAATAATAGGAAACCTTCCAACATAAAACGGATGATACTGCTATCTTCGATATATCTAATTCAATATCGGTCTTATTCAGGAAACTAAATGCCGTCTTTACATGGAAGAAGACGAAACTGCGGACATATTTTGTGTGAATAGCTCTAAGCGCCTTAAGAGGACGATACTTTATCAGAGGAACCCTAAGGAAATTGTCAAAATGTCCACCAGAGAGATTCTCAATTTTATCAAAGGAGCCTTCTTTGGCCTCCTAATACTGATTCAGTGTTACAAAATATATGCGCTTTATGAGTTCGATGAGCCTGATAAATTTAATGAATCAGAATAGCCTGAGGGTTGTATGAGGTTGTAAGTATGTTGAGCCTGATGTGATTTATGAGGAGATGAACTTAATGCGCCTGAAGCATCTGATGAGTGTGAAGTGCTTAATAACTCTGAAAAGTCAGTTGGGCTGAGTGATCCTGGTAGATTAGAAGTGCTGTAGCTCAGATAAGTCTGATAAGTATACTAACTTGTTGAATGGGTCTTGTTAGTGAGATGAGTCTGATGAGCGTAATAAACCTAGTGATCATGATACACCAGATGAACCTGATGAAACAGATGAGATTGGTGAGTTTGATGAGCTAGATGAGCCTGACAAGTCCGATGTACTTCTTGAGGTTGCTAGGTTTGATGAATCGACTGAGTTTTATAAGCTAGCTGTGCCGGTGATCTGAATAAGTTTAAGTGAGCTGGTTACGATTTGGATTATATAATACGCAGATTAGGGTTGGGTTGTACCTCTACGAAGACTTGAGTTTAGCCCATCGGGGGTGTTGTGCACTTGAAAATGCATTACCCGAAAAAAAAACCATTCCCACCGCCTACGACAATGTGCCTCAAAGCCAATGACCTTCACATCTCAAACCAAGCAACACGGTCTCTTAGCCCTGTTTGGCAGGAACGGCGAATCCTGTCTACTGAACAAGTTGCCAGCGAGCTCTATTTTCTCTAAAATACCCAGTTTTTGATCTTTATTTTTCCGAGTATAGAGTCGCATTTATTTGTCATGACATTGTCAGAAATATTTGCAATCGAAGGTGTAACCAGCTGATTAATTCTACTCATACGGATTCGTGAATATCTTTGCTTAATTAAAGTCCACAACAAATGGTCTTAAATTTACTTACAGCATTAATGATTGCAAACCATTTATTTGCTAATTTTATTTCGAGAAAATTCCCAAACTTCATAAAAATACTACAAAAACGTTCTTAAGGTCTCACAAAATCTGTCTGCCTTCAAATCCTAAAATGCTACTTTAATTAGAGACGAGAAAGGGCTTCTCTAACATAATTTGCCACTCACTTCCAACTAATTTAACCGCATAGTACCTACCTCCTCCGCATGCCAACCCAAAATATATCATAGAAAGTAACTGTGTTACCCCTGTTCCCCTGGAACAGGTATCAAAATATTGTGTTCTCGAAAATATTTGGGAAAATTCCCAAAACTAAACTGCAAAGGAGACCACATCGACCGCAATTTGTCGTTGCCATCGTCTTTGTTCGTTGTCTGTGTCGTTGTCTATATGTTCTCATCGGTGTCGTGTTTTACCAACTCACTCGATTTAGAACAACGAACACACCGTTATAGATACAGGACTTTTAAATTATAACCCCCAAAACTGTTTAAATCCAAACTACTCCTTCCCCTACACTAGGGGCAAAAATTTCAATCAAAATATTTTCGTCCTTCTTTTACTGGAAATTTTTCCAAAACAAAAGAAAAAACGAAGTTGAATTGTGAATGAAAGTATCTACAACATCTACCTACAACCGGAAACAGGAAATTTACCTCTTCCTCGAAGTGTAGTGCTCGTACGAAATAAGATATAACACAACAACACATGTTGAATCTAAACCGCAGTTCCTATGACTATAACATCAACAACAACAAGTATCTGTTATCCCATGTCGTTGGGTAATGTCAAAAGTTTTCATCACACGTTTGACAATTTTTCGGGTCATTCAAAAAGGGACGAACACCATCATACAATAGGATTAATGTAAACACACCAAAAGAAGGACTTTAACACAAAACAAAAATACGCTCTATATATAGTACATAGATACATATCAAAAAAAAAAAAAAAATAGAAGAAGATATATATAAGAAGGAAGCCTACCAAAGGGAAAGAACGATGAAGACTTTCCCGATGAGAAGACCCATCAAGACGTTTTCAATTTGCAAATTCTCTTCACCAATAAAGGCAAATCTCCAAGAAAGCAGCATTTCGAATGCTATGTCACACAACAGGGAGAAGATAGGTACGAGTACGAGGTACCTAAGGTAGGGACACAAGACCATGTAAAAATGAAAGCCGCAGACAAGTGAGGTCTGTCACAGGCCGGTGCAAAAAAAAAAAAAAAAAATTAAGTCGCTTGGGTATAATGCTGAAAGGGATCTTCTGCCAATTTGATCCCCTCATGAGCGAACTTTAAACATTTTTCTTTTTTTCTATTTTTCTCTTCTTTTGCAACATCCTTAACAAATATGCTTTGCTTGCTTTCTTTCTCTATGGGTGGTTCTTCCCTTTATCCTAAAATAAACGAAAGAGGACCAAAAAAAAAAAACACACAAAACCAACCAAACATCGACGTTAGTCGTTTGTGTTCGTTTATGATAATCCTCGTAATCTGACACGATGCTGCTACAACCAAACTGTTTTATTCGGGCAGAAAGGACTCTTAAGTATTGACTGAGTTGAGAGAGAGACACACGCAGGAAGGTCGTCCTTTTTGTTGTTTTCTATTGAAAGCATTTTAGATAATATGGATGGGAAGAGTCTTTTTTTTTTGTTTTTTTTTTTTTGAAGACGAAGAAATACGCGTCGTTTTCTTAGGCTTAGTCATTCAACGGGCTTTGGGGGGCTTTGTTGGCGCCGATTGAGTTTTTCAGTTAAATTTCGCGGATCCTATGCCCTTGGCAATTTCATGGCGACATTAAATGCATTGACATAGGCCTCAAACCCGAAACTGAAACTCCAATATCGAACTGACAATGTCGATTGGAAATGAATAAGACAAAAAGCGGATTTTGTTTTTAATCTTTATTGGTTTCTTTAGAGGCTTTTCTATGCGAACGAGAACGTCCTACTTTATGTGTGGGGCTTTGAAAATGTTCTAATGAATTTCGATTTATAGAATGGCATCAGTTGATATACGATGTTGGTAGAAAATAAATGTTGTTACGTCGGTCGGTGCTACCCTTCAACCTTTTTTTTGTTTTTCAGTAAAAAAAAAAACTGTCTTATGAGTGGAAGAAGTTGTGCTATACAATTTTTGTAGCTGTAGGAATGTGTACCAATCATGATAGAAATGGCTTTAAAATACGAGTATTCGTTGTGGAAGAAGGAAGTATAATTTCACTAGCTATGCAGTAGAGTATCCTATCAATAATAGTATTGGAAACTGGTAGTAAAATGGATCACATACGAACTCGTACATAGATCATACGAGTAAGTTACAATCCCTTGTCTTGTACTTTTTTTAGCCTCTGAGATACTCGTCTATAATGTCTACCTGCGATCTGAAGTACTTCGGAGAACAAGAACTAGATACTGTTCAATTTTAAGGTTTAAGTGGCCCTCGATGAAGTGCACCTAGATCAGATGTAAGTCAACAGGAAGAGACCAACAAAATTTCTTGACAAATTTCTCAAGATCGGGGATATTCATAGAGGAGGCATCACTTAAATTTCGGATGTCGTTACAGTACAGGGATTGCATTTTGTTGTAGTTTAAAGTTGCAAGAATAAAGTCGCTTTCAGATAATTCTGATTGATAAATGGAGTCAATCGACTGAAGTTATCGCTGTTTGTCGATAGATGGCTCTAACAGTTAGTGCTGATCGATTTTGACATATCCAAAACGTCATTAAGCAAGCGTCAACAAACCGTTTCGACACATTAGTGTTTCTGTTTTGGCATCATACACTTTTGGTTGAGTGAAAATGTTTGATTTCATGCCACATAAAGTGTTGATTGTCTTGTTCATTCGAAGAAAACAGCGGCTGTAGGGCATCGAGAGCTGCAAAAACTTTACGGAGATGCTGCTCTAAGCGAAATAACGTGCCGTGATTGGTTCCGTGGCTTCAAATTAATATTTTGAAAACGTAAGTACAAGCTAAGGGATGATTTTTCGTATATTAAAAGTGTGGACACATGAATTGCTTTTACTGAAGAAAGAACGATAAGCGCGGTGTTGTTCTCCAGATGTCTGAAGAGCAAAGTTCGGCGAAGCAGAATATGAAGATTTTTGATCACACTCATGTGTGATATTTATTTTTGCATTGACCATTACAGGTAGATTCTTCAAAATTAGCGTCATTTGTGAGGTTATATTATTGTAAAAGTTTTAAGTGCTTTTGTAGGGCTTCGGTGTCACTTTTGGCTGGTAACTGAAATAAAGCACATTATGTGTGCAGCGATCTGCGGATGTAAATTTATGTTGGGGAGCTGATGCAAATTTCAAGAGAGAATCAGCTACAGCAACTACTGATAGCCCGCAAAGGTAGTGCTTCAGTGCTTTTAAAGATTTTTACACAATTCTTTTAAGAAATCGCTTTTGACATAGAAAATCTTAGCGAATTTAAAGCCGAAGCGTTCTTTATCGACACCAAACTGAACGGCCAGTTTGGCAGAGTTAAACAAAGCTCTATACAGCCAACCTAGTTGCTCGCTTTTTGCTAACATCTGGGAAAAGAACGGTGAACGAACGGAAAAGGCTAAAAGTTTATCGGGTGGACAACAAAGTTTTTCAGGCATTCATGTGAAAGGAGGATATAATCTTAGAATCAATGTGGTTGAGATGAATGTCTCCGCAGCTATCATAACGCATCCGGGTTTTCTTCCTCGGATTTGGGAACCAATGATGTGAATCCATATTGGTTGTCATCGCAGAAGTGACATATCTTTGCAATCTTTTCTTCGTATCTCACTCCCTTGCCATTGCAAAATCATGAGTAGACTTGCACCGAATAAAACTTACAAGAATAAAGATGCAAAGAAGATTCTGGCATTATTTTGGCTCTCACAATCGACTAACGAAACTCGCTATTAGCCTTATGAATTTCGTACCGTACATATTCTTCTTGACGTAAGCTAACGACTCGCCAACATTGTGCGCGTACAAAAGAATATGTAGCCACTGCGATTGAAAGTGTTGCAGAAAATTCGGAATTGTCAATTCAGGATCTATCGCAACGGTTTAGACTTTATTCGTCCACTATGTGCAAAATTTTTCTAACAAATCTCGGCCTACATCTGCATTAGATTCAGCTAGTGCAGGAACGGGTAAGAAAATTGGGTTCTTCAGCAGCTTAAAGTTAACTCTAATTTTGATCGAGTACTAGGTTTTTAGTAACAGGCCTTCCCTTTGATTCAATGGATTTTGAAGAAGCAAAATGCTCGTTTTTAGAGTGAGTATGTAATTAAAAAGGCGATGGCGATGGCGCTATATTTAGCTCATTGGACTATCACGCAGAGAGTCTGGGTTCGATTCCTGGCTGGGTCACCAACAATTTTTCAAATCGCCATCCCCCTTTCGGCGGGCAATGGCAAACTCCCGAAAGTAAAGTTGCCTACGAAAAAAACTTCTAAGGAGTGCCATTCGGTCTCGGCGATGAACCATCGGCCCCGCTCAGATGTGACAAAAATGACAAAATGAGCAACACAAATGAGTGTCAAGAAGCTAGGCCATGGCACATACCGGGCTGCCAGCGCCACAGTGTTTTTTTTTTTTTGTAATTAAAAAATACTGAGATCACGCTGTTTTACGCCAATTGATTACTTCTTGTGGAATTTGATTACCTCGTTTGCGTATGCTGATAAACCGCAAACCATTCAGGGCTTAAAGGCCCCTAATCTGCCTGTTATATGGATCTACAAAATGCGCTTCAAATTAGGTGCCTTTGAATAATATTGAATATATGAAATTGCTCTTAAAAAATACCCTTTAGAGTTTACGATCAATTCTGCTTTTCATCGGTACGTCTTCTTCACCTGAGCTAATCTTTATTAGACCAAAGTTTTTGCTTGTGATAGTAATTTCTGTTTTAGTGTTTCTGTTTTGGCATCATACACTTTTGGTTGAGTGAAAATGTTTGATTTCATGCCACATAAAGTGTTGATTGTCTTGTTCATTCGAAGAAAATAGCGGCTGTAGAGCATCGAGGGCTGCAAAAACTTTACGGCGATGCTGCTTTAAGCGAAATAACGTGCCGTGATTGGTTCCGTGGCTTCAAAGACGGTGATTTCAATGTTGACGACCGTTCGCGTGAAGGAAGGCTAAAATTCTTTAAAGACGTTGAATTGGAGGCATTGCTCAATGAGGATCTATGCCAAATGCAAGAACAGCTTGCCTCATCATTAGGGGTTACCCGCAAAGCCATGAGGCGATTACAGGCATTGGGAATGATTCAAAAACAAGGAACCTAGGTTCCTTTTGATTTAAAGCGTCATTTTTTCGCCTGTGAACAATTGCCCCAGCAGCAAAAACGTAAGGGTTTTCTTGATCGCATCGTAACGGGTGATGAAAAATGGATTCGTTACGGCAACTCAAAGAGAAGAAAATCATGAGGACTGCCCGGGCATACTTCTACGTCGTCGGTTCGGCCGAATATTCACGCTGCGTATGCTGTGTATTTTGAGGGACCAAGTCAGGGTTTTTTATTATAAACTGTTGAAATCCAACAAAAGCATCACTGGGTAAAGTTATCGACTTAAATTGATGCGATTGAGCCGAACACTGAGCGAAAAATGGCCACCATTTAAGGTGAGGCACGAAAAACTGATTCTACAGCATGTTAACGCTCGTCCTCATGTGTCATACTCGTTAAAATGTACTTGCAAACGCTCAAATGAGATTTCCTACTCCACTCTTCATATTCCCCAGATATTGTGCCGTCCGATTTGAATGACCTATTTGAAACAATTTTTCACAATAAGGTTACATTTTCATAAAAAAAAAACAGCCTGGGTAATTTGAATGTATGAGTACATGCCGAAAAGTCTAAAGGAGCCAAGTGGTGTAAAATTTGGAGAAACGCCATTGAAGACATTCTTAAGATGCCATTCGTTCTTATCCAGGCAGCTCGATAAATCTTTTCTAACAGTGTGACACTTGTTTTTCTTTCGACTCAACGCATGACTTGCTATGAGCTTGAAGCCTTCTTAGACAACACGAGCTCTCATTTAACTTTGCAATATTTTTCATTTCTATCCAGTTAGTTAGGGTGAAGGCTATCTAAAATTGTTGTTTAGCAAAACCAGCTCCGTTTTTGCCAGATTTACGCGAAGGCCGAAGTTACTTGCCCAAGAAAGCCTTAGTATTTGTCAAATATTGTCTGCGGATGTTTTCTCGGCACATGAAAAGCGGCGTAGTCTGTCTATGCTATAGCAATACATTCTGGTAACCAGTTCATTAAGGCGAGGTTACAAAGTAAAGAACAGAGTACAGACCCATGGATTGTTCTCTTATGGTTTCTGTTTTTGTAGAGCAACGATCAAAGACTGCAGTCATGAATGATTAATCACGTTTCAGGTAGAGAAGTTATGTTCGATGAGCCTTAAACTTTGATTAAAGCTCCCTTGAAATCAAGTAACAACGCCATTGAAAGGGAAAGTCATATTTAGTGCGTTATAGGAAAGAATATGTAGCAAACTCAACCGATTTTTCTTTTCGAAAAGGTGCCGGCAATTCGGCAGTCTTCAGTGATTGTTGCCACACTTGATTAAAAGATCGAGGATTCTCTTAAAGATGGAAGATGGAAACTAGTAGGTCTTAAGCTCTTTGGATGCATGTGTGATCCTCTGCTTTAGCACAAAAATTTAATTTACCTCAGTTTAATGATTTTTTTTTTCTCACAGACTTTGACTGTGTCAATTTGTAGGTAGATTCAGTCAAACTAGGTTTGAGGTGCGTTCCTGAAGTGCAGCCACGGAATTGAGTTTTTATAAGCGGACGGATGGATTACTTCTTAGAGTTTGCATAGTTTGTCTTTTGATGGTTGCGATGGCCAACAGGGAGAAACCGGTTTCAGTAATCTACTCATACCTCTCATTATTGGACTGAAACTAGGGCACCTATTGCTCAAGGACTGAGTTTTCCGTTGGCTTTTGTTAAGTATATCAAAATCAGCTACTTTTTCGGCCTGAAAGATTTCAGTTTTCTCTTGTTCATACTTCTCGGGAATACGATTGTGTCCAGTCTTTATCCTGGTCTTGGCCTAACATTTGGAAATTCTTAACTAATTGGGAAGCATCCTCGAATTTAGCCGAATTTTGGAATCCGAATCAAATTGGTGATTTGCCAATGAATTCAAGTTTGGCTGCGCTCATAAGAGCAAATGAAAAAAGGCTGCAAAGACTCGACACTTTTCAAAGCAGTCCAAATCTCATTCGTCGTATTTTTCCTGAATTTTGCTAAGTTGTGGGGTTGTCTTTACTTCTTGTAAGGATCCTGTGTATTTAAAGTATGACAGGATAGGTCCGCTCTGAAGTGCCATTAAATCGCTTGTGACCTTTTGACTACTTAAAGTGTCGGGGGTGTTAGTAAAAATAGAATTATTTGTTGGTACTCAAAGCTCAAAAATGTTTATCGGATATTAGAAATGGATGACTGGATGACTTCGATTTTTTTTAATTATTAAGGCTTTTGTGTTCCTGAAGTTTTTGTAACAAAAATCGAGTTTTCATTGTTGCGGAGGCGCTGTATGGCCTTGTGGAAAAACCCCAGAGTACGAAAAGACCATGAGAAGTAGAATAAATAAGAAGGCTTACAATATACTTGTACTAGACTGCCATGATTTATGTTATCATAAAGTAAACCAAGATAAAGGTTTAACATGTATGTTCCTAGCCTTCCTTGAATACAGTAATCAGAAGGTGCAGTTTCGAAACATCAAGGAAGAGGAAGAGATCACTGAGATAACAGCTGAGACACCTTCAGAACGTACAACTAAAATACCAACAAGCGGCAAGCAGTTAATGAATCGCAGAGACAAAAAGATCCGTGATTCTTTTAAAATGAAGAATACCCTCGCAAAAGATTCAATCGCCAAAAAGTATAAAAGAAGATCAGGGTCATCAGGAGCACGTTACGTAACTAGAACCAGATATTTCCGCTGCTATTACGCATGAATAGCAAATGGACGATTTGGCAAAAAACGAAGTCAGAAAAGTAGAACAATGAACAACCTGGGTCTAACAGCTAAGTTGGATCAAATACTCCCCGAAGACGAGAAGTGAAAGTCTTGTCTGAAAGGCGAAAGGCCTGTACCGAAAGGTGATGAATTTTACACAGTTGACAACTCCGTGGGAGTCAATTCGGGTATAAGGAAGCCAGGTCAATATGTGAAGAAATGTACATTTTTAGGATAATTCTTCAAATTTAAGGAACATTGTGCCACATGAAAAGATTGCGTCAATTGATTTGCAAAAATCTTCACTCTTAAAGCAATTTTTCGTTTAAAGAGAAGTGGTCTTGCACCAGAGCTTTGGTGATGCGGTTTTGTTGTCTTTCTGGAGGACGACAATGTTAGATTTCACTCGTCGTTAAGAAAACTTGTGCCTATCTTCCAAGTGGAGGGAGATATAAGCAATTCTGATGGCAACGAATTATATTGTGAGGAATCGATGGAGAGGGCAAAACATTTGCAGATGCAGCGAAAGCAATGCTTTACAAGTTAGTTTGAGAATGAATGACAATATTTAATTTTTTTTTAAATCTCTGACCCGCCAATTGCGATGATTAAGCCCTTTAACATAGAAGATTTTTTGGACCAGTTTGGACCAGAAATGTGTTTAGGCTAGTAGGTTTTCTACCACCCAAATAAAGTTAGTTACTCTACCAGCAGGGGAATCACTTGGTCAAGTGGAATCGAGTTGCTTCCTGAAGAAGGTATTCCGTCTGATTCCGTCTGATTCCGTTGATGGATGGGCAGTCACATAGGAAGATTTCAGCTGTTTCGTCTTCTGCAACACAAAGTCGGCACTCCGAAGAGTTGACTAGTCTTATTTTGTTGAGGTGATATCTTAAACCGTGATGTCCTATAAGGTATCCAACTAGGTCTCTGATATTGTGCCGACTTAGATTAAGACATTTATTGGGATTTTTAATAAATGACAGGATGGCTAATTTGGCCTGTTTTAGACCTGTAGTCTCCTCCCAATACGAGATGCATTTTGAATACTCCCAGCATTTTATGGCTAAATTTATTGCTGTTTTTGAGGTGAAGCAAAAGGATTCAAGTCCGTTGAAGGGGGTTTCTGAACATTTTCTGGCCAGTTCGTCGGCTTTTTCATTGCCATTATTCGTAATTTGGTCTTGTTCCTTGAGTTAAGGTTTTGGAGGGTTTAGAATCAGTACATAATTGATTTGAAATCAGTTATGTGCGAGCTAAGAGCTTTTATAGCTGCTTGACTATCCGTGAATACCAGAGTTGTAGATCAGGTTGGCACATTCTTGAATGGCGTGTAGTTCAGCTTGGGATACACTTAGACCCATAGCAATTGGTATGTTACTATTTGGTCCGTGTATTCTAGCTCCCACGCCCGTTTCCATTTTATAACCATCCGTATAATACTATATGCCACATTGGCTATTTGGTGGGTGTTTACTAACCCATGCTTCTTTGCTGGGAATCTCCGTGGAGAAACCTTTGTTGAAGCATAAAGTCTTTTGAAGGTGGTCTGTTACCGCGCAGATCATGTCAAGTTCTGGTATTTCAGAGAGAAGGGGCTGTACCATACTTGCTTAGCTGTGTAAAGCCACCTAAGAGTAGGGGCGTTCGTCCTATTAAATCATTGGTTGCTTTAGTTATTTTATTTTTCAAAAGAGAGTTCCAACTTAGTCCTTTATCAAGGATAACTCCCAGATATTTGACCCCATTAGAGTATTCAACGATTGTGTGGTTAAGTGAAACTATGGAAACTAGGGAACTATGACAACCTTGTTTGGATTAATGGAGAAATTTTCTCCGGTACACCAGTCTCGGACTGGTCTCGGCTATCTAGCATCGCCCTGATCCAGTTAATGGTCAGTTAATCGATCTTTCTATGGAGCAAAGCTTTTTATGTGGAGTCATATCCAGTATTGTCGTAAGCATCCTCTATGCCCAGACACGCGCAGAGTGCAACTTTCTTACAACTGAGGGGGATTTTTATTTTTGCTGTGAGGTTTAGCAGAGCTCCTTCTGTCGATTTGCCTTTCTTGCATAAGTGTAGAAGTAAGCTATTTTCTATGCTTTATCAAATGTTTCATTGTTTTCAAATAAAACGATGTCAAGCTCATAGGACGGTATAATTAAGGCAGCTCTCTAGGTGTGCTGCTTTTGATGGAAATGGTCTGCATCTTGTACGCATACGAGTACATTCTGTCCACAGAGATCATGTAGTTATTCTACTAATTAAATTGAAGCCTTCAAAGAATTTTATTTATACCATGCCAAAAACCACAACCCCTCTACAACAACCCAGAAAGTAGGAGAATGGTCATATTCCACGTGACTTTAACCATAAAGCAGAGAAAAAAACAATGAGTCAATAAGCATACCAAAGGACTGCAAATTAATACCTCAGCTGGAGAATCCCAATATGTGGACGTAACGTAAAGGTAGCTCAGTTTCTGAGGTTAACCATTTATTCAACTCGACGTTCTTCTTCCTTTTTTTTTTCATTTTTCATTCTTGTAGATATGTACTTCTTTATTACCGAGAAGCACTTGCAAAAACCAAACGATGAATGGAATGACAAAGAGCATGACCAGCAGCCAGCATCCTATCTCGAACTGGGCGATGTGCGGAGTTGTACGTACATCGTAGGTACCATTGAATACATATACTTACACTTTAGGGAGATATTTGACACTGGTTGAGGTGAAAGTTGAGATTAAAGTTGGCAGTTGCGGTTTCCATCTATTTATACGTTGCGGTTCTCTGCAGACATTAAGATCAATCTCCACAAAAACCATGGTGCTGGACTGCATGGAATCCGTTTTTTTTTTTTTTTCATTTTTTCGAATGTTTTAGTTTCACTTTGAGGTTTTTGTTTGACTTTGGAGGTGTATTTTGGAATTATAGACGAGTATCTTGTAAGACCAGGAGCAAAGTAATATTTCAGTTTAAATCAGTAAATTCAGGCGAATTCGGAAAACTTGGCAATTTTGAAAAGTCTGAAAGGATTTATTACTATTTAGCACTTCTTGACTGAACAGTTTATACTCGATAATGGTTCATGAGAACACACTTTAAAAATGACAAAGTAAGTACATGATTGATATACAAGTTACTAACTGGCAACCTTAATGTGCTGAAATATGAAATAACCTTCATAGGTACTCCTGAATATACGAGTATCCCAGAAATTATGTTTGTGTTAGCTATCATTTTTGGTAAAGTCGTTATCATGAATAGAGGCAAATCTTATTCTCATCAACCACAAAAGGATACCTTCTCAAGATTGGCGCCTGAGATAAGGAACCAAGGCCCCCATGGAGACCATTACCACGTGACTACCACTAGGCTTAATATATTCATGCTGCATCGCTTTAACTATTATATTTATTAATTCAGATAACAATTTGGTTAACACCTTTGTATATGCAAATCTATCTCAAAGTTGATGGATGACTGTGCGCTTGACCACTGTAATTACATTAAGTACACAGTCTCGTTCTTGTAGGTTTCCTTTTGATTATACATATGAATCGCTAAACAGGTAGGAGCTACAGTTCGAACTGCAGCTGGACCTCAGTCAACTAGTCTCCAAGAGTAATTCTTCGTTTGATCCCAGCGCTGGTGTCGGTTTCTAAGTTTATAGCGGAGCCTAGGTAGAGAAAGTCCTTATTGTTGGGTGTCTTTTAAAATTTGACTGCATATACTTGGTTTTACCTTCGCTGCCCGCCAAACCTAGATCTACCGCAGTGTGAATTTTTGGTCTAAGGTGTACCTTCTTGGCCTAAAGCCACTCTGAAATGGACCTGACACGTTGTTGATGAACGGCTATAGGCGTTCACACAATACTGCAGATAAGGTCGTGTATGCCGTGTCGATGTTAAAAAGACTGATCCCTCTGTAGTTGGGGCAGTTCAGAGGGTCTCCTTATTTGAGGATCGGACAAACCATGCTGAGGTGCCATTCATCGGGCATACTTTCGTCCGACCATATTTTACAGATGAGTTGGTGTATGCTCCTTACCAAGTCATCGCCTGCCGCTTGGAAGAGCTCGGTAGTCAGGCCATCTGCTCCAGCAGCTTTGTTTTGGACTTAAGGTTTGATATAGCTATCTTCACTTCATCCAGGTCGGATGCACGGAATTGTTGGTCATCATCGTACAGGTTGAAAGGTTGATTCGGTTGATTCTGCCTGACAGCGGTATTTTGTTCGTCATCGCCGTAATACAGTCTACAGAAATGCTTATTCCGAATCCTGAGCATCGACTGCGACTCAATTACGATGTTCCCTTGTCCGATGTTCTACAGGCTTCGGGTCGAAAAAAACTTCCGGACCTCATTCCTGGAGTAGCATCTCTCAATTTCGTCCACCGCGTGCTTCTCATGGTCTTTCTTTTTCCTCCTGAGAAGCCGGTATTCGTCTCTTCCCTTTTCCTCATAGAACTAGTGTAGAGCTAATACATCTTCCATGACTGAATGTACTTGCCGGAATTCGTTATCAAACCAGGAGAAGTGGCGTCTCTGATGGCTTTTTGACAGTGATGTCACTGGTCTTCGATGTTTGCTGCTGTCGGCAGTTGATCAATTGAGAGATTAGGAGAGTCTCGATCGGAAAAGTATTTGGCGATCTCTTGCGAATATAGCCGTCCGTCGTTTAAATTTCTCACAGCATTAGCTTGTCTTGGGGCTGTTTGGAATATCCAATAAACAAGCTAATGATTTGGGTTGATTTCTGTTCCTCGGAAGGTTCGGACATCCATAATACTGGAGGAGTCTCTTTGGTCGATTGCTATGTGGTCAATCTGGTTGACGGTTGATTGATTAGAAGTGCTCATAGTCCCCTTATTAACATCAAGATGTGGGAAAGTGTTTTGGCCCGCCACAAAATCGATTTGCCTGAATCTTTTATCTGTGGTGGTGTCATGCAGGCCATACCTTCCAACATCAGTACCATAGATGTCCACTCATCCTAGCTTTGCATTGAAGAGCTCAAAATAATTTTAATATCAAAAGCTCGAAGAATTTATCTTTGATGTCGTCGCATATAAGGCTTACGATACGAAGTGCTACAAGGCACTCGTTCGCATGAAGGAAATTAAAGAGTTTTTGCCTGCAACCAATCATAACATTCTGTTCTTTAACAAACTGGCTGATACTAAAGTAAATTTGGAGAATTCACAATTCTGCTATCTTTATCTTAATTTGATGCATTAGGCTGGTATTGCATTCCTTTGCAACAGTTTGACTTAAAAACCCATCGAATTGCAGTATCGGTCAGGAAATAACTTCCAATTTCATCAGAAAATGCTTTCAAAACCTTCTTTGTCATACTCCATCTGGGTTTTCTGAGAGACCAAATCTATTTAACTTGACTAGGTCGGGTCAGTTAAAGCAATTTACGTAAAAAATTTGATTATATCTCGAAAATGAGAAACAAAGTGCTTCTACTTTGTGCTGGATGAAAGCCCACCTTGCCGAGAAGAATTCCTTCTCTACGGTACAACAAAATGAGAAAACATCCAACATTAGACGTACACACAATTCTGAACGAAATATACTGCAAAACAGAACGATGCAGTTTCAATTTAACCCATTCCATCAGAAAATTGGGTCAATTCCACAACTATGATGACCTTAATCCAAACTGAAATTTATTAGTCCCCCAACTCTTGGCCTATAAATGTGGCATTACATACAATCAGAGAAGAAATTTCAAGTAAATACTCGTACATCTCCCCAACAACAGACCCCTTTCTTAAATTGGGTTGTCCTTTTTTATTCATTTTATTTTGTGTCATCTATATCAAATCACAACGGAGCTGGGTGGCCTACCAATTTGAGTGTACGCTCTCGACCTCAAAATGGATACCACCAGAATGCCAAAACCATTCCGACTTTCAACTACGAATACCATCTTCCCCCCACTAAAATGCGCCGTTGCAAGGCTAGGAATTTTTTTTCTCCCATTTTCAGCCCCTAGCTGTCACATCTGAAATGTCAAAAAAAAAGAGAAAAAAAAAGAAGTCCATGGAACCGAACAAAATTAAAGAGTCCTTGCAAGTGAAACATTTCCCATTATGTCTTCGTTATGTGGCAATGGAGTTGAAATGGGATAGCGCAAGGATGTCATGGTTTCGCAGATGCTTCCGGTGCCAAGGCGATTCCTACAAGGCCAAACCAATCGCAATTTAAATTCACTGCACTATTTATTAAGTTCCTTATGAGTGAGTTCGCTTGGTTTTCGGTTTGTTTTGGTCGTTTCCATTCCATCAAATGTACAAATAATTGAATAAATGTCCTTTCAAAGTCAGCGGGCCTCCCTCCTTCGCAAACCATCCTTTGGACCACCCTTTTGCTTGTGTTTATTTCGAAATTCGAATGCACAAAAGCTATTGTAATTGTATTAAGGGAACAAGCAGAAAACGGAATCCACTTAGCAGTCGTGTCGCCTCTAGACATAGCATACGAAATGCGAAATACGAAATACGAAATATGAAAGGAAATGGGATGAATGTACAATACAGTCGCAGACGTTTATCCTTGGCGAAGTTGGATGGAATTAAAAATAATGATGATTTTTGGATAAGGGACAGAAAACGATTTGTTTATGTTTCTGGTTCTGTTTTCGATCTCTGGCAGACATAACTCGTATTTTCAGGGATTTACTATGGGGCGAGGTAAATTGTATAAAGGCTTAAATTTGGAAAGGTTTTCATCAATTTTTTCAAACTTAAAATTGGAGGAATATGTTTATGGAAACTTCACAGACGCGTCCAGTTATTATTACTCGTAACACAACAATATCAAATCTTAAGGCGGCAAACAGTAATTCGAGAAATACCTTTGTCTAATTTTAAGTAAGAGCATATCTATCATCTGCGGATTGTATCCATTTTAGAGTGTAAAATTAGATAAGATTCAAGATTTCGGTAGATATTTTTAATAATTTCAAAACGATTCCAAAATGTAACCCGTGACTGACATTTTGACATTGACAGATCATATGAAAAGTTTGTGCGTTTGGATTGAAATACAAAATCGTTGTGTCCCAACTGAAAAACCTTCTACTGGTACACAACTGAACTCACTCATTACGAATGCAACACTGGGCGCATCCATTTCGTATTGATTGCGATTTGACAGTTGATATTTATGTTTCATTGTGACGTAAAAAGTTGTTGACATTAATTGCTTACAATCATGGAATGGAGAGACATCGAAAATTGCATTGTTGTAGTTGGCCTACTTAAATGCAACATGGAAAAAGGCGATATCTTTAGGACGTTGCGACCGTTTGGAATCACTCGCAATTTTGTCTATCGTGCTGTAAAGTAGTTTGAGGATGCTGGTAGAGTACGAGACCGTCAAAGATCGGGCCGTCCGCGCTCTGTGAGAACTCCGAAAGCGATTAAAGCCGTGAAGCAACGAATCGACCGTAAACCACTGCGAAAACAGAAAATCTTGTCGCGGGAAATGCAAATTTCGCAATAATTCTTGTCTCGCACTATCAAAGAAGATTTAGGACCAGCGCGTACAAGCGACACACTGGACATCTGCTCACGGCCGCATTGAAGGAAAAACGCAAGCGAAGATCGAAAGCGTTACTTAACCGGTACGCGAAGAACACTCACAGACAAATTCTGTTTGCTGACGGGAAAATCTTCACCGTAGAAGAATCGTTCAATAAGCAGAACGATCGTGTGTATGCTCGGTCATCCAGAGAAGCATCCCAACTCATCCCGAGGGTTCAAAGAGGACACCATCCCGCGTCTGTAATGGTATGTTGGGGAGTCCAAGACGTCTATGTTGAGTATCCTTTATGCATCACTTGCTTGTCTTGCCCTCGTCTACATCTTAACCCATTTTTGTCGCTTCGGCACTGACATCACGCTGCTTACATCAATTATACGAATATCATCAGCGTATGCGAGTAATTGGACGGACTTTTAAAAGATTGTTTGTCTTGTGCTTACGCGTGGCCTTTGCACTATTCTTTCAAGTATGATGTTGAAGGAAACACATGACAGCATATTGCCTTGTCTAAATCTGTTTTAGACATCAAAGGTCTCGGTGAGATCTTTACCGACCTTGATGAAACAACGATGCATTCTCCGTTGTCATCGTGTACAGACAGACGAGTTTGGAAGGGATGCCAAAACTAGACTTTCCTCTGTATAGCTCGTCTCTATATAGATGCTGTCATACGCGCTCTTAAAATCGATGAATAGGTGGTGTGTATCGATCTGAAGCTAATGGGTCTTCTCCAAGATCTGCCGTAATGTAAATATTTTGTTGATGGTGAACTTTCCAGGCCTGAAGCCACACTGAAATGGACCTATCAGGTTGTTGACGAACAGCTTCAGGCGTTCACACAATGCGGTCAGATAAGATTTTGTATGCGATGTTAAGGAGACTGATGCCTCTGTAGTTGGCGTAGTTTAGAGCTTTACTAAGACGTTCCCTAGTTTGTCTCTGTGACATATTTTTTACATTTTGGTAAAATTTCCGAATCTCATTTCTGGAGTAGCATCTCTTAATTTCTTCAATCGGGCGCTTCTCATGCCCTTACCTTTTCCTCCTGAGAAGCCGCTTTGTATGCGTCTTTCTTGCTGGCATTCGGCATGAAAACAGGGGTTTCGTTGTAGTGGTCGAGTGAAACCAAGCAAATCAGAGACGGCATCTTAATGGCTTTTGGCAATGATGCCACTGGGCTTCGACGATTGATGCTGACTGCAGAGGACCTCTTATAATATCCGGAAAACAACTTCAAAGTATCGGGTTTTCCAATAGGGACTTGACAACTTTGAATTTAATTTGTGAACGCACTCTTTCACTAATCATCAAACTGTCACTGTAGATTAATTCAGGAATATAAAAATTTTCTACCGAAATGCGGAGTCGGTGACTGCAACTTTAAGAGCGTTAATTCGAATTTTCGGTCGTAATTCTCGCCCTCGTAGACAGGCAATAACAAGTTTAGTGCAAAAATTTAAGTCTACATATTCGTTGTGTGATGTTGCCGTGTCAATGAGACAACAGGTTGGTCAAAATGTCAAAAATATCGGTGCCCTTCAGGCGTGCGTAGCGAACGATCCAAATCAGTCAATTCCACGGCGTTCTCAAGAATTGGGTATCGCTCAGACCACATTATGGTGTATTTTGCGTACGGATCATAGTTTACACCCATACAACATCAAGCTGACTCTAGAATTGAAGCCGATGGACCACTTGAAGCGACGTACGTTCTCCGATTGGGTTCTGGAGAAGATGCGCCAAGATTGTGAATTTCATCGCAAGATCATCTTCAGTGACGAAGCTCATTCTTGGCTCAATGGGTTCGTCAATAAGCAAAAAATACGTTATTGGTCAGATGAAAATCCAAATGTGCTTCATGAATCACCACTTCATCCACAAAAAATAACTGTTTGCTTTGGTTTGCATGCCGGCGGCGTTATTGGGCCATATTTTTTCATCGACGATAACAATCGTCACGTTATTGTGAATGGTCAGCGTTATCGCGCCATGATCACCGATTATTTTTGGCCTGAATTGGAAGATATAAACTAGGACGACATGTGGTTTCAACAGGATGGTGCCACAACTCACACAGCACACGTTAAAATCGATTTATTGAAAAGTAAGTATGGTGAGCGTCTTATCTCAAGAAATGGGCCAGTCGATTGGCCGCCTCGTTCGTTCGATTTAACGCCGATTGACTATTTTCTGTGGGGCTACGTTAAGTTATTGGTTTATGCCAACAAGCCGACGACGTTGGAAGAGCTCAGAGCCAACATTGAACGCGAAATAGCGGCCGTTTCGGCCGAAATGTGTGGCCGAGTCGTTGAAAATTGGGTCCAACGAATCGACCGCTGCAAACGTGCCCGCGGTGGCCATATAAACGAAGTCGAGTTCCATTCGTAAATGTTTTGATTGTACTTCAAGCCGATAATAAAGTTTTTGAAATATATCAAATGGCTTGCGTTTTATTTAAAAAAAAAGTTGTCAAGTCCTTATTGGAAAATATCCGAAATATTTTTATTTTTCGATTCAAAAACGGCCACTGAACTTTAGGTGTATGTTCGGGCCTGCCCCCCTGCCCACGTTCACTCGTCAAATCGTAAGGTACATGATTAACACTAGTCTATATTTAGTGTCAAATTGACACACATTTTTTTTTTCAAATAAGCGAAACTCCTAATAATTGTAGTGCTGTTGCCAAACGCAAACGGCTCACCGGACTACTTTCCCGTCTAGTTTGCGTAAACAAAAAATTGTTGTCGCCAGAGGGCTCTGAAGGCTTGTAGAAGAGTTATTACATATCTGATGTTTGGTGTCAATTTGGCACAATGTGCTTAAACCCTCAAATAAGGTTCTTCGCGCCAGTGCTGTGACACTTAGTCCGTTCTATTGTGCAACCTTTTGCTGTGAATTATTTCAGATTTTTTTTTTTCAAACAATTACTGCAAAATGTCTGACTATGAGCGATTCTGCGAACAGCTTGTACAGCAAACCGAAGACAGCGATGATCTGCCCGAATTCTCGGAAGATGATACAGATTATTCACCAAGCGAGACTGAAAGTGATTCCGAAGATTATGACAGTGACAACAGTGATGTTGATTTTATTGGAAAATAAATGCGTTTGGAAATCGCTGTTGAACCGGACAACGATCTCAAGTCGAAAGACAAGAAAATTCAGTATGTGCGCGATCCAATGCCACCATCAGTCTCGACAATAGATTTCGCTTCTCGTCAAGGATTGTTTTGAGTTTTTTGTTTAGACGCTCTCATTTGAAATTTCTGTAGGGCCAACATCATTTGCGAAATCTCGCATTATCAGTCCAGTGACTGCGTTTAGAAATGACCAATTTATACGATGTTCACAAGCATTGCGTCACGTGAAAGCCGGTTGATGTGTCTGAAATGTGCGCCTTTTATGGACTTTTGTTGTTGGCTGGGGTATATCGGTCGAAAAGCGAAGCAGCTTAGCATGGGCCACCAATTTTTCGCAGGGACAATGTCACTTATTAGCTTTCGATACATTAGCTAGTCTATACGATTCGATAACCGAGAAACTCGGCATAATGTTCAGCAGAGTATTAGCGATAAACTGGCGCCTATTCGCGATTTGTTCGATCTGTGGGTCCAGCGCTTGAAAGTTATGTTTGGTCCTAGCAATTTTCTGACCGTCGATGAGCAACTGCTGCCTTTTCGTGGACGATGCAGTTTTCGACAGTACATTTCGTCTAAGCCTGGAAAGTATGGCATCAAACTTTGGATTCTGGCCGACGCAGGATCGTTGTATGCCTACAATATTCAAGTCTACGTTGGCCGTAACAGAAACTTTCCAGCAGAAATCAATCAAGGTAAGCGTGTTGTTTTGGATTTGTGCAAAGGTATTTCTTCTTCGTGTACATGCCTTTATTTTTCTCTGATCTGTGATTGTTTTCCATTTTTAGGAATGAACGGACTTGTGACAATTTTTTCTACTCGAGCTGAAGAAGCAGCAAATGATGATTGTCGGCACCATAAGGAAATTCGCAAGAAGATACCGTCAGCGCTGATTGACATGATACGAAAAACAGTGCTGCATACTGAAATCGACTACAACCATGCAGATTGTTTCATGATGGTGTCATACATGCCCAAGAAAAATCGCTTCGTAACTTTGCATTCGACGCATCATGTGGCCGTCCACTTCGATCCAGTTGACCAGGCAAAAAAGCCCAGCATAATTCACTTTTACAATAAAACGAAGACTGCTGTCGACACTCTCGACCAGATGGTTGGCACTTATCGGCACTTTTTTTGACTCTACAATCTGCTCTAAAAAACCTTGGGTCCAATTGACACCAAACATCAGATTAGTTTCGCAAAACTAAATATAGACTAGCGTTAAGCTAGTGAGAACTCGTGGTGGATGAGCTGTATATCTGGTGTAACACTTTCGCTGCCATTCGGGATGCTTATACTACAAATATGTTAGTTTCCAGCTATCATTTGACCTGCCTCCCTTTTCATGGAGGACGAGTTTCCATAGATAGAGTGCAATGGATATCTGTCTACTTAACTACGAAACTTTTAAGCGAAAGTCACACATCGTGACATTTTCAAAGTGCCATCAAGTACAAATGAATTTAAGATAAGCGACGATGTGGTTTTATCGAGAGGGCCAGGATTGTTCACTTAGTTCGTATAAACTATAAGCATCTAGTCGGATTACATTCAATGTTATCCTGCCATTAGCAGTACGCACTTACCCGAGAATATGACGTGGCTTTGCTGCAAAAATTGAAGCAATTTCCTTGTGCTTCTAGCTAAGAACAACATCTGGAAGACTATCTCTTTGGCATGTAATTGCATCCTTTGTTACACGGCGTTTTTTTTTTTTTACTCTAAGCTAGAAAGATATTTTCCATTATCCTCTTACATTCAGCATCAGAGCGTTTACAAAAAATCCTTCATTCGTTTTTTTTTTTTCAAGTATCTAGCCATCATCGTCGTCGTCATTTTCGTTGTCGTCGACGATGCTATCATGATAGGGTTTTCGCCGTTGGTAATGGCAATAGGATCCTAATTGTCGCTATCTTTGACGTTCATCTAAAGTCATTTGCCTTGTGGAAATTTCGTCATTATTTTGTCGTTTCATTTTGCAATTTTTCGTTTTCTGCTTAGGTACAGTACTGTGATCCAAAGGACATTCATCTGTTTGCGAATATGCGTAGACAATTCCAACAAAAACGACACGATTCTCACTATTTTTTAAAAAAATCTCAGAGCACAGCTTGTCATAAGAGGGAATACGTATACTTTGACACTTGTGCTTTGTGGTATCCTTCAAGACGTCATCCATCATGCCAAATGAGATTCAAGTAGAAGCGTGACAAATTTTTTGTTTTTCCATTCATTTATTTCTTTTCCCCTTTTTATTTTTCATACTTCCCATATCATTCGGTTATTATTTGAAAGGTGAACGATCCGTGTATCCCAGTATCTGTGTGTACTCGCGTGCTCTACTATCCATGATTCTATGCATCTTCACATGCCGTCCGTGTTTCTTATTGCGCCATTATCCTTGCTTTTATATGCAGGGTAATAGCTTCAACTAACAATGGAAAACATGAGGAGGAAAAAAGGAATTCGTGCAGGATATATCACAATTGTTAAGACCCGTCGGCTACGGAGACAGTTGCACGTTCCTTATGCCGGTATGAAAGTATTTGTGATTTAGCTCATCTTTTAGTGTTTTTTTAGGGGCTAAGACACAAGTGGTAGGATTAAGCAACAACTAAATCTGCAGAGATTGTTAAACACTAAATATATAGGAAAAGATTGCCAGAAATTTGTCTCTGGCAGAATGAGGACAGAAGGGTGAGACACAATGTCAGTATTTTCATATTGTTAAGATTAACTTTTAAGACTAAGGGTAAAGGATTCAAAGTTATTTGCACTGAAACTTACCTTAGGCTTCTTGAGAACTGGGTTATGTTAGCTGATATAGTAAGTCTATGGCGAAGAAAAAAAAATTAAAACCCACTCTGGATTAAGCTATTTAGGATATGTTGCAAGGAGTAGAAATAGGTCTCAGATTTCCATTTAAAAAAAAACACGAAATCCACTTTTAAGACTTTTAAGATGATCAAGTTGTTTAATTCAGGAAGAAAGCAGCTTAAAAGTGCATACCATTGCACTAAGCAAGGGATGAAATTTAAGTATCTTCTAAATCCATGCAAGTGGTCATCCCACAATCTGAGCAAACAAGGTTCTATTAAGCTTATATCCAAGTCTATAATAATAAATTCTTGCTCTACTCTATTGGATTTTCTTAGACCTCAAGTTGGCCCTTTTATCCATGCTGCTATTAAGTTTTCAACATACGGCTGAGCACGGCCAAATTAAACTGCCAGGATCATAGTTTTCTGTATCGCAGTTTTGGTGGCTTAAAATCCATAATAAGATGGTGAGATGCGATTTGGAATTTGAGGGCTTATTCTAAAATCATCATTAATCCTAAATTTTGATCAAGAATTACAGCAGTTAGGACAAAACAGTCGAAACAACATTATAGGCGATTGCATCTATAGCAGAGAAAGTATTAAGGGCGACACGTTGACGAGACCAGACCGACCATTCAAAATGTTTTTCTTCTTCGGAACCCAGCGGCATAAAAACCAGGGACTCCGTTCTTCTGACATGCTTTCGTTTCACAATATTTTAGAGAAAGTTTGGTGCATGTCCATTAGAAAATCACTTTTGTAGCTAGCCCCTTAGCATTAGCAGCAATGCAAGGGTTAGGCTTAGATATGGTAATCATCACGTCATCGAAATTGAGTGACAAAATTGCTGTCAATCATCATTAAGTTTTCTTAAAATGTTTCTCCAATTGTTTCCTTGTTCGTCTTTGCAGGCTTTTATCCAAACTTGTTGACCTGGTGTGTTCTTTTAACATTTTTTGAACAACATCTCTCAATTTTCATAATCTCACAGTTGCACCCCCTTTCTTCTGTTTGAGAATCTGGTGCCAGTCCTTTATTTTAAACTGATAAAACTCCCGAGCGACTCTAATCCCTCGTTATAGTGCTGGTCTACATGCATTGTCCTTCCTTGCATGCCTCGGCTGACATTATCTACCTAGTCCTGCCATAAGTTCTGTTACAAATATAAATCGCTATAAAAAAAACCAGTAAACACAATATTGGTTGTTAAAAAAAAAATTGAATTCACCCGAAGTGACTGCATTTTGCTTTAACACAAGCTTCCAAACAGGGTAACTATTGGGCTATAGCGGCACGTACGGTTTCCATATAGATCGTCGACGTTGCTCTGGTTAATTCTGGTTTAAGGCTTCTCAATTTTTGTGGGGTGTATTGCAGGCTATGTTCTCCAATTCTGACAACGAACCACCCAGTGGACTTAGATTTGGACTCCCCGACAGCCAATCTTCTGCTGCTTTAAATCCAGGAATATTGACTCTGAGCCACTCCTTCGTAGTTTTTGCTTTGTGCGCTGGAGTTCTCTTGAAAGATCCATCTGTACCCAAGGCTTTTGGTCAAACCCTTCACAGCACCATCTAGCACATCTTCTTGTCAAACCTTTGCATCAGTATTTACGTCTTTTTCAAAGAAATGGAGGGATGTGACACTATGGTGAGAGACCCCCAACCAAACTTTTACGGTAGCAGGATGATGTCCACGTTGAACCCTTGGAACAACCTCTTTCGCTTCCTTAGATGAAGTATATTTTATCATTTTGTTTGTTGAAAACTTCTTCCAGGGTAAAAATTGTTTCATCCGTAAACAGAATGTTTTCATGGCCATTGTCCGAGTGAAAATTGCAAAAGTCGCTTGCATCTTTCCAGTCTAGTTTTTTTTAGTTGAGGAGGTGGCGCGATAGTTAGCTCATTGGACTATCTCGCAGAGAGTTTGGGTTCGATTCCTTGTTGGGTCACCAACAATTTTTCAAATCGCCATCACCATTTAGGCGGGCAATGGCAAACTCCCCGAAGTAAATTTGCCTACAAAAAAGCTTCTAAGGAGTGCCGTTCAGACTCAGCGATAAGCCGTAGCCCCCGCTCAGATGTGACAAAAATGACAACATGAGCAACACAAATGAGTGTCAAGAAGCTAGGCCATGGCCCATACCGGGCTGCCAGGGCCACAGTGTTTTTTTGTGCAGCAATCTTTTTTTATTTATCTGCATTCGTAGATTGGCCACAATGAGTAAATGATGGTTCTAAATGCGGAGAGCGAAAGATTGCTAAAATGACATTTTACTACAAAAAGAATACGATAAGCCTGAATTCGTTATACGAAGCTATATTGAATTGAACGCCATACAGCTAAGAAAAGTTGGCCCAATGGGTTACCCTAACTTGGGATGGATGTTGGCTGTCAATTTCTGTCATTTACTGGACTTAATTTTAATTTTAGTCATGGAGTCGTTTACCACGATTTTTGTTATTCAATCTTCTTATGAATATGGGGGATCTGTAAAAGTAACATTTCGTAAAATTAGTTATTTTTTCAGTCAACATAATTGCCCTTGTGAGTCCGGAATTTGAGCAAAGGTGAAGAGTGTTGAAGAAACTGATATGGTATCCATATCAGCATGGTTGGCCAGCATGAAAATGCCAAAACATCACGAGCGAAAGTGTTTAGAACCAGCCAGCCACCTCAATTCATCGCCGATCTAAACAATTTCGCTTCACTTGCAAGTATGGCACTTTACGGCGAATTTTTAAAGTTGTTTTTCATTAGCACGCTCATTAAATCTAAATTTCACAACAATTGAAGTCTTTGGACCATTTACGCCGAAGCGACCATTTTCGGATGCATAGGCAAGTAACAAAAGAAAACTGTCGTTTCTGGGGACCGGAAAACCATACGAGAATTATGGAAAACCAAAGCATCAAAAACATAGTCCCGGTATGCCGTGGACTATGGGTTACCAGCATCACTGGACCGTATTTTTTCGAAGATCAGGCTGGAGAGAAAGTAACAGTGAATGGAGAACGTTACCGCAACATGCAGATTGCAGATGATCTGGATCGATCGCTGGATTCAACAGGATTCTGCTATCGCCCACACAAGCCATCAATTAATCCATTTATTGCCTACGAAATTTGAAGATCGTTTGGCCTCAATGGTCATGCGATTTAACATCTTTAGACCTCTTCCTGTGTGGTTATTTGAAGAGTAAGGTCTATGCCAATAACTCAGTGACAATTCAGGACCTCGAACATACCATCGAAACTGAAGTCGCTCCCATTTACCCACCTATTCTTCAAAACGTCATGGATAGTTTTGACCTTCGGATGGTCACTTGCAACAGAAGTTGTGGTGGTTAATGAACAATGTTGTGTTTCATTCACAATTGCCATAGATATAACTTTATTAGTTCATGGCCACACAATCGTGGCATGTCGGGCGAAACAGATAGATTTTTAGTAATTTGGAAAGAGAAAGGTTGATTGCACCAAAAATCATCTTCAAATATGACTTTCTTCCTGGGCATGAATGTTTCGTTTCCAAATCATATCGTCTTTGACGTAAATTTTCATTTTGCAAGTGTTGCGATACGGGAAAGATCTCATTAGGTGAATGCAACAAGTTGTATGAATTTTTTTTCTAGTGTTCAACGTTTAATCTACATATAAATACGTGCTGCCCATTTTTTGTCGTACGCTTATAGACCGTTCCACTCAACCGAATGGCATGATACTTTCACCATTGGAAAGGTAATTTCGCTTAGATGTGCATTTTTTTTGCCAAACGGTTGAGTAGAACCTTGGTAAACACAGGTACAAAATTAGGTTATTTTACAACATATTTTCAATTTTACGTAGCTTACTGACAGAAAAAAAAAGATATTTTCAAGTTTGCTAGCCTTTGAAAGTCAATAGTAAGAAGGAAAGATGTTAGGGATAAGTGTATAGTCAAATCGTTTTTGTGCGTGTGGTTCTACATAAGGAATTTGTTTGACTGCTTTGGCTTATTAAATGTATTGTTTTAGTAAGTTTGTACTACGATTGCCCTACTCTAAGTGAAATAGACTCTAAACAAAAGGAAAAAAAAGGAAACACACTGACGAGTGACGACATTTTTCTTTTGTATATTTGTGTATTTGATAACCGTCGAATTTCGACGACGTGCGAGCCTAGTTTAAAATAAAATGACAAGCTAGACCGGTAAACAGACAAAGGAGCTAATAACTCTATTTGAACAGTATCTAAATCTGTATCAAATTCATAATGTGGATGATAAGAATCGTTTAAAAAGAAGTGCAAATTTAATGGAAATTGCAAATTTGATGTCATCCAAACAACCTTCTGCACTCCAACCCTTCCTAAATAATTTAGAGGTTGAAATGAAAATGCTGACGGATGAAGATCTGATCAGAGAGACAAGGTGGAAATCATCCGTGAAGCACAGGAAAGACAACCGGTAATCTACAAAACCATGGCACCGACATCAACACCAAATAGAAGACAGAGGCCCGAAATACTCAGCGTAGAGCTTAAGAAAAACTTCAGAAGCCGCTTTTTGTCGCAGAATACCGATGACGAGGCTTCAACGTCTTCATCTTCATCTGAGATGGAAGATGTCTTCTATGGATCCGATTCCATGTAATGTTCGGAAAATAAAAAAATAAAAATGTATAATTTGAATTTTACATGTATTTTGAATATTTGCAGGTATACTCGTATACATAGGTAGATTCTGCCATGGGAGTTGCCCTTCTTCCGTGAAATATGGTGCGAATTCATTTCGAATTGCAGCATACATTTGGTGGGGTTTCCTTTGCACACCTGCAGTGTTGAACTCTGATGGTATATATAGGCTCGGACCTTCACTTGTTGAAGTCACGTATGGGTTACTGTTTTCAATCAAAAAGTTATGTAGAGCGCAGCAAGGTTTAACTATAGACTTCACTTTTTCCGGCCACAAATGTATAGTTGTTTGCAAAACCCTATTTATACATTGCCGAAAAAAAGGCGAAAGTTAAATTTTTTTGCTGATTTCCATAGAAGAATGCGGATATGGTCGTTTGCTTAGTTAGTAGTGGCTTTACACAGTCCAAAATTTTAACAAAACAGTCTTCTTCCATTCTCAGGTACCGCCTATAAGCATCTTCATCCTCTAAACGAAGCTCGTCATGAAGAAATCTGAATGCACCCCTTTATTTTGTCTTCTGAATCTCCAGGATTTAACCCATTCTCTCTTTTTTCTTTCCTCATTTGTTGTTTTATTTTCGTTTTCTGCTGCAAAAAACAATATAGCAGCGGTTGCATGCAGTATTCCTGCTTCTGCCAATAAATTTTCTTCGTTATCGCTCATTTTGTATTTCACAAATAATCACTGCAAACCAGAAACTTCCAAATTGACCTACTCTTCGCAAAACGAATGTTCGAATGGTTCGTTTCAGATTTCACTGTTCCTCTATCTGTAGAAAATTCTTTCGTTCCAATGATGCCACTTCGTTCAATGGCATGCCTTTCAATTCCACGCTTGTGTGGCCAGGCACTTAGACAATAAAATCTTAAACTGATTTCGCAACGAATGTTTATTTATTTTAAGGAAAATTTCCACACCAGCTGTTGGGTCACCTTTTATGAAAGACGATTTAATATTTTTTCAAAACCCCTGTTGTCAATTCTACTTTGACATTTTTGAAGTAAACAGATACTTCTAAAAGCGGAATAATTGTAACAAAGCAGCCGTCATGCTGAAAATATCGCAGCTGTGGTTGGAGATGTGGCAGAAGACCCCGATGTATCGACGCGACCACGCAATTGGGCATCAATCGGCGATCTTTACAAATAATTTTGGTAAAAGGCTGTAAGATGTTCCCTAACATAGTGCAGACAGTGCATCATCGAAAATCGTAATGGGCACAAAGAGCCCCCGCACCCGCTGGTTTGCTGTTTACGCTGGAGTCGCCATCGTGCCTTATTTTTCGAAAACGTCTCAGGTCAAACCACTATTGTGGACGGCGAGCGTCACAGAGCCACGCTTAATGATTTTCTCTTCCCCCAATCGGATCAATTGGAACTGGAGACCTTGTGGTTCAAACAGGATAGATCAACGACGCATACTGCACGAGCTACAGATGTCACATGTGTTTAACGTAGGTGCCTGCCGTGAAGGCTTAAGCCTACGGTGCGTCTTCGCACAAGATATCAAAACAACGCGTTGATCAGCGCCCTTCGGTTGATAAAGATACCACCACCAGTACCAGATTCGAAGTCGTGTGTAAGGCACACGTAGCAGGCTACGACATATGCTCAACGATGAGATGTCCAAGCACCACTTGTTCTACTCTCCCCGTGACTTTGGGTGTAAACCACAGCCACCACGATACTCCCACAAGGGAGCCAACTCCTAGGTCAGGCTGGAAACAATAGTTCCAGGGGCCCCTGACCTCCCGTGGTACCAGAATATAGCTTCCGGTCGAACTTCGCAACCTTGCGGTCACTTTCAGTTGGGCACCTCACTGCCCAGGACTGGCAGCCTTTACCTCAATTATACTACTCAATCAACCCGCTAGCTCTCTACTGCGTCTTCTAAGAAATACTTCCCTTGCAAAGCTACAGGCTCTTTCGAACCATACGGTGTCAGTTAGAATTCCACTGACATCGTAGGTCCCACCATTGAAGGTGATGCCCATAGCATGCAAGTCCCTAACTTCTGAATAATATGGGCACTCGCAAAGAACGTGCAGCCAATCTTCATGGGAAGCTCCACATGAGCAATTTGCCGAGCCGCTAAGCCCCCTTTTATGCAAAAACGCATTAAGGGAGCCATGCCCGGTCAACAAAAAGCCCAGGCTGAGGTTAAAGTTCCGTTCAGGAAACCTCTGCATGGTCAGCACATCCCTAAGAAAGCTGTAAGTAACCCTGCTATTTTCGCTAGCTTCCCATCTAGATTGTCATCTAGATATCACGCATGCGTTAAGCAAGGCTTTACGCTCCCTCCGGGATAGGCCTTCCACTTCCCTCTGGGGACCCAATCTTGCTCGTTTAGCGGTAGACCTTTTCTGATCTTGAAGGCAATACCACGACGTATCGCCTCCAGATCGAGAGGTGGCACTCCCAACAAGACCTGCATTGCCTCTGTGGAGACAGTGCGGCACACAGGTAGGCAACCAATCAATGCCACTCTTTGGTAGGCCAAAATCTGACGGCAGCAATCATCATTCGTTACCGCATCGTACCACACCGACGCTCCATAAGTTGCACAGGCAACTAGAAGACCGTCGTATATGACACGAACGGAACGCCTGTTCAGCCCCCAGTCAGATCGCAGAATGCGCCTCACCTGGCCTACAGCACACAACATGCGTTTCCGCATTTGCTTGAAATGAGGCATGAATTTCATGCGCTCACCCACCGTTATGCCCAAGTACTTGACCTCAGCCACACACTTAATGCTAACGGCATTCATGTGGATCAAAGGGTTCCGACGTCTCGTTTTCAATTTGCCCTTCAGCAACATTGAAACAGTCTTCTCCGTTGACACCTTGACGCCAACGCTTTCTCCCCATGCAGAGACGATTGAAAGAGCTCTTTCTCCTACTTGTTCCGCAAGAGCCCTGGACGGATCCTCAAGGATAAGGAGCAGGTCGTCTGCATAAGCGCAGCTGCACGAGCTACAATCAATATTCTGAGGGCTGCATTTCCGGGTCGCATATTCTCTCCTTTTGGCGATTTGCACTGGCTGGCAGGATCGCCTGATTTCGCCATTCCAGACTTCTTTTTGTGAAGTTTTTTGAAGTCACTAGCTCAGACCCTCGAAGCTCTCAAAAATTTGAGTACCCATCGCCGTAAGTTCTGGCAAGAGTGATGGAAAATGCCATAAATCGGGTCCGAATGGTAATCAATTCTGGCGGCGGCCATTAAGCCGATATCATTTTTTCGACTTAATTGAACCAAATTTAACACATCGAATAAACATCATCCAAAAGCAGAACCAACGTTTTTCATTCGTAAAAAAAATTACCACTAAGGAACATCGGGTGACAATTTTTGTGCCACTTTGTCAAACAATTTATCGGTTCTATCTACCTTCGAAGTTGTTGAAAATGTATCTCGAATATTAAACCAGGGCTTATCGTTTACATTGACTCTAGCATATTTATCTGAAAGTCAAAAATATTGTTTGTGGATGTTTACTCAATGACACATTGTAACCAACGATTGCTCAGTTTAACTTCATATGCGCTTCCGAAAGTGACCATCAAATTTCCGGGGATTGAATTCCCTTTGACGAAATATGAAATTTTTATTATGAAACTTGCATTCTACGAATAAAAATTTTTTATAGCTTTCACTTTACGAGTATGAATATCAAATCGCAGTGAAACCCTAGCACTACGAGTATTAAAATTCTTTAAATCTACTTGTACATACGCATGCTGGTAACAAAGACCGCCCGGGCAATGACCATTCAAGGAACTCTTGAGGACACTCGTGTTTTGCTGTAATTAAATTTATCTCTTGAAATACAATAAAATGTATCCACATGCTCCATAGCTGGTCCCATCCCAGAATAACCACAGACTCAGACCCAAATCCAGACCCAGACCCAAACCCAGGCCTACAATAGATTCATTCTATACTTCCACCACTGGCATAAACAAAATTGAAGTGAAGCCTCCTTGCTACCGATACTCACACATAAATTCAACTCTGGATTAAAGGGAAACTGAAATAAACTACTGAATTATGCAGGGTTGTTTGGGAGGCTCGCTCCTGTATTTAGGTACTTTTTTGCGGTATCCGGTTGGACTTGTGTACTGCCTCTGTGGTAGTGACCTTTAAAAAAAAAAAAAAAATTAAAAACACACAGGGAGAGGAGAGGAACACAACAAAAAAAAAGAACGGAAATTTTAAATTGCTTCAGCATGACCATTAAAAACGGAGAAGAACACCGATTGGGAATGATCCTGCACCTTCCCACATGACTGCTGACTGTTCGGGAGGTAATTTTAAAAGTCACTCGGAGCTGGCGGCTGGATTGTGGGTTCCAGATTCTTATGGGGCTTTGGTTAGACTTTCCACTTTCCACTTTTTCGTTATACGTTTTTATATCCTCTTTTTTGTTTTTTTTTTTCTTTTTTTTTTGGTTTCAGTTTTGTTAATGGCAGTGGTTGGTGTAGTGATTGTACCTGAGATTTATTTTTTTCCAGTTCCGTGTTTTGCTTTTATAAAAATTCTCTTTAGGAGGATCTGTGAAATGTTTATTGATGGAGTCTATTTTTTTTTTCTAATTTTTTTTTTTTTGTTTTTGTGAAAGTGTAGGATGACTGGTATTTGGGGATTTGTGGCTCTCAACTTTGGTCAGTGGAAACAATTTAAGTTTGTTTTTTTTTTTTTTTTTTTTCTTAACAAAAATAAACATTTTGTGGGCATAGAACTTCAATAATTTCTTCTTTTTTTGTTTTTTTCTTGGAGTGTAATCACATTTAATATCCTTACATGGACTAGGATATGACCCCTCGGCGATTGTTGTGGTAAAACAATTGAAAGAAACATGTTCGAATGGTTTACATTGAGTTATTGCTTCGAAAATACTTAAAAGACGATATCTGTAGATATGATCATAATTAGCAATCTAGGCACGTTCATTCCATTTCGCCACCATGAGGGGTCGCAGACTTTAATACTTTGCTTTTGTAGGACAGCTACTCTCTTTGCTCATATATTTCTAGATTACATTCAATTTTGTTTAGTATATAAGATCCAAGAACACTTCTTATCCTTTTATTAACCCTTTCCTCGTTATACGAACTTATGCGTAACGAGTTTCCCATTTTTACTGCATCGCTGCTGCTCCGCTTATGGGGTTGGCTAATGTCGCAGACCGCAGAACGCGTCTACATAATGCTCGGTCCTGGATCGCTTCAGTGGTAAGCCCCAGGCGTTGTTGCGCATTTGCCATCTGAGAAATAAGATCCAAGAACACATGCCTGAAGTACAACAAAGAAAGCCGTTTTGGGGTAGTCCGCTAAAGTTGCCCTAGTTAACCCAAAAAAAAAAAAAAAAAACTAAAGTTAACACAACAAGAAGATTGTAATCTCTTTAAATACATTTTTCTACTTTTGTTTTGTCTCTGGGTGTTGACGTTGTTTGTGTATCCGAGACCTGGTTATTTCCTGAGTTTGAAAATAACGTCAATCAAGTAGATAGTTACAAGCTTTTTCGAGGTGTGATCGAGTTGGTCGAATGGGTGGGAGCTTGGCTGTTTATTGCCGGAACGGATTAAAAGGTAATATCGTCTGCAAATCTAGTGCTAAAAGTACTTCGGACTATCTGTTTCTTAATATCACATGTTCTACTTTGAGAGACCCATAGGCCGAATAGGAGTATAGACATTTCACCTGTTTTCAGCACATTAGAAGGGATCCTTTGTCTGATATTATTATCTGTGGTGATCTAAACTGCAATTTGCTAAGCGGACGTTCTTCTGCCTATCTGCCTATTTGACAGAAGAATTTTGACCTAACCCCAGCTAACGTGTCGACAGCTACTCACTTTTCGAATGATTCTGCCACTCTTCTTGATGTGTTATTTGTACGTGACTCTGATAAAACCTTTCTTAATAGGCAACTGACTGCGTCAGGACTCTCAAAACACGACTTGATATACCCAACATATGACATGCAAGACCATAACTATCTATAGGGATTATAAAAACCAATATTAACGGACCAACGTTTTTGAAATGCAATGGGAAAACATTTATCATATGTCGTCAGTTAATCAGCAGATACATTTTTCCAAGAACACTTTTTGATCAATACGTTCTGTTAAGACGTTATACCTGCAGAAGTAGCTTCCCTACCTGGGTTAATAGATATATTTTTAGATTTGATACAAAAACGCAATATTGCATATACTCTTTGGAAACGATATAAACTCCAGTAGCTCTACGATATTTATCGTTATCTTCGCAGCTTCATTGTCCTACGGATCATCAAAACTGCTAAGCGACTTTACTATGAAGATTTTTTGAATCCTGATATTAGACTGAAAAGAACATATGGAAAAAGCTAATGGGAAACAGCGACTGTGTGTACCTACTGAAGTAGATTGTGATCTCCTCAACTCGCGATTTGTTTCTGTTGCTCCACCACCAATACAAAATCATAAACCTATGCGGTTTATAACTTATTCAAACGAAACAAAAGTTGGTATAGAACAATTTAATTTTACTCGTCTAACAGATGAAGATGTAAAAGATCCGGCTGTATGCCGGATGCAATGCAACAAGTCTGGATGAAATAAATCCCAAATTCATAATGCTTCTTCTTCCTTTTATCTAAAAATACATAACGCACATATTTAGCACTATAATGAATACCTGCGAGCATCCATTTTATGGAAAAAGACAAAAATACTTTCGGTAGATACCGGGACATACAGTATGTGACAAAACTAAAGCAACTTTTATAAATCTACTTGTCTTTCTACTTGGCACGAGAACAAAAGGATAAGTAAAACGATGTAAGCTAAAACTTTAAACATAAAGATACTTCAAATATTCTTTCTTCAAAAACTGGCCATTCCAGAACACACACTCCGGCGACAGTTAACCATTCAGCCACGAGCTTAGACTTGTGTTGGAATATCCAGCGCAAGGGCATGTTATCATCCGCGTATGGGTACATAATGTCCTCCATTATATTTTTGTACCCTTGAGCGTTTAAAATGTCAGTTGTTTGGTGGATAGGCCCCATTCCCTGTACGGAGAAACCACCCCACACCATGACATTGCCCCCACCGTGTTTTGCTGTGCCATGGCAATATTTTGGGTCTAAGCCTTTTCCTTTTGGTCGTCTAGGGTGCGCGCCTACATCTGATCCCTTGATGTTATATTTGGATTCATCTGACCATAGCACTGTTCTCCATTTCTGTATCGTCCAGTTAATGTGTTCTTTCCCAAACTTTATGCGTGCTATCCTTTTTTTTTTTTGACACAAATGGTTTCTTTGCAGGCCTATAACACTTAATAACCAAATCGTCACACCTTCTGCTTGCAGTTCTTGGATGAATGCGGAGACCCAAGTCATTGACAACTTTCCGTGAAGATATTTTAGGATATTTTTTGAACTCCCGCACTATGCGTTGATCCTGCCTTGCCGTTGTTTTTCGGGGTCTACCGCCAAGATGAATTGTTTGTACTGTCCCTCTCTGTTGAAGTCGCTTAATTAAACGACAAACAACTGATTTTTCCATGGAATACTTAGAACAAATATCTTTTTGTTTCATTCCACTAAGGAAATCTTCAATAATCTTATTTTTAAGTTCATTTCCAAAATTGTCTATTTATTATTTTTGATATGTAAAACATTTTAAAACAAATAGAAATTTGATATTTTTTTAACAAATAATATTTGAAGTGTTATAAAGACGAAAAGTTGTGTACAGAAATGACTTTTCATCATATTTCTTTTATTAAGCAATGGTAGGAGGTAGAATATTAAAAGTTGCTTTACTTTTGTCACACACTGTATGTTACCATCACAAAATAAGATGGTTTTCGAATATAGACATATTCTTCTCTTACCGTTTTTATCCAAAGTATTCGCAAAGGCAATTCTTAAGCATATGCTAGCACACTTAACCGGCTTTCGTGCAAGAAGAAGTTGTAAAACTCCACTTTTACTTGTCGTCCTTGACATTCGGAGAGTCATGGACGTAAATTCTACCAAAATTCTTAATGCTATTGGATTTTTCAAAAGCGTTCAACATAGTGGACCATATTCTTCCCGGCGGAATGTTTGGATTTTCTTCACTTAAAGTCAAACTTATGCACTCCTATTTAACAAACAAATAAGGTTCCATCCTCGGGCCGTAATTGTTTTCCCTCTTTGTGAATGAACTTCCTCGAATAGTAAAAAACTGTCATGTACATATGTATGTTTATCGATGGTGTCAAACTATACCTGTGCTGTCCTTTAGATAGGATTAATATTGCTATCGAAGACTTGAGTGGAGACTTACAAATTATTCAACAAAGACCGTTAACACTCAACTTGTCTCTAAATCTAAAGAAACTTGAGTTATCTAGCTTTCCGCCTATAAAACTAGGACAATCTTCCATAGAATACGTTCACATGGCTAGAAACTTGGACCTAATCTTTAATGACAATGCAAATTGGAATGACCATGCAGCAGTTATGATCGGAAGAGTCTGCAATGACCTACGTTTTCTATGGACTACACTAAGCTCTGTGCGCATCAAAACTAGGATGCAATTAGTCAAAATGTGGCCCTCACCTATTTTGCTCTGAAGAATTTTAAAATGTGCATCTTTGATAAACGTTATTTTGACCATATATCTAGCTACTCCGAACTGATAACGGTCTTTGGTTACTTCCTGAAACTTCTACTTAAGAGCATCACCTAAGGAAAGCTCTTCATCAACTGCATTGAAGCTTATTCACTTGACATATGGTCACGTTCCTATATCCTTAAACAGGCGCTTTTCGCGTGTTTTTTTTTCTTCCTTAGAAACCGATGTTTTTCTCTCCCAGACCATCAGTTGCGGCCTTTATGATGGTTTTTTTGGCATTGATGCCACTCATTAATCTTCAGCATTTGAAGTTAGTTTAAGGTTGTCGCGATAGGCAAAAATTCCAGCGGCTTGTCGCAGTTGCAGTCATTGAAAGTCTACTTACAGATTTTCTTCGCTGCTGTAGTATTTGAGATATCTGTAGATGTGCATTTGCTGCAACACTGGAAATGTGTCCTTTTTCAATCGCAACATGATCAATTTGGGTAGCGGTTTGATGATCTTCATGTCGCTTTATGGATATTAAAGTGGGAAACAGTGTGCCGGCTATAGCGATATTTGTCCTATATGTGACACATTTGTCAAATACGAGTATGTGTTCTCTTCTAATTTTGGCGGACATTGGTCTTAAGTTTGTTCAACGGGGCGGTGAAAACATTTTCTGGTTGCTTCGCCTTTTTCTTTATGGAGACATGAGGGCATATCAGGCTGTTTTTGACAAATAGAGTCTTGCCGCTTACATATCGAAATTTTGGGGCTTTATGCCTGCCGCTTGCGATAAATCCGTATCGAAGTAGATCATGTTTGCTTTTTCTATAGGAATCGCGTGAATACATGTCACCGTTTTTCATTTCTCTTTCGCCCATTCCATCTCAACGTACTTCCTGACTGACGTGCAGTCTGTTCCATATTTCGTGTGCAGATTTCCGCGTCGCTGTATATCTTGCATTTGTGAAGTCGTCAACACCAGAACCGTTTTAATCTGAAGCTTTTAGATACTGACCCATTCTGGGTTATTGCCACTTCGAGACTAGTAGCCAGCTGCCGCCACAAGAGCCCACAATAAGCTAAGATGATTGATCTAGCCATAGATGCCCCATATCGTCCTGAACCGTATGCGCAAACAATTAAGCGTTTTGCTGAGCATCTCTTGCAAACTCGATCCACTATATCAGTAGCACGAAGTGGCTCGATCGCATGAAAATATGTGGCAGATGTGATCTTATAGAGTCCACAAACAAACAACGAGAAATCGATGCACACAACCTGAAGATGTTATTTTATGCTGATTTCATATTCAAAATAGTAATAAGCGACGAAGTACATGTGAACAAACATGTGACGAATACATACATGTGACCCAGCCGGGAATTGAATCCAGACTCTCGGTGTGATAGTCCAATCAGCGGAGCACAAACTCCTCAAAAAAAAGATAACGAGAAGGGATCGATCGAAAGCTTAGAGACGGGTTACTTGAAGAATAAAGTAAGGAATTTTTTCTACAAGATAATTAAATTATGCCAAAGCTATAAAGTCCGAACAGAAATTTGGAGGAATGAAGAAGAAAAGCTCATAAAAGAACCACAGTCTGAAAATATATTTTTGCAGATTATGGCGATGACGAAAAATACCGTACTGTCATCAATAACCAACATTTCAGTCCATCTGACCAATATAAACTCAGGACAGCAAAGGACAAAGCTGGTGCTTTTTGTGGTGGTTTTTTGGGCAAAAGCGCCGTTTGTACGTGCTGTATACCGACGAGGAGTTCGTTACAAAAGCTCGGATAGCATAATTCGAAGAGATAAATTTTCTCTTCAAATCTGATTGATTAGAGAAGAACAATTTTGTAGAGGCTGGTTAGTTATAGCAGTTGGGTTGGATTTTATTTCATTCCCTGCAGCATGTCAAGCCTTTTAACTCCGTAAAAATGCCAAGCAAGACCCAATTTGAATTGAGTATCTTTACGCCTTTCAATAACAACCAGTTCCCTGTTCACAACAAAGTATTGCCAAATTAATGACTTTAATATAGAAGTAGGTCTTATACCACCAGCAAATGTAAATTAAGATTGATGCGTCCCTGGCCTCTTACAATTCAACCAAACCCTATCAAATAATTACAATTCTATTTTCAACTTAAAAACAACTTCGAATGCAATCTTTAATCGAATTTCTTATCGCAACCTAAATCCAAATTGTATTTTAAAAACGCTTTTAGTAGCATTCAGACATGGCAGCGAAAAGCCGGTTGATAAAAGCGATGCTAATTTTTATGATCGTCAACTCGATTGTATTGGGGTTCAACGCAGACTTGTTACTGGAAAAATCCTTGTCCAAGGTTTTTGCAAGTACCAACAAGACAGATGAGGAAATTCAGAGAGGAATTCGAATCCTTGAGAGACGTGGATGTAACCTCAGATACCAATTCGTTGGAAGTGGAGCAGATGCTGAAGCTTGGGAGTTTCCATGGATGGTGCTTTTAGTATACTCCGATGGCTTGGTTGAAAGTGTCTCATGTGGCGGAACTTTAATCACCAATAAATACGAGGGCGGGTCAATAAGTCCGTGACTTTTGGATTAAAACACAGATTTTTTGATAAAAAAATAAATTTATTTTTCAACGTAGTCTCCCTTGAGCTCTATACACTTTGTCCAACGCTTCTCCAATTTTTTTATCCCTTCCAAAAAAAATGATTTGTCGAGGTCCTCAAAATAGGCCTTTGTTTGCGAGATGACTTCATCATTGGAGTCAAATCTTTTTCCACCAAGCCATTTCTTCAGGTTTGGGAACAAGAAGTAGTCGCTCGGAGCCAAATCTGGAGAATAGGGTGGATGAGGGAGCATCTCATAGCCCAATTCATGGATTTTTGCCATGGCAACTGCACATGTGTGCACCCTTGCATTGTCTTGGTGGAATAGAACTTTTTTCTTGGCCAAATGAGGTCGTTTTTTTTTTCAAATCGTCATTGAATCGGTCCAATAAGTTGGCATAATATTCCCCATTGATTGTTCTTCCCTTTTGAAGGTAGTCAATGTGGATTATCCCGCGTGCATCCCAAAAAACAGTCGCCATAACTTTATTGGCTGACAAACCCACCTTGGCCTTCTTTGGCGCCGATTCACCCTTAGAAACCCACTGTTTTGACTGTTGTTTGTTCTCTGGTGTGTTGTGATGGATCCATGTTTCGTCCACGGTTACAAAACGGCGCAAAAACTCCTCCATATTGCGATTAAACAACGCCAAACCTTCCTGTGAAGGTTTGTGGTCGACTGTGAGCAAACGCGGCACCCATCTTGCGGAAAGCTTTCTCATGCCCAAGTGATCATTCAAAATTGAAACCACTGAGCCATGCGAGATCCCTACGGCTTCCACAATCTCTCGCACTTTCAATCTTCGGTCGGCCAACACCATATCGTGAATTTTTTCGATTGTTTCGGATGTAGAGACCTCAACTGGGCGTCCAGGACGTTCGGCATCTTCAGTGCTTGTACGGCCACAACGAAATTCAGTAAACCACTTTTTTACCATTGAAATCGATGGTGCAGAGTCCCCATAGTATTTATCAAGCTTAGCCTTGGTCTCGGTAATGGTTTTTTTTCGCAAGAAATAATGCTTAATAAGCACACGAAATTCACTTTTTTCCATTTTCTCCTCAAATTAGTGAGTAGTCTGTTAAAAATAGCTGTCAAACACAAACTAACTGACGCAGCAAGTTTAAATTTTGACAGGAGTCAACTGACAGATGCTTGTTGACAGGAGCAGTGTTGCTGTTTCAGTAAAGAGGTCAGAAATTCAAAAAGTCACGGACTTATTGACCTGCCCTCGTATGTTTTAACTGCTGCTCATTGCATTTATAGGACCAAAAACACACTGTAAGCAAAGTTTTTCTAGTCAGCTTTCTGAATTTCAAATTTAATCCCGAAAGAGTCAAGGTGCGTCTTTATGAACACGATATTGCAGAAGATATCGACTGTGTTGGTAGAGGCAGAAGAAGATCTTGTCAAAGAAAAGTGGAGATTGAAATTGAGGAAGCGATCTACCAGCAGGACTGGAACTTTCATACTGGTGCCAATGACATTGGAATCATACGCATGGAAACGGGTGCCAGTTATGAAGGTATATGTCATTTTTTTTTATGTAAAAGTATGTTTCGAATGAAAGAAATAATTTTGTTTTAAGCACGGATCTGTTTGCCATATGGATATAACTTAGATCAGAGATTTTCCAAATATCAGCTTGCCGGATGGGGTTTTATTGAAACTGGAATGAGAGCACGTATACTACAAAAGGCTGATGTGACATTCGATTTTGACGTCACCTACTGTCAACGGACTTATCCAATTATTCCAATAACTGATAAGCATATTTGCCTTCGACCAGATAATAGGGTCACCTCTTGTATAGGCGATTCAGGGGGACCACTTTTTGGCACTACTTGGACTTACATAAAGAACCACGTTCAGTTTGGCATCATGTCATATGGTAGCACCAATTGTAGTTTAACTAAGCCGGATGTCCTTACTAAAGTCGAACCCTACGTGAATTGGATTTTTGGTAATCTTCGGGAGGAGGATAATTTTAATGCAAGCTCACAAGAGTTTAACGTTTTTTCATAAACTTTGATGTCGTGAAGAGAATCTTAATAAATTTTAATGCATGTGACTTTAAAGATGTGTTTCGTAAGAATAAGGATGTTTCGACTTTGAAGATAATATAAGATAGTTGGGCTTTGCAATAATATTAGCTTAGTCTCAATGAGTTGCTTACAAATTGGATAATTTGAGGAATGCCATCAAAGGTCCTAAGAAGAGACGTCATTCTTTATGAGCTAGATACTCTCTAACATTGTATGAAGAGTAAAGCTTTGCGGCATTATGCTAAATTGACATTCGACTTTCATTCGAATACCCATGTTGGTTGTTGTATTTCATCAGAGTATACCAAGCTAGTAAAGCAGCGATACCTTACCTCAAATACCATAAATTTGTTGGCTATCGGAGACTATCGAGCATCACTCAATCGCATGGTTATGTACATTACATTATCACTCTCTGTTGGGTCTCGAGATATACATCATTGCCGAATAATGCAAGAGTTTTTAAAAACAAATAATATGGGACTTGGCATCGTAAGGCCACCTATGTCCCTCGGAAAACAAATGCAACAATTTAAAATGCCCTCTATGCCCAAATATAGATGTACTCATAGCTGTTCGACATTCGGACAAATATGACCTATAATCTATTCTAACAGATCTGTTCAAATTCAACAGAAAAGACAGATAATTTCTGAAAATGATTGAACCCATGCGCAGCATTAAATAGTCCTCGGGAATATTTATTCAGAAGCTGCAAAGGTGAAGAGGAGAATACTTCCTTTGCAACTGTCTTATCTTGGCATGTATCACTTGCTTGGATTGCTGTTCTATAAAGATAATCTTTCGAAGTAACTATTAAATCGCCAATCATGCTCTCACAATGGACTTACGACTGTTCTGAGTGCACCTCAAGGTGGACAACTCTGACCTAATCTAGTCTTATCTAAGTCATTGGACTTCAGTATTTAAGATGAAAGAAAGTGACTAATTGTTGTCGATAGAATTCGACAGATAAGAGAGACCCTTAAAGGTTTTGCACTAAACTTATAAGTCATGGATTCAGGTCCTCCCCCTTTACAAGGCACTGAACACCAATTGTAATTCTACACGATCAGCCAAATTTGGAAGGGGATGCCGAGGCTTAATATGACTCATACAATACAAAGGACAAGATGTTGTAAACGCAATTATGGAAATTGATGCTTCTTGGTGCAGTTAAGAGGATGTATTTTTTTGTGGATAGGTCTGAAGATATATATTTTATCGATAATGTCTTGGATATGAGTTGTTGTACGCACTTAAACAGGGTTCTCCTCATTTCTTTAATGGCTGGGCAGAAACCTACAAATGATCAAGTTTCTTATTTTTATTGACCCTCCTTCGGTTAAGAAGAAAGAAATCTAGGCTTAAATGTAGAAGATTGGGAGGTTTGATAATGCCGAAAACGAAGCACTTTTTCACTAAATTTCGTTGCTACAGATCCCTGTCTATTCGGGTCTGCTTATTTGTTCCCCTCTCCAAATGAGCCGATGCTTTAACCTCTTATAATAGAAACTCGCGGACCAGTTCGCTTTGGTCCTTCTTTACCGCGCGTTTATTTTTAAGCAAGTTGCTTTGCTACATACTCAGATTGTTGGTCGGCATTTTTTTTTTTTTATCAAATTAGTGGTATCGTTGCTGTGGTGTATGAAATTGAGCACAGTAGTTGCGGCGTTTCTAACGATTTGATGACATATTAATGCGTTAGATCTTTACGATGTAATGCAGGTTGTAAAGGCGTTCAGGAATCCGACATCGCTAAAATTTTTAATTGTTTGCTGTTTTTACAATCGATCATTGTTAATCTTCTCTCCGTTTTTGTGTGGCTTAAGATTGTAACATTTTGACCACTGCGCATTACTCAGGCTCTATACTTCTTGCCCAGCTTGTCGCTTACGGTAAATCCGCAACCAAATAGATATTGTTTTGATTCTATGAAGCAATTACAGGAATACAAAAGGCTCTCGGTTGTTTCACAGGAGACGGACTGCAAGGTTATCGAGTAGATAAGCCAAGCCATGGATAGTGCTGTTCAACTTCGAATACGTAGATCATACAATCTGTCAAACTGACTGTCGATGAGGCATGTTCTCCCGTTCAGCTCTCGCTTAAATAAGTTATAAGATTGTCAAGCCAACCTTGGTTGGATGAATCCAATGCCTGGTAGCTAGCACCATCTAGTTACAGAGCCAGGTATCATTGGAAAAGACAATTCTCTCTAAAGATCTCCACACAAAAAACGTATGTTTGCGGCGCTCCTAAGATGTATAGCTGATCATGCTGTACATCCTCCTGGAGCCATCGCATTCCCTTCAAATAATCTTTTCGTGAAAAGACAAAGAACAAAATGGTATGTCAATTCTGATTATGACATTACTTCTGCACCACCCTGTTGTACGTAGTTTGTATTTAGCTTAGTTCGTTTACAAAATCTACATCTAAGCTTAACAGCCAGTAACACAGGGTTACTTCCTGTCTGTCTGGCTGCCTCGGCTTCGCTGGCAGTGATTCAAGCGGTTGGTCTAATTTTTGATGACTCAGTCCAATATTTTCGGCGTTATTCCGGCAATGACGTGTCGAATGTTCGCCTTGAGCTCGTTCAAAGTGATTGGCTTGTTAGAGTGGTGTCAAATCGCATGATCCAAGTGACTAATTGATTAACGCTCGCTATGAGATGACTTAGTAGCCAGATTTCCCCTAACTTCGGAAATTGCTTCGCTTGTATGGCATGTAGCGCCGTCTTGTTGGAACCACCGTACAGATATGTCGATGTTGTCAAGCTCTGACCACAGAACTTCAGTTAACATCGCGCTAGACCTAAGACGATCGAAAGAAATGAGGTCCGATTATCCGTCATGCCGTAAATCGAACAAGACAGTCGATCTTTGTGAATGCATTGATGCTTGACCCCTCACTTGTATTCGTTCCAATAACGACAATTTCACTTCTTGACATAGCCGCCTAGCCTAAAATGGGCCTCGTCCAAGGAGATGATTTTTGAGCCAAAATCCGGGCCTTCATTTAACAGCCAACATCACGGCGTTGTCTTTATTTATTCAGCTTCAATTGTTCCCACAGCACAATCTTATACAAATGTAGGCCCAAATCTAATTGCAAAATAAGCCGGGTTGACTCGCACTTCAGCTGATCGACCCCAAATCGAAATTTCTGGGTCTTCTTCGATTATGGCCAACCTCTGTCTGGTTGGTGACTAAGGATCCAAAAGATTGTACTCACACTCAAAGTGTTCCCCGGTGCGACAAATTGCCTGCACACTGAAGCCATTATGACGACCGATCTCAAGACGAAATTCACGTTGCGTGCTTACAACTTAGTCGGAATTTCGATAATATTTTCTTAATAACTTCCGCACGTTCGACAAGCTTAAAATGATGCACGATGAAATGGCAAACCTTGCTGAATGCTTTGACAGCTAGATCGCATTAGTAACTCTGACAGCTGCTGAAACATAGCAATTGGAAAAACTATTATTGCTATCTGGCCACGTTTTAGCTCTACCGGATTCTCCTGCCGCAGCGTCTTAAAATGGATAGAATGTCCTGAGTTGACTCCTATTATTTACTCAAGCTTTGGAATAATTAATGACAACCCATTCACTCATCATCAAGGACTCAGGTCTACACTGTATCTACAATACTTCATAGAAAGTGAAGTCCAACTTAACTTCTGATAAGCCTGGAAGTGAGTGGTCTAGGTCACCGTTCGAGCATTATGAAAACATTCAGGTTGAGCAAAAATTCATTTAATTAAAGAGTCCTCAAATTTGCAAATCTGTCTACCATTTATGGAATCTCTTAAATCATCTTAAAGTGTTGTGTTCAACCCAAACCCTATTTGTAGTGCTTTCGCCCATTCATATATCCGTACACGTACAACTCTTATGGCTCTGACTTTAGTGGTTATTGTGTTGTTACAGCCGTTATTGCACTTTATTGCCATTACCTTGCCAAATTCTTTGCAATAAACCGAAACCATCGTAAACTTTCACCGAAGAATGTAAATGCATTTGTTACGGACCCAACAACTGTTTCATGGATAAGTCAGCCCTTAAGTAAACACCTCCCACACCATACGCCTCGAGGTCGGGTTAAAGCCAAGTAGAGGTCGTTTCCATTCTCTACAGTGTATTCAAATATTTGTGTGTATTGTTATTATGTGTCAACACGCGACCAGCAGGATAGCATTCACCAGAATCAACAGGGGAGGCAAAGTTGTAGCAGATACCTACTGACAATGACAACGAGGTTAAGGGTTGCTTTCATTCATCGGCAAGTTTTGTTTGTTAATGTTTGATCGAGCGTAACCCCAGTTAGTTTGGATGAGAAGGGTATGGTTTCCTTCCATCAAGACTGTGGCTCCCTTTTCATGGAAAGCCTTCGCCTTTCAACTGCAACTGGCAGATTTAATTTTCCGAATGCATTTCCTCCTGACGAGCTATTTATCGCTTCTAAGAGTAGATACTGACAATGATAAAGTGTGTCCTGGTTATTATACGAAAAAGCCAGGTTACTACTTGCTAATTGCGAATGCGCGGCTTTTCCGGCTGCTGTGGCAGAATCTACATGCTCACCACACCTCAGCTGTGGGAACAGCAGCACGCACACTACCTGTGATATTCCCCCGAGACTAGCGGATCCATGAAGTCGATGAGTAATTACCAAAGGGAGAGTTTCTGGTATATACGAGTAGTACAATGTTCAACGTATGTTGAGATTGAAACAAGAAAAAAGAGCCCACAACCGGAACTGCAACAACAACAGCAAAAGAAAAATGGAAAGAGGAGAATGGCGACATGATGAATGAAAAACTTTATTTGCATATCGTCCGGGCTTGACTGACGTACTGGAACGCTCTACGGATTCCGTAAAATGCCTTCGAATTATGCGAAAAGAGGACGACAACTCAACTTCCACCCTTTTGTGAAATTTCCATTTTTATCACTTCGCTTTCTACTTACTCTATCCTCTGTTCACTCGTTCTCCGGTGCTCCTGTTTTCGCTTCTCTCTTTCAAGTTTTTGTCGCTTTTCACTATTCTTTTTTTACCGATTTTTTCCCTTCCTCTGTTGCGGTTATCGACACGCAATGTTTAAGCGCTGCCATAAATACTGCAACTAAAAGAGCATATCAACCTGTATATGACGGTACCGGGCATGCCACTGCCATCGACGGGGAATAAACGGGATGGTCTATTAAAGAATAATAAAGTTTTACCACGCCAGTTGCCGAAGGTAAAATCCAATTCTGGATAATGCAATGTATACATATTACAAGATGACATAGTTATGGTGATGGTTTTTGGGCGGAGAAGGCTTCGAATTCCGATAGTTTGGCGCTTAAGTCGAGTCTTGTGTGTGTCATGGCCCACTTCTGCCAATACCACCACTACCACGAAAACCACCACTGCCACCATCACCACCATCGCGCATCGCCGCCACTACCATTTGGTTTATGTCGATATTTCATGAAGCCTCAGGACCTTTTCTTTTTTATACTCCCGTTTAATATCTTTAAGTGGAAAGCTTGTCAATATGTAATGCATGTGAGTTGTGACATCGGACATCGGAGAGTAGGAATTCATGTTTCTATTTCTGCTTCTGTTCCTGTTATTTTGGAACCCTCCCCCCCGTCAATCTCTTTTACCCGGGAATTTTTTTTATGGTGAAAAAACCTGATGACATATCCTGCTGACAGAGATGATATTTTTGTATTTATCTTTCTCGTTTTTATGAAGGCACTCTTTAAGGGAAATTTTATTGACAAATTTTGTGTGACAAATGAGTGTGAAATGAGACGGTTATCGATTATCGTAAAACTGTATCCGATAGCTTTACAAAAAAAAGTAGGCAGTTTAGTGGCAAAAAGTTTCGAAGCAAGGGATGAAAAATTATATGCCACCACTTTGAAAGGCCCACAGAAAGTGCTTCCTTCTTGCACATACCTTTTGAAAAGATTTACGAATTATTTGAGGAAAGATGTGAAGCATACCGGTACCAGTATGTCCAAGATTGATAGTCTTCGAAATGTAGATGCAGCTTGGAGTATATGAGAGCTTCTCTTAATATGAATTCATAGTGACATAGCTCTGTGCCACCAGACCGAATTTGCAAATTTTAGGTCACCTTGCAGCACTTTTAGATTTTTAAGTGCAAAACAGTACCCAACAGGGTCTTTCAGTTGCTATAACATAATGTAAAATAAATTTTGGCTTTTAGAAGTCCGGCATGTACCTTTTAACTTTAGGTGGTGCAAAAATCCCTCGTTGTATCTACTCCTTGACCGCTAAACCCATTTTCGTCGCTTCCGGGCCACTAACATCACGCTGCTTTCTTCCGATTATGTCAATATCGTCGGCATGTGCGAGGAATTGGACGGACTTTTGAAAGATTGTGCCTCTTGTGTTTGCACGTGAATTTTGCACTATTCTTTCAAATTTGGTGTTGAAGGAATTACATGAAAGCGCATCGCCATGTCTTAATCCTTTTTTTTACATCAAAGGTTTCGATGAGATCTTTACCGACATTGATGGAGCAGCGTGCATTCTCCCTCGTCATCCTACACAGATGGACGAATTTCACAGGGATCCTAAAGGTAGACATTGCTCTGTATAGCAAGTCCCTACAGATGCTCTCATACGCGACCTTTTTTGTTTGGTTGTGTCCAATGATGTGATAATCTTCGAAAGATACTAATAGCCCGGGTATCAGCATGCACGTTTCGCAAGCCCCAAGTACTCGATTTCGGGGATGTGCCTACGTACTATCCCACACCTTGCACTCTTCTACCACTCTCCCCGCGGAACTGCCGTTAAGTAGTTAAGCACTTTATGCCCTACTTTCTCCGTTTGCTGGTTCGACATTGTGTACAGTATTTACTGTTCTTTGTTGTATCAGAGAAGCCGTCTGGGTTTGATTTTCATTAATGCTCTGCCTGAATCTTTCCAGCCGTCGAAGTTCCTTCATTATTTTTGTCGCGCCTGTTTCACCGCATCCCATATAATACTTTCAGTTTCACTGAAACTCCGGGTTCCTGAATTTTGGCATCGTAGGTCCTTTGTAGCTCAGTAGCCAATATATCTGCATTCCATTTCCGCAATGACATATATATATAGCATCATCTGACACTGTCCGATATGCACAGCAAACTCTCTGAGCACATAGTCTGCTGACAGAATTAGTCTTTCTTGCGTATGACTTAATTTTCAATGTTTTCGCCCATATTGGTGCCGCATACATTGTGATTGACTGCACCACCCTTGACAGAACTAGTCTCATTTGTTGTCTGGGTCCTCCTATGTTTTTTATTATTCTGGATAAGGCAGCGCTCACTTTTGCAGCTTTGTCGCACGTTCTTTCAAGGTGTTGCTTGTAAGTGAATCTAGCATGGATCATCATACCTATGTAGGTATCTGATAGCCGATTTTGATGTTATATCGTGATCGTCCAGGTGATGATGATGATTGTTTCTCTTTCCTTGCGACTGGTTACCAGAACTGCTTGCGTTTTATGTTTTGCCAGATCTAACCCAGCTGTTGCCATCCACCGTCTAACTTTCCGAATATATTCATTGGCAATGTCTTCTATCTCCTCCAGGTGTTTCGCCGTCACAACGATTGTAATATCATCTGGAAAGCCTATGATTTTAGCCTCAATGGGGATTCCAAGTCTCCGCCAGTTATGTGGTACTGCCTTACTCCATCGTCGGTATCGTAGAGTAGGAACCGATTGTCGAAGTAAGTTGGCAGAATTTTTGTTAAAAACCATGGCACCATCATTGACCTCAGAGAGTGTACTATCAGCCCCCAGTTTGTAGAGTTGAACGCATTTTTGACGTCCAACGTTAATACCTCGCCGTATTTTTTGGTACCTCCTATCCATCTTCTGCCCTGAATGGCTTCTTCTATTCTGCCCGAATAGCAAAAACTGTAGAGCGAGCTTTTCTAAATCTATACTGCTGGTTTGAGAGACCTCCGGCTTCATCAATTGACACCTCCAATCGGTTGCATATAATTCGCTTCAGTTTTTTACCCATCGTGTCTAGTAAGCACGGTATGACGAGGGCTCATCTGGTGGTTTCTTCCCTTTGGGCAGCAGGTCATACGCGGCCTTAAAATCGATAAATAGATGATGTGTATCGATCTGAAGCGAGCGCATATTTAAAATTGCCAGATTTATGAAATCATTGCAGTACCCCTTCTCGAAACTTATACTCCTCATCAATAGTCCAATTAACAACTGCAAATCGCAGTAAAATATCTGAGAGTTCGAGCAAGCGTGTGTGCTACTGCAGTTGTGATGATGATTTAAAATTCAATTTCATGATCTTGAGACAACATGGTTTGGTGATGAGGCTCTTCAATGCTCCGTTTTTGTGTAAACAATTATTCGTATACAACCACATGGGTCGTCTGCAATTTCATCTAGAAATAATCCACAACTTCCATATCCCATTACCAGAATACTTGCATCATATTCAAAAGTAATTCTTATCTTCTCAAGCGATGTAGCTCGAAGACTGTACATAGTTCTCTTCGGAAAAAATGAGAATCTATTTACGGGCCAGAAACTAGCATACATTTTCAAACGAGATGTTGTTTCTTCAACTTCATAAATTTACCAATTGATGCTCCTTACAGGTGACATCTCAGCAATCTGACATCGGCAATCCGTTCGCAATATTCGAGCTTTTTTTCTCCAATTTTCCATTACTCACATTCATGGATATCTCCGAAAACATCTTAGGCGTAGATGATGTCAAATTCCATTCTTCCGTTGCGAGGAAAACCGCTAGATATACAATTAGCAAGGTTTTCGGAAATATACACAAAATTCAGACAAAAATGGGACAAACATGGCTATACTTCGGAGGTACAATTCATTGCAAACATATTCCATCTTTGCGAAGAAGATGAATGCCGAGACAAAATTAGCTGCAAGGCACAAAATTCAAGAACTCGAGCTGGTTTTTCATCCAAATCAAATGGAACCAGCTTAACTAACAAACATAAGAGTAGGGATCTACAGAGTTTGAGGCAAGGAATCAACAGCTGTTTAATTTCATTAACAAGAGTTTTGACTTAAAATCAATCTAATCTAAAAAAAATACGCCTTCTTACTGACTATGTTTGTAAGCTAGCACCGAATAAGCCTTCCTTTAAGCATTCAAGGATCCAAATTACTCCCAACTTTTAGGATATACGGTCAGTTGATCATACTTAACGACTTTCTGTTCCTAACCGCAGGCTGCCGGAGACGTGATTTATAATTAGAGCACTGGAAATGAGCTTTCCGTCAATCATCCCAAAACAGAAGTGATTCTCATCACCATAGGTAGGAAGTTTGTTAGAATAAATATTCACAAATATAAGTCACTGCTGCTTTTACCAAACTCTAAAGAACAGTCTATCTCGGCTATGGGGCTTTCCCCGCGGCCTTGAATTGGATTGAACTCTTAAACCAGGCCATGATAAGGACAGCAGTCCTTTTGAAGGACGGCAATGTCCGTTTCAAAATCGAGAACTGGTAGAGAAGCAATCGCGACTATGGCATCCATTAGTAACTGATTTTTGTTTCAAAAGACATAATTCTCTAGGGTGGCAACACACGAAACGAAATGTCGTTATATCTCCAAGTTTCCTCTGATTGAACGATTTTTATGGGTGCTGCGCTTATGCAGACGACCTGCTCCTTATTCTCGAGGGCCAGTCCAGGCTTCTCGCGAAACAATTAGGAGAATGAGCTCTTTCAATCGTTACTGAATGGCGAGAAACCGTTGGAGTTAAAGTGTCACAGGAGAAGACGGTTTTAATGTTGCAAATTCAAAGTACAAATTGAATGCAAGAAGTCGGGCTCCTTTGATTCGTATGAAGTGCGTTAGCATTAGATATGTGACTGAGGTCAAATATTTAGGAATAACGTTGGGTGAGCGCATGGAATTCATGCCTCATTTTGTTCAAATGAGGAAACGCATGCTGTGTGCTGTAGGCCAGGTAAGATGGATTATCCGATCTGACTGGGGGCCTAACAGGCGTTCTGTTGGTATCATATACGATGGTCGATGGTCGCCTTGCTCGGTTGCCTACTTGTGGGGCACTGTCTTCACAGAGGCAGTGCAAGTTTTGGGAGTGCCACATTTTGATCTGGAGGAGATACGTCGTGGTACTGCTTTCAAGATCAGAAAAGTTTTCCCAATGGCAAGATTGGTTCCCCCGAGAGAAGTGGACGCGCTATCCTGGAGGGAGCGTTTCGCAAGAGAAACGCTGAAATCCCGTCAGGGGCGGTCTATACCCAAAGTCTCGCGGGGAGAGTAAACCGAATGGTTCTTTTACATCAAATGATTGAACATTATATATATTGTAGCGCGCTATGATCTGTGCTCAACTATTTGATTTTTATGGAACTAATTGGACTGCTCGATGTGGAGTTGCACTGCAACAGGGTGCCATGAGCCACAAAATGGCTGAGGTATTTGACAGGCCTCGACCCTTAACTAGAAGAAGAATCTGATACTGATGGTGGTACTTATACTACCCGAAGGGTGCTGATCAAAGCATTGTTTTGATGTCTTGTGCGAAGACGCACCGTAGGCTTCAGCCTTTACGGCAGGTTAAGGTCTTCGGTACCAGACATAACTGGCTCTGTCTTCAGGTGGACCATTAAATTTCAACAAAGAGTTATAAATTCATGGAAACATTTAAAGGGATGTACTTTCTCTCCTCACAAAATCTTATCCTTAACAAAGCGCTTACTAAAATTGAAGACGCAAGATTCGATGTTGTAGACCGTATCTTGCTAGAAAAATTCCAAGTACATCTGAGGCATGCTAGTTTGTATACAAAGCACCGTTTCCCCAAGGCAACGATCGTTCATCTAACTGGTATTGACATCAATCTATACTTCAATCACCTGATTCACAGAAGGAATAAACCGGGACAAAGTCTAATATTTCTCCATAGATCGATGCATTTTCACAGAAGGCTTCTTCTTTCACAAATCCTTCATTTTACCAATATATCAGCATTTTCAAAATCTAATATAGTTCCAAGCGTACATCAGGTCTCTCGCTGCTTAGCTTACCCTGATTTGATATTGCAATATGCAATTTATATGTAGACGGCTTGGCTGAGATTAAATTCCTAACTATGAAGCCAAATAGAAGAACATTCAATTCAGTTCTAGTTCAGTTAAGGTAGTCTGGTATCAACAAAAAGCAGATCATCTGCAAATCTACTTGCTCCGACCCGAAAAATCTATGAAGGAAAGAGAGTGAGTGAATGGATCATCCGAGACATTGTGAAAAATTCGAAGAACGAATTGAACCTAAGTCTGTTAGGTAAATAACCAGTCAATTCACCCTACAATCACATTGTGAAATTCAATCGGTTTCATTGAAAACGATTTCAAGAAAAACGAACCATTTTACCTCTCCGCTGCTTTTGAATGTGATTATAGATGCAATCACAAAACAAAACCTTGCCTTTACCTTTTTCCAATCAAACCCAGCTCAAGTTCCAAACATTTGGGAATAACGACGACCGCATTTATTTTATTAAATACTTCTACCGAAAAGAACCATTTCAGGCGTCTATTTCGAGTACCATTATTGACACTGTTCTTCCACTGATTGATCAATCTCTTTCCATCTGTCCGTCAATTTCACATCTGTTTTGCCCTTAAAATAAAAAGAAAAACAGAAAATACAGAAAAACCACAAAAAAAAAAATAAAAAAAAATAAAGGGAAAACCAACAAACCCCTTTAGGGTATTACTCCTTATCAATGGCAAATTAATTATTCCTTGGGAAAACCCATTATTCTACTCCAATTGCGATATCCATTTTAATTTCATTCGAAATCCCTTAACCCTAATCCTTTATTCCTTTTCTATCACTGTCCTACTTCTCGGCCTCATTTCACTCTCTTTTCGTTTGCCTAACCATTCATTCACGTATCTACTTCGCACAGCCTCATCCTGCATCCTGGGGTATGCAGAGAGAGAGAGCTTTCTAATTTCCCAAGCAAAACAAAGGCCTTAAGGAACGTAGAGCGCGTCGCGTAACCGAAACTCAATTAACCGCTGTTCAAACAAATCCTTCATCGTGATTGTCTTCGTAATTAAATCCCGAATCCGCAATGTGTAAACAACAATTATAAACGAAAGCAACGTTTAAGCCCCCTTCACTATCAACCATCTGAAGCAAGCCACAACGTCACAACACGGCACGGCATGGCACGATACAAAACGAAACAGATGGTGCGGCGCGTAGCTTGACAAATATTCGTGTACGTGAGCGCAAGTAAATTTATGTTTCTCTGCGATCTTCGTCTTTCAGTCGTTCGGTATCTGAGTGTGTCCCGAAAAAATAGGTAACGGCGCGCTAAGCAAATTCAATCAGTTAATGAATCCATCAACGAGCCAAGGATTGACGATTGGATGAATTTTGTTTGCGATGCGATTTTATAACGTGCTTTTCGATAGACATGGTATAGGACGAATGTGACTACGAACACGGACACAATAACCCGCGTGGTAATGTGCTGTTCTATAGTAGTATAATTTGCCCTGCTAACTGAGATTGCTTCGTCAATTTCAGATATCGTAATCGTGCTCGTTTCCATATCTGTTGCTTTTCAGATAAAGGGTTTTCGAGATGTACTCGCTGCGCTGGCAAACTTTACCATCATCATTATCTCAGTTGGGTATCCCCTTTGGTCGAATATTGTCATTCCTTGCTTTGTTCTGGAATTTTCATCGGTAATAGGAAACAACCGAGTACGGATATTGTGTTGAAGTAATCGCAACTACTGCGTTAGCACAGGGATTCCGCGAAATTTTGCATTGATGAAGGACTAAGTGGTTAGTCCTTGGAGAATCTGTCACTGTCCTGTTGGACCACTATCACGCATTTTTGTTGCTTCCTCACCGTGACATCCACTTTCGACAACCTGAATGGTAAATTAAAGGTGACATCCCTCTTCTAACGAATACAAAAAAGGGCACCCTCCTCCGTTACATTAGTCAAATGAAAGGCCATTTGCTGAACAGAAATGTTCGTACTCCTACCGTCAACTCTAGTTGACAGGGAAATTGATTAGAAAATGGAAAAAACACTGACGTTAGTCCCTTGTGGTGAATAAAAAAAAAAAAACCACGCACTCCAATCTGTCGCACAGTACAAATGTATTCAGGTGAATGCGATTCTTAAGCGCCTTTTTGACCCAATCGTTAAATGAACTACCACTACCCGGTGGATGTATGGTATGTATCTTTTGTTGGTAGACATCAAATTGCGGCTGCAATTCTAGAAGAGGACACACCTGAGAATATATCAATCATGGCCGCCACTGTGAATAATAGCAGCACATGACGCTGATTGCACTGAATGACAAAAAGTGCGTTTCGAAATGTGTACATTGAACCTGGGCTGTACTGTGCATGACTACATTCAGGGTAAACAAACCTAGCAGCACTTAAAGTGTCAATGGTTGAATAGATACTCGCACGAACAGTGTGTACCTATATTGCGTGGAGATTTTTAAGTATTGCGGTTATCACTGCAAGGAAACCGATGCTACAGGCATTCTATTTGACAACACGCTGTCATTATTCACAGAAAAGAGTTTGCAAAAATACTCGTATGCAGAAAAAAGTTCATGCAGACGCTTATAGATGGAGCACTGTTGAGAATAGGGACACTGTTTTACATTTTCTAGGGTTGGAAAAAGGATTTTGCAAGTGGAGATGCCATGTCCTAAAGTATTCATGTGTATTTCTCCTTGAACGGGTATACGATGTTAAGGTTAAAATTATTAGGCAATCTTTCGGCAGCTGAGGTGAATGGCTTCAGTTTTATTATTATTATTATTTAAATTCAAAACTTTGTTCCGCGACATACGAATCTTCAACAAAGTCATTTTTGCTTTTTTGTTTATTTTTATGTTTTTACTTCACGTTAAACTGAGAAGGGCTGTCAAAAAAATTGCAGAGTTGATGTCTACAGCGAAACCAGTAAGTAAAAACCAGACATTTATTTCATAACATACTTTTTGTCTGCAAATTACCCGGCTTCACTAAACAGTTTGATGTCATTGTTTTCCTAACATCATCGATGTGATTTACTTTTGTAGGTGGGGTGAAAAGTAACCTCCTTGACCGCCAGAATGCGCTGCTACTGCGAAAAAGGTTATGGTGCCATGAAGTCCGTTCATATTTAGGCAGACATGCCAAATTTCAGTGCGACACTGTCTTAAGTTTTGTTTTGACAGCTGACTGTTGTTGACGTGTTTGGCATAACGTTAACTATGGACAAAAACGATTTTCGTCCTCTCATAAATCATTAGAGGCAAACGGCGAAGGAAACAAAAGAAAAGTTGGATAAATATTATGGGGCTAATGCTCTGTCAAATTATACCGTCAAATATTGGTTTCGAGAGTTTCGTGGTGGCCGCCTCCGATGCGGTTACAGAGGACAATGTCAAAAAAATACATGAAATGGTGTTGGCTGACCGGGTCCATGATTTTGGGCCCATTCACCGAAATTTCGGCTTTAACCATCGTCATTCGGCTTCAATTTTTGAATTTGCATTAGCTGGGTCTTATAAGCCTTGATCTGAGAGTAAAACTCTCCAAGAAGTCGACGGTCAATGACCAGATTTGTGAATGTCGTCCAAACGATAAATTTGGATCTTTTTCCACATTGTCTTGGTGCATCTTCCAACGAAAATTCTGTGCAAAAACGGTAAACAATACGGCGAATATCTGTCTCAGTTAGTCGAATATACCGGGGGATGCTCCCATCTCTCTAACCCGTCCAAATAGTACTTGGCGTTTTCTCTGCAAAATTATTGTTCACGAAGGTGATTGCCTCCTCATTCGACGAAAATCACAGTTTCTGCTTTTTTTGGACCCGGCTCGCCCTTTGCGCACCACTGTTTTGACAGAATTTTTGTTTCGGGCAATTTAAGCGAAACAAGACAAGATCGTAAATCAAAGCAGTCATTTATACTAAACATTATTTACTTTAGATTCTCGAAGCCGCAGGGCACATGCCTGCTTATGGCAAATGTTCATCGTCATCCGAGATACTTTAGAGTTAAGCTACTTGGTGGCAGATATTGGACAGATATTGGAAAAAGGTCGTTTCGAAAGTGTATTGAAGTATATCTACAGCAGATGTTATATATTTGTTTTTTTTTTTTTTTTTTTTTTTTTTTTCCCGGCGAGGGCAGGTGAAAATCTTCCATCAGACACTATGAGGATCAGAAGCGCGTGCTCATAGTAGTGTGAGATTCTTACTCACTAAAAACACCTCCCTTCATTGTTGATTTTAATACCGCAACTAAGTAGAACTTATCAAGCAGTTTTTATTTCATAAGTTAGTCACGATTGGTAGGACACTTTCCAATGGAAGACCCTACATATTCCGCTTTCTTAATGCGGTTTCAATTTATCGCGCAAGGTCCAACGGTTTAGTTCGTTGAAGACGGCGTAGTATGTTTCGTTCGTCCAAGACTTCTAGGACTGTATTGTTGATATGGCCGCTTAACCGGACTTTATGTTTTCGTGCGCAGTTCCTGACTTCATCTTCCACGAAAGGAACTCCGAGGTCTCGATGCAGGTCATTATTTCTTATATACCATGGGGCACGCACAGATTGTCGTAGCACTTTATTTTCAAAAGTTTGTATTATATTTACATTTGATTTCTTAGTACAACCCCAGAGTTGTATACCATAGGTCCACACCGGCTTTAGCACTTGCTTATAAAGAAGCAGCTTGTTTTCTAAGCTTAGCTTGGAATGTTTACCAAGTAGCCAGTACATTTCTCTGTATTTGGCCTCTAGTTCTTTTCATTTCTTTCTAACATGCGTTTTCCATTTAAGCTTCCCGTCAAGTGTCATTCCCAAATACTTAGCCTCGTTTGCAAAGGGGATACACACCGAGTTTATAGAAATGGGCAAGTGATTTATCTTTCTGTAGGTGAAGTCAACATGTACAGATTTTGTCTCATTAAGGGTAATTCGCCAGATCTTTGTCCACTCGTAGACTTTATTTAAAGCAGTCTGGAGTTTCGCCGTTGAGTCTTCTATTGATTCTCCAACCGCTAAGATAGCGGTGTCGTCAGCAAAAGTAGCGAGAACAGTATCCTCGACGTTGGTATATCTCTTGTATATAAAAGGTACAAAAGTGGGCCCAGTACGTTTCCCTGCGGTACTCCGGCTAGGATATCTTTAAATTTCGAAACATCATTTCCGTATCGAAGGCGAAAAATTCTATTTTCAAAATAGCTTGTCAATATATTATAAAGCTTTAATGGCAAAATTCGTCGCAGTTTGAACTTCAAACCTTCATGCCATACTTTGTCAAAAGCTTGTGAGACGTCAAGAAATACGCTCGAACAAATCTTTTTTTCTTCCAGGGATCTTTCAATTACATCAGTAATTCTATGCACCTGATCAATTGTTGAATGCTTAGTCCGAAATCCAAATTGATGGCTGGGAATAAGATTTTGGTTTTCGATAATTGGGAGAAGACGTTTAAGCAAAATCCTCTCAAAGATTGATTTTTTTTCGTTTGGAGGTTTTCCTGGTTTTAGTACCATAATGACTTCTGCAACTTTCCACTGGCTTGGCACGTATTCAAGCCTCAGAGCCGCGTTAATAATGTGTAAGAGCTTTATAAGTGCTTTTTGGGGTAGCATTTTCAGAACTTCTCCGGTAATAAGGTCATACCCCGGAGCCTTCTTTGGTTTTAATTTCCTTATTACAGTTTTGATTTCAGCAAGAGTTGCATTTGTCATTACAAAATTACTATATGCTATTTCTATAGAATTGGTGCCGGGTGCCAGTGTCGGGCCGTCGGAGGGCTTGAAAATTTCTTCAATTATATATTTGTGTTTACATGTTTGAATAAACGCATAACTTGATTGTATTTAAAAAGAATAGGACCTAGTTGCGAGCCCTGTGGAACACCATATAAACTTGGTTTTTCTCTGCCTATTGTTTCCGATAAATTGACTCTTATAGTTCTAGGTCCTTCACAAGTATTATATTACTGCTCTTAAGCCGATGTTACTTAGGCTTTCGTCTAGTTTTTGGTGAAGTAGTTCATCAAACACCTTGCGGAAATCAGTAAAATGATGATTTCTGTTTAATCTTGCTAACTTAACACTCTCAGAGGTCTGTGAATATCCTGCTGTACCGTAGTAGTTTTCTGGCATTGTATTAGGACGGTAAGATCCTAAGCAAAATCTATTAACGATATCGAAATAGAGATGGGATTTGAAAAATTACCAGCCAACTAACGACATCGCTTATACTCATCGATTGTGTTACTGTCCTAATATTATGTGGCGATTTCCTGTATTCCTGTGTCACAGAGGAGAGACTGCACCACGAAGCGTTTTTTCCGGCCTATTCTCATATAGGACAAAAGGTAGACATTGCATCATCAAAACATACAAGAAGTACAATTAATCAATTTCTTGCCTAAGTGCTCTGTTCCGATATAAAAAAAAAAACGTTCTACGTGACATATGTATGCCGTGAACTTGTGACAAAATAAAAACGCCAGGATAGACCGACTAACTCCAATGATGGTAGGTAGACACTGCATCTTTTACTCGCCTTATTACGAAAGACTGAGAAATGATAAAATAGACATAGAAGGAGTGGAATGAACCAGTTCCTTCTCTTTGTTCCAGTCCCTTGCTAAAAACCGAATGAATTACTCGCTTAAATGACAAGATAGTTTGAGGTGGGTCTAAGCATCAACCAATATTCCTCTCCTGTATGATCTGATCTTTAGTCAACTGCATCCATACTATGCTATGTTCAAGGTATTTGAGTTTTGGAGCGATAGTAGGCAATCTCTCTACACGTTCTAAACACCTTAAGAGTCACGAAATTCCCTGACCAAGTCAATGACGCTTTACAGCTCATAGGGTTCAGTTATTCATTGTAACGAGAATGGTTAATTAGTAGCACCAACAAGGTATGCCCGTGCTCGTAATGCTTCTATAGTTCTTAATGTAGCCAAAACTGGATTTGTTAATTCCGCGTTGATCTCAGGGATAAGACGTATCACAGAAAATACTCCACTAAATTTTCCCCATAGGACAAGTTCCATTTTATCGAAAATTATTGAAATTTTATGAAATTGATCAATCTTCAAGATAGAATTGCCACGTCTGGGAGAACATCCAGGAATGATTGCCCAGAAGCCTCTTTGTTCAAAATGTCTCAATGGCTGGAGCGATATTCAGACAGACAAAATAGGTCAGTCAATTGGGTGGTACGCTTGCACAGATTCACACCTCTGCACTTTTTTCTTTTGGGCTTCGCCAAGTCGTGGTCTAAGCCAGCAATCCAGAAATGATACGTGCTCAGAGCCAATATTCAAGTCGTAATTGCCAGAATGTTGTCCGAAATGTGTCAAAAAGTGGCCGAAAATTGGGTTTATATGAATGAACTTGATTTCCATTTAGAATGGTATGAGATGAGGTGTATAGGATTGTGGTCAAGATTTGGCCACCCTGGTTCGGTCATATAAGTTAAACCGCATTGTCATCCAAGACTGTATATGTTTAGCTTGTAGTTTGCCTTCTACAGTCGCTGAACGTGTTAAAATCATGAACACTTACAACAAAAATAGTGATTCTGTAGAAGATACGTTTCACACATTACTAGCAGATAATGGTCAATATGGTCGATATAATCGACTTTCCGAGCGTACTATGGGCAAAACTTTAAAAACATGTGAAGGACTGCTTAGTTACAGAAGTAGTGAGGGCTATCCTCGAAATGCATGCTGTACAGAAAAGAAAATTTAAATGCGTATGTAGGGCCACGCCGTAGATTTTCCGTAAATCGTCGAGATAAAGTTATAACAAGTATTTCGTATAAATATTTAATTTAGTCACCAATCTCTTTAATACAGTGGTTCTACAGAGTTGTATGGTTGCATGTAGCAAGGGTATGTGCTAGCTAAAGTAACACACATATACCTCACACGGTACCGAATTCAAGTGTCCAATGAAAGTCATATCAATGTTGGTATGACGCCCAAATGGCGTCAGGTAGGGGGGCTACGGCACAGCAAGCAGCTGTTGCTTCTCCGGCGCCAGTTCCGAGAACAACAGAAGCTGCACCTAACATGCTGGCCATCTTGCTCGCAATCCAAGGGCAGATGGCTCAGCTGCAACAGCAGGTGCAAGAACAGGCCAAGCGGGTGGACCAGATCTACGCACTGCTGCCGGGCCTAACGCAACACATGTCGTAATGGGTACGCACATGGTGGAGCAAACTTTGAAGGTCCTTGCGGTGAATGTTAATTCACTGATCAGGATCGAACGAAGAGCCGCGATGTTTAAATTGCTACAAGACCAAACTCCTGATGTGCTTTTCGCTAGCGAAACCAAGCTAACCGATAAGCACAAGCTGGAGTACAATAATTATATTGTTAGAAGAAGAAACCGGCCCAGATCCAAACGTGGAGGTGGTGTCGCGATCTTCATTAAAGAAGGTATAAAATTTCACAGAGTGTACAAGAGAGTGCTACGCAGGTTCCGGGTGTTGGAGGCAGTCGTCATTTACATCCCGCTCCGCAGTGGAAAGCGGCTGTACTTGGCCTCTGTTTATGCATCTGGGGCTTCACAATCCACCTTATTCATTACAGAGCTCGACACACTTTTTCGACTTCTGAGGCTGGAATCGGGGGAGAATTATTTTATAATCGGCGGGGACTTCAACGCTAGACACAGAGATTGGGGAAATAATTTGCCAAATACTAGAGGGAACCTACTACTCGATTGGTGGGGTCAGCACGATGCCATGTATAGACTCGGTCTTAAAGCGACGGATAACCCGTCGTTTCCCAGAGGCGGGTCTTATTTGGATCTATTACTGTACGACGAACGTATACGACTGACAGGTACGAATTTACAAACGCTTAACTGTCTGCGCACATTCGTGTATGACAGCGACCATTGCGGTTTTAGCACCGAAATAACAGTTCCCAACGAAATTGCGGAATTGGAGGAGTTTGTTCAAAGATACTCTTACAACTACAGTAAGACTCGATGGACACGCTTCTCCGCAACCTTGACAAGAGCACTCTCCTCGAACACGCTCCACCCACCGTCCAATAGGAATTTATCAAACGAGGAGATCGATAAGTACCTTAAACGAATGGACCAGACAATAAAACAAACTATGGACACTACAATACCGCGGTATAAACAAACGACTAACGAAGATTTGTTCCGCAATCCTACTATTGACGCACTGCACCGACAGAAAAGTCGACTTCTGACAAGACTGAAAAACTTATACAGACAGTTTACAGACAGACAAGACCCAGAGATTAGGACACTGAAGTCGTCGATTAAAAATATTCAAATGTTAATCAAAGAGAATTACAGAATTGCTGTAAGTTTGTATTGGAACAACAAGGTTCGGGCTGTAAACACCAGCAACCCGAATATGTTCCCGCAAATAAATAAACTATTTCGGAGAAAAAATCAAAATGACCTTCAGTGTCTTAAAATAGCCCGGACAACAGACAACGAACGGTTACTAACAATAGCAGGCATTGATACAAATGAGGCCGCTGATGATGACGACTTCTTTGTGATCGAGGATCCACAGGAGAAGGTTGAGGCCATAGGGGCGACTTTCCAGGAAGTATACAAGGCCAATGATATCATTGGCCCTAATTATGACCTGGACAATCGCGTCTTGGTGCACAACTTCTATATTCGAAATGAAGTAGAGAACTGGCGAACCGAGGGCTCTGGTTTCACCCAGTTCAGCGATGAAAATATGGCAAATAATGTCATTGCCAGAGAAGGTGACCTACCTCCGTTCATTTCGAAGGAAGAACTCCATGAGATCTTCGACACAATCAGAAGTAAGAAATCAGTGGGGACCGATGGAATTCCGAACATCGTGCTTCGACATCTTCCTCTAGAAGCGGTGGACATTTATACCACCCTGTTTAACAATGCAATGAATAATGCACATTATCCAGCGCATTGGAAAACGGCGGTGGTTCAACCTATCCCCAAAAAGGGAAAGGATATATCCAATCCAGCGAATCTTCGGTCGATAAGTCTCCTTCCGAATATCAGTAAGGTGTTCGAAAAAGTAATCAATAGAGCTCTGACTAGGTGGGTTGAGGACAAACATATAGTTCCGGATAATCAATTCGGTTTTAAGGCAGGACATGCTATCTCACATGCCGCGTCTAAACTGGTGTCCGATATCCAATGGAATAAAGCCAAATAACAGTGTACTGGTGCCTGCCTAGTTGACTTGGAGAAGGCTTTCGACACTGTATGGTTAGAAGGTCTTTTCTACAGGCTGGCTAGTCTGGGGATCAGTAAACCACTCTTGTACATTCTTTATAATATGCTAACCAAGAGACAGTTCATCGTGAAAAATGGTGATGTGACTTCTGTTGGAATATTTCAAATTAAAAATGGTCTTCAGCAAGGCGCGGTCAATTCGCCGATCCTATTCAACATTTATACAAGCGACTTGATAGGTTCACTTCCCCATACTATTGCGTACGCAGACGACTTGATAGCGTACAGAACAGGTCCAAAAATCGAGGTCATTAATAGTCTCTTACAGCGTGACTTCGATAAGATAAGACGATTTTGCGATGACTGGAAGTTGAAAATCAACTTTCAGAAGTCGGAAACCATTCTCTTTAGGACGCCGTTGTCTGGAGCCTCTAGGGATACCAGAAAAAATTGGCGAAAGTTCTCGATCATTGGACAACACGGACAGCCTCTTGCCTGTCGAAACGTAGTCAGATACCTTGGGATTTGGCTAGATCAGTTTCTGTATTTTAACAAAAATGTAGATGCTGCTCTGGCCGGAGCTAAAGGCGCTTTTACCCTCACAAGGAGACTGTTTTATAGCAGCCAACTCGATGCGAGGGTAAAGATAATCTGCTACATGGCCCTTATCAGGCCCATGCTGGTATTTGGGTGTCCCGTGTGGTTCAATGTACGAGCAAGCTTAATGGAAAAGATTCGGGTGTTTGAGAGGGCTTGCCTTAGGGCTTGTCTTCGCTTGTACAGAACACCAGAGTCGGAGTACAAAAAATTTTATCCTAACGAGGTCCTTTACAACAGGGCGAACCTAATACGAGTGGACAACTTCGTAATTAAGCTGACTCGAAGGCACATTGCAAGAGCAATGACCTCGACGAATAACCTGATATCAGGGGCGTACTACCCCAATCACCTTTATCATGAGAGTGTGCGCTCTAACGGCTTCGTTCCACCGGAAGCATTCCTCTACCTTGATCAGATAGGGTTGATCCAGGATAGATCAGCAGTCCCGTTAATCTTCCATGTCGCTCGGACAGCTGGGGACAGGCGACTTAACTACAACAGAGACGTCGCACACGGCAGGGTGGATCGTCTCAGGTTCAGTAGGGCGGTGGGGAATCGCGATAAAAGGGATGTCATTCGGCAGCACCAGCATTTCTGGTGGTTGAATGATGGGGAAGATGTTTCGTCGTCGGTCCGTCAACGGACCAGCCTCACTAATGAGGCAGAGCTGACCAATCTATTTGCTTTGTAAATAGCGATGGCCAGCTTACATAGGTTTAGGTTAGCATTTAAGTAATATATATATATATTAGTATATACGAAGGTATATACTAATGTATGTATATAATTGTGCATAATGTCTATATGTGTGTATGTACGTATTGTATGTAGGTTAGGTAGATTAAGGTTTATTTTAAGTTAGATAATAAGTTTTTATAAGAATAAAAAAATATGTCCAAACGCTAAGTTTTTTATCAAAAAAATTTTTTCTTAACCTTAAGTTTAGAAAATAAGAAATCCTAAATAAAATGTAAATAAAGTCGAAAGACATAGATATAAGAATTTAGAGTAGCTTAGAGTGCCTGTGTAGGGCCAGTAAGTTAGTATAAGATTGTTTAGTAATTTTAAGCTAGCATTTAAGCATTTTTTGTTAGTATGTAAGGATTCATGATTAAGAAAATAAAATGCATTTAAAACTAAAAACTAACGAATGTAGGTGTAACATTATTAATATTGACCGAGTATAGAGCTAACGACGAAATGATAAGCATCTGCATACCATTGTTCTCGTGCCATGGTGAACGTAGATCGATGCCAGCAGTAATTCGAGTTCTCCTTTGATCATGCAGATATCGCTGGCATGTGACTCTATCAGTCGGGCGCCCAATGAGAGTGCTGACCTGTCACATGTATGCACGATTTGACTGTAGGTCACAGATTCGGCATTTCTATAACCATCAGGATCGTTTGCCACCGATGCGCTGATTGACCGATGTGCAGTCGCCAATCAGGAACTCGAAGCCTAAAATCGGTACAGCGTTGCATTTATCATACATCCAGATCTCCGATAGCGTGAGATGTTCCCAATGGCGCATTATTTGGTCTGTAGCTATATCTATCGAATGAGCGACTAGACTCTAACACTTATGAGCGGCCACAATTATACATACACGTACATACGTCACTTATCTTACAATTGTTGCTCAGCGACGCACCGAAAAAATTAATAAAGTTATTGTTGGCAGACTAAACGATCTAAACGAGTGTATTCTTGTCGACTGCGGTCCCCCTTTAAGCCATGATAGAAACGATGATTTCCACGCTTGTAGAGTAAGTATAACCGTTCCATTGAGGTAGCGCGACTCAGCGCTACGTACATTAGTTCAGTTACTTGCGTCGAATCGTACTCTATCACCCGTTTGAAAATCTAGAAAGTGCGTTCGATAACACTTCCATCTGCCACACCCAATAGATGTGGGGAATCCAATAAGAGTCAAGCAACATCAAGCCTTGATTGAGCGTGTGGTTTTTGCTATCGAATTCAAATCAGGGCCGACCTTTTCATTTCCTCACTTTAGTCCTGTTCTTAACGTTGAACGCGTCCACAGATGAATTTCCATTACAGCCTTGCGATGCAATTTCACACGCTGCACATATAGCAAGACTAGCTAGCACTAAAAGTCTTGGCGAAATGAACACGTGCCGTTCTTTAACCATTATCCCTTTGAGGATCTCTGTTGGATTGTTCAATAACATCACAGTCTACCATAGCAGCCGCCGTCGAAACAAGCGCATTAATGCCGGGCGTTGACAAGACAACGATACTCGTATTTGGTGATCGCAATACATACTTATGTGTCTGGCGCTGTTACGTTGCTATTGATCTTATCACTATCACTGCTGTCTGTATTGCCTTCCAATGACGTCTGCACATGATTCGTGGACGATTGAACAGTCGGTGGCCGCTGTACGCACAATAGACTTCAGCGTTTATATAACCGATTTTCACAAAACATTTTCTTCAGCAATGAGGCCCGATGTATACGTTAAGAAGCTAAATTGTCGCATATGGGGTAGTCAACATCCGCATGTAGCTGTCAAAAGATCATAGCGTTCACAAAAAGTCCCTGTTTAGTGTGTAAATTGGTCTGGTGGTGTCACTGATCCATACTTCTTGCAAAATGGGAAAGGTATAACCGTCATTGTCAATTTTTATCGTTATAACTAAATGTCAACCGAATTTTTTTCGCCTCAAATCGGAGATATGGATGTGGAAGATATGTGGCTTTGGAAAGACGGTGCCACATCTCACCGTCTCTGTTTAAAAAAAAGAAAATTCCTGGACGAAAGATCATGTTTATGCACCCAATTCCGAAACTCTTGACGCTTTTATGGGCGTGATATTGTCCAATATGTGTCGAGAAGTCATCATTGTCAGAGTCAAGTCCTGCAAGAACTTCCTTGGAGGACTGAATGATGGTATATTCCATTCATACGAGTATCTCAAAAAGTTTGTGTGTTACTAACTATGCTAGTCAATTCCTTGTAGAGCTTACGACCGACTGTTATCATTCTTATCATTCGTTGCAGCGCAGCTTTTTCCGTCATTATTCATTTAACAAGAGTTTGTTTGGTGTTGTAGGTGTGAACTCCAGCTCCTTTTTTGTAGCGCGTCTGATGGCCCGTTGGTAGCCTTTCCACGGGTCTTCAGTACTTAATGCTAGCGGCATAGGACTTGAGATGTTAGGATACACGATTGGGAAAAATTACGACGTTCTCTTGCGTTTTAAGCTTTACTACGTAACAACTTCTCACAGTAGTTCTTTTCGTTGTGAAGCTTGAGAGATTTGAGTTCGTTCCGTGGCCGCCACAACACAAATCCGCTAACAAAATTGTTTGCGTGTACAAAACGAAAAAATGATAGAAATGATAGAATAAGTCAATTTATAAACGTTCACTGACTCAGCGGTTAGGGAGCAGTGCTTCTAGGTTCACGATGAATCGTTGCAATTAGTTTTTAGAAACATCAAAGATTGTCGTATCCCAACTGACACGTTCTGACGTCCAGATTTTTGCAGGTCTGCCTTAGGTGGATCGAAAAATCCTGAACTTACTTAAGATTGTCCTCATCCAGAGTGATGATTAAAGCATGCGCTTGCCATAGCAACATTTCGTCTCACCCCATCACTGTAGTATATATCAAAGTTTTTCTTTCTCCATGTACTTTGTCCATTACATCACTTTTTTTTATGGAAGTGACAGCAGTAAGGAACCTCTGCTAGCTGCTCGGCTGCAAGTGAACTGTTAAGGATCCGAATATTCCACGTGCAGATGTGAAGGCTGCTGTCTTGTACACGTATACCAAAGTCATAAACAGTGTATCTGTCACTATCCGAAGCAATTGGCTGGTTTGTAAGGGTTCGAAAAAGCTGTTATCTAGCGCTACCACTGGAAAGAAATTCAAGCACTACGCTACAAACTTAATTGCTGTTGCTGGCGCAAACCTAGTTATAAAGCAGTGAGCAGTTCTCTAATCTATCATCGAAGGACGATGCTAAAGAACAAATTACGGATCTTTCACCACACTTTTGCAAACAGGGGCTTAAGTCTCTTCATTGGCTTTTAGATTAATCCATAAATGAAGAACAGATAACACTTTCGCTGTACTGTGAAACCTCTCATGTTTCCAAATTACAAGAATGCATCCACTTCTTCATAAAATAATCTATCGCATATGAAAATATCACTTTTAGTCCTACAATACTTATAATTCTGACGTAGATTACATTCTGCTACTGGCAGCTGTCATAAATGGCAACTACAAGTATGTATAATATATCTCATCCAACTAACTACACCAAAAATAGTGCTTTGTATGTTTGAATACTCGTAATTCGTTTCAATATTAACGGCCTAATTAAAAATTCAGCTGATTCATTTGTAGTTTTCGGTTAATACGAGTAAGATACAAACACCAACAAACTATACAAAAATAAACACGTTTCCCCCGAACATCTGCAGGCAATGCCATACTCTTTACTATGTTTTCACTGCATTCTGATGATATTACAAATTCAACAAACTTCCTGCTCATCATAAAATTTGTACAACAATCTAAAACCACCTGACACAACATCATTTTCATCTCTCTTTAATTTTACCAACCATCGCGGCCACCATAAAATGTAAAACTGTGCGAGTATCTCATTACCTTGAACTTATGTTTATGTGGTATGATAGGCACCAACAACAAGCAGGTCTACCAACTACCGTCAACAAAATTGAGCAAGTAAAAAACAAAGAGTGGAAAAGCATAAAGAGCAACCGTTTGCTCTATCAAGCGAGACATGTGGCCGACATCGACGGCATTGGCGTTAAAATTTGTAGGTGGTATCGGGGGCAACTACGGCTTATGGTATGCCATTTTGCACTGTCATTCCGATAGGGAAGTTGTAATTTAATTTCATTAAAAATACATAAATACCAGGGAGTGAAAGAACACCTAACAATACGTGAAACAACCGCATGCATTTATCGTTAACTATATGCAAGCATTTTTGCATAATTAATTAAAAGCAACATCGAGTTTGCATCAGAATTTCCTCTATATGTAGTGTATAAGTATGTGTGAATATATTTAAGTGCAGGTGGTATATTTTCAATTCATCAAGAACACAAGGCCTAAATATTCAACCTCCAACCCATTAACATTAGGGTATCACAGATCCTTGGGATGTTTATATCCTGTGACCTAGTGGAAATCGTGGAAATAGCATCTCTCACTAAACCGCTGGCATTTCGTTAATCGTAATTTTTGCATGCAGATACATTAAATTGCATTCGAACACCATTTCCCACTCTAGAACATTTGAAAGCAGGTGCATTTGTGAGCCACCGAGCTATTCAGGTGTAGTATTGCCATTGATGATGTTGTGTAAAAGGTATTAGGTATGAGTATCTTAAACCGATAGGGACCATAAATTTTATTATTTTATAAATAAAGTTTGGTATTCCACAGGGCACTCTACCAAGGCCAGTTTTTTTTTTTGTTAACTCAATAAGTAATAAAAGACTATAGATTCACATACCTTCAACCTACAGATGTTTCGTATTGGGTGCTCTAGAGCCTCCGCCTTATTAAACACGACCTGTCTGATAATTAACGAGGGTAGACCAAACTTAGTCTTTTGCAAGAGGACATCAGATTGGAGTGACTGATGTACATAGCATTTGGTTAGTCATTTGAACGGCATTAGCGGCAAATTGACATATGAAATCCGTATGGGTCCTACTGGTACCTCAACATGAGGCTTAATTTAGAACTATGAGAGTAAAGAGCCATTGGAGCTTTCAGCTTGACTTGTAGAGGTATCCCACTTTCTGGGAATGTCATGGGGGAGACTTCAACATTTACTGACTTTTAGGTAGACCCCACACTTTAACAAGCTAGGGCAAGTCTAGCATACACATTGACCTCCAATTGGTATTGATCTGAGTGTTGTTTTCTAATGATGATCTAAAGATCAGACATGGATCCAGTACCCACGTTAAGTACGTGACAGTATTGTTTGTTGGGTCGTTTTGAAGAATTGTGTGAGTGTGCAGTTTCGATATCTAGTAGCAAAAAAGCTGTTTTCGATTTCATAATTCACGGCAGTATGGAGAATGCATTTTTGACACGATTCTTTTATAAAAATATTGATATTGCAATCTTTCTGCCTTCGAAAATTTCTGACACTTAATTCAGTCAATTATGTCAAAATTGTTTAGAGCTCCCATGGCAATATTGGCAACAGCAAAAGATACCAAAAACAAAGAGATTCACAACCTTTCTCCCTTGCACGGCGAACATACGAGTAGCTAAGGACTGCAGATGGCAACTATTTGCGAGTCTCTGATTGAAAGCCCCTGACAGAAAGTCTCTGTGGCCTCCGAGCATGTTAACATAAAACATTCCCTTCCAAATGAGTGGCCCATCTTAGATTCCCTTCCCGAACTGTCGCTCTGGAAAGATTGAAATACACTTGTGGACAGAGATATGATGGTGATTGAACATGCTCCTGCCATCCTTACGCTTTTTTCTTGTATCTACTTTTCGGAATTCCGATGAGAACTACTCATAAATCGCAATAAGCAAGAGCTATCCTTTTCTTGATCTCTACAGTTCTGTGGTCGTGTTAATTTGTAGTAGTGCTCAGGTATCCGTCTTGTTCAGCAGTCTGCCAGGATTCTTTCCTTTTTAGTCGTGTGGACAAAATTGCTTTTGATTATTGTCCAAACCGAACAACTGGCTCTATTTAGCATTGAAATGTAAGTGGCCTCCGTTTCAACAGTGTACAGACATGACCCTCCAGGTTGGGGGCTGTGCGGTCGGGGTAACTACCCGGCCATGGAAAAAGTTCCAGAAATGAATCTGCTGTTGACAATACATGCAAACGATTTAAGGACAACGAATTTCAGATATGCACGTGGATAGTTAATTCCCTAAATAGGTTACGTGCAGTCGAACAACTAGCGTAGGTCCCAGACTGGTGCAAAGCCAACATTACCGCCATCCAAAAAATATAAAACTTCGACATCTACTACGGCGATTGTTATGGACGGCAAAAGCAGGACCTATTTGGATGCGGACTTGTTGTGAGATGCCTCGTAGCAATCCGCATCAAGACTGAATTTGCCAACATAAGCCTTATATGCGCGCACGTCTCCACAGATGAAAAGGATGAAGACATCAGTTAAAGGTTCTACGAGCTACCTACGAGCAATGTCCTAGCTGACATTAAAATCGCTCAGAAATCGCAAAGCTAGGGAGAGAGGTCTTTTGTGGTAGTACTGTCGGAAGGTTTAGCCTGCACGAAACGACCTGCGATAGTGGATTAATTCGAATCGACTTTGCGGCGGAGTGAAACATGCTTGTTCCCACATCTCCTAATTCAAAAGGGGACCAGTGGTTGGACAAAAGTATGCCCGTTAAATAGAAACTCTGTCTAATCCTCAAGAAAGGAGACCCTCTGATCTGCGTCAACTGCAGAGGGATCAGTTTCTTAATATAGCCAACAAGATCTTGTTTGCCGTATTGTGTCAGCTACCTGATAGGTCCATGTGAGTGTGGTCTCAGGCCAGGAAAGTCCACCGACGACCAACTACTACTGCAGATCTTGGAGAAAACAAATCGACACACATCACCTATTCATCGGTGATGGCATGCCAAACTCGTCAGTCTGTGCAGGATGACGATGGGGAATGCACGCTGCTCCGGACAGATCTCCCTGAGACCTTTAATGCATGCGCCATCACGCGATTTCGTTACCAAGAGGCACAATCTTTCAAAAGTCCGTACAATTGCTCGCATACGCCGATGATATTGACATAATCGGAAGAAAGCAACGTGAGATCGAAGCGTCGTGAATGAGTTTAGCAAGACTAAGTATATGCTGTTAAGCAAAAAGGACACTGAACACCGACGTCTCGGTCAGAATGTCACCCTCGACAGATACAACTTTGAAGAAGTTAAAGACTTTGTCTACCTAGGCTCCGCTATCAATTTAGACAATACAGACAACCAGCGCTTTGATCAAACGAAGAATAACTCTTGCCAATCGCTGTTTCTTTGTGCAAAAGTTATGCTACATACCCTGCTCTATGGCGCAGAGCCATGGACATTATCAAAAACGGATGACGGTGCTCTTGGCTGCTTTGAGAGGAAAATTCTTCGAGCGTTTTTCGATTTCGTATGTTTAGAGTTTTAGACAGTGAGTAGAGGAGGAGATACAACAACGAACTATATGAATGGTACAACGACTTCGCAGTCTTCGATTTCGTCCTTTATGGACAGCGTAGTAGAGAAAAATCGCCTCTCAGGTGGCGCACGCAAGTTGATAGGGACCTCAGCCAACTTAGGGTGCCAAACTGGAGGCAGCAAGTGAACGATCAAGCTGCCTGGAGACGCTTGTTGACTAAATTAAAGTAAGTAAGTAAGTGCCTTCGCTTGAAGGTAGAGACAAAGTGGACTTAAAACCCTTTACATGTTTTATTTACCATTAAGCTTCTTCAATATATAGGTACACTCATACTCTGTGTCCACAATCCGAAAGACTGATTTTAGGAATTTAGTCGGGGGATCCAAGGTCACATGAAATCAAGCCACCGATGCACTTAATCGAGAATACTCAAAATCGTACTTCTTCGAGCTGAAACTTTCCTAGGATTGCCTGTTTCCTCGGTCAGAGTTCATAATTGCAGTGGAAGTCCAAACTATATCATTGGCATAGCATCCCAAGATGTAGGCAGAGTAAATAAACGGTCTATGTCTAAAAAGTCAGCGACGTTTTTGCTATTTCTTAGCAAAACGAACTGTAGCTTACCTTAGCGATATCCTCTGAAAGATTTCCTAATACTTTCTACTACATTGTCGATGGAAAGTACCAAATGGCAGCCCGGATGCCTTTTCAGCAATGAATGCAAACTGCCACATATGCAAACGTATCCATGTGGAAGAGTATCCGTATCTCAGATACGTGGCAGATTTTTGGAGCATAAATTATGCGAAAATCAATTATGTACATAGGATGTGATCCATTTATGGTGGTGACATTAATCCCGATGGAAAATCGATGCAATTTTCAATCGGGATTAAGCTGAAGTAGTCCTCTCCCTTGCGGTATACGAATATAGCCCATGACAGTAGTGAATCTACTACAGAGTTTTAGAGATGTGAAAAATACATCGAGTGATAATGCAATGATCATTATAAGATTACATTACAAAGTTTTAGGTTGTGCATTAAGCCGAAACGGTCTTAATAACTCTGAAAGTGGAGTTATGTCATCAGGGTACTAGTCTACCGATGACAGCTAAATTAAAGGCCACCCGACAAAGGGTAGCATCGAAGAATTTTCCCAAACAATGTAGTCGATGTGGATAAATTATTTATGAATACAGTCAGTTACTACCTATATTTAGAAGAGAAGTCACTCATCTGTGATGTTTATTTAAATTTCATTTCAATTTCAATTTTGTTTTATTTTTTCTGCAGTTATTGATAATTTATCGAGCTACGTAGGGAGTACCCGTAGGCGAATTGCAATCAGAGGTGTACTGATTGCTGTTCAATGATTGAACTAAAAGTGTTTCGAATGGTTTTCTGATCCAGTGACTGCATCGATTTGAAATTGAAATGCTGCAGGGAAATGCTGGTAGAGAAGTTGATAATGCCTCCTACCTGAACGTAGTGCCTAGAGGGCATAGTTTTAAAGCTACGAGTATGATGGACATTTTAAGGGGAATTTGTAGATTTTAAGAGGATAGCTTAGGGCATGTTGCATTTTAATGACTATCTTCGTTCACTCTAGTTGGTGTCCATTGTCAGTTCAATGAAATGCTGATACAATCGAGCAACTTATTAACGAAGCAACGAATTTCCGAGGTTATGGAACAAAAACGGTTAAGGACCGTCATTCGCAATAATAAAATAGATTAATATCGATTGTTTTGTTTGGGAATTTTCCATAGTTTTGTACAGTCATTGGCCCTGTAATGAATTCATCAGAAAGTTGTCACTGTCATTAGCAGTTGACCATGCTACTCAATAGCGTTGAATTGTTAACACATCATTAGTCGGGATCTAATTATGCTAATCGAACATAGAATTGCGGCTAAAAATAATCAAAAACCAGACGTAAGCTTTCGAGTTCGTAACCAGTCCATTTTGGTTGTATTTGAATGGATATGTGACGGCATTCAAACACAATCATGTCGTCCAGTTAAAACATTATGCTCACACCAGAGTTTGAATAGCTGCAATCCTAATCCTGAAGCATCATACATATGTACATAGTCAAGTTGGTTGCATTACCAGGTGAAAACAGTTTAAGGCACAATGCATACCATTATCCTGGCTGCCTTCATCATTCTGACTCGTAGTCGCATTCGTTGCTACTATGCAGATGCATTCATCAGTCTAGTTACGTATACAAATACAAAAGTACAAATAGAACACAAAAATGGGAGAAAAAAAAAGAAGGCTAAATAGGACAACACACTGTCAGATGAGCATTTGACATTTGTCTAACATTAGCACGTTACTTGGTATATGTACGAGTATGTTCACCTGAGTAGGGTGTTTTATTTTTTTGTTAGTTATACGTTTGTTGGCGGCGAAATGAATGGCCATTTCCGGAAACATACACCGCTGACCCGTTTCCATCTTGAGCTTCATTACAGAGTCATGTAAAACACCACAAAACCGTTATTTACATTTGCCCTACTATAAAAGGACAAAAACGAACAATAGGAACAGGGAGGCATTAAGTTTCATGACCGAGATAGATAGTTAACATGGACAAGAGAGGACACCGCTTTTTTTTGTTGTCGATTTGTTTGTTTGTTTTTGTTTGTTTGTGTATCCCTCATTAAGTCAACCTGATAGATAATGGTTGACCCAAATCTTTATTCGCGTAAATTCGACTAAATGGAGTGCAGGTACGAGTACATTGTTCTCCGTAGGGCGTCTTCAACTTAAAAAAAAAAATTAATAAAAATTGAACGCTTACATGAGTGGGAGTTAGAAGGGCTCAGATTGCTGATCCTCTGCAAGGACATACGAGTACTTATACAACTTCTCTTCTTCGTTTTTTGGGTTTATTTTTGTGTTAAGGTAGTGAAATTTTGGAAACATAATCACTAGCACGTGGGCGCTCTTAATGGCCACATCAATTTTTGAAGTGACTTTCGTTGTATTTTCAAACATAATAGGGCTGAGATATGTTTTAAATCAAGAAAACATTTGCACAGCACATTTGCACGTTTACGATGTTTTGTGTTTGTTTTCTGAGTGAATAATGTGAGCTTCATGAGGTGAATTGAAGTTTTCTCATTGTTAAATTTTTACTGTAACAAAAAGGTATATTTGAATCGTAAAGTTAATGGCACATTGGGATATGAAAACCTGCTGTGTCAGTACATTTTGGACAAAGCACAGTTTTAGAGAAAATTTCTGTTTAAAATGGAGGCACCATCATTCGCATACTTTTTTGGAAATTCAGAAAAATTTAGCAACCCAGTTTGCAAGATTTTATTAAATAATATTTGAGACTTGGTTTTACTTTACTTCAGGTAGCGTTTCAATTCTGACTGGGCCTCAGCCATTAGCTCTGTTCGTTTAGCGCATTTTTTCACTAATCACTCTCAGTTGCGTACACCAAACCAAAGTCTTATCTGAGTCTATCTGAGCCACTAGTATTGGGTATCCCTTCTTGTTGACAAAATATTGTACGAGCGTTATCTGAAAAGCTTCCGACCGCAACGTAAAGATAGGGGCACTCGTCAATAAAAGCTGGTAAATACTAGTTGTGCATCTATTGACGGTTACTAACTGAAGTTTCAGTCATTTTGTTTTTTTTGACAGTCGTTTGAGTGAGTCGATGTTTTTTGAGTATTGAGTATCGAGCTGTTACTAAGTTTTTGTTTTTGAAACGCAATACGCATACGCAAATCAAAAATGAGTTGGACTCTGTGTATGGGGACTCTGCACCATCATTTACCACAGTGAAATTGTGGGCAGCTGAGTTTAAGCGTGGCCGTACATGCTTGGGAGGTGATGAACGTTCGGGACGTCCAAAAACTGCAACCACTGACGATAATATTTCTAAAGTTCACCAAATGGTATTGAACGACCGCCGAATTAAAATGAGAGAGATAGTAGAGGTTATGAAATTGTCCAAAGAACGTGTTTGTTACATATTAAATCAAGATTTAGGCATGAGAAAGCTGTCCACGCGTTGGGTGCCGCGTTTGCTTACGTTAAACCAAAAACGCAGTTTAGGCTTAATAAATTCAAGTTTTGGCGCCGATTAATTACTGTAAATGAAACTTGGATTCACCATTATACGCTCGAAACAAAAATTCAGTCAAAACAGTGGACTGCAAAGGGCGAGCCGGCTCCAAAAAAAGCAAAAACTGTTTTTTTCGACTAGAAAAGTGATGGCGACTGTTTTTTGGGATAGTAAAGGAGTTATCTTAATCGATTATCTTCAAAATGGAAAAACCGTTACAGGGGCACACTTCGCATCATTACTTGCCAGGCTGAAGGCAGGAATTCCGAAAAAACGGCCACATTTGCAGCAAAAGGAAATCCTGCTTCACCGCGCCGTCTCACACCTCAGCGATTGCCATGGCGAAAACTCATGAATTACAGTTTGAACGGCTTAACCATCCGCCTTATTCACCAAATCTAGCCCCAAGAGACTTCTTTTTGTTCCCTCATCTAAAAACTTCGCTCGGAGTATAGAGATTTTCGTCAAATAAGGAGGCAATCACCTTCGTGAACAATTAGTACCATTTGGATGGGTTAGAGAGAGAGATGGGAGCATCGCTGGGAGAAGTGTGTAGAGTTACAAGGAGACTATGTAGAAAAATAAAAAAAAATTTGTTAGGTCGCAAACTTTTCGTCATCATATGTGCTCTCGTTATAGATCTGCCACGGCTTCATGTTACCTGCACTGGTCTTCATTCGCTTGGTAATGGGGTATATAGGGAAAAAATATCACAAACTTCGAAAAGTATAATAAAAGCTGACTCGCAAAGGTTTTCGGCTTGTTATTGATGTGCCCGACGGTCTTCAAGTCTTTAAACAGACTTCAATGCATTGACGTTCCGAGGAAAACGGCGAAGGGTGCACGATTTAGTCGATAAAAAAAAAGTAAACAGTAATTAACCTTTGCAGCTGAAATCTCTGTGACGTTCTCTAGTTGCGACCAGTTTAGTAAGGGATGTACTCGTAACTACATTACCAAAAGAGGAAAGAAGAATAACAATTTTAAGAGAACAGAACGCAGGCACAATGTCATTTAATTTCAAGTAGGCAGAAGTGATTCTACAAGGGCTTTTAGATCACAATCACACACAATCAAAGGGATTATTGAGATGCAGTTAGAAGTCATTAGGACATTAAATTTGATTTGCAAATAGGGGCTTGATGAAAGCTCTGGTCATAGTTTGTATAAACAGATATACACAGATTCCTCTAAGACAGTCGTGTTTTTATTTTCCATTGGTCTTGTATCTATTCAGCTAAGGAATGATGTTGATTGGAGCATTGTTTGGAAAAACTCGATTCTGCAGACCGAGTTGTCAAAGGTAGTACGAGGGCGGGTCAATAAGTCCGTGACTTTTGGATTAAAACACAGATTTTTTGATAAAAAAAATAATTTTATTTTTCAACGTAGTCTCCCTTGAGCTCTATACACTTTGTCCAACGCTTCTCCAATTTTTTTATCCCTTCCAAAAAAAATGATTTGTCGAGGTCCTCAAAATAGGCCTTTGTTTGCGAGATGACTTCATCATTGGAGTTAAATCTTTTTCCACCAAGCCATTTCTTCAGGTTTGGGAACAAGAAGTAGTCGCTCGGAGCCAAATCTGGAGAATAGGGTGGATGAGGGAGCATCTCATAGCCCAATTCATGGATTTTTGCCATGGCAACTGCACATGTGTGCACCCTTGCATTGTCTTGGTGGAAAAGAACATTTTTCTTGGCCAAATGAGGTCGTTTTTTTTTCAAATCGTCATTGAATCGGTCCAATAAGTTGGCATAATATTCCCCATTGATTGTTCTTCCCTTTTGAAGGTAGTCAATGTGGATTATCCCGCGTGCATCCCAAAAAACAGTTGCCATAACTTTATTGGCTGACAAACCCACCTTGGCCTTCTTTGGCGCCGATTCACCCTTAGAAACCCACTGTTTTGACTGTTGTTTGTTCTCTGGTGTGTTGTGATGGATCCATGTTTCGTCCACGGTTACAAAACCGCGCAAAAACTCCTCCATATTGCTATTAAACAACGCCAAACCTTCCTGTGAAGTTGTTACACGATTGCGTTTGTGGTCGACTGTGAGCAAACGCGGCACCCATCTTGCGGAAAGCTTTCTCATGCCCAAGTGATCATTCAAAATTGAAACCACTGAGCCATGCGAGATCCCTACGGCTTCCACAATCTCTCGCACTTTCAATCTTCGGTCGGCCAACACCATATCGTGAATTTTTTCTATTGTTTCGGGTGTAGAGACCTCAACTGGGCGTCCAGGACGTTCGGCATCTTCAGTGCTTGTACGGCCACAACGAAATTCAGTAAACCACTTTTTTACCATTGAAATCGATGGTGCAGAATCCCCATAGTATTTATCCAGCTTAGCCTTGGTCTCGGTAATGGTTTTTTTTCGCAAGAGTAGTCTGATAAAAATAGTTGTCAAACACAAACTAACTGACGCAGCAAGTTTAAATTTTGACAGGAGTCAACTGACAGATGCTTGTTGACAGGAGCAGTGTTGCTGTTTCAGTAAAGAGGTCAGAAATTCAAAAAGTCACGGACTTATTGACCCGCCCTCGTATATGTTAAAATTGAAAGCATGATTGGAGATCTATTTCCCACAAAATTCTAAGAAATTAGTGTGCAGTGCAGCACTCTTTATTATTCACAATGGTGGATGGTAGCTTATGCAATGCCTTAGCAGATAATCGTCAGGTCAGTAATCGCAGGAAGCCTTGGAAGCACGATATAAGGACATTCGAAGATTTCGAAAAAAACCATACTCGTAAGTCATCTCATATAAATACGAATAAGGATATCTTATCATTGCTGTTCATGATTTCCGATCTTCAATGAGCTACTATGATAACGCACCTTCTCACAGTGACATCATTATTCGTAATTTTTTGACGAAAAATTCAACAAATACCATCCAAAAGCCACCGAATTCACCTGATTTGGCTCCCTGTGACATCTTTCTGTTCAATCGAGTTAAAAAACCACTGCGTGGAACGCGTCTCAGCAGCCGAGAGGGAGTAATGGAAAAATCGCTAATACACACAGAGATAAATGTACTCTTGGCAGCGTAACTTTTGAAAATGTCAAGCAATGACGCTAAGATTTAGAGGGAATATCAACAACAGATGTACCAACTTAACAGAGCTCAAATCGAAAAAATGGGAGCGCAACACGGTGGTTATTCCGGGAACTTTCTGATCTAATTGATAAAGTAGACGATTTTAAGAACTTGGGGGCTTACAATAGACTCTATAATGAGTTTTTCGGTGCACGCTGAAATATTGAGGAATTATTTTCGTCTCGCGCTTAGGCATTTCTTCTATTTGCGCAATATCTGCTCTAGGACGCTTTTAAAAACTATTTACTAAGGAATTGTTCAATCTAAGCTTCACTACGAATTGATTGCTGGGGAGGTATGTTTCGGAACGAAATTAACCCTCTGTTAATTTTGGAGAAATGCATCATAAGAAACATTTTCCGTTAACCTAGAAGACATCCCAGTTTTCCCCTCTTCTGTGATCTGAAAATTCTTCCTGTTCGTCACCTTCATTGCTTTAAGGTATTGAAGACCTTCTTCATGAAATCTGGTAATCGAAATTTTCACTTAATCTCAAATTATAACATACGTTGAAACTCGTCTCACCATATATAGGTATGCTATCTGTACCCATATTTCGTACTACTTTCTTTGGTAACTTTGATTCTGTTTCATCGTATCGCTTCTTTAACAAACTTCCTCATTCCATCAGGGCTATATCAATATCTGGAATATTTCTAAAACTTTTAAAAAATTGGCTATTTCAGTGCAACTTCTTTTACTTAAAATCTATTATCTCTGACATTCTAATATAATTTAATTTTTTTCTAAATTATTTCCATTTTGTGTCTTCTTTTTAATATAATTTATGCAAACATTTATATTGGGTCTATAACTTAATTCGTGCGGTTTGTTGAGAGATGGCGTAACTTGTATTACACCATTGTTATTATTCCATTGGAACATGCGTTGGAAAGCTACTGTCATTGTACGTCATTTCAGTATATGTAATTCATTTGAAGCGTAAACAACAATAATTTTTTTCCACTCAAATATGTCGAAATTTGTGCCTGAAAAAGTGTTTTTGCGGGGAGTTCTTCTTCATTACTTTAATATAAAGAAAACTGCTGCCGAAAGTCATCGTATTTTGGTGGAAGTTTATGGTGAACATGCGCTAGCTGAGCAAACGTGCCAAAAGTGGTTTGCACGAGTTAAAAGTGGTGATTTTGGCTTGGAAGACGATGAACGTCCTGGGCAGCCAAAAAAGTTTGAAGATGAAGAACTGAAAGCATTACTATCAAGATTGTTGCCAAACATAAGAAGAGCTCGCAGAATCTTTGGGTGTCACTCAAGCAGCCATTCCAAAACGTTTAAAAGCAGCTGGATACATTCAACTTGGTTTCCACATGAACTCAAGCCGAGAGACGTCGAAAGGCGGTTTTTTATGTCCGAAATGCTGCTGGAACGCCACAAAAGGAAGTCATTTTTGCATCGGATTGTTACTGGTGGTGAAAAATGGATCCATTATGAATACCCCAAGCGCAAAAAATCATATGTGAAACCCGGCCAACCAGCCAAATCAACGGCAAAGCCGAATATCCATGGCGCGAAGGTAATGCTCTGTATTTGGTGGGATTAGATGGATGTGCTGTATTATGAGCTGCTAAAACCGGGTGAAACCATGAATGGACAATGCTACCGGACACAATTAATCCGTTTGAAGAGAGAAGTAGCCCAAAAACGCCCGGAATATGCGACCAGACACGTGGCAATAATTTTCCATCATGACAACGCTCGGCCCCACTTTGCTATTCCGGTTAAGAACTATTTGGAAAACCGTGGATGGGAAATCTTACCCCACCCGCCTTATAGCCCCCTTACCCCTTCGGATTTCCATTTGTTCCAGTCGATGCAGAACGCCCTCACTGAAATACGGTGCACATCAGAGCAGAATATCAAAAATTGGCTTGATTCATTCTTGGCTGCCAAGCCGGCGCAATTCTTTTGGGATGGGATCCACAAATTGCCAGAAAGATGGGAAAAAGTCATAGCTTCAGATGGGCAATACTTTGAATAATACTATTGTACATGTTTTTCTTAAATAAACGTTCAAATTTTGGAAACCGCACGAATTAAGTAATATACCCAATAATACAAGACAGAAATATTATCGGCATGAATTTTTTATTATTATAATCTAGTATATAATTTCATGGCATTTATTTTTTAAATACGATATCTGGCATATGCCCACCGCGGCTACGAGTTACATGGTCATTCGATCAGTCCAATTTTTCATTACTTTTTCCAATAAATCTGGCCGTATGGCGTTAATGGTGGCTTGAATATTCGCTTCCAATGCTTCAAGAGTTGCTAGTTAGACGGCATAAACCAATGACTTAACATATCCCCATAAAAACTAATCGAAAGGTGTTAAGTCGCACGAACGATGGGGCCAGTTAACAGGACCACTTCTGGAAATAAAGTTGACACCAAATTGATTTTTACAATAAATTGATGGTTATGCGCGCTGTATGGCAAGTTGCGCCATCTTGTTAGAACCAAATGTCGTGGATGTCCAGGTGATTAATTTTCGGAAACAAAAAATCAGTCAGCATGGCTCGATTCGCCGTAACGGCAGTTCCTTCCTCATTTCGAAGGAATAAGGCCCAATAATGCCGTCACCTTCCGCACCAAACAGTCAATTTTAATGGATGTAATGGTGATTCGTTAGCAGCTTGAGGATTGTCTTCACTCCATATAAGGCAACTTTGCCTGTTGACGAAGCCATTAAACCAGAAATAAGCTTCATTACTAAACACAATAAAAGTGCTCATCTTCAGCCAGTTTCAAATTAGCCCAATCAGAAAAATTCGAAGTGGACTATGGTCATTTGGCTTTAATTCTTGCACGAGTTGTATTTTATAGGCACGTAACCCAAGGTCCTTATGTAAAATTTTTCACGTAGTCGAAGTACAAAGGCTTACAATTTGAGAACGGCGACGAATCGACATTTCGGCGTCTTCTTCAACACTTCACAGTACAGAAGCAATATTCTCTTCGGTACGCACATTTCTTTGTCTTGTTGATGGTTTTGAATCGAGAAGAGTAAAACTAGTGCGAACACGTTCAATAACTGCAGGAATTGGTTGCTCACTAGGCCGATTATGTTGACCGTAAAATTGACGAAGTCATGAACTTCGCGAACAGATTAATTTTTTTCAAAGTAAATTTTCACAGTTTGGAAGCGTCTTTCTGGCGTTAAATGATTTATAAAGAATTGCCAAACCTTACTGAATAGAAATGTCAGCACAGTTCTGCATTGACAGCTGTCAAACCATAGACAATAACCATCGAAACTTCTCATGCAGCTAAAAAACTTACTTTCTTACTTTAGGTGGCGCTACAGTCCGGGGTGGACCTGGGCCTTAGTCAACATGCTTCTCCAGCCAGCTCGATCCCTGGCTAGCTGCCTCCAGTTTCGCACGCTAAGTTGGCTGAGGTCCTCTTCCACTTGCGTGCGCCACCTGAGTCTTGGCCTTCCTCTACTGCGCTGTCCCTCGGGGGCGGATTCGAAGACTTTTCGGACCGGAGCATTGGTGTCCATGCGCTCTACATGACCCAGCCATCTCAGTCTTTGGATCTTCACTCTTCTGGCTAGGTCCACGTCGCTGTACAGTCCATACAGTTCGCAGTTGTATCTCCCCCTCCACTCACCGTCAATGCAGAGGGGACCAAAGAATTTTTCTCTCGAAGCAACCAAGAACACCCTCATCCATTTTTGATAATGTCCACGGGATTATGAAAGTCTTATAAAGGGTGACTTTTGTTGTCCGAGAGAGGGCTTTGCTACTCAATTGCCTTCTTAACCCAAAGAAACAGCGGTTGGCAAGAGTTATTCTTCGCTTGATCTCAGCGCTGGTGTCGTTGTCTGTATTTATACCGGAGCCTAGGTAGACAAAGTCCTTAATTACCCCAAAGTTATATCTGTCGAGGGTGACGTTCTGCCCGAGACGTCGGTGTTGGTTGTCCTTTTTGCTTGACAGCATATACTTGGTCTTGCCCTCATTGACCGCTAAACCCATTTTCGCCGCTTCCGTCTCAATACTCGCGAAAGCGCCACTGACATCACGCTGCTTTCTCCCGATTATGTCAATATCGTCGGCGTATGCGAGTAGTTGGACGGACTTTTGAAAGATAGTGCCTCTTGTGTTTGCTCGTGAGTTTTGCACTATTCTTTGAAGTACGAAGTTGAAAGAATCACATGACAGCGCATCGCCTTGTCTAAATCCTTTCTGGACACCAAAGATCTCGGTGAGATCTTTACCGACCTTGATGGAGCAGCGTGCATTCTCCATCGTCATCCTGCACAGACGGACGAGTTTGGCAGGGATGCCAAAACTAGACATTGCTCTATATACGAGTAGCTCGTCTCTATAGATGCTGTCATACGCGGCCTTAAAATCTCCAAGATCTACCGTAGTGTGAATATCTGGTCGATGGTGGACTTTCCTGGCCTGAAGCCACACTGATATGGACCTATCAGGTTGTTGACGAACGGCTTCAGGCGTTCACACAATACGGCGGATAAGATCTTATATGCGATGTTAAGGAGACTGATGCCTCTGTAGTTGGCGCAGTTCAGAGGGTCTCCTTTCTTGAGAATTGGACAAACAATGCTGAGGTTCCATTCATCGGGCATACTTTCGTCCGACCCTATTTTACAAATGAGTTGGTGTATGCTCCTTACCAAGTCATCGCCTGCCGCTTTGAAGAGCTCGGCAGTCAGGCCATCCGCTCCAGCAGCTTTGTTGGACTTAAGCTTCGATATGGCTATCTTCACTTCATCCAGGTCGGGTGGACGGAATTGTTGGTCATCATCGTCCAAGTTGAAAGGTTGATTCTGCCTGACAGCGGTATTTGGTCCGTCATCGCCGTTATACAGTCTGCAGAAATGATCTTTCCAAATCCTCAGCATCGACTGCGATTCTACTACGATGTTCCCTTGCTCATCTCTACAGGCTTCGGTTCGGGGTTTGTTTCCGCGGCATGTTATTTTTACCTTTTGGTAAAACTTCCGAACCTCATTCCTGGAGTAGCATCTCTCAATTTCCTCGATCGCGCGCTTCTCATGCTCTTTCTTCTTCCTCCTGAGAAGCCGGTGCTCGTCTCTCCTCTTCCTCTCATAGAGCTCATGAGCAGCTCTGGTCTTTCTAAGCAGTGCTGCGTTATATGCATCTTGCTTAGCTCGGCATTCATCATCGAACCAGGGGTTTCGTTGTGGTGGACGAGTGAAACCCAGCACATCAGAAGCGGCATCTCTGATGGCGTTTTGGCAGTGTTTCCAATGGTCTTCGATGCTTGATGCTGGCGGCATTGGACCTCTTAAGAGATTAAGAGACACTCGATCGGAAAAGGACTTGGCGATCTCTTGCGATTGTAGCCGTTTGACGTCAAATTTTCTCACAGCATTAGTTTGTCTTGGCGTAGTTTGGGATATCCGCAACCGTACCTTGGCTACAACAAGGTAATGGTCCTAGTCTATGTTGGCTCCTCGGAACGTACGGACATCCATAATGCTGGAGGAGTGTCTTGCGTCGATCGCAATGTGATCAATCTGGTTGACTGTTAATTGATCAGGAGTTCTCCAAGTCCCCTTGTGTATGTCGAGATGTGGAACCCGCGTGCTAGCCACGACAATGTTTCGCCCCGCCGCAAAGTCGATTAGCCTGAATCCGTTATCGGAGGTGGTGTTGTGCCGGCTATATTTTCCGATTATTCCACCAAAGATGATCTCTCTTCCTTTGTATTAAAATCACTGAGGACAATTTTAATGTCATACCTAGGGCATTGCTCGAAGGTCTTGTTAAGGAGCTCGTAGAAGGCATCCTTGGTGTCGTCATCTTTCTCCTCTGTGGGGGTATGCGCGCATATGAGGCTTATGTTGGCGAATTTAGCCTTGATGCGGATTGCTACGAGGCGCTCGCTCACATGCCGGAAGCTGAGGACTTCTTGTCTTAGTCTGCCTCCGACAACAAATCCACATCCAAATAAGCGCTGCTTTTGCCGTCGATAGCAATTGCCGTAGTAGATGTCGCAGTTTTTCATCTTCTTTTTGTCCGGCCCATCCCATCGCATTTCTTGGATGGCGGTTATGTCTGCTTTGCAGCAGTCTAGGGCCTCCGCTAGTTGCTCGGCTGCACGTGGTCTATTAAGGGATCTAACATTCCACGTGCATATCCGAAGCTCATTGTCCTTAAATCGTTTGCGTGGGTTGTCAACAGTAGATCCGTCCATATCCGAGGCTTGTTGATGCTTCGTAACTTAATTTTTTTTAAACGGCTGGGCAGTTATCCCGGCGGCACAACCCCCAACCTGGAGGACCAGTTCCATTTTGAGTGCCCCTAGGACGAGGGGTCGATTACACAGAAGCCAGTAACCCGTTCCGGGATGTGAGCGCTGCTGTTGGCCCTTATAGGGCTCGTCCGCTACCATCTCTTTTCCAAGACCCTGACTAAGTCCTGGAGATCCTTTCCGGCCTGAGCTCCAAATATGTCGGAGTAGCCCGGATAAGGTCTTGTTTTGTTTTTCCGACACTAATCCTGGTTAATGGCGCAGGAAACTCGCCATTTGCCCCCTTCACTTCGCAACCTCTAGTGAGATTCCCAGATGGCGCCACGGGGAGGCGTGAAGTAGGACTTATTAACAGAGCTGCAAGATGTTCGGCTGCAGAGGCATATTCTCGTCATTTAATGAACCAGCACCTGTCGGAAGATGCTACTTCTACGAGGCCTTATACTAATCGTTGCCATCTAAACGCTAAAAAACACCTTTTATTATAAGCTAGTTTGCGAGATTATTTCTATGTGGTTCCCAGAGTATGTGAGTGTCGATGGTAATGCCCGCTGCTGTATATCCTCAATGAGAAATTTCACATCTACATATACATATATATACACATATCTTGAGAACACTGCGATTTTGAGTATGTTGAGCTGTAGATATATAGGTTCATGCAACTGAAAAGTCATCGAAATTTATCTTGTCAGAATCAAGTCCTGCAAGAACTCCAACGGAAGACATTTGAATGACACAACTATAGCCATATCGCCAGCATATTCAACCGTTATACTTCACTTGAAGCACTTTACAAATTTCAAAAGCATAATGTGAAAAGTAGAGGACCAAGCTCACACCCTTGAGGAACTCCATATTGAACTCAGTGTTCAATGCAGTTTTCATTGCCTTTGACGCGAAAGGTCCTCGAAGAAAACTTGTCCCGAATCTACTTCTCTTAAACAAATTTAAGGGTTTTCCTAATGCCAAAAGCATTTCGTGTTAAACTTGGTCAATCCTCAAGTTATACCTATATAATGTATATTCTATTGGTATGTCTGAAAGATTTTTCTTTTAGCTTTAAAGTCCTTCTCTCTTTACGTGTAGATAGAAGTTCTGTAACACTTCACATAGTGCTTCCCAACACCTCAATAGTAAGCACGAATACTGCCCTGAAGTGTATAGTAGATAACTCCCTGAGGGTCCTTGTTTTATCCTTTGAAGGCACATCTGGTGATGTCATCATCGGAAATTGCATCCATCGTTTTCAATGTTATTTTTCTATGTTTTATGACATTTCTCTCTTTTCCATCTTCCCTTGATATAAGGTAACTGTGTTTCACACTTGGAAAAGAGTAGTATCTCATTCCAAGAATACCAACCGCTGTGCTGGTGGACGGACACCATTACTCTCCAGATGCTGGTAGCATTTGTCATATTTTAATTTAGCATTTGCATCGGATACCTCTAACCGAGTTGCAAGTGTGTCATACTATACTTTCACACGTAGTTCGGATCAACAATGCACACAACACAACAATAATACTGATGATGATGACGACGACGGCGATAATGATGATGACGATGAAGTAGATGACTTGTGATGTGATGCCCCGATAAGAAAGTCATGGATCCCTGCAGTACAATGTCCTTCTTTTTTCTTATTATTTTGCTTGCGACCCTTGCTTTAGTTGTGTCCTCCTATTTTGTCCCAGAATTTTTTTTTCTGTTTTTTATTTTAGAAAACTCATTTTGCGGATGTAAATAGAAGCATTGTCCATGTTGTACATTGTACACCTTTGGCACGATGTGCATGCACGTACTTTGCATTAGAACGCGACAGCGTTAAGCTATGTCCTTTCCTACCAACACGGTAACCCAACCCAAGCGCACCCACTTTGTAAAGTCGTTGTGTCCCTCAGGGCTATTCAAGCTTGACTGGGCGACAGAGTCTCGTTCATTTATCCATACGAGTAGTGACGGTAATAGCTTTGTTCATAGTGCTGCCTGCTACTGTTGCTCTGTTCCAATTTTCTGCGAGCATAACTCAATGGGACGTTTCCATTTTTAGATACAATTGTTTTGTGGGTATCTTGCGGGTGAACTATGACTATGCACGTTGTTCATTCATATGTACAGAATACGTCTAAATTCTATTCATGTTATGGGGCATCCGTGTGGTGTAACAAATGTTGCATTCGAAATGCAGTGCCATTTGTTCGCGCCCCGCCAAAACAGAGTACTCGTTGTGCGAGAATCATTTGCAAAATGGGCACTTTTCCCTGAGGAATTGCCAAAAAAAATCACAAATCTGCTATCGGGGTTTGCTGTTTTCTTCTTGCTTTTGTAGTTGTTGCTGCGGTTGTTGTTTTTTTTTTTTCAATTGTTTCATGAGTTTAGGACTTATTTTGCAGTTCTACATGAAAATATTTCAGGACACTCGCAATGTCCTTACGTGAACGAAATCAAATTTAATATTGTTGCTCAGTTGAGATTGATGAAGAATGATGACGAGAGTACGGAGGACGGGTGGACTTGAAGTGGGTTCTTCAGTTATCTACAGCCTTGCAATAGTCAGCATAATATGCTCTCGAAACACGAGTATGCTTAGACAATTTGTTGATGGCTTATTAAGCATCTGAATGGCAGTTCTGAATGAGATATGAATATTAATGAATTCCCGAATCGACAGTTTAAGTTTGGGTTTTGTTGAAAAAAATGGAATAAGCCTCATGCTGTCAGCCGTCCTTCTTAATTCGCTGATGTTGATGATTTTAATTCATTCGAAGATTTTAAGGAAGGGTTCAATCTGACTATGGCGCATTGGACTCTGCACTATTGCTGCTCTGTCGTGTATATTATTAAATGAGCTCGCAACATCACTCAATGACAACCTGCGTTCTTATACCTAAAGATATATGTACTCAGCTATTGTTATAGTATTTAAGTATCTATGTTCATTCGTACTACATACCGTGGAAGAGAACGGACACCAGAGTATGCAAGTCTATCGGGAGCTACAGAAATGTAGAAACCATATTCAGTCAATGGTTTCCAGGAATCGAGCCAATTTCTTCTTTACCACTTATGCCAAAGGTTGTATGATTACCATGTGCACGAAACGGCGTCAATCCGCGCCGTCCCTATGATCGAAGCAACTCAATTTTTGTAAGGCAAGCTGGCTCTGATCATTGTTGTACTTTGCAAAGGTCTCTTCCGGTATCAAAGATGTTCGATGATTTCGCGCAGGTAGACCCTGACCACTTCCTAGTGGTAGCCAAGGTACAACGGAGATTAAACGACTGTATTTGCAACGAACCACTTGCAATGTAAGGTCATCGACGATCTAAAGATCAGCGACATTGACGCCAAGATGCAATCGAAAATACCACAACTATTGAGCTAGGTCAAAAGCGACAATCCGCTCAAGTTCTCTTGTTGGAGATTTCAGTCAAGCTTCATACGCACCTTCGAAATCCTTATATGTTAGCACCTGGGGTCACTACTCAGAATATCTGTAAATCTCTTCCGAACACTGCTGAATGGCGGGGATAAGTTGAATTCCGTTGTCAAACAGAAGAATCATTCAGGACATTCGGCCCGGGAACCAACAATAAAAGGCAGCTAGAGATGACTTGGCAGGTAGCATTCACAAACCCATTACAAGGTTTTGGTCGAAGGTATGGCCTGGTAGTTTTTCACTACCTAAACGTATGCTAGGTCTTTCTGCGTCCTTTGCTAAGGCTTCCATTGTGCGTTGGGTTTCATATGAGCACAACTTCAGACTTAATGATTTCTCAGGTTGCAGCCTGCTGTCCTTCGCTTACGGGTATCGTGTCGGGGAACTACACTTCTTCTAAGCACTTATATGTAATAAATGATAAAACAGCTTGCGTTGCTTGCTTTAAAAATTATGACGCCACTAGCTCTGTGAATATTCGCCTTACCCTCGCATCAGGCTGCAGGTACTGGTCGTAGAAGTGTTGGTACTGTTGGCACCTTATCACTAAAAGATTCTATTAAACCGAACTAACAAGAAGTACAATGGACTAGTTCTTAATGAATATTCCTTCAGAAAAAAAAAGACTCTCAACCTTTCTAACTGGATACGATGTTCAGATCAAGGCTTCCTCTTTATTGCGACACTGTGAATGTCAATTAACCGGAATTGAATGGTATCCGATAGTTGTGTTCGATGAATTTTACCAGAAATGGGCTGCTTTCCTCTCGCGTTTGGATAAATCAATTAATGACCTCATGCCAACAGGCTCTTGACTTATTTGTACCATTCCGATCGGTATGCTGGCAATTTTATTAGCCGCTCACTGACTCAGATATGCTCTTACGCTTCGCATGTCATCTATAGCAACTCGGAATAAGACTCCATGTAGTCCTCCCCTCAATTTGTACCATCTGTTACACTGAGTATGTGCGCTGATTTACGAGTATTTGCCAACTGACAAAAGTTCTTATTTTAAAGAACGTAATGACAGCGAGCTATATTGTAGAGCTACTTTCTCGGTTTCATATCATAGACATGTATTACGGGATACTTTCAAAATATGAAAAGTGTGTAATGTTTGCTTTTGCGTTTGCGTTTAACCAGATACTGTCTAAATCAGCCACATTCCTAAAAAAACTGAGTCTTGGTTCGCTGTGGTTGCGATTTATCCATACACCAATTATTGATATGCGACCGTGTTGCAATGCTAACGTTCCTTTTGCGTTTTCTTTTCTCTTTGTTGACTGAATTGCTTCGAGCTTGCTCTCTTTGAATCCCACCATTTCTTGTGAGCATGTCGACAAAGAGTACTTTAGATGCTACGAGTACAGGATTATGCGAGACAATTCGAAATGCACAACCGGCTCTTAAAGGCGAATCTACTCTGTGTTATTTTTAAAACTTAGATCACTGGCAGTATTAACCCTGAGATACTTGAGAAACGCTTGAGAAACGATTTCATGCCTTCAACTCTTATCATTCAGTGCCATTGTTTCGTTGTTGAAGAGCTGAGCTTCTTCTAGTGATTTAGATACAACCACCATCGTAAGGTGATCACTAAAACCGATAACCCATATTTCACGTGGAATCTCAGGTATAAAATTCCATCAAACCCCTACACAGTAGGGGGTCTAAGACCGAACCTTGTGGCACAACGCCAGTAACTTAATTCATTTTCACTCAAAGTGCCTAAGAAATGTTTCACATTCTGCCGTAACACGAAGTCGAGTATTAGCAAGAGGTCCTTCTTCAGTAGACCTAGAAGAAATACAACTTTGAGAATTTCTTAACGAAGCACAGCAACAAGATGAATCCACTATCTATGGACTGAGCAACCACACAGGTATACAGGCGGCTCGAGAACTGACGAAGGAACTGGTGCAGGAGTGTTTGGGCCAAGAACGAAACACCATAAATCCATGGGCCAGAGTATCAGCATCTTTCAAGCAGAAGTATGCGCCATAGAAAGATGCTTTCGAATCAATCTCGAAAAGAATTACAGAAACTGTAATATAGCAATAATGTCAGATAGTCAAGCAGCTATCAAAACACCGGACTCATTAAATCCGAACTTGTATGGGAATGCCTACAAAGTGCCAAAAAATTGGGCAAGAAAAACAGAGTATACGAGTATGTCTGCTGGATACCAGGCCATGTGGGCATCACTGGTAATGAGGCGCCGGACTCTCTAGCGAGAAAAGGGGCAGCAGGACTTTTTATAGGACGTGAACCATTCTGGAATTCAGGAAATCCGAAAAGGAGAAAAGGGCTAGAACCTTTCGGAATCTCCAAAGCCTGAGACAAGCCAAAAACTTTTAGCAGAATACAATCACATAGGATCTAAAGCATGTATTAGTCTTTATTTACCAACCACGGATCCACTGCTTATTCTCAGATTCATAAAGGAAACTGGTCTGGATGACGTGCTCTGAGTAGGTTTTCCCTTGCTCAAGGCCAAAGCCAGAGCATAAACACTCAAGCATGATTCCTGGTGAAATAAGGTGTGAGGGGGCTCTGGAAGAGGGAGCAAACCTCTCCAAGGTATAAGTAGGGGGCACAATAGACCACAAGGTCGCAGTGTACTACTTCGCTCACTTCATCTCATTCCAAATACAGTGACAAAATTGATGTCTCTTTGTGAATAAGGCGCTCATATTCAATTTAATTCACCAATCTATCCTTGAGTGCGAAGGAATCTAAAGTTCCATTAGTATGTTCACATGAATTTGTGTGTCATCAAAATGCACTCTTTTTCTAGAACAGTTCCATGGCTTTTCTTCTTCCAACTCCTACTGAGGCTCATTTAACTCCACACAAGGAAATAATTTGTCTAAATTGAAATAGCTCTCTCATTTTCTGAAATGAATCTTTAAACTACCAACACCACCACCATCAGCACCACCGACTTTGCCATCATTTAAAACGTCCTTGGACCATAAAGCTACAAAGCGTAAGCTATTTATTTCGTGTCCCATATTCCACATACTCGTAAATTACTCTCATTCCAGTGGAACTGCTGCCAGGACGAAGGAGAACAGCAGCAAATGTGTCGCATCACAATCATCAACTGAATGACTTAATAGAAACTCATGAATGTCACTTAAAAATTTATATATCACTTACTTACGGCTTTCCTTGAATACATTCGACTTTCTCTTATCCCCCGCTGTCCGTGCTTCGTCGTAGAGCTATAGTAACACTCTCCTGTTGGAGTGACATCGTCATCAGTCGTCGTCGTCGTCGGTCGTCACATGCATTCCACTCCCTCAACTTTGGGAATTTATACCGAGAAACAGAACCGGAAGTCAACCCCTTTGGCTAAGTGTTTTATGTGAACGTGTGAAGTGCAATGCATTTTGGAATGTTTTACGTGTTTTACAGTTCGGTTGGCGTTTTGCATCTTTAGCTACAGAATTAATTTTCCAATTCTCCTGACACTCGAGTGGGTTTTTGGCAAAAGCTGGCGGATGTACTAAATGTCACTTTCAGCCACAACCTTCACAGGGAGTTGCATATTATTTGTTGTTTTTTTTTTTTTGCTTTCTTTCCTTTTAAATATTTTTCAACAACGTGAATGAAAATTATCCTTCAAAGTAAAAGCAATTAACACGAAGGGATAATTTGTTCAAGTCGACATGAGTTATCGGTCCCGGAGAGAGTAGCCCTCGCTTTGTCAGAAATTAATGGGCGCCATAAACAATGCAAAACAGAGGAGCCCCTTAATCCTCACTATCTGACGGTATAAGGGTATGTAGTATAACAACTCGCTCTCATGCTACCCCTGTACTTATATATGTAACTGAACTGGGTACTGATACTGATACTGGTGGAAAATTGCGGCGCACATCAGTAATTCGTCGTGAAAAGGTGACTCAATGGTAGAAGAAGAAGCCTTCTCTTGGCTTCCCTTGACTCGATGTAGCCTCTCTCTCCCCCCCCCCCCCCCCCCCCCCCCCCTCATGTCTTCCCTCATTGCTCCGCATGATGTATGATTATAGACGAAAAACGATGTTGGTCTGGATGACAAGACATGCTGATAGATAGAGTTGTATGCTCATGATGGGCTTCGGTGGATACTACTCGTATGCAATGGCTGCCCCATGAGCTAGAAGCGGGTCTTGAGGAAAAATTTATGATGATTTTCGTGTGGGTGCCGGAAGGATGCAGGATATGAATGTGGGAATACATAAGCAAACCACACTGATGCGCGACTGAAGGTGTGAAAATTAATATCCTTGCTGGTATTGCTAGCATTTTTCATCTGAATCAAATTTGTTTTTTTTTTTTTTTTGAGAAAAAAAGTTTAGGATATTACATTTGTAATGGAAATGTGTATTTTTAGCTATGCGGGTGTGAAGTGACGTGCGAAATTGTGATGGTGATATGGCGGATATGATATTTCAAATAAGGATTCTGTTATAACTGGAGAGAAGTTTAATTTCAGTCGACATGGTTGGCTGATGAAAATGCGGCATTTGGCTGGCTGCTGGCAAGCTAAAAATATAATTGAATTGTTTTATAGGCATTAGTGACTGTGACTGTGACTGTGGCAGTGACAGTGACAGTGATACCGAGAGGAATGCTAAATGAGTTAAATTTATACAATTGACGACTGATGTAGGTGTGAAGCCGTATAAATCTTATGAGGGATTGTGTTTTTGTTTTTTAAATTTTCTTAATGTGTGCAGTTGAGTCCTTACTTATTTTTTTAAGCTTAATACCTACGATCAACCTACTTAAGTTTACCATTAACAGTCACCTTAAACTATTCCCCAGACTTTAGACATTTATAAAAATGGTTTGATGTTCAGTCGCTTGGCGTTTTAAAGTTTTGAAGATCACAGTCTTAGTTATACACTTTCGGCAACAGCTGCATTATCCACCGTTGAGCGCAATTTCCGGTTATCAGTCAACAAACCAGTCTCACGTACTTTCTTCACAAACTTGCATTAAACCGGCGGCTTTTGGTGCTTTTTTTTTGCCCTCTAAAGATCGGGGGCATGAAAAGATATGTCACGCCACCTTGAAAGTTCTGCCTAAACGAGCGATTTTATTTGTAGATCTGATATTTAATGCTATAATCAGAATGCAGTGCTATCCGTCTAGTTGGAAACTGGCGAGGATCCACATGATTCCTTAACCTGGCAAGCCAGAGGATTACCCAGAGGCATACCGTCCGATTAGCCTCCTCCCTTCGCCCTCAAAGCTTTTTGAGAGGCTCATCATAAAGAGGCTGTCCATGGTTGTAGACCTAAAACATGTTTTGCCGGATCACCAACTTGGATATCGGTAAGGGCATTGCGCCATTGAACAAGTCCACAGAGTGGTAAATCACATCCTCAAGGCGTATGACGATAAGGAGTACTGCAACGGCGTATTTTTTGATGTCCAACAGGCATTTGATCGGGTCTGGCACAAAGGTGTCTTAGTTAAAATCAAAAGAAGTCTACCCGCCCCCTTCTATCTCCTTTTCCGTTCATATTCACACAAGCGCCACTTTCAAGTAAAAGTGAGAGGTTCGATCTCAACTACCTATACAATAAAAGCTGGTGTGTCACAAGGAAGCGTACTTGGACCATTCTTTTACTGTCTGTTTACGGCTAACGTTCCAAATCCTGGGGAAGCCATGACGATTATCCCTGGAGAAAAGACACTACTCGCATCATACGCAGATGACATCTGCTTTTTTTATTCGGCACCATGCCAGAATCGGGCAACTGATGGTGTACAGATGTATTTCAACCTTCTTGAGAACTGGGCTCGCAGGTGGAATATTAAGCTGAATCCCAACAAATGCAAGAATGTCTGCAAGGGCAGGTGCCTCCAGTCCGGATCAATAATATGTCGCTGCAGCTAGATCAAGAAGTTAAATATCTGGGCGTCATCCTAGAAAAGCGACTGACCTTCAAATCGCATATTATGGCAACTCTTTCAAATTGCAGGTTCCAGCTCGCGCGGCTTAACTAGACGCTATGCCGCGATTCAAAACTACTGCTGCTATGTAAAAGAAGGTATATGAGTCCAAACGGATCCAGACGCTTCAGAACAGAGTCTTAAGGATCATAACTGATTGCGAATGGTACGTTCGAGGTTCAACTCTATATCGTGACATTAATTTGCAGCACTGTAATAAATATAGTAACAGACTTCATTCACACATGAGCAGACTGGCAAGGACTCTAGCAGACGAGAGGCCTATCACCCGGTTAAAAATATAATTATGAATTGTAACCTTTGATGTACAAAGCACATGATGAAGGACGACCTCTCTTCGTAGCTATGTCTTTCTTTAACAAGCCTTCTGCAACTCGCATACGGAAATTTATAAGGTCCATGTGGTTTTTGCTTCTTAAAGCCATTTTGTACTCATTCCACGAGTTCACTACTACCTGGTCCACAGCATGAAAGATCAGCCGTAATGTCCACTTCCTTGATTTAATGTGCGTAAAGTAGAGGCTACAGTTCGTGCCCTGGACTCCTTAAACGGTTTTCCAAATAGACCACAACAGCTGCACCCAAACCGAACAGGACCATATTCTCCGAATTAAGTTGTGTTGCGCTGCCTTGGTAAAGAATGAAGTCGTACATCATCCCACTTTTTCTGCACAACAAACATATTTTTATACCCCATGGGCAAGGCTTACCCTTCATGTCTGGAGCACATTAATTTTGTTCTTGCATGGAACCATCTACTCATTGACACAAAGACACTGCTCTAAATCGAGTTCAAAGCAACGTTTTCGTATACAATCGTAGATTGGACAGATTTTTCAGAAACAATCATTGTTTTCATCCTTTTCAAGTGAATTGACAACATGCAAATTGTTCCTTAGGGACATAAACCGATCTCTAGTCATGGAGTTCTTCAAAAGTTCAATCTACTCCAGTACACGTGCCTTCTCGGAAGCTTTATAATGCCGATAGTAACATGCAACCCCACAAGCACTCTTATTTCTTTAACCGTTGTATGCTTAAATGTATTGCTTTGTTGTTCCGCATACAGGTTGGTCATAAAGGCTATCTGGTCAAAGAGGCTTTCAGGAAAGTACTTTTCAAAGTACTTCAAGGGTTCCAATAGCTCCAAGGGAATGTTCACTCTTGAGTGTTCGGCACTTGACATCAGCTTTGGTGTGAGCCATTAGCGATTCTTTGCATAGCAGATTGATGTCCTCATCCTCATCTGAGATTTCTTCGTTGTCCAATCCTTCAACTGTACTGGACACCAAAGCTTCGTCACTTTCTGCTGCCGTGTTCCGAGTGTATCTATTCGGCGTGAAAAGGCTTTGCTTGACTTTATGTTAACTACCATGAACATTTTAAATACCTGGTTGAATATTAATCTCAACATTTTCATCGTCATCGCTGAAATCGATTTCAGAATCGTCGTTCAAGTAAATTGACCAACAATAAATAGAATGCCCTGCATCACTGTGCTCAAGGTACGAGTATCAAGCTGAGTATAAGAACGAGCAGTGTTTTAGGTTAAACAGCTCGTAGACTCTTGTAGTTTTATCAACACGGTACACGGTTTTTTACCGATTCAAAGTAACTCCCTTACCCGACGACCAAAGCTGGATTCAGTACATTTTATTTTTTTCGGTTAATTCGTGTATACAACACAGAATGCCTTGACACAAAAACAATCCTTTGATGAGCTTCAAACTTGAAAACCACGTCCATCAAATAAATGTAAGATTTATTTGGATCGTACTGCATAGCTCTTCACCATCAACATCTGCTTCATTTTTCGAGGAAGAGCCCCGTCCGAGCTGTTACTGCGGCCTCTACAAATATTTTACGCAAGTTTATTCTGCTTACAGCACATTGTTCATATAGCGCTTGTGCCCAAAACACATGTGCAGAAAATCTTCTTGCAGTACTGCTGGCAGTTTTGCCCGTGAAACAGACGTGCTGATATTTTTTGAAGTCAATCACATCGGTTGCTGTCATTTTACAGCTACTGTTACTTATGAGTAACACTGTCGATTGCAGCGAATTTAGAAATAGAGATTTGTTTCAGGACAGCGCTGCGTGCAGCATTTATGTGTAGCTTCGCGAATGAAAACATGTGTATTCTAATTTCACTGCACACAAAATTCTGCTCATGTGTTTTGGGCATAATAGTGATTTCAGATCCAGAAAAGCTGCAGATGATGAGAACTTCTTTATGATCGCCGATGAGCAAGAGAAGAAGAGGCCCTAGAAATGATTCTGGAGGAAGCGATGTTATTGGCCCAAATTACAACCTGGAAAATCTGGCCTTTTGAACAATTTCTATATGATATAACGATTGAATTGGCGAATATAGAACTCGGATTCGTTTGAAAACTAAGATATCAATGTTAACCTAACATTGTGGCTATTACATTGAAGCTATGGACATCTATAATCATCATCCTATTGAATAATCTTTCGCTTGGAGAAGATAATGTGTTCTTATCTCTTTTGGGAGTTGTATGCAGCACTGCTAACCCGCCAGTCCAAACGTCATTAGTATCTCTCCAAGTTAAGTATGTATGTCATTAGATTTCAATTTTTCTTTGGATTTCTTTGGAGAAATGTGCGTAGTATTGGTGTTAGCAAACAAAATGACAATGATTGCTTCTTAGATCCTGACAGTTTAAACAATTCATTCTTATCGAATGAAAGAAGTAGTCCATTTTTCTCGTCAGATAGAAATTTAACCAACGACTTTGGAACTGTTATAGAAAGTGACGTCCTTGCTGTTTTTACTTAGCTTATTTCAAACGCAATCGGGGATGGTGGTATACATCTTCGGTTCTTAAAATTAATTCTATATATATCTTTTGTTCACTGACACATATCATTAATTCCTTTTTCATTTTCCAGATTCTTGGCGAGGGTTATTCTTGTTGCTAAAAAATCTAATCCAAAGCAACCCTCTGATTGTAGACCTATATGTCTTCTTCTTCTTATCCTTTTATTAACCCTTTCCTCGTTATACGAACTTATGCGTAACGAGTTTCCCATTTTTACTGCATCGCTGCTGCTCCGCTTATGGGGTTGGCTAATGTCGCAGACCGCAGAACGCGTCTACATAATGCTCGGTCCTAGATCGCTTCAGTGGTAAGCCCCAGGCGTTGTTGCGCATTTGCCATCTGAGAAATACAGGAATTCTTTTTCAAACCTCGTTTTCTTACAGTTGGAGTGACCGTAGTTGATAGTGCCTTTTTAACCGGATTTTCCGCAGATCTTCTTTGAACGTGGCAATACCAGCTTATTCTATTCGCCTCAAGCTGTTCGGTTACCGAATTCTTTATATGTAGACTTCTTCTTATACGCGTAGATCTAATACAATCGCGTTTAGTGACTCCACTAGACATCCTTAACATTTTCATTGTCCAGCACTGCGAATCGTTTATAAGAGCTGGTCTAACAACCGCGGTGTATAGTTACCCCTTTAATTTAAGTGGAAATTTTCGGTCGCAAAAGATTCCCGAATTTTCCCGCCATTTCATCCACCCCACACTCACTCTGTGGTTTACGTCGTCGTCACATTTCGCTTCCATGTTAACGATTGATCCTAAGTACTTAAAGATAGTGGTTTTCGGAAGAACTATTCCGTCTAACATTATATCCGGAACAGGTCGCAACCGATGCGCAAATGAGCACGTCAAATGTTCCGACTTTCAACGACTTATTTTAAACCCGTTTCTCTTTAGCGCATTTTTCCATGAATCTAAGGCGTGCTGTAAATCTTCGGCGTTATTGCTAAGTATAACTGCGTCGTCAGCGAAGAGAATCGGCGTTACATTTGCTTCGCGCATGCAGTCTTTTAAAAGATAGTCGAATACTACGTTAAAGAGGAAAGGGCTAAGTACACTTCCTTCATGCACTCCCACATTAACTGGAAATTCTCTCGTTAGTCCAGCAGAGCTTTTAACCACAGTTTTCACGTTTCCGTGCATGTCTTGTAGTATTCTAACATACGTTTCCGGTACCTTTTGAGACCTCAGCGCGGCCCATATGAGATCTCTAGGCACTCAATCGAATGCTTTCTCGAGGTCGATAAATACCATGTGTAAATCCTTAGACGAATCTCGGTGCTTTTCCATTATTATTCGTAGGCTTTGGATAGCCACCACCGTCGATCTTCCTTCAGCAAATCCACACTGGCTATTATGGAGCTTTGTTATTTGCCGAAGACGTTCGTTTAAGACTCTTTCGACGATTTTCATTGTGTGTGACATAAGCTTGATTAAACGGTAGTTGTTGTATTCTCGAGTGTCGCCTTTTCGCCTTTTCCTTTGTGTAATGGAACCAAGAAGCTACTTCTCCATTGATTCGGCATAGGTTGTCCACATTTTAATTTATTTAAAAGTTTCGATAGCCAAACCGCTGCCGATCCCCTCCATCTTCGACCAAAACTCTGTTGGAATGCTGTCTGGTCCCGCCGCTTTCCTCCGCTTCATTTTTCCGATTGAAAAGTCCGAAACTTTCTCCTGGTCTAGCTGTTGGCACGATATCACTTGGAAACTGTTTGTTAAGCAACTCCTTGCAGTATTCAAGCCACCGGTCACAAATTTCCTTTTCATTTGTTAGTAAGCGACCGTCTGCGTTTTTGATGAATTTCGGGGAGGTTATTTCCATTGAATTTTTTCTCCTCTGTGCAGCGAGCTTAAAAATATTTGGCATTTTTGTATTGTACGACGTTTGAACGTCTTGGATAGCTTGTCTTCTATCCGCCGATCGTGAGGATATTTGTTCCAACTCCTGGTACAGGTTTTCCGCTTCTGCCGCTCGAGTTCGAGCCAGGAATTTCTTTGCGATCTTTTTAAGTCGCTCGTATTCAAGAGCCAGTCGAGCTTTTTCGATATCGTCGCTCCTATCGCATTTTGTCCACGCTTGGAATGCACTCTTCTTGTCGGCCACAGCTCGTTTGGTTTCGTCATTCCACCACCATGTTTCTTTGCCGACGTGATGGTATTTCGATATATGTAGTCCCCAGATGGGACTTTGTGAGTGTTATGCATTCCTCGTGCATGCTCTTCCACATTTCTTGCGGGCTAAGTGAGTCTGCTATACCATTTATATTTTGAAGTACTTCTTTAGCCGGTGCGATAAATCTTGCGCTTCGTTCTTTCGATAGATTATACGACCGGATTTTTGGCTTTCCAAACGATGCCCGTGTTTTCGGTGGTTCCGTTGTGAAAAATTCTGTAATGAGCAGACGGTGTTGGGTTTACTAGCGATTCTCCAAGTATTACTTTACAGTCCTTAACACGGTTTCTCATCGACATTTTGCAGAGGTGATAATCTATTTGCGTTTCGTGGCCTCCGCTGCTATAGGTGATAAGATGTCGTTGATGTTTAATAAACATTGTATTTAAGACGGTTAAGCCGTAAGCCCTACACGCTACAAGGATGTCTTCGCCAGCTGAATTTCTGGTTTCAAAGCCTTTAGCGCCGTGGCAGTCCTCATAATCAACATTTGTTTCTCCGACGTGGCCATTTAAATCTCCGCCTACGAAGAGCATCTCATCGATAGGTATATTTCTAAGCAAATAACCGAACTCTGACCAAAATGTATCTTTTTCCGATTGGTCGCATCCATTTTGTGGAGCGTACGCGCTAACAATGTTCCACGTTTCATTGTGTATGACGAGTTTAACACTCATCAAGCGGTGGCTTATTTTCAAGATACCAACGATGTTGTTTAGAAGATCCGCTGCAACACCGTTTCGTCCATTGACCGTTCCATGGTAGAACATTTTAAATGCCTTAGTTTTTAAATCTAGAAAACGCGCTTTATTTCCTGTATTACACCACTTCGTTTCCTGTACGCACAGGATTTGTAGAGTTCTGCGACGCATAATCGCTTCCAGTTCTAAACTTTTTGAGGTCATCGATCCGACGTTCCAACTTGCAAACCGAAGTTTATGAAAATATTTTGGGAACTTCATTTTTCCCGCCCCCGGAATCCGTCGGGCTCTGACACAAGCACTTCTGCTTGCTCTGGGATCACCCGAGTGCGTTGCAATCGTGGTGCCCAGCGGGGTAGTGCTATTAATTGCGATCATTTCCATGAAGTTTAAAGTTTGAGTGGTTTGACACTTGTATGCTCATTTCGAATTGATTGACTGTTCTTTTACCCCACCGGCAGTCTCCAGACGTGGGAACCCACTGATTGCATAGAAACTTGTGGGAAAGTTTTAAGGTGTTAAAGTGTCACAGGCTCATTCTTGGTGTCATAGTTGCCTGTATATGATTGGTGTCCCATTAAGTCGCCTCGTACGACAAGCTGGGACGCACTGCGGCACTTTTCTTTATCCGATGCCGCACGGGAATTGTAGACCTATATGTATAGGTCGGAAAAATAATTCCTGGATTTCTCAGATGGCAAATGCGCAACAACGCCTGAGGCTAACCACTGAAGTGATCCAGGACCGAGCATTATGTAGACGTGTTCTATGGTCTGCAACATTAGCCAACCCCATAAGCGGAGCAGCAGCGATGCAGTAAAAATGGGAAACTCGTTACGCATAAGTTCGTATAACGAGGAAAGGGTTAATAAAAAGATAAGAAGAAGAAGAGATTCGCCTAAATTCCCTTATTTCCCCATATCAGTCGAGATTTAGCCCTCAACAAGGCTGTGGTGAAGGTTTTAGATGATATCAGATAGGTCTTATCTTATTACTACTTGACTGCTCTAAAACATTTGACTGAGTGAATCAGGAAATTCTTTGCGAAAAATTACGTTATTATTTTGGGTTTCGTCAAAAAGCGGTGAAACTCTTGGCGAGCTATTTATTTGGTCGTACTCAAAGAACTCATAGAATTGGAAAATACTCTCAATCTAGATCTCTACTTCAAGGTGTTCCGCAGGGCTCTATATTAGGTCCGATTCTTTTCTGCATTTACAGGGTGTCCCAGTTTTGCAGTATAATCCTTTAAGAGCATATCAAAAAATTGTATAGCAGGATTGGGTCTTTTCTCACTCCATTTCAAGTTACAGCCCATCAAAATGGGTGACCTCTAATTTGGAGGTGTAACCCCTGTAAACGTTATAACTTCTAAGCTATTATGGGTACAAAAATAGTTTTAGACATTTCGAAAAGATAATTTAGTAGTACATACAAGTCTTAAATGATTTGGGTACTTCTCAATAAATTTACAATTATAAAAATTTGCAGTTCCATTTTTGTTACTTAAAATGCATTTTTCTTAAAATTTTTACTTGATAAATTTTCTGAAGTTTTCTGAAATTTTTATCCTTGCAAATTTTCCTTAAAATTATGTGATAATCACTACCACGGCAAATAATATTGCAAATGTACCGCAATTTTGTTTGAACGGATCTTCAATCGACATTTTGCTCTGTAAGTGAACAGCCGATTAATAAGTTGATCTGCACAAAATGTATTCAAAACGTTAATTCGTGGAAATAGTGTTTGTATACGGGTTCTGCAAGAGAAACACTTTATTGGCAAGATTTGAGTACCAACAATTGTTAAATGCTCGGAACTGCATCTTCTTGCACAAAATAATTTATATGAAATTTCCTCCATATTTGTTCACTAGGTTGGAATTCTCCAGGTCAACTAGAATTTTTAATATAACAACTTAGCCCTTTAATTTGTCGCGACTCTTTTTCACCAGCACCAGAACGTCGAGAGCTTCAGATTTTAAAACAGCCATTTTAAAATTTTTTTCTGCACAGCAGGAGTATATTTCTAGTTTTGACATTTTTTTTTCATCTGTTCTCCTTCTTTTTTGACCATATACTTATATTTAGTTCTTATATCTTTAATATTATATTTTTTATTACTTGAAATCATCATTATTTTATATTGTATTTTCTTTATTATTTAATTTGAATTAATTTTCCTTATTGATAGCACTCTAAAAATAAAAGGGCTTTGCTTTATTTGTACTTTATATTTTTAAATAAAGATTTAAATTTGAATTTTAATTAAGTCCGGCTTATCTTCGGTCGAATTCTGTGTCTGTATCTTTAGTTTTTGCTTGCACACCGCATTAGCTATATAGGCTTTCTTATTGAAGTACTACTGGCTGCTAATGCTAATCCTTTTAATATGATTATCATGTAGAAAGCGATGCAACTTCTGTTGAAAGACATGAAATAAAAAAGCTTACAAAAGAGAATGGGCGATCGAGATCCAAAGATTGAGGTCATTTACATGCAACGTGAAATCGATAAAATAAAGTCATATTGCGATGGCTGTAGGTTGGAGGTTGACTTGTCAAGTCAGAAACCCTCTCTTAATAACCCATCCATCTAAGGCGTCTATGAAAACCCGAACCATCATTTAATGGTGGATGCACATAACATGGTCATAAACCCCAAGGTCTGGCCAGAGTCGGGCTTGGTTCCTAAAAAGATTTGTAGCAGCAAACTTGATGCTATATGGCTTTCATTTGGTCTATACATGAATTAGGATATCCCGTGTGGCCCAATGAAAGAGCAAGTTGCTTGGAAAAATTCTGATGTTTTAAATGGCTAGAGTCGATGTATACAAAATCTTGTTCAAATGAGGCCTGTCTTAATTGCCCGAAATAATTTCATTCGCAATTTCAAGTAGGGTGACTTAAAAACACATTTTAAGAGCGATGACCTCGTTGAAGAACCCTATGTCTGAGGTATGTCATCTATATCATGAGAGTACACTTCAAGGGATTTGTTTTCCAAAGATCGTTCCTCAATATAATTTAATTAGAAAGGGCCGGCTTATCTCTATCATCTTCCGAACAGTTGCGTCTGCCTTTCAGTAGGATGGTAGGTAGGTGTTTAGATCTTTCCTGGCTTATCCATTTGTAACATTTAGAGACACAACTAGTCCTTTGTAATCCACGGGTTCCGGATGCCAACAGTTCGTGGAATTCGGATAAAAGTTTTCATACAAATTCGCCTTCAAAGTATTTACAGCACCCAGTGCTGTTTAATTTCGGTGATGTAGTAGGAACCGATGTTTTCAGCGTGACCAGGCTCTTTTTGAACGAACGTATGTAAGACAGAGTCAAATTAAAATATTCCTTGTGGATGAAGTTTTTAGCCTCATCAACAGGGACGTATGTAGACATAAAATTTGCTTTGTTAATATTAGGTGGGCCGTACTGTATGACCCTATTTTCCAAGGCTATACGAGGGCGGGTCAATAAGTCCGTGACTTTTGGATTAAAACACAGATTTTTTGATAAAAAAATAATTTTATTTTTCAACGTAATCTCCCTTGAGCTCTATACACTTTGTCCAACGCTTCTCCAATTTTTTTTATCCCTTCCAAAAAAAATGATTTGTCGAGGTCCTCAAAATAGGCCTTTGTTTGCGAGATGACTTCATCATTGGAGTCAAATCTTTTTCCACCAAGCCATTTCTTCAGGTTTGGGAACAAGAAGTAGTCGCTCGGAGCCAAATCTGGAGAATAGGGTGGATGAGGGAGCAATTCATAGCCCAATTCATGGATTTTTGCCATGGCAACTGCACATGTGTTTGTGGTCGACTGTGAGCAAACGCGGCACCCATCTTGCGGAAAGCTTTCTCATGCCCAAGTGATCATTCAAAATTGAAACCACTGAGCCATGCGAGATCCCTACGGCTTCCACAATCTCTCGCACTTTCAATCTTCGGTCGGCCAACACCATATCGTGAATTTTTGCGATTGTTTCGGGTGTAGAGACCTCAACTGGGCGTCCAGGACGTTCAGCATCTTCAGTGCTTGTACGGCCACAACGAAATTCAGTAAACCACTTTTTTACCATTGAAATCGATGGTGCAGAGTCCCCATAGTACGAGTATTTATCAAGCTTAGCCTTGGTCTCGGTTATGGTTTTTTTTCGCAAGAAATAATGCTTAATAAGCACACGAAATTCACTTTTTTCCATTTTCTCCTCAAATTAGTGAGTTGTCTGATAAAAATAGCTGTCAAACACAAACTAACTGACGCAGCAAGTTTAAATTTTGACAGGAGTCAACTGACAGATGCCTGTTGACAGGAGCAGTGTTGCTGTTTCAGTAAAGAGGTCAGAAATTCAAAAAGTCACGGACTTATTGACCCGCCCTCGTATATTTGGAAAAGCTTTTTTTTATGGCGTTTTCAATTGTTTGCTTTAGAATTTCTAGTGATAGGTTCTCTATTTCTTGGCAGATGTTCTCCTTGAGGGCGGCCATAGTTTGTGGTTAGCTCACATTAGCCCGTGACTTTAGATAGCTCCATAGAAATGTGTCTAGTGCGGTAAAACCGGGTCATCTTGCGGGCCAGTCCAAATGATCCGAAAAAACCTGAATTAAGAATTTGATTATGGCTCGTGCAGTATGAGTCGTTATTTCGTCCCTGGTACCGCTTATCTTTTAGTCCCAACTCATTTAATTGAGCAATAAAAAAATCATTGAGCACACTATCATCGTTGACCGTTTAGTCCGCGTCGTTCTGATAAAATGACTCCTTCTACATAAACAGCCCAACATACAAGTAACTTTGAGTGGCTCTTTGTGCACTACTTGCAGATTTTCAGTGCTCCAGAATCGCATATTTTGACTGTCACGTATTCACTTACATAGATGGAAATGGACCTCGTCAGTGATGATTATTTTTGACACAAAATCACTCACTTCGCGTTGTTGAGATGGACTGATGTACTTTGCAAGGAAACATCTTTAGGTTTCTTATCAAATGGACGACAGAGCCGTGCATAAAATGGTTCATTGCAATGCACTTCGTCAGGTCCTTACAAGACTTCCTCGTTCATTTGTATCTCCAGTTTCCAAGAGTCTAGCCGCATGACTCTTGAAGGACTAATGGGAGCCGGGCGGTTAGGAATGCTGGTTACACAAAAATCACTGACGAATTGTTCATAAACGATTATTCCGCATTCTTCAGGACTATAGCGTTCTATTGCTTATTCACACAGATTCGACTTCCTTTTGCTTTACAAAGGTCAAAATTGCCACTCGATGCCATGGTTGAGTCATCCATTATGGCTCACCTTGTATTTTGTTCTCGGAAGGACCCAAAGTAGAGAAATGGAGCTGCAAATCATCGCATCAATCGCAGGACAATTAAGCATCAAAGTATCCTCACAAACATGTAAAAATAGCGCCCATATCATATTGGTTGGTGTGTAAATTGATCTTTTCTTGATTTCTGACTCAACCAGCCTTTAGCCCCAATCAAATCAAATAAATAATTTTATTGACAAATTGGAAAGTAAATTCGTTAATTTTTTTATATGCCTATGTGCACGCGGGCTTTTCCTTGCATCAGCTAAAAGTCATATTGCGAGAACATGTACATATAACCTACTAAAAATATCATACACACACTCATCCTACGAATTAAATTATTTGGTAAACCATATAGTAATCATCGAAGAGAGTTACAACTTAAATTAATATTTATGCAGTTCATTAAATTAAATCAATAGCATGCTTCTACGCCTTACCGACCACATAAAGGGATGCGAGTTCATGCAGATGATCATAATTTATCCATTAATACCCACTTTATTGGTTAACGTAAAAATCCATGAAATGAAATTTTAATTAAATTATTATTTAAAGATTCAGTTAATTCTATGTAACTGAAATTCATTAAATTGAATTTATATCGTTTCACTTGGAATAAAGTATCTAGATAAGTTGTTTAATTTTGAATTATTATATTTTTTTTTTGTAGTTGTTTGAAACTTCACAGTCCGGTCTGTTAATTGCATTAACTCGTGCTTTTTCTCTCTATCGTCGGTCCTTTGCTTAATAGTCATCCGCTGAACTTATGGCAAACTTTAAGGACGAACAAACATAAAATCTGTAGAGCGATTTATCTGTCTCAAGACCTACGAGACTATACAAGTCCACGAATATTCGTTTCTGTTTCCTTTCAAATGGCTCCTGACTGCTAGTGTAAACTTCCGTCTTAAAAAAGTTTTAAATATTCTCTCTCTCTCTCTCTCTCTCTCTCTTTCTTTTACTTTTTAAAGGAAGAAGATTGAGCGGAAATTATCCAAAGAAAGCAAACGGAGGGCAGGAAAAGCACCAGCAATGTAATAGCCAGTCGTATTTCTTCAAAAACGGAAGAACAAATTCAACTGTGAATACAAATATTTTCTAATTACAAATCCCGTCATTCTATAAGACTTGAGATGAAAAATAGAGTGATAAAAAAAAGAGACAAAAAGAAAAAACCCTGAAACAAGAAATTCTGTTAGCAGATGACAGTTCCATCGTGCTTTCGAACATCCTTCCGGTCTGTCATTCAACTTGACAATTACTCCAATCAACATTTCACTTTTACTGTCAGTTTTATGTGTTTTGTACTAGTTCTGTACCGTTAAATACTTTACGAACATCGGAGCTCATATAATTCGATTTAAATGGACGGTTTTTGAAGTGCTCGTTTTAGAGATACACTCAACTTGCTCTTATTCCATTGGCGTGTTCCGATCATGTGGATGGGTGTAAACTAAGAATCCGATTCTACTTCAGTCTGTTTTTTTTTTTTTTTTTTTATTTCTCGATGGATTATTCTGATTGGAATCGGGAAAGTTTCTGTTTCAAGTTGTTGTTCGATGAACCAAAGTATGGAGCAAAGGAGAAAATGAAGTTTTATTCGCACGTTTAGGTTTTATCTGAAGGATGCTCTTTGGGGGTAGTAATATAAGTACATATAGTAGAAAGTGAAAAGATTGCACTGGGCGCGATCTTCGTTCGGAAGTTTCTTACAAACTCCTCATTGAATTGTGTTGAAAATAAAAAAAAATCGAAGAATTGCAGTTGAGAAACAAATCGGTTTACGAGTTTATGCCAGATATCCTGGCTGACGGCGGCCCAAGGGCATTTTACTGACTTGTCAAAAGTACTCACTATGAATGTTTTGTTGCTTTTAGTTTTACTAAACCTTTGGAGGGGAGTAGTATGTTGAATATTTTTTGATTTTCCATATTCCATAGACTGTTTAAAAAAAAGTACGAAACTAAATTTAAGGTTATTTAAAACGGAGCATGTCCTTAAGATGCAAAACTCTTAGCATAGTTCTAACCGACATTTCTCAGTATTTCAAGTTCTTAACGTTTTATTTCAAAAGGGGGATTTACTTTCTAGTTTTGCGGCGATTGTCATTCTGAGGTTGCTTATTTTTGCGTAATCAAAATTTACGTGAACAGGTTTAGTTTAGCAAAACGACAGGTCTTTGTCCATTCATTAACACTAATTAGAGCCCTTCCAATGCTTTACCTACTCCTAGTACAGCAGTGTCATCAGCAAACGTAGCCTCAACTGTCGCATTATCAGGTAGAATACCACAGATAAATAAGAAAAAAAGAACTGGACAGAGAACATTTCCTTGCGGTACGCCTGTTTTATTCTTTTTGAATAGCAATGACTCGTTTTCGTATCTGAAACAGAAAAGTCTTTTCTCCAACTTAATCTTCAGCATTTTTGAATTTCAAATTGTTTTCCTGTTTTTCTGTTGCCATTATGCTTACAGAAACTTGTCTCTGGCTCGGTACGAATTCAAGTTTTAGTCTCGCATTTTTAATATGAGAAAGCTTGGTTGATCCTCTAGAACTTTCTTTGGTTTACATTTATTTATTTCTTTTTCGAATTCCATCAGCGTGCTATCTTAGCTTAAGTCTAGCAAAGCTGTTGGAGCATACGGCCTGACTGCCGAGCTCTTCAAAGCAGCAGGAGATCACTTGGAAAAGAGCTTTCACCAACTAACCTGTAAAATAAAAATTGACGAATGAATACCCGACGAATGGAGCTTCGGGATCGTTTGTCCGATCCTTAAGTAAGGAGACGCTCAGAACTGCACCAACTACACGGGCTTTAACATCGCATACAAGATCATATCTGCTGAAAAGCGTGAGGCTTTTCGTCAACAACCCGATAGGTCCACATCAGTGTGGCTTCAGGCGAAGAAAGTCCGCCATCGACCAAATATTCACACTACGGCAGATCTTGGAGAAAACCCGTGAGCTTCAGATCGAAACAGACCAAATTTTCATCGATTTGATGGCCCCCTATGACAGCATTAATAGAGAGAAGCTACACAGAGCAATGTCTAGCCTTGGCATCCCCGCCAAACTCGTCCGTCTGTGCAGGATGACGATAGAGAATGCACGCTGCTCCATCAAAGTCAGTTAAGATCTCTCCGAGACCTTTGATGTCAAAAAAGGATTTAGACAAGGCGATGCACTGTCATGTATTTGAAAGAATAGTGCAAAATTCACGCGCTAACCCAAGGGGCATAGTCTTTCAAAAGTCCAAATACTCGCATACGCTGATCATCTTGGCATAATCGAAAGAAACCATCGTGATATCAGACGGGGTATTGCGAGTCTGCATAGACGGTAAGTGGAGGAGTAGATACAACGACGAATTGTACGGACTATACAGCGACATCGACTTAGCAAGAAGAATTAAGGTCCGACGACTTAGATGGCTGTGTCATGAAGAGCGGGTGGACACGAACGCTTCGAAATGCCTTCGAATCCCCGAGGTATGGCGATGGCGAGGTAAAGAGAAACCGCATTTCAGTTGGCGCACGCGAGTGGAATGGGACCCCAGTCTACTTTTCGTGTGAAACTGCAGGCAGCTGCGAAATATAGAGCTGGGTGGAGACGTTTGCTGGCTCAGATACAGGTCCACTTCGGATTTGTAGCGCCACCTAAAGTTAATAAGTAAATAATTCAACCTAAACAGATCAACAATAAGTCTAAATACCGGTTCAGCTACCAAAAGATCAAGTTCATTAGCTAATATCCTCTCTCTCAACAAGCTTGGTCATTAAAGCCACAATCTTAACTTCGAGTCAGGCTACATGTACAAGCACCTTTACTCCGAAAAACCTGAGTCTAAGGCTAATGCTAATGGTATCAAAAGTCGTCCTCCATCTGACAGTAATAGGCTACGTACAGCCGTTAATTTTGGAAATCTTCACATGAAAACTTTTAATCGTCGAATTGACTATAAATTAAGTCCCAGACTTGCTCTAGGGACTTGGGAAACCCAAATGTAAGTCGAGTCTATTGAATTTCTTTTAAAGTTGGAATTGGTCAACCTGTGCATCTGTCCAAAATGAAATAACAGAATCTTTACGTAAGTGTTCCGGACCGAACAGCTTACTAAGGTAGAAAGCAAATACCAAACCATATCCAGAGCATTGGCTTGGGAAAGTATGACCGATCAATGGAACCTCAATAACGTTTTCCACTAAACAGTACCGACTACAGGGACTTAAGTCTCCTTAGAGTTCATCTCTGCCATATTATGTGAGCGTCTGAAACGATTTGCCAATAATCTGATTCAGGTTTGAGGCCCAGTAAGTCCCTTATTGACCATTGTTTGCAGCACGGCAGATCTAAGAAAGGAAAGAGTGATCAGATCGATAAAGACCATATGGCAGGTTCCATAGAGAGTTTTGACATTACTGGCAAATTGCACATTCTTACTCAGGCAATTGTGTAATAAAGCGTTGCCAAGGAAATCTGCACTTGTAAAAGAAGACATCCACCACACAGGAGTGTTCAACTGGAAATGGTTGGCCAAAGACCGCACCAAACTGAGAGCTTTATTTATTTAGGCCCCTCTTGTGCGACAGTGTTTATTGTTTGTTTTCTTGTTTATGATTCAAATTTATGTTACAAAAATCATTAAGCATGGCTTTGCCGTCTGCCTGATTGACATGCAATTAAACATTTTATAACAAATTTGTTTTAATGTATATTCAGTTGTTGAATTTAAAAGGATTTAAAGATATGTAAAAACACAAAAAGTAAAAAGTAAAAAATAGTATACTAATTTGATTTTTTTTTTTTTTTTTTTTTTGTATTTTGTATTTTGTTTTACAAAGTTAAAAGTTCTCAGTAATAATTTTACTACGGTAATTGGTTGCTGCTTTAAAGTAGTAAAAAAGTTGTTTTACATCGCTCTCACAGTTTAGATAGGCTATAACTTCTTCCTCAGATATTGTGTCGTTTCCTAGAAAATATCTTCTTATTTCTTTAAGGATGGGGCATCTTCCGATGAAATGTAAAACGTCTTCTCTCTCAGATAAGTTGCAAAGACTACAATAAATTGGTAGATCTGGACGATGTGGGATATAATTAAGACGTATTAGTTCGCCTCTCATCTTAAAAACAGCCGAAATTAGTTCTTTGCTGTTTTCATTGTGGAAATAATTTTTTTCAGACAGGTTGTATTTTAAAACGCAGTATGTAGCTCGGTGAACGGAAGATGAAGCCATATTTACGCAATCAGCTCTGTATTGGCTATCAGATTGCCAAGCACATCCTTGCGGTATCTTTCGTTTCCATAAGCTAAATTGCATTCGAATCTGCAGTACGTTGCTAGCTCTTCGAGTTTTTTTATACCAGAGCGTATTCCTTTCGATAACCTTCTTCGCAGTTATTTTTGGAAGCCTATCGTCCGACAGTTCTAAAACTTCTATTGCATAATCTACATGTAATTTTAATGATTTAATGAAAAGCGGCGACAGTCCTGTTTCGATATTGATCATATAGTTTGGTGTTATACTTGGTAAGCTAAAGCATCGTTTTATGTAGTATCTAAGGAGTTTCTCTTCTGTTTCATATTGGCAGTATCCCCAAGATTGCGCTACGTACATCATTATAGATTCTGATACAGCTTGAAAAACCTTGTACTTTACGCTGCTGTCAATTAGTTGATTTGAAAAACATTTTTTCCATGCAGCCGATATGGCACTTTTCGCTTTTATTAGTCTTTCCTTTAGATGAGGTTCCATACTGTTGTGTTTGTTGTTTTGTTTTGTTTTAAACGCATTTTATTTTCTTAATCATTAATTCATACATAATAACAAAAAATGCTTAAATGCTAGCTTACAATTACTAAACAATCTTATACTAACTTACTGGCCCTACACAGGCACTCTAAGCTACTCTAAATTCTTATACCTATGTCTTTCGACTTCATTTACATTTTATTTATGATATTAATTTTCTATTCTTAAGGCTAAGAAAAACATTGTTAACAAAAACTTAGCATATGAAAAAAATTTTTATTTTTTATAAAAATAAACCTTAGTCTAGCTAACCTACATACACAATACACACATATAAACACATAGACATTATACACAATAATATACATATATTAGTATATAACTTTGTATATACTAATATATATATATATTACTTAAATGCTAACCTAAACCTATGTAAGCTGGCCATCGCTATTTACAAAGCAAATAGATTGGTCAGCTCTGCCTCATTAGTGAGGCTGGTCCGTAATTGACGGAAACGACGACGAAACATCTTCCCCATCATTCAACCACCAGAAATGCTGGTGCTGCCGAACGACATCCCTTTTATCGCGATTCCCCACCGCCCTACTGAACCTGAGACGATCCACCCTGCCGTGTGCGACGTCTCTGTTGTAGTTAAGTCGCCTGTCCCCAGCTGTCCGAGCGACATGGAAGATTAACGGGACTGCTGATCTATCCTGGATCAACCCTATCTGATCAAGGTAGAGGAATGCTTCCGGTGGAACGAAGCCGTTAGAGCGCACACTCTCATGATAAAGGTGATTGGGGTAGTACGCCCCTGATATCAGGTTATTCGTCGAGGTCATTGCTCTTGCAATGTGCCTTCGAGTCAGCTTAATTACGAAGTTGTCCACTCGTATTAGGTTCGCCCTGTTGTAAAGGACCTCATTAGGATAAAATTTTTTGTACTCCGACTCTGGTGTTCTGTACAAGCGAAGACAAGCCCTAAGGCAAGCCCTCTCAAACACCCGAATCTTTTCCATTAAGCTTGCTCGTACATTGAACCACACGGGACACCCAAATACCAGCATGGGCCTGATAAGGGCCATGTAGCAGATTATCTTTACCCTCGCATCGAGTTGGCTGCTATAAAACAGTCTCTTTGTGAGGGCAAAAGCGCCTTTAGCTCTGGCCAGAGCAGCATCTACATTTTTGTTAAAATACAGAAACTGATCTAGCCAAATCCCAAGGTATCTGACTACATTTCGACAGGCAAGAGGCTGTCCATGTTGTCCAATGATCGAGAACTTTCGCCAATTTTTTCTGGTGTCCCTAGAGGCTCCAGACAACGGCGTCCTAAAAAGAATGGTTTCCGACTTCTGAAAGTTGATTTTCAACTTCCAGTCATCGCAAAATCGTCTTATCTTATCGAAGTCACGCTGTAAGAGACTATTAATGACCTCGATTTTTGGACCTGTTCTGTACGCTATCAAGTCGTCTGCGTACGCAATAATATGGGGAAGTGAACCTATCAAGTCGCTTGTATAAATGTTGAATAGGATCGGCGAATTGACCGCGCCTTGCTGAAGACCATTTTTAATTTGAAATATTCCAACAGAAGTCACATCACCATATTTCACGATGAACTGACTGTTGGTTAGCATATTATAAAGAATGTACAAGAGAGGTTTACTGATCCCCAAACTAGCCAGCTTGTAGAAAAGACCTTCTAACCATACAGTGTCGAAAGCCTTCTCCAAGTCAACTAGCCAGGCACCAGTACACTGTTTTTTGGCTTTATTCCATTGGATATCGGACACCAGTTTAGACGCGGCATGTGAGATAGCATGTCCTGCCTTAAAACCGAATTGATTATCCGGAACTATATGTTTGTCCTCAACCCACCTAGTCAGAGCTCTATTGATTACTTTTTCGAACACCTTACTGATATTCGGAAGGAGACTTATCGACCGAAGATTCGCCGGATTGGATATATCCTTTCCCTTTTTGGGGATAGGTTGAACCACCGCCGTTTTCCAATGCGCTGGATAATGTGCATTATTCATTGCATTATTAAACAGGGTGGTATAAATGTCCACCGCTTTTAGAGGAAGATGTCGAAGCACGATGTTCGGAATACCATCGGTCCCCACTGATTTCTTACTTCTGATTGTGTCGAAGATCTCATGAAGTTCTTCCTTCGAAATGAACGGAGGTAGGCCACCTTCTCTAGCAATGACATTATTTGCCATATTTTCGTCGCTGAAGCGGGTGAAACCAGAGCCCTCGGATCGCCAGTTCTCTACTTCATTTCGAATATAAAAGTTGTGCACCAAGACGCGATTGTCCAGGTCATAATTAGGGCCAATGATATCATTGGCCTTGTATACTTCCTGGAAAGTCGCCCCTATGGCCTCAACCTTCTCCTGTGGATTCTCGATCACAAAGAAGTCGTCATCATCAGCGGCCTCATTTTTCGTTTCTGCACTCTCTACCAGCTCCCTTCTTAAAGATCATAATTTTTGATTCTGTAAGGTTAACCGTAAGATTCCATAATTGGCAGTACAAATCAAGACAGTTAATCATTAATTATAAGGACTCTGGTGAATATGCAAATAGAACCGCCTTTATTAAATGTCCTGCAATCTCTATTCCTCCAGGTAAAAAGTCGGTGAGGTCATCGATGTACAAAGCAAAGAGATGTACACTAAATCCCTCCCTGTCTTACTCCTATAGTTGTTTTAAACCATTCTGATGTTTCGGTCCCTCTCCACACACTCGATTGGTTGTCCACGTATATATTTTCGATAACCCTTCCTAACTTTTGGCTCATTCCAGCGTTATAAAGTTTGAATATTAAAGCTTTTCGATCGATATTATCGAAGGCTGCCTTGAAATCAACGAAAAAGTCGAATAATTTATTTTTTTGTTCGAGAAGTGTCCCAGCAATGTTTTTTAGTACGAAAATGTTGTCTACGGTTGAATAACTATTCCGAAACCCTGCTTGGAATTCTTTGATCAAATTGTTATTTTCGATCCAAATTGACATGCGCTCATTTAAAAGTTTTGTGAAAACCTTGTAAGATGAGTTAAGGAAAGATATTCCACGATAATTTGCGGGATCAGCTATATTGTCTTTTTTTGTGAATCGGATATATTATGGCTTGTTTGAACTGTGGCGGTAGGTTACCTGCTTCCAGCATCCCATTAAAAATCATTGCTGTTTTGCCGGAAAAATTGTTTGTCGCATACTTAAAATATTTAATTGGTATCCGATCAGCTCCAGATGCTTTCCCGTCTTGAAGTCTTTTCAAAACGTTACATATTTCTCCCTTTGTAATAGGTGCATCTAATATTTCATTTTTAATTGATAGATTTGCGTAGTGAAACGGCAGTATGCTACTTTGTGGGTTCAACAGCGTTTGAAAGTGGTTCATCAGTGTCCTTGCATCTAGCTGAGTGCCAATTTGGGGTGCTTTACAGTTGAATTTTTTAATCGCACACCAGAAATCCATTGTATCTGTACAGTTCACCAATTTTAGAGCTTCGTTCCCAAAAAATCTTTTCTTTTTCTTCATACATATTTGTTTAAAAACTGTATTTGAGATATTCTTCTCGCTGCTTCACACTCAGTGTCAAACCATTTTTCTTTAAAAATGTATCTTTTTTGATAAGAGATTTTTATTAAAGTATGACACTGTATTTATTTCAATTCCTATCTTATTTGACCTCGTCTTAACTTCAACCTACTGGTCTGCAAATGTTCTCATCCTTTTAAATGTTTTAGGAATAGGTGCTGTAGCCCTCTGTACAGAAAGGAACCAGCTTTCATATTTCCTGTCATATTAACTCCTCTTCATATCATTGACAAACATAACAACCGAATATCTTATCAACTTGGCAAACGCCTTTAACCGTTCGATTGGTATTCTTCTTCCTTACTTTTGAATTGAATTATTCAAAATCTCTTTATGCTCAAGGCTGTGCTTGGTTTTTTTTCTCATAACTTTTAAATGCAGAAGAAAACACTCCTGTTTCTTAACACTCCTTAAATCCAAATGGGGAGCATTTCCTTCAAATGGACATTATTTCACCCAAGTTACTGGTCATCATAACATTGAAACCAAGGTACAAACGGAATCTTACCATTTCTCGAGGTAGTAAATCACTCCTCGACTCATAAGAAAAAGAAAACTCGGACAACAACGTCATTTAAAAATAAGAAGAAGGACACACTCACAAATCCAAACTGTCCGCAAAAAAGGTCACTAATATCCCAAACAAAAACAAAAATCCTTCGACAGGACTTTTTTTTAAAAAAAAAAAAAGAGATAAAAAGAAAAAAAAAACAACAAGAACACACAATGCTTTTCAGGCAAACGGGATGGCATCCCAAGTGCTGAATCCTTTCATCCAAAATCATCTGCCCATAAGCATTTTGTTATGCAAACCGGCCTTAAGTATTTACCCGAGAATACCCATATAAACGATGTCGACAACGACAACCCACCCCAGGACACAAAAAAGGGTTCTTTCGATGCTGGCAACAAAACGAAAAAAAAAATAGTGTTGCCCTCTCATAGGCACTATATTCCTTGGCGGCAGCTCAAAGTACATTTGACTTCTGAACGTTCCGCACGGCTTCGCAAAGTGTAAATTTGTTTCCCCTTTCCTTGTTTTTTTTTTTTTTTTATTCCTTTTAAAGGAATTTGCTGTTTTTTTTTTGTTTTTTGTTTCTTTTTTACGAGGTTTTCGTTCTTTTACTTTTGCACACTTCCTCGGTGCCTTTTGGTGACATGATTTCTTTTTTGTCGTTTATTTCCTTTGCTTGATGGACGTACATATATAGTATATTTTTATGCGGTATAATTTATGTACCTTTTACTAGTTTTGACAGAGTGTGTAGCAAAAAAAGCAGGAGTTTGATGTCCTTTTTGGGTGGTAGATGCTTTAAGGTGCATGCGAAGGCTTCATTCGAGCGTTTTTTTTTTAAATTGCATAAACATCCAAACCTGCATCTGGTTACTCTGCGTATTTAACTGCAGTGACTTGTGCATATTTTTGGCAAAATGGCATTGTTTCTTAATTTCAGTTGTAAAGCAATAAAAGCACCTACCAATCAAAGCCCGAGGAAGACTCTACAGATAGCTCTCTTTTTTGATACCTTCTTGCTTGGATGGCGCTATACCCCGGGAAGGACCAGGGCCTAAGCTAACATGTGTGTCTATGTCTATTTGAGCTTTTCTGACGAGGTCAGCATCGTTGAACAGCCAATACAGTGAGCAGTTAAAGCGTTTCCTCCATTCTACATTGATACTGATACAAACTCACTTATTTAAACAAAAATGAGAGTATTTGATAATTATAGAATTGGCCATCGTTAGTTACGACTTTTTCCCATCTTTCTTGGAATTGATATAGTCCGCATCAATACCAGTACTCGTCTTAGGAGGCCAATCATTCAACAGGTCTACCTTCCATTTCTTCTCGAAGAATGAGAGCGCTGTTCCTTTAATTCGTGCTGCATCGATCGAAACCAAAACGAACCAGAAGGAGCCAAATTTGGTGAATACCTCTGGTGGGGCAAAACTTCTCAATTAATATCAAATAGTGTCTTATTTAGTTTGCAACATATGTCTGATTTCATAATGGAAATTACTCGTAACTGAGGCTTGTCCCTGAGCATATTCAGGTCGTTTTTGCTTGAGTGCTCGATTCGATTTTATCAGTTGTCGACTTTAGTAACCCCCCAGTAATCGTTTCAACGTGTTTTAGCAGATAATAGTACACCATTGCCTTTTGGTCCCACCAAATACATAGCATAACCATCTAAACACGCTTATCTTTCAGTGCTTCTACTAGCTGTTCTTGTGTTTGAGTCGAGTTTTCCTCTAATATTGTCTGGAATACTGCGTCTTTGAAGTTTTTCTCTGGGCTTCCACGGTCTCTGTAGTCTATGCCAAAAACACTAATTTTGAATCGACCAAACCAACTTTTAAAAGACTTTTGAGCTTAAACATGTTTTCATAAACTTCAACTAAAAATCGATGCATTCAGCAGGGGTTTCTTTTTTTAAAAAAAAGTTAATAAAACTTTCAAGAAGTGGCCCTTATTTGGCTCAAAATTTGATATTTCCAAGGCACAAAAAAAATTGTTTGTACAATCGCAACCTAAGACATGCTGCATTTTATTGAAAGATGTTTACCCCCCAAAATACCACATTTGTTATCATTGACACAAACTATATGTAGTAGTAATGCCATCTGTGGGTCAAATTCACACACTTATTACTCGTATAATGCCTGTTTGGTTACTTGAGCGAGTGCTTTTTTCACACGATTTCCGCAATGACGTGTTATCCTAGTTGGTACCAGAGCCGCGGAAAATAATGTCCTTTACTATATCAAAGTTACAGCTGCCGATCGTGACATTTTGTTATAAAGGTCAATGTTGTGTTGCCTTCCTTCTTGACAGCGAATACTTTATTTTTTTCTTCGTTTACCAATTTACCAAGCCTCGCTGCATTCACTTTAATAGTCGCGAACGCTTCATTGACTGCTGTGCTTTTTTCGCATAACGTCAATGTCGTCTGCATATGAGTGTAACTAAATAGATTTATGAAAGATGCTGCCTTTGGATCCGACTTATAAGTTTCGCACAATTCTTTCAAAAACGATGTTCAAAAAATCACGTGGCAACGCATCGCCTTGTGTAAGTCCCTTTCTGACACTGAATTTCGCGCTTTTGACATTACCGACCTTGACGAAGCAGCTTTTGGCCTTTTTTCCAAGTTCTGCCGTAACGTGATCTATAACGGACTTAGGCGTTTGCGAAACGCGAAAGACAGAATTTTATGTTATCTTTATGCGATGTTGAGGAGACTTATTTCCCTGAAGTTGCAGGAGTTCAGGGGATCTATTTTTTTTATGATCGGACTAACAATCCTGAGGTTCCATTCGATGGCCAGGCTTTGGATATGAGTTCATTTTGGATACTCTAATATACTCTTTCTCTTTGAGCAGTACTATGGTGTTATATTCCTCAAACCATGATATCTCTGGTTGTTCCCGTCATGTGTATAACTTTCATTTTTACGTCATCGTACGGCATCGATCTTAGAGCAGTCTATATGAGATCATTCGGAACTACATTGAATGCTTTTTTCGATTCGACTAAAACGCTTTGCAGATTTTTGGCAGTATGACGATGTAATATTTGTGACTAGCGCATAGCATTATACGAGTATGTCGACCTGCCCGCAATATCACCGCTTTGACTGTTACGAAGTTTTCGGATATTTCGTTTTCAACTGTCTGGTCTGGATTGCCTAAGACTTCTAATTGCTCTCCAAAAATTTTCTTAGTTTATGTGGAGCCTTACCTAAAATGTATAGACCCTATACCATTCTTTCCGAGCTTAGTTCCTATACATGGCTATAGCCCTTCCCATAAATTTGGTACCCAAAACTGACCTCTTTCCATTTAAGTCTGGTTTTGTAACAAAATATTCCGTCAGCATAGGTTGGTGGTGACCACCGGTTTGCCACAGATTACTTAATAATTAATGAAAGAAAGTTGTAAACGTCTTGCGCTTTTGATAAATTAGTGGAGGTACACCTCTTTTTTTTCAATTGTAAGGTTCCCTGCTTTTCAATCTCTTGGATGAGATAACTCAAAAGAGTTAGCCCTCATTAATTTTCATTGTACAGGCTCAATCATTTCATTGTTTCAAGTTGGTAACGCTGTCATTTGACACCTGCCAAATTCAGCTGTCATTTTAAGTGTCATAATAGCTTTGTTAAGTGAGGAAAAACTGGAACAGAACCGTACAAATTTGTGAAAAACGTCAAACCAAATGAAAACAGAAAAGTACAGCTCATATGAGAGTTAATCTATTTGTAATTTAAAATTTCACTTGATTTAGCAAATTACCGCCAACAAACAATACAATTTAAAATCACAGCTGATTTTGACACTTTTCACAATTGAGTTCTACTTCGAGAGTAGGTGCAAGATTTTCTGTTCCGAACAGAACACAAAGTAGAACAGATTTGGACAGAAATTTTTCTCACTGAACAGCAAAGTAAAAAGAAAAGCTTATACTTTTCTGTTCCGAACAGTTTGAAACAATCTCACCGAACAAAGCTCATATCTTTGCCATTTATAATAGTGGATCGCTTACAAATCGAACAATGCGTTAAAGTTATTAAAACTTACTATAAAAGTGGTGATTCAAACGTAGCCTCTTTTCGCGCATTACCTGATGAATATGATCGTCATAATCGACCGCAAGCAATCGGTGTGAAGAAATTTGAAGAAAGTGGAAGCGTTACAGGTGCCGTAATGCCGGTGCATCATCGTAATGCACACTCAGTAGAAAATATTGCTACTGTAAGTGCAAGTGTTGCTGATGATGTTGATTTCCGGCGTTCACAGCAATTGAACTTGTCGGACCCCTCACTATGGCGTATTTTCCAATTGGATTTGCATCTCCATCCTTATTAAGTTCAACTTACGTAACACTTGAAACCTGCTGACCATTCACAACGCCGTAGATACGCTTCTTGGGTGTTGCAACAACAGACAATAAACACCGATTTTTCGAACAACATTTTCTTTAGTGATGACGCACATTTCTCACTCGGTGGGCATGTAAACAAACAAAATAGCCGCATATGGCCCTCAGAAAACCACAAGTGATCGAAGAGGTGTCGTTGTATCCAGACAAAACGACTGTTTGGTTCTCTTTGGTCGAAAAGTGTCTTTGGTCCGTATTTCTTCGAAGATGCCAATGGGCGGACGGTTACAGTCAGTTCGGAACGATATGGTCGAATGATAACCGTTTTTTTTTTTTTTTTTGGCCGGCGGTTGAAGATCATGACTTGGACGACATGTGGTTCCAACAAGACGCGGCAACAAGCCACACAACACGACCAATTATGGCTTTATTGCGTGAGAAGTTTTCTGGTCGCATAATTTCACGTTTTGGCGACATCAATTGCGATTTGACACCGTCAAATTTGTTTTCTGTGGGGCTATACAAAAGACCGTGCCAACGCTAATAATCCCCGAACTCTAGACTCATTAAAAACCAACATTACTCAAGTTATGGCCGAGAGATACCGCCCGAAAGGTGCGAAAAAGCTTTGGAATAATAGCATACATTGAGGATGTGGGAAACTAGAGCTTTTTTATTTCCTTTTACCTTGGCTTTCTACTCAGAATGCAAACTACCACTTAGTACCTGGCAATCTTAATGAAATCAAAAAATATGTCCTAAGGATTGGGTGGGATAATGCTTTCAATTTTGTTGTAAAGATGTCAGCTACTACCCGATTATATGATCGCTATAAACACCACGGATTTCTGAAGTGCAGGCAAAAAAAAATATCAAATCCAAGGATTTTACCTAGAGTTACTGAACTCAACTTCCATCTGAGTGCATGTGTAAGTCTGCTGGAGATGTGTGTATAGGCTTATCTTCAAATTAATCCTAAAAGCATTTATTAAATAGTGGCAAAAGTGTAAGGGGTTGCATCTACCTTATATTAAGTGTTGTTTAGTCTGCTTTAAATACTCGTATCTTTATTCTAGAATATGCATCTTAAAGTACCATAACGTTGAATCAACTCAATTTCTTTAGATGTAAACTTCCATCTACTCCCTTTTCTGGTTGGGCATGCACCGAACTTTTAAGCGATGAATATTGTAGAATTCAAAATCAAATCGAAAACTTTTGCGTGATTAACTCCGTTCGTGTAACATGTTGCCGGAACAATCTCTTAAAATTTTCCGGAAATTCATCTGTTGTATGTGCTCTGTTGTAGGATCAATCTAAGATACACGGTTACAAGAAATTAATAAAAGTAGACTTTTGTTTGTACTTAACGTCTACTAGATGGAATTTTGCCTAGATATACCCATCCTTGCATGCCACAGTCTGTTTATACAAAAATAGCTGAACTAGGCCGTTTATTTTACAGCATCTTAAATGACATACATACATGTCAATTAATATCCCGGACACGACCCACATCTCAGCAACCAAAAGCGCCATCTATTTGTCCGAGCATGCTTCTGAGAGCTTGAATCTTTCCCTACTATCTGTCAAAATTTCATGACATTTCTTTAACATTTAACAATTATCAAAATTATTACTCCAGAACACCTTCTCATTTGATGTTTGAGTAAAACAGTTGTTTTTGAGTGGCATTAACGTTTTTTGGGGGACAGAGAGACGCTGCAGGATGACAAGCACACAGGAAGATCGCAATGCTTGACTGAGAATGATGGAAGAGCCCTGACAAACCAACAAAGAGACTGTTCCAACCATTCTTCAAGAGGATTTGGGCAAAACAAAGGTCTGTACAAAATTTGTTCCACAGACATTGGAATGCTCATAGACGTCATTGCTGCCTCAAAAACTGACCCGAACTTCATGAAAATGATTGTTATGGGTGATGAAACATGGTGTTTCCAATATGTACCCGAAACCAAGCGTCAGAGTGCGGATTGAAAGTCGAAAAACTCACCACAAGGTAAAACAACATGGAAAGTTTCTTCTCGATAGGAAAGAAAAATGCTCAACAAAAAATTCGTTCCATCTGGTGAAACAGTTACTGGCGCATATTATCATATTATCGACCAGAATATTGCTATCCAAAAAGTTGGTCTCGGTTGCACTATACTGCACCGAGTCACACAGCATCCATTGCTCGTCAATTTTAGTCCCAAAATCAAGTATGTGTAAAATCATCCGCCGTATTCACCTGATTTGGTACGGTGCGACTTCTCTTTATTCCCGAAATCGAAACTGAAGTTGAAAAGATGGTTTTTTTTACTACATTCCTACCATTCAAGCAGCTTTTACGCGGGCGCTTAAAGCAATTTCGCAAAATGATCCAGAGCAGGTATTTGAATCGCAGTTGAATCCCTGTAACAGGTGTATTGAATTGGGAAGAGAATATTTTGAACAAAAGCAGAGCCAGTCCGGGATATTATTTGCCACACTGTGTTTATGAAATTTTACATTAAGTTTACTAAGTAAGTCCTACAATAAACCTACCATGAGGAATGCTCTCGTCCAGTTGGCCAATTCAGTAGCGGTCTAGGACAAGACACGCTGTATTGTAAAAATGTGGCATTAGATCAAATATTGGTCGCCGTCACCCTAAGTAGCAACTTTAATGGCGATGCTTGTCAGGTACATGAAATCTATTCTTTAGGTCATAGCATCTACAGAAACTTATTTGATAATTTCGTAAAGACATCTAACAGCGATGCGGCACCACCTACATCAGCATTAAATTCTATTCAGTTCTTTCTTTTGCATTTTGCTTGTGGAAGGAAGAGACATACAAATGTATGTATATCAAGATCCTGCCGCCACAAAATTTGCAAAACTCGCATAAATTTTGAAATTCAGACATTATGAATTATTCAGGCATATTTTATGAATCCTGGCAGCTATCCGCTCTGGATATTTGGTTTGGTGGAGAAACCAAATGAAATATCAGTATCCCACGGTTTCTCAGAAGCAGTAACTTGAGATATAGAGGAGTTCTTCAAGGACATTCACAAAAAAAAAAAACAAAGTACTGAGTACTTGTATCGACTAACATGAGTAGTGTTGCCACTTGGGCCAGGTTAAGCAAACTTTAATAACGGAAGGAGTGTAGCTATTAAGAACGAGAGGATCCTTAACTCTCATTCCATTTGTTGACACGACTATGTATAAGACATTTGCTCCTCATAAAACTCTCAAGTTAACCTGCCATCGTTGTTCACCTTCTGCACTCGCTCCAAAGAAACCCGATTTAATGAATGAATTTTTTCGTTTTCGTCCCTTTGTTTGTTTATTTTGTCAATCACATTCTACATCAGGACTGGGAAGCTCTTCCTTGAGATGTCTCGAATTTGCAGTGCACACCTACCCCAAGGAAAGATGTTTATTCTCAACGGTTTCTTTCTTAAGGACTCTGTATCACCATCTTGGCATTTCTAAATGGTTCGTCTTTTTTGTCCGTCTTCGACATGCTTGTACACATAGTTACCAAACCAGCACACCGTTGTGTTGTCGCGTCCTGGATTCGTCCCGCGTGTTTTTTGTATTTACAGCTTGCAG